>OX592691.1:10092500-11292500 GCA_951361185.1 Ochropacha duplaris
ACAACTATTTTTTTTATAAAAATTGTTGAAAACTTAAAATTAATAATCCGTGGATCCACCTAAGACTCCTGAAACATCTGCAGCGGTTCTGCATACTCAAAACAAGGGTGTCAATATCCTGTTGTGGAATACTGTCCCAAGTCCTGCTAAGATGCAAGAAAAGCTGGTTTTCATGCACAATATCATCAGGGAAATTCCTAAGAGCTCTTCTCTGAAGCATATCCCAGGCATGCTCAATAGGATTTAAGTCAGGGGATTGTGCAGGCCAGTCTAAAGCTTGGATATCATGCTGTTGTAGGTTCAAATTCATATCACAAAATTTGGAGTAGGTATATTTATAATATTTTAGACCGACTTTCAAAAAAGGAGGAGGTTTTTAATTCGTCGGAATCTTTTTTTAGAACATCAATTAATTTACATTTATTTATTTATTTACTTTCATCTCCCACTGACTCCAAAAAAACGTAGGTTCTCAATTTGACTATGTATATGTTTTTTGTTGGCAACTGATCGTAATCGATTTTTAATGATTCTCTTTTGTTTGTTAGACTATACATATATTTCATCGTCGATCTATAGTAGATATACGTAATATTTACCTCCTACGTGTTGATCCCATAATGATTTTATCAAGATCTAAAAATAGATCCTTCTATCCACTCCTGTGTGCAAAAAGATCGTGATTGTAATATTTTATTCAAAAGTCTTCATCTTGTTCTTATAACATCGCTCTCCTCGTTTTCAATTTTATATCAGAGAGCAGTCAATAAATAACGGGCACAAAAAAATATTTTTTGTTGATTAATTTGCTTATTTTGTTTCAGCATGCCTACTGATTATAAAAGTAAGATTGTCAGAGGGATGGCGAGTCACGAAATATTTTATTTTTATATTTAAACTACTTAAGGAGTTGATTATTTGTATTAATTAGATCTGTAGTTACCTACTAATATAACTGATATCTCAGTGCAAAATATTAATAAAAAAGTTTGTTTCGAACTTGAAAAGTTTTATTTTAAATTATATCATCATTTTTAATTTACAGCCCTTAATACTTCTCAAAAATCATATGTTTCAACTCTCTTCGACCCCTGTTTCATCTTACCTCGGTATGAGGGGAGTTGAAACAAGTCGATTTTTGACCACAATATTTAACGCTTACAATTTCTTTATTTTAGCCATTCGCAAGTGTAAAGATTGACCTATCGATTGGTACTAATATCATACGATTTCTGTCTATAGTATTTGGTGTATGAAACAAAATGTCAAAATTATTTCAACTCCCCTCGGTCTCCCCTACCCCAGAAATATGTACATTCCTGGAAACTATTAAAACCTTTCAATATAACTTAGATATGTAGGTACTGCTTCTTTTTGGTATCCTTTATTCCTCCAGTCCTCGGGGACACCTATGGATACTGTGCCTATGGGTAACGTCGAGGTACTTAGTTCGTATGAATATTCCTGGAGCGAGATCATTTAAAAATTTTAACTCATCAATTTTGGGCGAAAGCGTATAATAGGAAAATCAGTAAATAAAACATCTTTTTCGTTTATTATTGTAAGTATTATTGTATTGGTTGGTATGTATGCACCTATACCTAATTCAGTTTACCAGATTTAACTGACAAACATTACCCATATATATATTGTGGATGCATCAAAGAAAACACAAGTTCAGCATAATTACTAACAGTTTTCCTATATCAATAACTTGCGTTACATTCGTTTTCATAGGTACCTAAATGGCAGCGACCTCCAGAAGGTCTCCGGGTCCCGTGCGTGGTATGAACTATGGACCATGGAGTGGTGAAGAGGCTCGGTGTAGCGGGCGTATCTTCTCTGGTATTGGAAGTGAAAGTGAATGAATGCCGGAGGCTTAATTAGAGAGGAGACCTGTGCCTGCGCCAGTCCCTCCGACATCGTCGCGCTTTACACTCGCGCATCGCGTTCCTGCACACACATAATAAGACTCGCGCGCTCTTACACCGCCGTCGCCGCCGCCGCTGCGCCCGCGCCGCTCGATACTCATACGCAAGCGCATCACCGACTTCAAACAATCCACAGAGGTACGCGCATTTACGACGCACCTCACGACATTGTAAAGTGAACATGACTAAGTCTAAAATAAATAACTAAGCTCGAAATATTGTGCGTCATAACAGCTACTAAGTATTAATAAGCGATCAATAAATGATGCTACAGAGCTTTGTCCTACTGAAGCTTATTTGTGAATCGTGGTGTTCAGTTTCCCGCTTCGTGACGGATATTTTAAATTTCAAGTACCTACTTAATGCCATGGATTTTTATTTTGTAATTTACACAATATTTTATCAGTTGATATTGTAATAATTACCTACTTACGTTATTTATTTTAAGTGGTTCTCTCTTTGAGTTTACGTTTATTTTGCCTCTGAAAACTCACGTAAAACGAAATAGACGGCATGTACGGCAATCTACCACGCAATGAGGTGCGGTACATCGCCCCATTCGTTAGATTTTTTTCCATTTTGATCCACGTACCGAACGCTACCAACCATTAAAAATTTTAGAATTATACTGAGGGAAGTCAAATCTTTAAAGTTGAATTACACCAACCCACTTTTATGCCTTCAGCACCTCTTGAAAATGCTGCATTTAGTATCTATCAATTCCATAAAAAAAATGTTTACCTCTCTCAAATTGTGTAGCACGAGTAAAATTCTGTTATAAAATAAGCAATTAGGTAATAAGTAAAACTTAGATAATTTAAATGACAATGCTGAGTAGGTATTGTAGTAGGTATCGTGGTAATACCCAGTCATGAAGCGGGCTGCCGACACAACTTTCCGTTACCATAAAATGCGTCCCAAATCGACGATTTCTCGCAACGAGTAGCTTTTCATGCAAACATTTTAACTCGCAGCAAGGAGGTCAGTGAGGCGGGTTTTGCTTTCACAAATACTTACAACAAAATAAATTCATCTCACGTATCGATTGTCCTCCGGCATTCGTGTTTTGCATAAATAAAAGAAAGCGAACTCGTAATACGGACCCACCCGTGACCACTTTCGTCAGAAGCGAACAGGTCTACTCAACACCAGCTGAGCGTACGTACAGTACAGACAGAGCCGCCCCGGTCACTGCCCTACACTACACCTGACCCGCTCACCTGCCTCCTCCGAGGCCTTGTACCTACATGAGACGATCATTATTCCTCACTGAACTTTTACTCTTATATTTCTAGACATATTGCTCGCGAATCTTGTAGATCCTACTTTCTTAAGAATATTGTAAGATTGTAGGATCCTAGTAGTTAGGTAGGAAATTCCGAGTCCCGTGCCTCTACCATGGGTTTACTCTGTAATCGATACTCGCTAGCGAATATCGTAACAAACTTTGTATGAAAAACTGTGATGTCACAATTGTCAGTTAGAGGCGCTGTACAAATCTTCATACTAAATGTTTGCCGTAGTCGCTAGCGGAGTATCTATAATAATAAAAATCTTTATTATCTTTTTCACTTTCTTTGACAATAAATAAATATGCAGAGCAAAATCGATACTAGATTATAGATTTTTTACTACAAGGTAAGTTTATTGTCGCGGGTGAAGAAACCACAGTTAAACTGCTTAAAATACCTACCTACTTAATAATCGTACGATTGCCTGTACCTGTGATTGCTGTGGCATACGTACGACTAGATCCTAAGACGACAATCAGTCAGAAATATTATTCCTTTGACATTTTCATATTTGTCCAGATGAGCCGGCACGTCTGCCTCGCAGCTGCTGCTCTGCTGGCCATGCTATGTGTGGCTAGTGCTCAAAGGCGTCTTGCTCTGCCTGATCCCAGAAGTTGTGCCAACAGTAAGTACCTTTTTTATTAATAAGAACAAATAAGACTGATGCTTATAATTTATATTTGAAACCATTCACATTTTTATTCAGACTAAGGTCGATGGTCGCCAACAATGAGCCCAGGATAAAACAACGGTTAATATTCTGTAACGGTGACATTCGGAACGCTGTTTATCAATAGATACAATATTCTTGGTTAATATAAGAATATAACCACTGCGGAAAACTAACGATCTATCGGTTGTGGGGTCAATCATTGTCAATCATAAGTCCCGTAGTTACTCGTTTAATAAGCTAATCAAATATGACGGTATTTTGTCACACAAGATAACTACTTCGAATGACTATCGTTGTATCGAGGGAATAGACGTTATCACGTCAAAAGTACTGTACCTACGCGTTGATCTAATTACCTAACTATCAGTTAAGTTTGATGTTGATTTAGTTAATTAACATAACATTTGGTGACATTGGATTAATTAATTCGTCGCAACGGTATCGCTGTCAGCGTTCCCGCAGCCTGCGTTTCGATGCAGTTATCGACACGATAAATTTGATAGACACTATCGAGTGGGTGTTGTTTGATCGTGTTTGATAAGGATATTATTAATTAATTTACGAAATTCGGACGATTTAATCATCAAATATAAATTATATGGATTTTGAACCTTTTCAAAGTTAAGATCTTCGGTGGCTAATGTGATTTTTTAAAACATAATATTTCATCAACTAGTCACTATTTTTTACATCAGAGAAATATTGCCTAAGTTCTACTGTCTAAGTTCTATAAGTAGATACATACCTACATATAATTAATATCGCGTAATATGGCATAGTTAGTTAGATACTAGTGCGCATGATATAGCTACAGTTATATTTAAAAAAATGTTTAACAATTTTCTACCTTTACTTACAACTAAGTAACTTTACAAATACTTTCTGTAAAAGTATTTTCCTAGGTGGGAGGTACCTAGATGAGTATGTGTCATTTTGGAATCAGATAATATTGTTACAAACAATTAGAAGTATCACAAAAAAAGCGTAACTCTTATGGCAAATACCTAATTGAAGCTTTCGCAATGTGAAGCGTGTTTGTTTACAAGGCGCGGCACTCGGCATGCCATGTCAGGTGGGACCTGTGGGAGCGTACTCGCGATCACAATCAAATAAACCGACGCGACGTTCAGCTCACATACTCGCGGCACAATGGAAACAAAGATTCTTTGTGTCATTTCTGTATAGCAGGTATTCATATTATGTTTTCAACTGCAATAGGAACTAAAAGAGACCCAGAATAGGTACCTCTAGTAGATATACCTACCTTCCTATATTATGCAAACTGCTATAGAGTCAAACACATTTCAGCATGGTACCTACTTCCACTAAGTTTTATAATTAAAACAAAAATTCGCAAATTGTGAATAATTTTGCAATAAAGCGTAGTAAGAGCGATAACTATTATGTCTGTTGACTTTCTCTTTAACAGAATTGAGAATTTACGATGATGCGCGTCTCACGTAGGTACCTACCTACTTACCTTTAGATTCATAACTTTCTTATGGTAGGTTAGGCAGGCAACGACGACAGAGAGCATGAAGTTCGTTCTTCGTAGAGGTACCTAAATATTGTATGTACGTAGGTACGCCATCCGTAATCGATTGCGTAATTGACTATTCCATCGGATATAACGATTATACTATTAACCATGTCCATGTTAAATTAAATCTTACCAACTATTGACGCTCAACCACTATCACTCACTATTACGTAAAGAGACACTCCTAAATATTTCTGCGAAAGATACACTGTTGCTTCCGGTGTCCATACGTAATGAGTTTTTGAAGATAATAGTATAATATGTCAATATTGGCAATTACATCACGCCTGTAGTTTCCGAGATGAGTGGAGAGTTTGGAAATTGTTACTTTCTAGTTACGAAAGAATCGCTTCATTTAACGACTTGACGATGGGTTTGTTTGATTACACATCGTTTCACGGACAATAATACTTCAACGCCTCCCATTAAAGCGAGAGTTTTTATTGCACTGAAAACTTCTAGCATAGGTATTTAGGTAATTATTAAACAAATTCGGACCTGCATAATATATGTAACGTAACTATTAAAATTAGATAACACCATAAATTAACAATAAAGCTTCGTACATTGACATAGAGACAAGATTTTAAACTAGAGTGTGGAATCTGTGTTCTCTAGGAAGCCAACCATGTCGTCGTTAACACATTCACAGTATGTGCAGCATTAGTACGTCGTTATATCCACTACTGAATATACCTAAGCCTCCATAGTTTTCTACAACCTAACCTGTTGGTTGTCGTTTCAATTGCTGAATGATTGTCCCGCACCTTACTAATTTCCTCTTACTCCTCCTTTAAGGCGATGATAGCTCAGTGGTAGTGACGTCGGATACCGCGGCGAAGGTCTTGGGTTCAAATCCTACAATGGGCTCAAGCCCGGTGAAGGAAAACATCGTGAAGAAACCATAGCACGGTGGTAGGGTACTTTGTAGTACCCGATCGACTGGCTGGCTACCACCCTCAAGTTGAAAATCAGTCGCCAAGCACCTATCGGTCTGTTCCGGCAGCTGCACTTGAGAGCCAGTTCCCATCTAGGCTTTGTGAGCTTACCAGCTTCGGCCACATCATCACTTACCATGGTGAGATTGTGGCGAAACACAAGCTTATCCAGAATTAAAAAATATATATACCTATATATATCGTAGTAAAAATATTAACAAAAGACGATACTTTTGTTAGGTACTAACATGTATGACATTCTTTTGAATTGTGGATAATCAATTTTAATATATCTACCAATACATGCGATGGTCGTTAGACACTTCAATGAATATCTGCCCAAGTACACAAGTGATATTATTTCAATAGATAATTTTTTATCTTGTTTTAACTTTAAACAGAACGAGTTGTATAGGTACCTATAGGATGTTTTCTCGGTTGCTTTGTGGGAATCAGCACAGCATAACGTGCATAGTAAAGTTGTGCAAACTACTTACTCACTAAACGACAAGAGACGCTTAGACTTTAGTTAAAGTAACACCATTTCGAAATGTCTGTCGTCATTGAGTCTCAATTAGAAGGTACTTTAGGTACTCATATGCTATGCCATAGATAGTCCAACGTTCGCTGCAGTTGAAATAAGAA
Organism: Ochropacha duplaris; assembly: GCA_951361185.1. Taxonomy (NCBI): domain Eukaryota; kingdom Metazoa; phylum Arthropoda; class Insecta; order Lepidoptera; family Drepanidae; genus Ochropacha; species Ochropacha duplaris. Next base: position 10,099,520 of record OX592691.1, read on the forward strand.
AAGATGATTTTAATTTACATACATAGGGATAAAAAGTTTCTATCTCCAGCCCTTAAACTATGTACATATCAATGTAAAAATCGTTTATTCGTTGCTGCGTGAAAGAAGGATAAACCAACAAACACACTTTCACATTTATGTTGTGATTGTGATGTGGGTAGGTAGGTACTCGTATGATGTACTCATCGCCACAAAAAGTGTACCTATGAGTATTATGTAATCCAATCCTGTTTCAATACGTACTTACCTACTTTAATTAAATAACATTTTGTTTAAAGGGGTCCGCCACTCTACGTACCGCGACGCTCGTGGGGTTCTGCACTCCTACTTCTTCAGTTGGGAACACGCTCCAACACGCAACCTGGAAGTTGACTGGCTCGACGCTAGAAATATTTGCCGCCGCCATTGCATGGACGCTGTTTCCATGGAAACTCCACAGGTGAATTAATATTTTATCGATCTAAAATGTACAGACCTACATTTACCTAGAACAACTTTAACCTGAGAAATGATACCGGAATGTTATTGCAGACTAACAATATTTTTTTAAGACCTTCAACGATACCAGGTGCTAAATAAAAAATAACCAATTAAATAATTACCTACATGTAGGTACTTAGGTACATGGTCAATTGGTCATGGTCGCGAGATACCTACTTGCATGTTTTTTTTCTTACTTTGGTACTATCCATACTACTATTAATATTATAAATGCGAAAATGTCTGTCTGTCTGACCGATTTAGATGAAATTTGGTATAGATAGATGGAACCTTGGAGAAGGACGTAGGATTTTAATCCCGGGGAAAGATAAGATCCCTCGGGAACGCGGGTGAAACCGCGGGGCGGAAAACTAGTACTTACAGTATAAATTAATAATAAGTAGTATTGGTTATTAATTTAATTATTTTTATGTAAATGCAATATGTAAAATTTTTGCGACAGCAGTCATATAGTTTACGAGTAAATTTGCTGTGACATACAAACAGACGAACATTACGAAGCTATAAGGATTCCTTATTTGACTTCGTTTAAATTGGTATCCATTACAAAATGAAGGGATCGATCGAACCTTGACATGAAAAAACAATCTCTTAAATATGTACCTAGGTAGGTACTTACCTAAACTTATAACCTGAAAGTAGGTTTCATTGCATCTCCGACATATTCTGTCTTATATAGGTACGTTTAGGTACGTTTTAAGCTGCCATTTTGACCTTGCGAAATACAAATTGCAAATCCAAAATTCCGACATATCTATAATAAGACATATCTATAAATATAACCTACCTATATATAAGACATAACTAATCTTTGTTCATAACTTAGGTAAGTACTGTCAGTAACATAAATAGCTGAAGAGATCCAAAACAAAACATAGATACCTACTATATACCAAAAATATATTAACTATATAAAAAAACCGAAAAACTAAACAGGTGTTTTAGAAGTGAGTCTATGAAATTTACATAGGTACCTGATAATTATACCTAAAAGTACTATAAATTTCTACAACATGGATAGTTTCAGTGTAAAAGCAGATGTTTTATTTTAGATCTGTTTATAGCTGCTTATTTTGCCAACCGTACTACATAACATAGTAATTTTAATTAATTTCAGCTATTCATGTAATGATTGTGCTAGCAATAACGTTGGATAGCTCAGCAATTTTTGATTTGCAATTTATATTTCGCAAGGACGAAATGGCAGGTTAAAACGTATTTCGCAACAAGATGAGAGAGGTTGCCGTTAACGAAGTGGGGCCATAAGTTACCGGACTTCTAGCTGATGTGATGCACGATCGCGTCTAATGTTCATGTCACGATCTAAGTTTGCATGAGAGTAGTTAATCTAAGATTGCTTGTTTGACGTCCTTATATTAAATTACTCGTTAAATATCCGGAACTGCACAAGCTTTTCTGTTTATTAGACTTTTAAAACTTTGTAAACAAAGGTAAACTCACTATTTTTATACCTAAGTAGGTAGGTATTATTGTAAGACCTATCCACGGCTTCATTACTCCATGGACCTATCCGAGTGAGTACCTACTTCTGGTGTTGGTTAGGATGACAAGATGGCAACGTTATTATAGCTAGTTCATTGTTTTGCATACTAAAGTAACCTAGTATAAGGATTTTATTTTGTAGACCGGAAGAAAGGTTTGTACTTTACACAGGTTACCTAGGTAGGTACCTATGTTTATGACCACATTTATGCAAAACACATAGTTACTACCGACTTACATGGAGTTACGTTTTGTAGTGCGTGAATAGTCATAATGATAGATAGACCGAGTGGATTGTGGATTCGGTTTGTAGAGCGTTAAAGTCGTCGCGTGAAAGGGGTGCAATCATAGAAGAAATGGGTGCAACGGCCGAGTCCGTCACGACATCACATCACACGAGGCTGCCGCGTAGCGGGCACCCGTCGCGGACAAGTGGCACGTGGCACACATACCTAACTCCCGCACCCGCAGCCGAGTTGCCCACTTCTTAACGGACGTGGACGACTTGACCGACAGTCGACTGACATGGACTTCCCCATGCTCAATGACAACACATTGCCTTTCTGGCTGAATAACGACTTATTATGGTATTGCACATGGAAAATACAAACGTCCATAATTCATTTTGATGGCCATACAGAACAACTCGAGCTATAAAACCATACTAGTAGGATGGCGATGTCCCGATTACCTTACAGTATCTATTTGACGTCACTCAGAGACATGTCGGCCGCGGCCGTGACACTTGTTGCCTTGTTAACCCATTACCGGTGTGGTCATCGAGGAAAACCAGGTCATGTTATGATGGCATATACTTACCTATACTTCATACATTATATACCTACAATCTAGGTCCCATTGTTTGGTACATCACCGATTGAATTTACAATTAGAAAGTAGGTTGTACCTAGAAAATACAATATTTAGATGTCTGTCGAGTAGCTCTGAGTTAGTTAGCCCTTCTTTGCAATTATTCTAATGCCTTTATCAATTTTTAGGAGAACGAATTTATAAAGCAAAGAATCGCACGAGGCAACGTTCGCTATATCTGGACTTCCGGTCGCAAGTGCAACTTTGCTGGCTGTGACCGTGCCGACTTGCAGCCCCCAAATGTTAACGGCTGGTTCTGGTCTGGCTCCGGTGCCAAGATCGGCCCGACTACCCAACGCAACACCGGCGACTGGTCCTACACTGGAGGATACGGACAAGCCCAACCTGATAACCGAGAGGCCGCTCAAGTAAGTTGAAACATTGTAATGCTATCGTCGTGAGCTATAAGTATTCCCATGTTGTAAGTAGGTACATACTTATTATTACCTACTTGAAATTTTACAAAATGATTAATCCAACCAACAATCTAATTGGCTACGGTAACCGCTTACCGTCAGGTGGGCCGTAACTGGCCGTAAGCTTGTTAGCCAACTAGTGGTATAAAAAAAACTATTCAACTAAGATTGAAAGTCTGCTCGTCGTTATTACCATTTTCTTACAAAAGTTGTATAACGTATGTACCTAACCTACCAACAAAAGAATGCGACAAAACAGCAGTCCATCGAAGTAAAATAAAAAATTGTAATGTAAGATATTTATATTAAGATTGCTATAGCGGAATATTTTAAATGTCTTTTTTATTTTTCAGGGGAACGACGAGTCGTGCTTGTCTATCCTAAATAACTTCTACAACGACGGCATCAAATGGCACGACGTCGCCTGCCACCACGTGAAGCCCTTCGTCTGCGAGGACAGCGACGAACTGCTCAACTTCGTGCGCTCGCGCAATCCCACACTACGTCTATGAGCCCTACCTTACACAACTACACGAGTCACTCTATCGCCCTCTAGTATTTTAGATGGCTGACATTGTACAAAACCACGTGGCTATCATTTAAGTTATTTATTAATTTAATAACATATTTCTTCACACCTTGAGTAGACAATGTTTTTTATCAAAATTGTATATCACCCAGATACAGGTGAAAAGCATAATAACCAAAAATATTGTAAAACAACTACTTGTAGGTTAAAGTACTTCATATTGAAAGCTTTCTAAAGTCAGTCATCCTAGCTGAGGTATATACCAAGTATTATCTCACAAAAAATATTTATAAATTGCAAATACTTAATTAGTTTTGTTTTTTCACAAAATAGTATTAGTTTATAAGTATTAGAAAAAAAAATATTTATGATGTTTCATTTTAATCTCCTTACCTAATACCCTCCAACCCTTCAAATGAAAATAAAAAAGGGCTATTAAAAAATATTTATTAATTTAAAAAAATATTAAAAACATGAGTCCATAATTATCAGGGTCAGCAGGATGTTTCCGAAAGTAGACGTACACTGGTATAAAGCCAAGGTTAGTTATGGTAGGGGAGGCAATGATGCTAAATTTGTAGTTACTCGAGCGTCTTTGGGACCTACTGGAATTTGAAGATTAGGTGGAATAAAGAAAAAAAGGTTATGTGATATTTTCCCCTTCAGCGGTGGGGGGAGCGTCTACAGGGTTTCAAAAATGTAAAAAAAAACAGTCACCAAGAAATACTCGAGCACGTCAGATATTAATAGGGTAGTCGCGCCACGTCTGTCTGATAATGGAAAAATAATAATCTGCCGTTTTGCGTGGTGGGGGTGGCCGTACGAAGGGGTCGAAAATATTTTAAAAAAAAATTTACTCGAGCGTGTCAGACATTGATAAGGGATGTTAAGTGAACCCTCCAGTAGCTCCTATTTTAAAGACTGACGATTTGGACGCGACCATCAGTCAGGGCCGATTTTTGAAAATGCAAAAAAAAATCGTGACCTTGATTTACTCGAGCGCGTCAGATTTTTATACAGGCGGTTCTTCTTGATGGCCTTGTTGTACTGACCCATAATCTGTCAATTTTGTTGAGGGATTTCCTTAATCTGACGGTTTGAAAAAAAAAAATGTAAAAAATATCGAAATCTCGAAAATGGTTCAAGATATCGAAAAAATGTTTGTGCAAAAGTTGTAGAGAATTTAACCTTCTACAATATTTATTATGAATACATATACCAAAAAACCCATAGGAAACGAGATATTTGCAATAAATGATTTTTTGACCTTCGACCTTGAAAAATCAGTAGTCGCGGGCACCCTAAGATAAGTAGCTTTTGAGACAAGTTTTAGGGTGTCAAAATAAAGGTTTATACAAGTTAATAGGTGACTATCTCTCATTCTGAGGTGAAACTCATCATATTCCTGGACTATACACTTAATAATGATTTAGCTACTTCGGCTTGTGCAAATCGGCAGATTAAGATATTTCCGTGATTCGTGACTAATTTCCTTCAAAATAAAAAAAAAACTAATCGCGCTCGAGAAAATCCAGGTGACGTTTTTTTTTTGCAACATTGCGAGTCTCCAATTTTCTTTCGTCACGCCCAATTTGTCAGATTATTGAAATGTACACTATTTTGCATGTAACTAACTTACCTTACCTTAATCTGACGCGCTCGAGTATTTCAAACCATCGATTTTTTTTTACTAATCTGACGGGCTACCCTAGGCGTTCGACACTACATAGAAGGCTCAGATTTGGTGAGAGTACTTCACAAGGTGCAAGGTTGCCCCCCTTATGTTAATCTGACGCGCTCGAGTAAATCCCGAAATCCCCTATTCGCCTCCCCTACCATTACGATGGAAATCATAAAATAAGCGAACATCTCTGAAGTAAAAAATCCATAACATTAAGATATAAAAAAACAAACAGGACGAACACAGTGTTTTCTCCTACTCAACAAATGTATTCAAACAAATCCAAACCAATACAAAACGGAATATTTCAGCATAAGTAGTAGGTTAAAAATGAAACGAAACATTCCGCAAAAATTCTATACAGATTTGGTTTTGCAATCTCACAAATATTAAAATTGGGCAATTACTTGACATGATTTTTCTTGCTAAAAATAAATACTTAATCTACTAAATATCATCCCGTCACGTTATTTACCAGAAGCATGTATTAATGTTACATACACTGTTATACAATTGGCGTGTGGGAGCACCTAACAATATAATTGAGTAACCATTTATTTCATAATTCTTTGTTTCAATGTCAAATCATCAAATTTTCTTTCACTAAAGCATACAACTTTTACTTCAATTTTATCGTTTTTTTAAAATATACAAGGTCGACGATATACCTGTTATTTTAACAAGCATATGAACGATACACGTCTATACTATTTTGTTATTAAGGTACATTATCTACCTTTTAACAGAGCTATAATAATATCACTGTTGCCTGAAATATGATTATATTGGAATCTAAAAGTTCAACATGATTCTTCGTCAACTATTTTGTAGTTAAGTTCATTTTAATATTGGTATAAAGCTGGATATTCTTAGAAATAGAAACACAGCCTCATTAACATTATGTCCAAACAAAACAGCTAAGCTCTTACAAACTAACATTTTCTTAATAACAATTTACATCTATCAGTCAAAGTTCATCTAACAATAGCTAATGCATTAAACAGTAAAACCATGCATGATTTACCAACATTATTCAGGTTATAAAATAAAACAATGCCTCATGCCTAAAACTACCTTGGGTATTGTGATCTTAGGGATATAAATCACATTACGAGAAGAATTGATGTTCAATTCTTTGGTAGAAGACATAGTAATGGTGACTCGCCCCATGTAATCCATTTCACCATTCAAAGTGATATTAAATTTGAAGTTATACTCTAACCCATTGTGAACATACGATGTTCATTGATTTACCTAACTAAAGGATTTAACATTATTACAAAATAAATACAATTTCTAGGTAAGCGTGCACCACCTAGACCGCATCGTCACCTATAACATCAAGTGAGATAGTGGCCATAAAAATAGGGATGTTGACTGACATATCAAATCAGCTTTTTATTAAACCTCAAAAGGATAATTTATAATAATGGAGTATCACATTAAATACTAAGGTGTGACGTCATACGTATGCACCAAAAGATTTACTTTTTGCGGTTAAATCACTACATAGTATAAAACAAAGTCGCTTGCGCTGTCTGTCCCTATGTATGCTTAAATCTTTAAAACTACGCAACTGATTTTGATGCGGTTTTTTTTAATAGATAGAGTGATTCTTAAGGAAGGTTTATATGTATAATACATGCATAATATAGTAGCGAAACGTAGATAAATTTAGAGGTTTCTAATGTGATGTCGCAATTAAGCATTTTTTTGCGCTTATATTTATTGCAAACGCTGGCTGAACCCTACGAGATAGACCAAAATAATGTACTACAGTATTGTCCACCTTAAAAAGTTCAACAAAAAAGTCCGCGATGGTATATGTCTATCTCTTAGGGATAACCCACCATAACCATTTTTTATCCTTTACTAAAAAGTGATTATTTACGAAGTGTTTAAACCTTTCCCGCTTAAACCTCTCAACCGATTTAGATTAAATTTGGCACAGATATAGAGTAGACCTTGGGAGAGAACATAGGCTATCTTTTATCCCCCCTCCACCACCCCCACTTGCGCGATATAACGTGTAGTCCACGCGGGCGAAGCCGCGGGCGGGTCGCTAGTGAGAAATAAAAAAATATCAGTAATTTTTTTTTAAGTCATCGTTCTTTTTAGGTGTTTTATATACACACTTGTTATTATTTGATATTTTTTCATAGATATAAGCAAAATCCCTATTAGTACCTAACTCAAAAGCTCTACCATGCTGCCACTATTTAACGTAAACGAAAGTGACGCTGTAGCACATTTTTGCCGTCCCACTTATAGGTCGTCGACTTTAATCTTTTACATTGGTAAATCAATGAAAACACAAACCTTAATACTATTGTACCACGAGGTCAATATGAAGCTCACAGGAGCTCAGTCACAATATAAAGATAAAAATAAGAACTGGGACTGGAATTGAATAAAATCCGTTGAATTCCCTATTATAAAAATCGCGGTTTAGACTAGCCGGTATAATAACTCCATACATAATAGCCATCCCCTGCCACAGCATGTTCGTACTTGGTATAGCCATTAGGTTATTTTCGTGTTGTTTCTGGCCAAACACATAGTCCACGCAAGATCGGATCGTGATTTCTGTAGGAGTTCAGCTGGCAGGGCTTAAGGTGACGAGGGCAGAGCTTAAGCAGACGAAGGCCGCTTAAGCAGACGAGGGCAGACACGAACGGTCATTGAGTATAGCCGAGAGGAGCGGCTTGTCCCTGAGCGCGGCGACGAGGTCGGCCTCGTCCCACAACAGACGCAGGCGCCGCGAGCGAGCCGCGCCACCACCTCCGCCCCCTCTCCCACCTCCACCGACCCCCGCGCCCACGCCGCACACTCGCACCCCACCCCGTGCCTCTAGCAGCGAACAAGCGCCCGCCATCTCACCGAGGTCGAGCGGCGCGATGTTGCGACCCCTCGCTACCCTGCACAATATACACCAACATTAACATGTGCTGTGTGGGCTGCGTATCATTGATTGAAACGCTATATTCAATTCGCTTCTTTAATCCTCATTGCAGCTCTATACATTTTCACGACAAATGGTCTAGTTAAATATGCGAAATTAGGATTAAGTCTTCGAAATCGACAATGATTTGTTATGCCTGTTAAGTAAAACGTTATCCGATTTCTCAGCTGCAATTTGCGATAACAACGACAACAACAAACTACCCTTAACAGTTTTGGCCCATTGCGGATCAAAGTGTAAGATTTTGTTTAAATTATGAGAAAACTATCAACTCAGTACTCACTTTTTGTAAACATCGTGCAACTTTCCCAAGCCGATATCCTTGTTTTTTCCCTTTGTCAATATTAACATAAGGCTGCACAGGATCAATTTCTGCTGCATCGGGAATGCGTCGTCAACATCCGTCTCTATCTGCCTCGACCCTCTATAAATATTGTTGAGAACTTCTAAAACTTGTTTCAGTTCCACGGTCACTGTCGAATCACGCATCATTGTGTCCACGGACTGATTCTCTGCAAATTTACTACGTTTTGCGAGTTCGATCACTCTCCGTCCAATGTCTAATGCCCTTCTCATATCTCCTGACACGGCCGCAATTTTAGCTAGAACAATGAATTAGTTCAATCAGAAATAATAGAATATTAGGGAGATAGAAAAAATAAATGGGTACTTTGTAGTAAGTAGCTTGGTACTTTATGGTGTCTTATACAGTCAAGTTGAACCTATCAAAAACCTATCAGTGTCACTTCCCTTTAAGATTGCGTACTTCGGTTACATAACCACAATTCCCGAAGGCTTAATGCATACAGAAGTCTAAAAACAGTACCAAAAAGTAAGTATGTATTGTATCACCAAGATATGGTATTTATGGACATACCTGCTAACATTTGCAAAGCAACGGGCGAAAACACTTTGGTATTGTCAGCATTCGCTAGCACTGTGGTGAATATATCGATGATCTGTTGTTTGGTGTACGGTGGGAAGTGTAGCGTGGTTGGACGCAGGGAGCATCGCGCCTGCAGTCGCGGAAGCGCGCGCTCCGTCAGGTCCAAAGCGTTAGCGATGCCAACTAGCACCAGCCCACCCTCCCAACACGCTGGCCATTCGAATATCCTATACAACACTGACTGCCGCTTACTGTCCAGTTGATCTATCTCGTCTAACACTAACAATCTGAAAGTCGAAGTGAAACGAGAATATTGAATATAGGTCTTTGGGTCTTGAAAAGAGGGCGTAGTCGCTAGCGATGGGCTCACAAGCGATAATACTCACCACATGTCACGATAATAACATTACTGGACTTTCATTTAACCTATTGTCAGTACATATTTTTATTATTGCTACTCTATTACAGCGTCCAGTTTTGTAACTAAAATGTCCTGGATTTTCCAACTTCAAATCTTTGTTTTTTAAATTTTGGGTTGGCAACCCTTGTATAATCCAAGACCTCATATTCTCTAGGTTTTAAAAGCTCATAGGTATTTAAACAAATTCAAACTCACATCATTTGGTGCTTCTTTGATAAATATTTTTCAATAGCGTTCACGCAGGCTTTCTCAGTTGAACCTGATGTCTGCAGTTCCAATTCTCTACAAATTCTTTGGTAAATACTGTTTGCCGACTTCATCATCGTGCAATTCACGTAAACTTGCTTGTACCCTTCCTTAATCTACAACAAGAGACTTTATGTTTATTGTTTTCCAGGTATCCAGTGTCTTATTTGTTATTTCTATCGTTATCACAGATTACCTAGTTAATTTGTGTACCAAGTTTCTTCCGAATGCTTTCATTATGGTTACTAGACGTGGCAGAGTAAGCAACATTCTGAATTTGCGATAGTAGACCATTAAAAATACTTGTAATGAGTCCATTTAATAAAAATATTTTGAGTTTGACGAACATGTACAGCGTTTCGTATCTAATGAACGCGCTAATCTCAGGAACTATACTGGTTCGAATTGTTTTTTTTTTATATAAAATTACTCTATGTTGCGAAAACGCCACGGGAACTCGGGTGAAACCGCGGGGGACAGCTAGTTTAAAATATGAGTAGGATTATTGTCCTGTGGTCAGCGACAAGCCACTCAAGATACATAGGTACATTAACTCAAACGTAGGTGAAATAACCGCAAGGAAAACTTGTTACATTACATCAAGTCGTGCATACTCTAACATTTCATATTACCTTTGGTAACTGCAATATATAGGACAAACTGGCTGTTTTCCCAGTACCCGGCTGCCCAGACACATACAACGATGCAGACTGTTCTTTTTCAAGATGATCCACCAAGAAGTTTTCTAGGAATTCTATTTCTTTCTCTCTACTTGTAAGAGATTTCATATTTTCCTTCCTGTAACATATTTGTCAAGTACTACTAATAATAGTTTAATTTTCGATTATATTTCAAGAGGCATGGTCAGGGCGATTCTGAAACCTAATCGACACCGTAATCGATATAAAATTTACATTTACCGTATTCTTTGAAATAAATTATATTATTATTACAGTTGAAATTAATTAAGCATTCGTTTGAATTCAAGCTTTTCATACTGTGTAACTTCAATACAATAATTCGGTGTATTTATTTCGGTTCAAAAAGCTTTCTGAAGTTTGAATTCAGATCAATGTTGATTTCAATCGATTACGTTTCACAATAGCCTATCCGTTCTTACAGGGAAGTGAAAATGGTGAATAAAATTAAGTAGGTGTTGTCTACTTATTACTTAAATAGAAAATATTACAAACCCATCAGATGATAAAGCTTCAATTTGAGTCTCTGATTTATCCTTTTTGGATATTTTCATATCAGAACATGTATCTGAAAGTAGATAAATATAACTTTAAAAGTATATAACAAAAATAATAAGTAGGTACGTAAAGCCTACAAATAAATTTGATTTGAAGTGTATGTTTCCCAACTTTTTTTTTATTAGGAGAATTTGTTCAGAATTAAGAATTAAATGACACAAGGTGGGACCACGTTAATCGGCCCGTCATATTATTATCTTAATATATAAAAAAAAACCCTTGTCACGATGTTTGTCCGCGATAAACTACTAAACCGATCTTGATGAAATTTTCCACCCAAATAGATAGACAGGTGGGGGCAGCATGGTTGGTTTTTTTCACCTAGGAACCTACTGTCGTCGATGGCATAGCAAGCATGGAGGACCCGGCTTAAGTTTCTAATTCCCCCCACCGGGCCACAAGCTGAGTACGCCCTTCAAACTAGTATGCTCACTTACTCTCTAAACCATCCGTCAATTCGTCTGCTATATGCCTTTTTAGTTTCTTGACAGCAAGTGCTTCGGTAGTATTAAGGTTATCTTCGTTTTCTTTTGATTTCAGATTCCTAGTACTCATATAAGTCTTTTTACGAGATTTGAAGGGAATCTCAGCTTGTAATGTCGCCATCTGTGATAAGATAAATTACAATATAAGTATACACCTAGCTAGGTGGCATCAATGAAACAAATTTAATTCATATTAGGATCAGATAGATGTATTTACAAACCTGTTTTAACTTAACTTAGGCACTAAGCCCTGAAATGGATGTAAAAGATAAAATAGATCATCAAAAAATGTATTTATAATTTTATTTGCAAAAAGACATTACCAATTTCACATTTTAAAATCATTTTAGCAATAGTTTACTTAACAAGTAAATTACATTACAAATGTACCTACATACATAGTTGATAAAAACCATTTAGACTTACCTAATACAAAAACACAAGTTTAAAATACAATTTATACCGGAATCTACGTAGCAGGTATAAAAATATGATTTTATTTTTAAACATGATTGTATGATAATAAAAAATAAATAAAAAAGTAGGTACTCATTTATTACATTAATAAGCAAAGCTTTTAAATTAGTTCATGCCATAAAATACTAAAATTATATTACAAAGTAAACTTGATATTTAACCTATTTGTTAAAAATATTTGATGCATAATTTAACAAATTTATTATCACCTCAAGTACCTATCATGTTACTGTTTATCTTTATTATTAAAATCATTTTGAGTTTGGTGAGTCATACTAGATATACTTTTTAATAAATCATATGGTCTTTGAGCTTTAAGCCAAGCCATCTCCATTTGTTGTCTCAGTAATGCATGATGATGCTGTTGAACAATTAGCTGTGGTCTTGTGAGATACTCAGCTGGGTTAGTCATAGGTTGGTTTGTTTTCATGGTTGGTGTGATAGATTGTCGAATTCCTGTCACTTTACTAGCTGGGGCTAAAGATTTTACTGGTTTCAATCCTGGCTTAGGTCCAGGTGTAACCTTTGGTGGATCCGTTTTAGGTACACTTACACTAGGCAACTGTGTACTGGAAATTTGATTGGATTGATTTATATTCTGTTCTGATGTAGCACTACTAGTCTGCTTTTCCTCTGCAATTACCAACTTTGGAGATGAACTAGGAGAACGTGTTTGTGATCTTGGTGATGGCTGTGTTGTGCCTGCTGAAGCATGTTGAGGCATTGGATATGCAGGAGGTGCTGACACTACTGTTGGACTTGCATTGGCAGCCGATTTTAATTGATTACTTTTGTTTGAAATATCCTGCCTATTTGTTTGTGATCCACTTGGGCCTCCTTTATCAGCCTTCATTTGATTAATGTTACAAGTAGAAGGAATTCTCAATGGACTACCACCTGTATTAATTGGTCTACTACTAGGAAAAACATTACTTTGTGTCATGCTCATGGGCAACCCCTTTGTAGGCAAATTTTGTTTTTTTGCCAAATTAGCTATAGATTGCATGGTTTCAAAAACTTTATCAAAAGTTTGTTGTTGTTGACCATATTGATTTTGTATGTTATGAGGTGTTGATAAGTCTAAAGCAGTACCTGTTTTGTTTTCCATTACTGTAATGGTACTTGAATTGGGCTTGGTGATTGAAGTGCTAGGTTTACTTGCAGCACTTAAGGTTTTTGGTGAGGCTGGTACGAGTTTTGGAACTTGTGCTTTATTTTTTGGCAGCTTAGACTTTTTGTCACACTGCATAAACTGCACCTGTTGTTCAAATGTTTGTTGAAAAGTAATTGGTGATGCATAATTACCACTTTGTTTACCCAATTTTGTATCAGAAATAGGTTTCAAATTTGGTACTGGTCCTTTAGCTGAGGTCTCAGATGATTTAGTAACTTTGGGTGGTGTTGAAGGAGGTTCTGCTTTGGTATTTGAATTTGGTTTACCATCAGTCATTCCTTCTGTTTTATTTTGTTTTTTCTGATCAGTATCAGGTAATTTCAATATTTCAATATAATTATGAACTGGAGGACTTGGTACTTTATGAGCGGCATTACTATTGGCACCAGATAAATTTTTATTGATAGCAACTTTTTTAGGATCGATATTGCCATCATTAGGATTACGAGAATCTAATTTTTGGTCTGTTAAAGTAATTGACAGTGAAGAAGGTATATTAATTTTACATGAATCAAATAATGACTTAAGGGGATCTCCTGATGTCCCTAAATTTTGAGGACTCAATGATGTTGTCACTTGTGATAAAATTTTACTTCTATCAATAGTAGGATCACTATTGTTTGCTAAAAAATCCATTCTTACTTTATTTATGGGTTGTGCCTTTTGCTGAGACACTTGAGAAGATGGTGTACTAGGTTTCAATTCAGGCATTTTTTTTATAGGAGGTCTTGAATTATCAATGGATTTAGGAATTGGTGTATTCATTTCTGCTTTTGGTATTTGAAGTTTAATAGTTTTCTGTCCAAGTAATGGAGGTGGTAATGGTGAAGATGTAATCTCGTTCGGTTTGCGTTTGGGTGAAGGTATATTTTGAGGCCCCATTAATGTTCGTTTAAGCCCAGGACTTTCTAAAATCGGCTGTTTACCAATATTACCAAGCAGTTTGTTATCCTTGGGAGGTATTGTCATTACTGCTTGCAGACTGTTTACTAGTGGCACTACTTGCAGATTTTTGGTAGATCCATCATTATCCTTAGTCTTCATAGGTAATTCAGTAGCCTTATCATTCTGATTGCTTAATGTTGAAAGACCAACACCAGATAACATGACAGCTGGTATCTTCGTCTTTTCTAGCTCAATTTTCAATCTCTTAAGTTCAGGTGTATTGGGAGGAACCTGATGTTTTCTTTTTGAAGATTCTGATATTTTAACATCAATCTTGGCTGATTGGACTTGGTTTTTCATAATTAATTCATTTGATGATGTAGGTTCTTCAGACACATTTAATTTAATAGGTGAAGTCTTTACTGGAACAGAATTACTTTTCGGTGTAAGTTCAAAAGAGTTTAAGAATTGTGACTTTTCAACATCTTCATCACTTTTCTTTGATGATGAGGAAATACTTTTATTACCATTATATTTTTCTTGAGTATTTTTGTTTTGTTGACTTAATTTATCATGGCTTTTTAAGGTTTCATTTAATTGTTTCGTACTTTTGTCATCTGGCATAGGGCTATCTGTACCCGAAGAAGCTTCTGAACCATGATCGTTCAGGTTAAGATTTGGGCTACTTAAATTAGTATCCTCAGTAGATGCCGGGCTTGGCTTCATATCTTGAAAATGAGAACCCTTCCTATTGACATCAAATAATCTATTTCTAATAGCTATGTAATCAATTATCTGGTAGAAAAAGCGCATTGGTTCATTTCTTTTCCAGTTGTATATGTATGCTATATCCATTAAGGTATAGTAATCTGGTAATTGTACTCTTTTGTACAATATGTCGATAGCAAATTGAGTGCTATCAATATCAAATTTCATACTTAAAAATTTCTTCAAGTGGTTTATGTTTACAACTGCAGGGCATTGTAAGTATCTTCTGGTTGCAACTGAATTTGGCTGTGGATCATTACTGTCAGATGATTTACTAGATATACTATCAGCATCAGTTGCATCTGCAAATTCTAATGAAAAAGATATAACATCTTCAGGACTGAAAATAATTCTTTCAGTGTCTTCGCCTCTCTGTTCTGGAGTAGCGGAAGCAGCTGGACCAGGTCTTGAAGCATAAAATGTCTGTCTTCTCTCCATTTCTTTTTGAAAAAGACCTGGCACAAGTTTGTATACAATATCTTGGAGTGCCTTATCTAATTTAATGTTAGGCTTTGCTGAGTTTATCATCATTTCACAAACTGGGCAGTAACTCTTCACTCGTAAATGATTTATAATGCAACTTCGACAAAAGGAGTGTAAACATTCCACAATTGTTGTAGCGTCTATGTAATAGCCCCGACACAATGGACACGTAATATGTTCGTTAACTTCCCCTAATAGAGTTCGTTGAGGCACCACTGCACTATTATTTTGATCAGCCATTTTCACGACCTTTCTATCGGACAGTTTGTTAGACGTAACCATTTTTACCACGCAGTGTTCTGTATCGCACGGCAGCTGTTTGCTCTACATACAAACAGAGCTAACATATTATTCAAACTTCAATGTTTTATCATTGTGCGAACTGTTGACAAATTTGTTAACGAAATGAGGCCAAGAAACATATTTACGAATAAGAGAAAATCAATAAGTAACAATTACACATACATTCGCGAGACGAAAAGACCGAAATGCTTGCTTTATGTAAAATAATATTATGTTGGTAACATTGCTTGTCTGATAAGTAGATGTGGGACAAGTACCTATTATGAGTTCGAGGTTTATTGATAATATTTGGCTCATGAAACTAAATAGTAATAATAAAAATATACTTTAACTTACCCTGAAATTACTTTATAGTAACTAATCGTGAACTAATCGCAGTTTCTCAGTCAGAAATACAAATATGAATAGATATTTTGGCGCGAATACTGATATAATGAGAGCTGTTACCAAGCTGTCACAAGCAAGTCAATTTAAATCAGTGTTGCCCGAAAGTAATTAACGAAAATACTACAATAGATATAGATGCTAGATATAGACCGGCCAAGTGCATTGCATACAATACATGTAGGACTCGCGCACTCAGGACAAGTTTCGTACTACTACAACTATTATAATTTTACTCATAATAAAGGACATAGTGGATAACATAAACACATATTCTGTACATTAGCTCATTGGCTGTCTATTCCGGTACCTATAAACTTGGACGAAATGTTTCGTCGACTACTCATAATGACTACTCTTAAGCAACTCATAAGACGCTGCCACGTTTGTATCTGCGTATCATACTAGCAATCATGTATCTTTGTTCATCCCACGGAGCCTGGCTATGAGTAAAAAGATTGTTGATGTAAGTTTGACAACGTTAAACTGTCTGTATTCTAGTCGTATTTTACTTTGACCAACATGTCGGTCAAAATATTGCAGTGAAGTTATATAAGTATCAAGTTTTATGTAATCTCGATGTTCAGCTAGACTTTGATGATTTTATTTAAATATGTCGTGTTCAGCTGTATATTGTTCATCAAGAACTACAAGAGCACACGCAAGTTTGTAAGCTCAAACTGGGCTGTTTTGTTTTTTTTTTTAGAATGTAACAAGTATAAATAACAGAACTTTTAAGAAAAAACCAAAATCGAAAGTAGACAAATGTAAAAAAAAAACGGATAAAAGAATAGTCAAATTAAATGGAAATTACAATAAACAGAACAACTAGAAGAAATTAAGAGACAGTAAAATACAAAATGAACAACACCCGGAAAATGAAAATACCTCTCCCCCAACTCCCAAAATATGATGGACGCAAAAACTTAAAACTGTTACATAATGCCTCTGATTATGTTAGAGGAGCTAGCGGGCCGGGCCAAAAAGCGCCCGGACCAAACTAAAAAAAAAAAAAAAAAAACTGGGCTGTTTGTGAATTTACCTTTGATATCTAAAAACTAAAGATACACAATCATAGACAAAAAATTACCTTACCGAATGAATGCCCACTCGAACATTTGGGTACTATTTTAATCTAGTAGCATTCGAACGCTCCGATGGAAAACATGTCTCAGTGATCCTTTAAAACTGCAGAAATCACACATCTAGTACGCTAAAAATCGGGGGAGTGGTATAATGCTCTAAGCTAAAAACGGATCGAGTTATAATAAATAGTAGCAGGTATAAGTCGTAAAATTTTATTGCCTTTTTACATAGTTTAGTACATAGCTTTGCGAATAAAACATAAAAATACAACACAATTTGAGACAGTTTCGACAGAACTTTTGCTTGGGATTGTTTATCTTTAGTTACCTATTATTTGTTTACAAGTACAGTGTGGTTGGTCATTTTAATAATATTTCATTTACTTAGCTCAAATAACAATATTTAATATCAGAGGCTGGCCACCTATTAGAAAGGGACACAGTCCTGTTTAGGTGCCTCTCACTGGGTCAGTTTTACCTTTTGTTTTAGAAGGTTTTTGGCTTGGTATCTTTAACCCATTTCTTTATCTTAAATATCTGTTCATCTTTTATGTTATAGTCACGTTTTATAATTTATTGTCACTTTCACTGTAAAGTCTAGTCCTCGTCCGTATAAGTCTGATCTAGTTTTAGTGAAATTGACGGCTATTCCCCTAAAACTATTCACGGACTATTTGGGACAACCTGGAAAGTCTCGATACACGCTATCATTCCATTTCAATTCACTTGTGCACTTAAATTGATCTTTATTGGACAAAACACCACCGTAATTATTCAATAAAACTCAAAATACACGAATTTAATGAAAATAAAACGAAAACGCATCGTCACTTCGTAAGATCCAGACAAAAAGTCTGAAAAAGTCTACCAAAACAGAAAATGTACTGATGATGTGATGGATGTGAATAATATTAATCGGTTATAAAGGTATTCATAACCGATAGTCAAATTTACTTTCTAATCGATTCATACCGATATTTTATAATAGACCATTACATCAAACAAATTGGAATAGATTCGTAATAAATCGTTTGAATTGACGCGGATTGAAATGACCGAATCATTTACCGCATCTATCCAAATTCGAGATTGAAAGATTCAACTCGAGTAAGTTCGAGCTTAGTCCAACTCGAGTTAACACGAGTTAGTAAATCGATTTGACCAACACTACATAAAATACATACTCTAGAATTGATTTCTTTTGGAAGTAATGGTGGACCTAAGAGGTCGCCGACAATCTGCATCTTGAATTTATAAAATCATCAGTTAAGATACAACTCCTTTGAAACACTTGTTGTTTAAACCCTTTCTTCAAGAATATGAGAGCTAAGGTATTTTGTAGTTTTGACTATTGATATGATTTTTGTGTTGAGACATGTGAGTGAGGAGGTAGTGTAAATTTGTTTTGTTTCTAATTCCGTGTGTACATATTTGTTACAGTGGCGTAAAAAGCGTATGCGCAGGCTAAAGCGTAAAAGGAGGAAGATGCGTGCGAGGTCCAAATAACGTGGTAAGTTCCATTATGTTATTTCGTACAGGACACACGAATTGCCGAATTCTTAGTAAGTTTTTCTTTGTGTTTTTCTCGATATGCATCTGTCTTGATTTATCTATACTTACATCATTACATGTATATTTTTGTTTATAATAAATACCGTTTTTCAATACCATGGTCAATGACCTCGTGTTTGCTGTAGCTCACATTGGTTGTTAACTTTTGAGGTTATATTTTTCTTATGCTGTATTATGGATTTGACGCAGTTTTCATAAACTATTTTTGGTAGTCTTGGGAATCCTGAAACCATTTGTTCCACCGAGCTGGTGACATTCTGCACTGTTTTGTAGCTACTAGCAATACAATTTATTTAGCTGTAAGTACTCAAGTTCTTGAAAGGTTTTTTATATACTTTTACACGATTCAAAAAAAAAAAATTGCATTATTTGACCTGTTATCTTTCAAAAGGGTTAAATTTAAATAAGTTACAATTTTTCTATTTAGAGTAATGGAAAGTCTGATTCTCTTTAGTGGAGATATGGTTTTTGGGATCAAAATTTATGAATGCTGTGATAAGTTCTTTAACCTGTTGGTTCTGAAGTGGTATGGTCGTCACACTAAGATAACAATTGAATCAAAAATTCCTTGAGCCAACTTATTAACAAAGTTAGGAGTGGTATTAGTGCACTTCTGGATTTGTACTAAGGGTACCCTGCAACTTATCAGTTAAACAAGCATGGGCTGAGCTGATGAACTAAGAACCATCTAAAGAAACATCCTATAATGTTTTTCAACTATTTAGAATTTTTCTAAGAAATGTTCAGACTAGTTTTTAATACGTCCTATACTTAATGTTTATTTCAAAATGAGACTCATTGTTAGAACCAACAATTTCATTATGTGTAACCCTTTCCTTTGTAGAACTTTATACTGGAGTATGCGCCACTATGTGATCCCTTCCTACCTTTCTTAAACCAGGAACACAGATTAAATCCTGTAACACAACTAATCAAATAATTAACTTTTTTTTAGCTTAATCTGCTATCTTTTTTTGGGTACCTACTAGAAGCAGATGTGTTAAATATGAAACATGAAGTTAACCTGTTGGTTCTGAAGTGGTACAATCGTCCCACTTGAAACTATAAGATTACAATATTCCATGAGCCAAGTAATTAATATTTTTTCTCAATGAATTGAATTTGAATTTTATCTGATATCTAGGTTTTGTTCACTTATTCAATGCATAGTAATTTCTCTGAATTGGGACTGTGATTAAGCTATCAAGCTGACAGACTGACAAGACTACAATAAGAAGGACTAGAAACAAATAAGGAAGGAATTACATGCTATGGTATAAAGTGCTGCAAAGAAAGGGTTACACGAAATGAAATTGTATGTTAGTTCTATTGATGCATGTAAACATAAATTCATAATAAGAACTAAAGAAATGAAATTATATTATAAAAAAAGCGTGGGGTGCTTAAGATTATATGATTAAGATTATACCACTTGGCTATGATCAGGATCTTGCTGGACATAGTCATTTTGAAAATGTCTTAATTTTTATAACAAAATTCATTTTTTTGCTAATCACACTATCCTTAATTTAAATTTATTGAAAATTATTTTTTACTTTTTAGTTTGGTTATTTTCAAAAGCGTATTTTATGAAAGTAGGTTCAATTTGGCACATTCTCCCCTTTTAATGCGCCAGCGATGCTGGGTTTAATTAAATCTGATCGTGGTCAAAGTTCAATACAAGACCTTTGTTGAAATTTGATATACTCAATGATCACTTAGTAGGTTAATTGCAGAGTACTGAATATCCACTTTAATATTATTTTCAAATGTCAGTACCTATATCCTTTTAAACCAAGTAGACAAGCGTGCTTGGTTTTTAAGGGTCTAAACAGCTACACAGATGTCGATAAGAAAATTAGGGGTACTGAACCATTTTATAGGACAGGCTTTTTTTTTTCAAATCTACACTATGTAATCTACTTAAAGACAAAAGTCGTGAGTAAAAGCTAGTACTTTTCCACAGTAAGGATCCATATCCCTCCAAGGCAGTCGTTATCTCTCTATGAGAATAATGTTAAGAATTGGCGGGTATATTATATAGAAAGCTTACTCCACCCTTGTGATGCTTAATTGTACCAGAAGGACTAACAAATAGCTTACATTTTAATTTAATAAATTACTAAATATAATTTTGTAGGTTATTTATAGTAAATAATTTTAAGGTGTTACTTTTTTAGGGTTCTATAGTTTAATGAAGAGTTCTTGCTGTTTCGTTTTGTCCTTATTGTGATGAAGTATACACATTATAATTTTTTGTTTCAGGTACATCTGGTGGAGTTATAGTTATACTGTAAACTTACTTGTGTATCAAATAAAAAAAACATAAAATTCCTATTTTGGTTTAATTGTTCTATTGTCAATAGGTATGTCTATAAGTAATCTTTGTTTTTATTATTTGTTTGCAGTATGTCTTTTTATATTTTTGACATAATTTATCTGAGTAATTATATAGTAATCCTGTGGATAGCGTAGGTGTATATTAAGCTTTTACATTGCATATTTTTTAATAAACTATTTGTTGTCCCAAATAAAATAAAGTCTGTGGACTGCGTGTACATTAGATCTGAAAAGGCTTCTCCAAGGATAACCAATAAAACTTAAAAACCTAAAAATCTTGATGGTAGGATTTATTGTAAACATCCGATGATAATTTTACCCGCGTTCCCGAGGGATCTTGTCTTTTGTCCGGGTAAAAAGTACTTATCCTATGTCCTTTCTGTCCACCTATCTCTACCAAATTTAGTGTCCGTTTCGATTGCTCGGACACAGTATCGTAGAAGAAGTGGATCCAATATTCAGAAAGTTATAAAGGTTTAACCATGGCCGCGCTGTCGAAACATGGAGAACCGCGCGGCCATACAGTTCTCTCAAACGGAGCTTAGTAGAGGTCCCATTCTTTTTGCTAACCACTGATACGATTTCGAAGAAAATGTAGATTGTATGAATAAAGCCCTAATGTTTGACCTTCACGATCTACATTCTATTACCTGTCCCCTGCATTCCCGAGGTATCTTAGCTTTTCTCGGGATAAAACCTTCCTGTGTCGCTAGTTTCATCAAAATTCGTTCAGCCGTTTTTGCGTCGTTAAGCAACAAACAAGTAGGTACAAACCTTTCACATTTTTAATTCTATGTAGGAAACTAAAATATAAAAAAACTTATTTTAGAATAATTTGCTGTTATTAAACCTGTCAGTTCTTGGGACAATCGGGGTTTCAGAGCACAGATTACTGATATGTAGCTAGCTTTTCAGAGTCCGCACCACTTGGTTCTCAATCGGGACGATGACATTTACTTGAAAATTGGGCGCGAATTTTGAAATCTGCGCGAGTTGTTTGACAGGTTTTTTTTTTCAAGGTTTTTGGCTTGGTATCTAAACCTTTAAGCCATTTCTTAATTTAAATATTTCATTTTTTGTTATAGTCACGTTTTATTGTCACTTTCACTGTAAAGTCTAGTCCTCATCCGTACAAGTCCAGTCTATTTTTAGTGAAATTGGCGGCTATTCCACTAAAACTTTTCACGGACTTCTTGGGACAACCTGGAAAGTCACGATACACCATTTCACTTCGCTTGTGCACTTAGATTGATCTTTATTGGACAACACACCACCGAAAATATTCAATAAAACTCAAAATACACGAATTTAATTAAAATAAAACGAAAATACAACGTCACTTCGCAAGTTCCCGCCAAAAAGTCCGTTTGACAGGTTAATGTCGCGAGTCAACAGATAAAAAAAAACTAATGACACCCTGTCATGCAAGAATTATATATTCTAAATGGATTGGTAACTCAAAATACCTATTTGAAGCAAGTACCTATCAATTGCGAATAAGAGAAAGATAACAACTACGTTGGGACAATCTCTCTTTCTAACCCTACTTACCCTTAATGACAGAAAGAGAGATTGTCCCAACGTAGTTGTTATCTTTCTCTATTGATGTCACGCAAGAGCGCGATGGATGGGTAGCATTAACTTTTGGAACGAAGTTCCTTATCGCGCGTTGTGAAAGGGGGCTAGACGGAAAAAAAACTTACGAAAAATTGTCACGACACTTTTAGTGTCAAACGTGCGTTGACCTGTCTCTCTCTCTCTCTCCCTCTCTTATAGAAAGCAAGCCAGATATTTTCATCTCGACTTATATAACTTCGTTCCATCCGGGTGTCCCTTGACAC
Source organism: Ochropacha duplaris (assembly GCA_951361185.1). NCBI lineage: Eukaryota > Metazoa > Arthropoda > Insecta > Lepidoptera > Drepanidae > Ochropacha > Ochropacha duplaris. The sequence goes on from OX592691.1 coordinate 10,122,588, forward strand.
CTCTCAAGTTTTTTTTTATTATAAGGGATAAGAGCGCAAGCGCATGTGGGTTACAACCACCGCCCTGCATAGCCACAACACTAAAGGGATAATAAATTATTGTTATAATATTATATTGTGTATGTACGCTGTTGGATTACCTAATAAATAAATAAATTAATTAATTGATAACTTTCTATACAAAAGCGAAATACCAGTCCTTAAAATTATTATTACTCACAAGGTTTGTGTGTAAACTTGAAATAATGGCATTGGCAGGTAGATTCGAAATTTTTGATTGAATGACGATTGTAGGTATTGTCACTGTGAGACAAAGTTTAACCTACATAATATCAAATAATATAGTAGAATAGAATATGTGTACGATTTATGGTCAAGCTTTATGGGATAGGTACTACAATAACCTGCAAGAGCACTCGATAATTTTCAATTTAGAACCTCAATTTGACAGTAGGTACCTGGTTCGTAATGATTAAAAGTAGGTAGCTACAAAATTGACATTTCCGATAAACATATTTTAAAATTACGTAGGATAATTAACATATAATTACATATGTACATCTGTTAAAAATAATTACAAACATTTTGAACCATGGGTCGTATGGTTGGTCCCAAATGGGAGAAATCAACTCAGTGTCGACCAGTTCATAATATAATTTCATCAGACTTCCCCAAATATAATCCTCAACCATGGAAATTTATGGTGAGTTAACTAGGTTGGGATGTAAAATAAGTCTTTCTCTATACATTTTGTTAACCTGTTAATCGCCACCCCAGTCAGAATCCGGAAAAAATTATACAATAAACTCATGACCCCGATCATCCGTGTACGCATGTGTATGGTGTAGGTATGTATAGGTATGTGTTAATTAAGCAGCTGAACACAATCAGATGAGAAAACCTAAAAGGGGTTCCTTGTTTAACCTCAGAACCCTAAAAATGTGCCCAAGTTCGTCAAGGGCGGATCCAGAGGGCTAAATAAATGGCAAAAATACGCGAACTTGGTACCAAAGTTTAATTTTAAACGACTATTAAAACATGCCAAGTACGCCAATCTATACATATAATAAAATGTAACGGATCGCTGTCTGTACCTACAGACAATATATTCCATGTACCTACATGGAAGATATGTAGGTATATGAGAAGAAATATTATTGGGACCTTTATCAACGCAAATAGCACCCAAAACAATGATTGTTAGAATTTTTGTCTGGGCGTTTGTTAACGCTTATCTCTGAAACTGCTTATCCAATTTATATGTGATTTTCACTAATATATTGTCTTAAGCTTCACTTAACATTTAGTGTTTGTTTCATGTCAATCGGTTCATAAACAAAAAAGGTATGTCAATTTTAAGAATCACGTCGAACATTCCCACTTCCCACTAATATTATAAATAAAGTGAAAGTTTGGATCGATGCACGGAGTAAAGAAGTATCTTTACTTCGTGGATGGATGTATGGAAGGATGGCTGAACGGATATGAAATTTGGCACACAGGTAGATCACCGTAGATCATATCCTGGAATAACACATAAGATACTTTTTATCCCGGGAAAGGATAAAATCCCACGGGAACGCGAGTGAAACCGCAGGGGACAGCTAGTGTTATAATATATTTTATATACTTCATTTATGGACGTCATTCTTAGTATCGGAATTTTAAATTAATATTCAGCTAAATAAAGGAGTTTTAGAATCACTTTACGCTTAGGCTGCTAGTAGCTGCCAAAGAGAATGTAAAGTTTTAAGCTGCATTTGCAAACAGTGCCCGCACAGAGTGTTTATTTTTCTGTGGTGCCTGTTTGCATAAATAATTTAACGTACCTACTGAATGGATTACCTACGAAATTAACAATTTGCTTGATGATAGAAAACATTATATTCCAGGAAGGTAAATCACGAGTAGAATGGCTATTATCATATGAATATCAAAGAATGTGGGTAGAGGAAAGAGAAGCTTGGAAAAAGCGAATGTATCCAGAAAATACTACTGTCAACGTAGATATTGTAAAGAAATATGTTCTTACGTTCAAAACTAACCACCAACCAGCGAAACCGGAAATCAAGAAACCGTTTAAGATGAAAAAGTATGTGAATCTATATTCATCATCACCATTGATATCTAGACATTGATAGGGATGATTTTCTTGTCTGGGCATGATTATGTTTCCATTACGGTACATAGGTATACTAATGCAGATACAGGCTAGTAGGTATAGAAAGAAAAACACAGAGTGAAACTCAGTGACCCAGGTGGGTATTTAGTAACGTATACCTATGTAATAGGTTAAGCTTTGAAGATAATAAAGATTTATTTATATAGATACAGGTCGATTTTTAGGGTTCCGTACCCAAAGGGTAAACACGGGACCCTATTACTAAGACTTCGCTGTCTGTCCGTCCGTCTGTCTCTTACCAGGCTGTATCTCAAGAACCGCGATAGCTAGACAGTTGAAATTTTCACAAATTATGTATTTCTGTTGCCACTATAACAACAAATACTAAAATCTAAATAAATATTTAAGGGGGGCTCCCATACCACGAACGCAATTTTTTTGCCCTTTTTTGCTCGATATCAATAATGGCAACAGGTAGGCACTTGAAATATTCACAAAATACTCAGTTGTATTTTTACTTTAATAATAAAAATAAAATAAATATTTAAGGGGGGCTCCCATACAACAAACGAGTCCGACTCGCACTTGGCCGGTTTTTTTTTATCTAATGATGCAGGTATAGGTTTTATCAAAATCCTGACTCCTTTCAGCATTTTTTGCTATTCCCTATAGTTTCAGATTTGGCCATCCACTTAAAATACTCTCTGTAAACTCGTAGGTAGGTACATACAGCTTTCGGTGAAGGTAAACGTCGTGAGGAAACCACAGCTCGGTGGTAGGGTACTATTAGTACTCTACTGGCTGGCTGCCACCCTCAAGTTGAAAATCTATCGCCCAATACCCGTTGGTGTGTTCCAGCAGTTGCACTTGAGAGCCAGTTGCTTTTAAGGCATTGTAATAAGGTGTACAAAACATTGGCAATCCCCCTGCTAATGTCTATTGTCGACGGTGGTCACTTACCATCAGGTGACACGTCTGCGTCGTTGTCACTTGTGGAAAAACAAAAGAAGAAAAATTGCTGTGACATACTAACGGACATTAAGAAACTATAAAAAGGAATTTCTGCAGCGCGACCTTAATTGAAAACGGTCTGACGCTGAAGAGAAATAAACTATTTTTGAAGTGAAAACTTCTTTAGCGGCGTTGTGCACTTTTTTTGTGATGGGTAAAAAATGTTAAACTCGATCGAAAATTCGTAAGACGAAGGGAGAGTAGACTGACGGCGCGGCGTAGTAGAGGAAGTAATATCCCCTCTCTTTTTACCGCGACGGCATTCATTGTCATGTTTCTGTACGACAGAGCGATAAATGAATATTGTATTTTACCAAATAAATGATAGTACTTTTATAATGATAAATAAAGAAATTCATGCGAAATTATTACCTAACCATTCCAAAATATTCAAAAATGCACAACGTTAATGTTCAGGTTTTCACTTCTGCCGGCACTCCCAGGGTGCGACCTGTTTTTTTTTTATCTAATAAGCATGCCCCTTTTTATATTCACACTGTTCACAACTGAAGAAATTTTCAGATTCGCTGGAATACCAAGCAAGACTACAAATAAGCGGGCACCTGGTGATAAGGCAATGAGTTTTGAGAAAGCAAAGAAATAGAAACAAAACCAAATCTTTTTTTAACTCGACTGAACATTTATTGTTGCTTATACATTTTATATTTTTATTACTTTTTATTTAAAAGAATAATGTTTCTATCTGCTTCAATCAATACAACAGCCTAATTAATCTGAAATAATAATAAAATTTTAACTGAAAGCAGGCAGCCAGCTTGGACAGTTTTCTATTTCACGACAGTCGCCATAACCAGTGCGTAAAGCGTTTCTTTGTTTGGTGCTTCCTTTTAAATTTTTGTTAAAATTGAATAAATCCTATGATGAGCATATCAAAGGCATAGTAAAGGCTAAAATAAAAATAGTAGGTTTCGTGATTTATTTAATTTTATACTAATTATTATAATAACGAATTATATTTATTACCGAATATTATCAATACCGACAGTGTAAGTTATGCACAACTATCCATTTGGATTGGCCTTGGATTTAGTATTTCAATAATAGTTATTACTAGACAGGCAACACATTTATCCAGGTACAAAGGTTCCTTTTGGTTTATTACATGAAACATTACTATTAATCAAACTTTAACGTTAATTACAGAGCTGGTTTGGTTTTGGATAACGCTGTCGAACATCGGGATTTTCCATTGTCTCTTAGATGAGATTAGACAATATCTATGATATTTCATAATCATGTCACTTATGTGCACTTGTTTTAGACCTATTCCCCAGACATGGAATAACAAATAGTAGCTAGGGTAGTTATAAGGTAGGTACTACGAAGGTTATTCTGTAGCATATATCGTTAGTTAACATATACTAAATCTATACAAATATTATGGATGTACAACACTTTTATATTGAAAAATTTAGAAAATGCTCTTTTAAAAACCAAATATTTGTAGATTATTGTAAAATTGACAAATCAATTTAATCCTTGTCATGTTTTAATACTCAAAGAAAAGTATTGTTAATAACCCTCATTCCTGCACATTGTGATATTACTTAACCAAATCAAAAGATACAATTACTTAACCAAATCAGTCAATAATTATTACATCTACATTATTATTTTCTGTTTGCAACATGACTGTGTTAGAGTCTAACAAATCTTAAGTGCCTGTCATCATACATATTTTTGCGATAAGTATGCATTGGTGAAGTTCGTTGCTGAAAACTGCACATTATTTATTATGTAGCACTATAAAACTCTATCTAAAACAATGTTTAAAATCAAACATTATTCTTTTTATTTATATTTTACGTTTTTAATGTGGAATGACATTACCCATTTTGGAGCTTTTTTTTAAATATAATAGGTTAACATTTTTTGTTAATATAATAAATTTGCCAATTTACAAAATGTTTGTTTTTATTATTGAATGAATTAAGAATTTAACCGAATCGGAAGTTAAAGGTGTTATCTGAGAAGCCGCCGCCGCCCGACGTGAAGTCAAAGTGAGTCGCTCCACCACCGCGGTTAAAGAACGACTGGAATACCACGTTGGGGTCGATATCTGAAATTAATATGTAAAAACATATTTGAAAGTTAGGCAAAGATAGGCCACCTCGTCTAGGAGGCTTGCATGTCCATAGCAAATGAAACGGTACAGCATTAGTAGTCCACGAAAACGCGGCCCACTCTTTTTCCTAATCTCTTGCAAGTGTTGTAGTGCTGCATATAGAAATATCTATACTAATATTATAAAGCCGAAGAGTTTTCTTGAACGCGCTATCTCAGGAACTACATAATTAATATATTAAAAAAATATTTTAGTGTTTGATAGTCCATTCATCGAGGAAGGCTATATAACATCACGCTATGTTGCGAAAATCGGGACGCGGGTGAAACCGCGGGGGACAGCTTGTTAGATAGACATTACTAGCAGTCCCCCGCGGTTTCGCCCGTGTTCCCGAGGGTTTTATCTTTTCTCGGTATAAAAAGTATCCTATATTTTATTTCAGGATATGATCGGAAATTAGCCCCGACAAACATCGTGACACGAGATTTTTATCCATAGATAAGGGATTAGGAAAAAGAGTGGGGCGCGTCTTCGTGGATAGCACTATGTATTATATATAGTGTGATCGTATGTACCTCCCATGCCGGATGCATCGTCGTCGAGATCTTGTCCGTGGTCGTAGCGCGCACGTTTCTTGGGGTCGCTGAGTATGCCGTACGCCTCGCCGACCTCTTTGAAGCGCTTCTCTTGTTCCCGACGCTCATTGTCAGGTGCGCCCGCGTGACGGTCCGGGTGGTGCACCAGCGCACGCTTCCTGCACACATCACATCATATCATATCCATTTATACTACTATTATAAAGAGGTAAAGTTTGTGAGGTTGCAAGGGGTAATCTCTGGATCTACTGAACCGATTTTGAAAATTCTTTTACCAATAGAAAGCCACGTTATTTGTGAGTGTCACAGGCTATATATTAACCCGAAAAATGAAAAGATCCCACGGGAAGGCGGGCGAAACCGCGGGGGACAGTTAGTACTTAATATTATAAACACTCGAGTGACTCTCTCTGTCAGCTTTCATAGCTAAATGGTTCAACAGATTTTTGTGATCTTTGGTAAGGTACCTTGAGCCTTGGGTAAGGATGGCACAGGGCTACTCAGGGCGATACGGGGATATCGCACGATCTCCTTTGAGGCGGCGTGTGTGATGGCCGGGTCTCTGCCTTGGGACCTTGAGGCGAGAACCCTTGCGTCATTATATTATTGGCGCGAGGAGGCGCTAGCCCAGGGCGATCGGCCAGCACCACGGGAGGTGGAAGGGAGCAGAACTCAACTGCGCGCGCTCGCCATCCAAGAGTGGAAGACCAGGCTTGAGCACCCTAGTGCGGGGCTTAGGACCATTGAGGCCATCCGTCCAGTGTTGGAGGAGTGGCTTGAACGGCGGCACGGCACGTTGACCTTCCGGTTGACGCAGATCCTCTCGGGACACGGTTGTTTCGGGAGGTATCTGTGTCGAATTGCCCGGAGGGAGCCGACCGTCGTTTGCCACCACTGCGATGGATGCCTCGAGGAGGACGCCCAGCACACCTTGGAGGTGTGCTCGGCCTGGACGAGCGAGCGCAGTGAGCTCTGCGCCCAAGTGGGGAACGACCTCTCGCTGACGAGCGTGATTCGCGCTATCGTCGACAGCGAGAGGTCCTGGGACGCACTCCACTCCTTTTGCGAGCGCGTCATGCTCGCAAAGGAGGCGGCGGAACGCCACAGGGAGGACACTACCACCCTGTCGATCCGCCGCAGGAGAACAGGGCGTCGGAGGGCGGCTTTCGCGAGCCACGCCCTCTCCCCACTGGAGCCCATGGGTGGCAGACTCGGGGGAGTCAGCCGCCCTGTCACAACGGGCTCGGGTAGTCTAGTGCGTGTTTCCACTCACTACCCAAGGCGAGACGGTGAGGATACGAGCTCCGATCCTCCCGTCATAGCAGTAGAGGCCTGCCACCGGGCCGTCGCTGCTGGGTACGCGGAAGAATGCCTCGGGCGCCCCCGTATACCCAGCACCAGCAGCGACAGGTAGAAACACCGTGGGGTTTTAGTCAGTAGGAGTCTGACATAACCCGGCCAGCTGCCCCCCCTCGAGCGGCCGGGTATCCATGAGGATTTCCCCACGAAAAAAAAAAAAAAAAAAAAAAAAAAAAAAAAAAAAAAAGGGCTACAACCAAAAAACATCAATTTTGCAAGATGGTACTTACACCTCTTGATGTGTTAGACCAATTTTGCTTTCTAGGTTCCCATGTGTCCAGCAATCTGTCACTGGATTCGGAAATCGGTAGACGGCTAAGTAAAAATGCTACGACTTTCGGGAAACTGAGTGCAAGAGTGTGGACTAACCAATCAACAAGGACAAAAACGATAGTGTACCACACTTGTGTCCTGAGCACACTCTTGTTTGGAGCAGAAACTTGGACGACGTATGCAAAGCAAGCAACATGACTTTCTTTCACATGCACTGTCTTCGCACTATTCTAAACATAACTTGGCATGATAGGGTAATAGGAATGAGAGTGTTGTCAATTGTACAGCTTCCCATCAATACCGCAATGCTCAAACAGAAGTTTGCGATGGCTGGGGCATGCGCACCGAATGGATGCCACTCGTTTACCAAGACGTGGCCTTTTGAGTAAAATTACTTTTGCAAAGAGAAAGGTGGGAAGACCCATGTTGAATTTCAAGGACTGCACAAAACTCAACATGGTGATTTTCGAGGTCACCCCCAAAAAATGGGACCTAGCTGACGACTGCAACAAGTGGAGGAGGTCTCTTATTGAAGGATGCAAAATCCATGGTAAATGATAAATTCAAACCAACGTGAAAAGAGACACATGAGTGCGAGAGTGTCGCTTCACCAACTCAGCCATCTATCGACCCTCAGTTTAAAATAGGTGCCAAAAATCCGGACGCTACTGTCGCTCCCGTATTGGACTGTACAGTAATACTAAAACCTGCCACACGGATACTGTTTAGATCATCTATAATTTAAGATGTATAGTCATTTATGTATGGTAAGGATCTAGTTTCGAATAATGCACCAGGGTCTCACTAACAGTCGAATTCGAAGTCGAATTGTTACTAATGTAAAATATGGATTGTGTAATCTGAAATAAATAAATATTAAGTAAGGCCTAAAGGCTACCTAAGTAGTATACATACCTGTAAGCTTTCTTGATATCATCTTCGGATGCACTCTTCTCAACCCCAAGGATCTTGTAATAGTCTTTGCGCTTAGATTTCTTAAGTGCAATTTTGGCTTCATGCAGCAACTGCTTGTTTTCCTTGCTTTTGTCTATCTTGTACAGTCTTTCGTAATCTTTAACAGAGTCCTCGTATTCGCCAATTTCAGTGTAACACTTGGCACGTCTGAGTAGGGCCTTCACATAGTTCTCATCTAGTTCCAGGGCAGCGGTGCACGCTTCAGCCGCCTCCTTGATCTGATTCAGTTTAGCGCATACTGTGGCCTTGTTGAAGTAAAGTTTCGCGTTTACTGTCTTGTTGTTTTTGTCAATGGTCAGTGCTTCGTTGTACAACGTCAACGCTTGCTGCCATCGTCCCATTTTAAATGCTTCGTTACCTGGAAATGTAACCAATTCGGTATTAAAATGTGATTATTCGAGTCACTTGTATAGATCAAATAATTACGTCGATAATTTTGTCTAAGCTACGTCTTAATGAGACATAACGATCCGAAATGAATCAAACTCAAGTAAATAAGACAACGGGGACTCGTCTAAAATTATCGTCACTGCACGTACTGCAACGCCGCGGTATCTGACATCACTACTACTGAACTATCATCGCCTTAAATCTACGCTAATATTATAAAGAGGAAAGATTTGTATTTTTGCATGTAACGAATAAACTCAAAAACTACTGGACCGATTTTAAAAATTCTTTCACCATTAGATAGCTAAATTATCCTTGAGTAACAAAGGCTATATTTTTATGCCGGGAAAAGATAAGATAGCACGGGAACGCGGGTGAAACCGCGGAGGAGAGCTAGTATAATTGTTAAGTGTTGGGGGTGTGCTTTTACTATAGATAATGCAACCACGAACACAAGTGTGCCCTTTCACTTGTGTTGTAGTGCTGTCGATATATCTATATGTATATGTCGATATGCAGCACTACAACACTAGCATAAGGATGTATATACACTTGCAATGTAAGGGATTAAAGTAACTGTATTTATTGATTAATATGTTCAAATTGGAACCCAAGACCATGTTAAGAAGTTAATTGTGATTACTCAGAGCGCCTGATCTGGTACGACCGCCGACCGTGGGTGTGAATGTTAGACCTTGAATTCGTTATAGAGATTGTTTTTGTAGATATAATGTTCTTCAAATGGTCGTTTACTAAAATGTTGCATCTGTTTGTTTGGATATAGACGTTTTTTGTATAAATTGTAGACTTTAGAGTGCAATAAAAAAGATAAATATTAAAAAATGTTAAAGTCGCGACTTTAACAAGACCTTCATATTTTAGCCGTAGGAGTAGAATGCATATTACACGGCATTTCAAAGCCTATGTTTTTATATGTATTTATTCTTGTTGTCTAAACTAATATTATAGAGAGAAGTGTATAAGTTTTGATGCAGAAGGTCTCCGAAACGGCTGAGCCGATTATGCAATTTATTTCACTAAGGAAGCTACATTATCGCTGAAAATGCGCATGCGAAAGAAATCATATCCTGGAATAAAAAAAACATTGGATACTTTTCATTCTGGGAAAAGATAAGATCCCTCACGAACGTGGGTGAAACCGCGGGGCGGAAAACTAGTAAATAATAAAATGAATGACCTTCTTCTTTTTTCTGCTTCAGTAGTTTAGCCTTTTTGTAAGTCTCCATTGCCTTCTTGTGATCGGGAGCAAGTCGTAGAACTTGTTGGAAATGCTTAAAAGCTTGCTCATCTTTGTCCTGAAACAATTCAATTATACTTTCCTTTTATATTACTTATATCATTTTTCTATTTTATTTTTATTTACTTTATCTCCACAAATTACATTAATAATTGAAGATTTGAACAGTTGATAAGAAAAAAATGTAATTTGATAGATCTAAACTAAGCCAAGGCCTGTATTTTATTCCAATGCAACATGAATTAGTCTGGAAATTTAGCTGGAATTATTCTGGTTATTTAGGCAGCCAGTCGTGTACTACAAAGTACCCTACCACCGTGCTATGGTTTCCTCGCGATGTTTTCCATCACCGAAAGCTCAAGCTCATTGTAAGATTCGAACCCACGATCTTCGCCGCGGTATACGACGTCCCTACCACTGAGTTATCATCCCCTCAATGTGTAGCCAGATTTTGAAATGCCCGTTTACTATCTTATTAAAGTAACAAGTAAAACTACCTCAAAATAAAGGCACAGTCCCCGAACATAAATAGCTTCTGCATCAAAACTATCAAATCGTAAAGAGTCGTTGGCAATCTCTTGCGCTTCCTGGCTACGCCCAAGTAACGCCAAGCATTCGGCTTTCGAGAGCTTCGCCCTGGAACAATGAACTGTTGTATTAGTGGAATCATTTGTCATAGCTTTTATCACCATTCTATGAACACTGAATAACTGGAATGTTGTATTCATGCACCATTTAGCAAAGATAATAAACCTAGATCATTGAATCTTACGGTAGCCATCCATTTTATAAGTATAGTCTTACCATTCCTATACGGGTAAATTTTTCAAGTGGGCGTTGATGGATAAATCCTTAACTAAAGGGAATAGCGAAAAATGCTGAAAGGAGTATCAATTTGAAAAAACAATCCAAGCCAGGAATCGTACCAGATCATGTTGAAAATTATACACAGCGTGTATTATTACACCATCTGGTAATTTTGCTAATAAGGATCAAATTCTGGGAAGTAATTTTTAAAAGACTTCAAACAAAAGGAGGAGGCTGATACTACGTCCGAATCTTTTTACAAATAAATACATGGTGTGCTTACCACTTACGGCCACCCAATTCCTTAAAATGGTGAGATTAGATAGCATTTTAAATGGGAATGATTATAGTGTCTAAAACTGTCAACAACATTAAGAACTAAGTTCTGGCGTCAATACATTATTGTGCCACTGATGTAGCGTTAAAAAAACTGTCATTATCCCACGCTTTCACCCACATCACAAACATTTGTGTGCACAAAAATATATGTTTCTTCTGTTTGGGTGTCAATATCAATCTAAGGATCCTATATATAAAATGTATACTATGTATGTATACCTACTAAATAATATTATAAAGCTGAGTTGGTTTGCATGATTGAACGTATAACTTAGATAGCCCGTTTATTGAGGCGAGATAGGCTAACTGATTTCCGTTAGTACAAGCTCTGCGTATGTAGTCTGCTCTGTTTAAAATAGGTTTATTATTATTTAAGACAGACAGTTAATAAAAAAAGACTACCGATAGCTACCAAGTATAAATTAATGTCATGACCAGACTAATTTCGATGATCAAAAATAGTTTATCGACCAACATTAGGACTTCAAATAAAAGTAAGTTGTTGTTGCAAAGTGTGCATGCGATTATGAAGGGAACAACTAACTTGGCACTAGATGGGCTGTAATCAAGGCAGCGATCCATGCAGAAGACAACTCTGCGGTAGTCCTTCGCCTCCATTGCGCGTTGGGCGTCCTCGTGCAGCCGGCGCAGGGACTCTAGCGCTCGTCGCTCGCTCGTCGCGCACTCCGGCCCGCCCAGCTCGCTCGCGCGTTTCACTGCCTGCTCCCCGCCCGTCAGGTCACCTGTTGTCACACCACACGACTTTACGTATCTTGCCTTGCTTACCCTAGTCTACTCTACCATAAGAATGTACATAGTACATAGTAGATATATTAATTAATTAATTTCACTGTTGCGAGCTTACATAGTAATCCAGCTAGCCCTACAAACAATTTGATTACTCGAAATTAGTTTAGTAGTTTGTAAATTCATACTGGTTAGAAATGCGAAAGAAATTTCGTTATGTCTGTGTGCTTGGTTATCACGGCTAAGGCCGGGACTCCACCAAAGCTGAGCGGAGACTAGCGGAGCGGAGATGTTTTTTAGAACCAATAGAATTTCGTTATTCACACATCTCGTCACCGCTCAGCTATTCTATTGGTTGTTTAAAAAACATCTCCGCTCCGCTCGTCTCCGCTCAGCTTTGGTGGAGTCCAGGTCTAACTGATGAACAAATTTTGATAGCGATACTTTGAATTATATTGATTTGGACATATGCCATTTGTTTAAATCAGTCAGTTCGAAGTGTTTGAAAAATGGGTGAAAATGCACGATTCGGCGATAAACGAATTTCATCCGGACGTAGTTTAGCAGGAATCGGCGAAAAAATACAGTTTATAGATACTACCAGTAGAACTAATTGGACTTTAGTTTTGAGAATAGAATAATAATTATTATTAATGATTATGCATTAGCTCGCCCGGTCAGTTACTAATCTTGAGTGTTTTTTTTATACTACCTGGACAGGTAATTCGTAAAATTAGGCATCAGTTAGCTAGTTAAACATCCGAATTTATTTATGGACTACTAGAAATAAAGGTCATTGTCCATAGAGAAGGTGTAATAAACTCACCGATTTGGAACCAGGTCATTGTGTGCTGTCATCACAGTATTTATATTTATAGGCCGTGTTACTAACATTTTACATTACTAAAGCAGTTTCAGATGACTATGTATATTGATTGGTAGGTACTTATTGAAATTGAATAATTAACTTGTTTTATTGTCAAAATAACCTACTAGCTGCCCCCCGCGGTTTCACCCGCGTTCACGTTCTTATCTTTTCCCGGGATAAAAATTATCCTATGTATTCCAGGACATGATCTACCTTTGTGCCATGTTTCATCCAAATCTGTTCAGCCGTTTTTGCGTGATTGTGGAACAAACATTCATGTCATTATTAGTAGGATTGTCAAAGGAGGATATTAAAAATATTTTTAGTAACCTAAAACATAAATATTGTAATATACCTGCCTAATTAGTAAATGGGTGTTTCATTGTAAACTGGGAAACTCATTCTCAGCGCGTACCTAATAGAAAATTTGTTTTGTAATTTTCTAATACATATGTATATTATATACCTTATCCAGCTCTAGAAGAGAACTACGTGATGTAGCTCATCTTACAGTATCCCTTCGTCGCGAGCGGCCGCGGCGCGACGACAGTATCCATTTAAATCTTAATTAATTTTAAGACCATTGCAAAACAAGCAACAAAGCAATTGAGAGCTCAAGCCCTTTGTTTTTTTTATGTCAAAAGTTCTGACAGGCAGACGGTCCACCTGATGGTAAGTTGCCAACTTAGTGGCATAAAGGAAGGTGACTACCATTCACCATGTACATTTATGATTATTCTAATAATACTGCTTGTGGTAAGTTATCCAACTATGAACATTAACCTTACACTATGAATGGGAGCTAACAGAGAACAGTGCGTGGGAACATATTTTCCCCTAAAATGGTCGTAAGCGAGGCCTATAGGAACAAAGAGTGGTTCAGCCAACTTCAGGGAAGTTAGAATTTGATGTTATGTTACTTTATTGTTGTTAATCGCAATTACATGGTTCTTTTTGCTTATTTATTCTTTCGATAAACAAGCAAAATGTGCCCTAGACTTGTCATGATGAATTGGACAGTTTATAGAGAAATGCCCATTAAATGTAAATTATTTAGTTGTATGGTGAAAAAAACTAGCTTCCTGCCAAATTTCATGATTATACGCAAACAGGAAGTGCCTTATCTGTCTAATGAGATATGATTGTTTAAAGCAATTCTTATAAACCCATTTTTTTACGTGGCCCTGTCTCATTTCATTATATATTTAAAAACTGGATCATGTTAACATGAAAATCATGTCATTATGTTTCATCAACTTAAACTTTGGTCTTGGTATTTCTCTTAGTTTTTCTGAGGTTTCATAAAATTCAGCTCAGCTTTGAAAGCCAAGCAGATAAACAGACAATTACTTTCACATATATAAAACTCTTTTGCCCGCGACTCCGTCCGCGTGGAATTAGTAATTTGCGTAACTTATTTTTTATCCAATCTGCTTTTTAGGGTGCCGTACAAAAAAAACGGACCTTTATAGGACTACTCGTGCGTCTGTCTATCCGGACATGTCACAGACATTTGCTCCGAATCTACAGAACCAAATCAGGTGAAATTTGGTAGAATGGTGTAACCCAAACACAGATGTGCAAAGTAATTTTTTTTTTAAATATGGGTAATTTTCATCCTTACTGCATGTGTCATATATCAAATGAAAGGGCTCGTTTTCTTAACCTTAACCTTAAACATATTTTTTTTATTATTGTAAAATAAACAGTTTTGATTTTATTCATGAAAGAAGACGAAAATTGACCATTCCCCCCTGATCTCCGAAACTACCGAGAGTAAAAATTTGAAAAAATACAATATATATATATATAGTTAATTGCGAAATCTAAGGCGATGATAGCTCAGTGGTAAGTGACGTCGAATACCGCGGCGAAGGTCGTGGGTTCGAATCCTACAATGAGCTTGAGCTTTCGGTGAAGGAAAACATCGTGAGGAAACCACAGCACGGTGGTAGGGTACTATGTGGTACTCGGCTGGCTGGCTACCACCCTCATGTTGAAAATCTGTCGCCAAGCACCTGTTGGTGTGTTCCGGCAGTTGCACTTGAGAGCCAGTTGCCCTTGCCCTTAAGGCATTGTAATAATGTGTACAACACGTTGGCAGTCCCCCTGGTATTGCTAATGTCTATAGGCGACGGTAGTCACTTACCATCAGGTGACCCGCCTGCCTCGTTGTCACTAGTGAAATAAAAATAAAAAAAATGCTTGTAGATTACAGGGAAACCTATGAGAATTCTATCATTTGAAAATAAAGTGGTAAACTCAATATAATACGTTCACTGACTTTGGCATTGTACGGAACCCTGTCCTCGCTAGTTCAACTCGCACTTGGCCGGTTTTTTCATTAATCTCCAGACAGACAGTCATAAATCAGTTCGCTGCGGTTATTGATTCCCCATACAAACTTTCACCCTCCGTTTCACCCCCTTAATGGGTGATTTCTGGGAAAAAAACTATCCTATATTCTTTCCCGGGACTCAAACTATCCCTATATCAAATTTCATTTAAATCGGTTAGGCGGTTTAAGCGTGAAGAGGTAACAGACAAATTAGTTCAGCGGTAATTGATTTCCCATACAAACATCCACCCCCCTTTTCACCCCCTTAAAGGGTGATTTCTGGGATAAAAACTATCCTATGTTTTTTCCCACAATCCAAACTATCCTTACCAAATTTCAACTAAATCGGTTTGGTGGTTTAAGCGTGAAGAAGTACCTAACAGACAGACAAAAAGAACTTAGTTCAGCGGTAAATGATTTCCCATACAAACTTCCACCTCCCTTTTTACCCCCTAAAAGCATGATTTCTGGGATAAAAACTATCTTATGTTTTTTCCCGGGACTCAAACTATCCCTATACCAAATTTCATCTAAATCGGTTTGGCGGTTTAAGCGTGAAGAAGTAACAGACAGACAAAAAGAACTTAGTTCAGCGGTAATTGATTTCCCATACAAATTTCCACCCCCTTTTCACCCCCTTAAAGGATGATTTCTGGGATAAAAACTATCCTATGTTGTTTCCCAGGACTCAAACTATTCCTATACCAAATTTCATCTAAATTGGTTCGGCGGTTTAAGCGTGAAGAGGTAACAGACAGACACACTTTTGCATTTATAATATTAGTATGAATTATTTTTATTATTATAACACCACATACTGACTCAACAGCAGCAATGGAAGACAATAAGTTTAGAGTTGATTTTCTGATGAGGAACCTGTGTTTACTGGTTTACTCTAAGGTTACAGAACTGTTTAAACTCTAACATAACTTGGGGATATGAAAAATAAAAGCTTTTCTTTTTCCTATGTCTAAAGTCACAAATATCTTTCAATTTATTAAAAAACAAAATAAATTGCTTCAATAACAACAGCAACCATACCGTTTGATAAGTAGAAAATGATGAAATACATACTGTAGTAAAACCACAGCCAGTAGAATAACTTACTACTATTAAAAACCCTTGTGTTTATATAAACTTATTTACATACTACGTACCTAGTGCTATGCAGCATTTTGCTACACGAATGTATCCTTTTGTGTATGTTGAGTCCAGAGCTACAGATTTTTGAGCATCATCCAATGCATTTTTGTAATTACCCAGCATCATGTAGCAAGCTGACCTGTTTCCATAGTATGCTGCATTCTCCGGGCATAATCTAATAGCTTCGTCATACATAGCCAGGGCGCCTTTGTAGTTTTTGAACTTGTACAAATGGTTACCACTTTCTTTTTTTTCTTCGGCCAATCTATGTAAAAGTTTTAGTTTTTTTAGAAGTTACAGAAACATTGTACATAATAGGATCAAGCATGTGTTTTACAAGTAGGTCGTAGAGTAGGTAGGTCAAAAGTCATGGTACCTAATTTTCATCTGGCGTACATTATCAGTCCACATACATAACCGATAAAATATTACAGTTCTACGAATTACTGCGTAATAATACATAAATACCTATATATACATGTTACAATGAAAATCGACTTCCGTGGAAATAACGAAACATAATAATACCTTTCTGGACTTTTTGGAACGAAATCATCAATTGTGAGATCCAAATCCACGACGTCGGATTCTGCCATTTTAGGTTTTCTTAAAGTTGTAATTTTTATAAATAAAAATGTATGTTCACTATATTTTGACGACGAGTATCCCACAAAAGAAAAATCTGAAAACTCAAAGAATCACACACACATACATACAAAACACACTACCAACTTGGTCAGGGGGGTGACAGCTCTATTTCCAATCTTACAGTTCTGGCGCTGCTGTAGCTTGCTACATATTATTAATCTGTGCTCTGCTTATAGTGTCCAATTTTGTGTCAATGTGTGTGTACCTACGTCATTGTTAGTTTGACACCTTTGACTGACAGTTTGAAAGGTAAATAATGTAAGTCGGCCATTGTTTTTTTTCATATAACATCGAGTCGAGCAGTTTATCTTGTGTTTTCCTCTGTTTACAATACAATTCCACGCTTTGCTGTACTCCGTACAGTGATCAGTGATATTTATTTCTTTTACATACTTACTCGTTATGGCGTTGTGCATATAAGTGTTGTGTTGGTGGTTGTGATTCAACAAGTAAAACTCGCAGACTTTTGCATACCCATGAACTATAAATTACTTGGTTTGACAAAGAACCTATTGATGACTAAACGTGTTTTTGAAAAACATGTTGATCAAACTCAATTTGACCAGGCTGGTGTTCGAATCCGTTATTCCTATCCTTGCTTGTTTACGGAACAGGAAATTGCTCATGGCTTACCACTTGCTAAAGGTATGAATGTAAACTTTTAATGTAACCTATACTTTAGCTTGCAACTAACTTTCGCCTAGAGCAACAGTTAGTTGTCATCTTAGGGCTCCTTCAGACACACATCTTGTCCAACTTAATCTGTATCCTTCCACTTTGTGTAGCTTTATGTTTACAATATTCTATAGATTTTTTTAATTCAAAATGTTTTTATGTAAAATTATAACAGTAAAGTAATTTAAATTAACTATTTAAGAAATAACTTTAGTTGGTCAACTTACAATTGTATGTCTGCGGCAGCTCTTACGCACAATTATAAACTTTAGTTGATTAAATTATAAAATGCAAATAAGTTGTTCAATAGTTGGCCCACTTACAATATTATATGTCTGCGGGTGCTCTTAAAGCCGTTTGCCGTCTGCACGTTTTTTGCTCTTCTCACTACACTTACAGTTACTACACAAAACAATTATTTAGTTGAAATACCTACACAAATCCTCTTCAGTTCTGTCGAATCTACATATACTACTAGGCATTAATGCTTTAATGTTTTTAATAATTCCAGGGTATCATATACAGCATGAAAATAATTATTGTCAGAGCCGAGAGCAAAATTATAACAACTCAACAGGAGAACCAATTACCATCACAGGTATGAATAAATTGATCTTACCTTGATAAATTAATTACACAGAGGCTATGACAGAATCAGACAGTAATGTCAACCCTGTAAAGCTTAAATTACTAGCTCACTCAACAGACGTTGTCCTGTCCAAATTCCATTGAATGAAACACTATCTGTCTATTCATCCAACTTTCCAATGTTTCCACTATCTATTTGTTCTATCTTATTCTGTTGTACTGTTTATTTAAACAAATTCAATATTTCAGATAAGCGGCTCAACACTCCTATGGAGACAATGGAGACTACAGCAGTAGTGGTGACCATCTATTCGACAGCGTCAATGGATCCCCAGATCAACCAAGGGGCAAACTTAGAGGCACAGTGAAACCAAATTCTCCTCATCAAGAATTTTGGCAAAATTCCTTAAAACATATTCAATATATTGACACAACCAGTCTAGATGTAATGGAATATTACATAGCACTCATAATTCGCCTGCAATGCCACAATTGATGCAATATAATAAATAAAATTTTAAGTGGAAAAATAGAAGAAAAGTACGTCTTGAAAATGCAATCATGCAACATCTAGCGCTAAGAAAATATAAAACTTATAGGTAGAAAGCAAATAAATGACCACAAAATAGATAATTTGTTTTATTTGATTATCTACCTAAAAAAAAAGGATAAATACCCTAAACCCTAGTAAATTTTGTCGATATCGGGTACATCACTACACTACACAAAAAATTATCGATAACAGCCATATTGAATAAATAATAGATTGACAGCACTATTCAATTTTGTATGTGTGTGTGTCGCGCCATTATAGATAAAGCGACAGCAGCGCCATAACTGCTAATGTAGAAACTAGGCAAATTCGACTGTCATATCTGTAGCTAGCTACATATCAGTAATCTGTGAACTTGGTAGCTTGTTAGTATCGTTTGGTAACGTACACAGATTACTGATATGTAGCTAGCTAGTACCGTACTTTGGTACCGTACAAAGAGTTAGTAATGGATTAATTAGCATTCACATTAATTAATTCACGTGAATACTTCATTAGCATTTCACAAATTAAAATTTGTGAAATTCTATGAAGTGTGTTCATCACTCGCTTCACACGTTAGCGGCCGGCAGGCCACAAACTACCAAGAGAACTCGGCAGGCGTGCGCTCTGCGTCGCAACGTGATTTTATCCCCAGATAACTATATACTCTTTCACAGATTACTGATATGTGTCCTCTTTGGTCGTAACCACGCAAATACTAAATGCACAGATTACTGATATGTAGCTAGACTAAATTAATTTTAATTCATTTGTTTCACGTTCACGTGTGAATACTGTGAATTTAGCAGGGATGCTAAAATGATTCATCGCTCGCTTCATACGGGAGCGTAGAAAGAGGTTCAGCAATTATTTTCTTATTATCTTTGATTTTCTAGTATTTAGGGTCGTATATTGAATGAATGCGTGTGATTTTTTAATAGTAATTTGTGTCGCACGTTCGTGGCGCGAGTATTGTGTCAACGTTCAGTACGTCAAAGATTAATATTGTATGCAGTACGTGTTGGCAAGTGATATTGATAGTTTATTTTACG
This sequence comes from Ochropacha duplaris, assembly GCA_951361185.1. Lineage (NCBI taxonomy): Eukaryota > Metazoa > Arthropoda > Insecta > Lepidoptera > Drepanidae > Ochropacha > Ochropacha duplaris. The sequence continues at coordinate 10,142,398 of OX592691.1, forward strand.
TATTAGATGTACAGTAATTAAATTCGTTCGTCATATTCTTATCATTGAACTTTAAATAGATAATAGTGTGAACTCTATACCTACCTGTAAATAATATAGGTATATTAAGTGTAAATATTATTTATAAGTTTTGTATATAAATATTTTTATCTGAAGGTAAGTTCATCAAATCTTAAATAATAAAAGGCACATTTAACAAAAAAATATTATTATAATTTTTTAAAATCCTGGATAAGCTTGTGTTTGACCAAAATCTCACCATGGTAAGTGATCATGTGGCCGAAGGTGGTAAGCACACAAAGCCAAAGAGGATAAAAACACTACGTTTTACACAAAGCCTAGATATGAAGTGGCTCTCAAGTGCAACTGTCGGAACCCACCGATAGGTGCTTGGCGACGGATTTTTAACTTAACCGTGCAAAAATTATCATCATATTAGCAAATAACATAGCAATAATAATTAATTGCTAATTGTCATGAATGCACATGCTCATGAAATTAATATGAAATCGCATTAATTACCATCACTACAAAGAGTATATAAATTATACGTACCGTACCAAGCAAAGAGTATATAGTACCAACCACAGATTACTGATATGTAGCTAGCTACAACAAGGTACCAAGAAAGATACCAAAAAGAGACATTATATTCCTTAGACGAATATTTGGATTATTCGTCTAAGTTATATTCTCTTTGGAAAGAGAGAGAGAGGAGTATTTTTTTTTAGCAATTTAAAAGGCTTTAATTACAAGACTATCAGCCTGACCATATTAGTTTTAAAAATCTTAATTTATTTTATAGACACGTCACTTTATAACACATTCACAGCAAAATTTTGTCCTCGTCCATACAAGTCCATTCAGGTCATGTTTTAGTGAAATTGGTGGCCATTTCACTAAAACTTTATATGATTTCACTTCATTGGTGCACTTAGATTAAACTTTATGGAATAAATTACCACCGATATTATTCAATAAAACACAAAATACACGATTTTAATAAAACTTAAACGAAAACGCAATGCAACTTCACAAGTTCCCGCCAATAAGACGAGAGAAGCCTTTGAGTATTATGGTTTATTAATCAAAGAGAGAAGCAAAACTGACCATACTATACAGTGTTGCGGGTTGGAAAAAAGAGTGTATCGTGTTTTTCAGTATGTCCCAAAAAGTCCATGAAAAGTTTTAGTGGAACGGCCACCAATTGCACAAAAACCTGAGCCGATTTGTATGGACTAGGACTAGACGTTACTGTGAATGTGATGTGATATTACGTGACTATAAATAACATTATAGAATACATGTTAAGCTGATAGACACGTAACTAAAGCCTAGGAAATAAATTAAAAAAAAAAAGATTTGTTTCTAGATTCTGTTTTCTTTCATTATGGGTAAGTAGGGTTAGAAATAGTTGTTATCTTTCTCTTTTTCGCAATTGATAGGTATTTGCTTCAAATAGGTATTTAGAGTTACCTATCCATTTAGAATATATAATTCTTGGTTTCTAGTTTCTTTTTCTCCTCAACTTTCCTCTCCTCTATGATCTCTGACTCTAAATTAAATACTCTTTGGCCGCTTTCCGAATTACACCATCATCGCTCACAGCGCTAACATCAATAATTGGCGTTCCGATTTAGATATCACGATTATGACAGCTAAGAGCCGTCAACAATTCGGAACGCTTGTGACCGCGCTCACAGTGCGCGCTCAACGTCAAACGTCAATAATCCCTTGCAATCCCTTAAGTACTCTACACCTTTTATAACAACTAATATCGAAAACTAAGAAACCGACTGGATATATATTATTTGAAAATGGAAGATCAACAGCAACGCCTTGGCACTTCTGTGTGTTTGATTGACTGTATCGACTCTGATAACTCAGATTTTGAGTTTGAGAACGACGATTCATCCAGCGATGAAGATGACGAAATGTTTATCGTAGCGTATTTATATGCTCCCGACAAAGATGTGCTCAGAAGGAAAATACCACGCATTACAAATTTCATGGATGCAACGATCATTAATTACAATATGAGCATGACAGAAATTTATCGCTCGTTAGGCTCGTCGAATACTCATGATTCGAATATTTCCTAGTGTCTAAACCACAAATTTATTGTTTTACTTTGTTACTGTAGTGATTTCACCCAGAGCAACGCAACACACTGAATCAGAATACTAGAGCACATAAATGAAATAAGATGCGACTCAAATCAAAGCAAAACAGCACAACCACAAGCACAACTGTCATTTTGACAGCGCTCACGGTGATATTAATTTATAGCTGGGTCGGTGTTAGCGCAAGATGGCGCATGTAATGACGTCATCTATGACGACATAGGGGACATCGTTATCGCGCTCACGCTAATTCGGAATGGGTTTATCGACGCTCAAATCGATTATGGTGTAATTCGGAATACGGCCTTTGTGTGACTCCAATGCTACATATCAGTAATCTGTGCTCCAATGCTCGGAACAATAACCTCGGAACAATAACTAGCATGGAAGCCGGGCTAAAATAAAAACCGAGTACTATACAGTTTATTCATTCATGTCAATTAGCATATCGTAATGTGGAAATGAAACAAAACATGGCGGTTTGTTTTTATTATTTTTGAACGTGTCACAAGCAAAATGTCAAATGGTCCTCTTTGGCCCTCTTATAATGCTTCAAAATACAAAAGTTCTACCCAAGACGTCAAAATACTTACGTTGGCTGTCAACTTAATTTTGTAGTTTTATATTTTGTTGATACAAGTCGGGAGTTTGACGAATTTACTAAGTGAAAAAAGCGAGTTAATTATTAATTTCTGTCTGAGAACGTGGCCAGAAAGTATATACGAGAGGTGTACAGTGCCCTGGACAAGATGTCTTGTGTTGTTGAAGGGTGTAAAGCCCATAGTTCGAGAAAAGAAAATGAGAACGAAACGTTAACATTTCATCGGTGAGTTTAGAGATATATTTTTCAATATTGGAAATAAAAAAAGTGATAGACGATAAATAAAAATAGTACTTTGTGCCTATCTATTCAAAAGAATTCACGTATTTGCTTTAATTTATGATTTTTCTGAAAAATAAAATTGTCGCAAGTATAGGTTACTAGTGATGTAAAAATGGTTATCGATAATCATTTCAATACTGTTGCAGATTTCCTAATGATGGTGAAATGAAAATGAAATGGAGTCAGTGCATCAATAGGATTTTCTCATACATGTCTTTACACGTCAAAAAGTGTCAATATATAACGTTTACAAAAAAACAGAATTATTTAAAATTTGTATACAACATTGGAGGAACGGAATTGGTTAGAGTACCTGTAATTCGAGATTTGGGGATATTACTTGATTCTGCGTTTTCTTTTCGCTCACACATTGACAATGTAACACTAAGGGCAAACAAGATGCTTGGTTTTATTATACGGTTGTTAAAACCCTTTAATAGAGTTTCAACCATGACCTTACTTTATAATGCCTTAGTCAGAAGTGTCCTGGAGTATGCATCTACCATTTGGGCACCCCAGTACTCCACCCATATTGATAAAGTAGAATCGATACAAAGGCGTTTTGTTAGGTACATAAGTATTAGGTCTGGAGTGCGTCAATCAATACCTGAATACATGGATAGAATGCAACATTTTAATATCATGAGTCTGGAAAGAAGGCGTATAATTACCGACTTATTAATTTTATTCAAAATAGTTAATGGACTAATTGATTTAAACATTATTTCTAACTTCAATTTTAAGCCCAACAAATATATCCGCAGGCAGCCTCGCCTTTTTCATCTTCCAAACACGTCACTCAACACATCCTATAATAATCCGCTATTGCGCATGGCTAGGTTATACAGTGACTTCGACAACAATCCTGATATTGATATTTTTTTCTTAAAATTTAATCCATATAAGCACTTTATTTGTTCATATTTCATGAGGTTAGACTCCGTCTCATCATAATTGTATTTTTATGGTTTCATTTATTGTATTGTAGTATTTGTCTTCATATTTTTTTTATGTACAATTGTTAGTATTAGTATTAGTATAAGTTATTTACTTTTCTCTTTTTTGTGTAATATTATAACACACAATGCTGTACATGCCTATAATTAGTACATATACTCGCTAATGTTTGTTATTCATTTAATTATGTTATTCACGTGTGATTGTATGTGTATTGTTGGTGTGTCTTGAAATAAAAAATAAAAATACAAACTTCCACCCCCTTTTCACCCCCTTAAAGGGTGATTTCTAGGATAAAAACTATCCTATGTTTTTTCCCGGGACTCCAACAATCCCTATCCGAATTTCATCTAAATCGGTTCGGCGGTTTAAGCGTGAAGAGGTAACAGACAGACAGACACACTTTCGCATTTATAATATTTTATAATTATAATATTAATTAGTAAATTAGTATTAGTATGGATTTTAATGATTAATGAAGACATTAAATTAATAATTGTAGTTTCATTTAAACTTGTGTCAAATTTTTATCGTCTCTTTCCTACCACACTTGACGGATATTCCGACGCCGAAGTTCCGTCGTGGTAAATCCGTTAGTAAACCACAGCCACACTTGGCAGATTATCAGCAGCCAGCGCCTATACTGATAATAAATTATAATAACATGGGAATGTTAAGAAAAGGTTAAACTATATTAATAAAAAAATATATAATAGAAAACTATTCTATCTATAGGTACACATAATAAAAATGTTACGGATCGCTATCTGTACATGGAAGATATATGAGAAAAAATATTATTGGGTCCTTTATCAACGCAATAGCACCCAAAACAATGATTGTTAGAATTTTGTCTGTTTGTGCAAGCTAATCTCAGAAACGGCATATTCGGATGTGGTTTTCACAAATATATTGTGGTAAGCTTCACTTAACATTTTGTGTTTGTTTCATGTCAATCGGTTCTTAAATAAAAAAGTTACGTCAATTTAAAGAATCACGTCGAACATTTGTTAATCCAAAATAAACCAAAAGATATGCCCAAAGTCACTATTCCACGCGGACGAAGTCGCGGGCACAGCTAGTACTAACTATGTTTACTTGTTTGCTTTGATGACTTATATCGACACGACAATGTCGATGATAAGACCATCACTAGCCAAAAAATAGCTTGTGACAACCTGCATAATAACGAAACTGAACGGTATTATATGTCTCTTTCCCACGCATTATTAACGTCGAAAGTAAAAAAAGGTAAAGTATATGCATTTCATTTCTTATTTTAGCCCGGCTTCCATGTTAGTTATTGTTCCGAGACAATAACTAACAATGTGACTCTATGGTTTCTTCTTCTATTTACGAATGAATCTTTACATTCTCTTTGATGAATACCTATAAAACTTTTTAAATAAACACACATTATATAGTTATTAAAAATGGGAAGTCCAGAGCGGGAATTATGTCCCCCGCCTTCGGAAGAAGATGAGTTAACTCTACCCAGAGCAAGCATTAACAAAATGATAAAGGAGCTTGTCCCCTCTGTACGAGTTGCATTCGAGTCTAGAGAGTTGATACTCAACTGTTGCACTGAATTTATACATTTACTCAGTTCAGAAGCTAACGAAGTATGTAATCAAAGCAACAAGAAAACGATTAATGCAGAACACGTTCTTGCAGGTATGTTGTGGATGCATTATCTGGCATAGGTAGTAAAAATCCTGGAATGAGGATCAGTAATAATTAGGCCATAAACTTATTTTCTTGCGTCCTCTAGGTTTCGAACCCTCGAGACTGTCACCATTATAGTGTTCTTATCTACTTCTCTATATCTTGCCTATATAATGTTCACTACTACTTTAATTGGCAAATGGCGAAAACGGCTAAGAACCAAGGGGTATTATACTGCCATTTCTGTGTGAAATCTATATAATAAATATGATTAAACTGCTAAACCAGCAAGTCTGTAAATTGAGTACTTTTATAAATAAAACTCATGATGTTTATGGTTCTGACAGGTTTAAAATAAGCCAATTATGATTTCCAGCTCTTGACAGACTAGGATTTAGTGACTACACATTAGAAGCTGAGGCAGTTCTCAAGGATTGTAAAGCTGTAGCAGCTAAGAGAAGAAGGCAAAGCACCCGCCTGGAGAATTTGGGAATACCTGAAGAAGAGTTGCTAAGACAACAACAAGAACTTTTTGCCAAGGTTATATTTATTTATTATAAACTAAGTGGGTATTTGCTAAGAAAATAATATTATAAACATTTGATAACCTTGTAATTGAGTATGGTTATAAAAAAACTGTGTTGATTCTGTTGAGCACAAGCTTCTAAACTAATCTACATTCAACCAGACTACAATTACTATAAATCAGGATGTTAGAAATAACTGTAATAATTTTGGTCCCGTCTAATTATGGTTCAGCTTTGTGCTAAATCAAATTGACAGTTACCAACTGTCCAGAACCTTCTCTTCACTCTCATTCATTAAGATTTGTGTGTACCAACTATTCCATTTCACATAGCATTGTGCAAGTGAACCATATACTTATATCATTTTGATATCCAGACATGATACTTGAGCATTCATCATCATAATTTCAGCCAAAAGACATCTACTGCTGGACATAGGCCTCTCCCAAAGGTTTCCATTACTTTGAATGAAATTACAAAATGTATTGTTGGATAATTTATCAGTCTCATAGTGTATTTGTATGTAATGTAATTGTTTAAACTATGTAATACCTATTTTATCTTTCGATCTATCAATTTAACCGGTACCGGTATCAGAACTGGTATTGTAATATCGTTATTTGACATTCAAGTTGATACAGACAGATGGACAACTAAGTGATCCTATAAAGATTCAGTTTTTTTGTTTTGTGGCATGAAACACAAAAAAATAAAAGTAATAAAATGTTTTGCACTAATGATACAAAAAACTTTCATTTCAGGCAAGAGAAGAACAAGCAAAGCAAGAACAACAGCTATGGCTGTCACTGCAACCAGGGTCTGTTGGTGCTGAAGGTGCTACTCAACCATATGTCCCTCCCTCCATTGTTCCCAAGACTGAGGATGATGAAGATGATGATTACTCATAAACCTCCCAATATTTAATATAAATTAAATAAAAATTATAAATAAGAAAATAAACTCCTTGATTTATATAGAACCTTGTGTACTGCACTATATACTCATGCTACTCTACTGTCTATTACTTTGTCTATATGTATGAAAAAATATTTGTGTCAAAGGTGTCAATTATTGTCATTGTAATACAAACACTTTTGGAAATAATGTGAATTTTAACACTGCAAAATGTTACCCTCAAAATGAATACCAGTGATTCAGACAAAAAAAACATAAAACCGAAACAGATAACATCATCAACTACAAATTCAGAACCTTCGGTATTGTAGCCAAGGAAAAGTAATATTTGAGTTGCTTAGAATTAAACAAATAAAAAAATATTTTAAATCAAATTCCTTCAAGGCTTCAAGAACACGTCGCAATGTCCAGGAAAAGCCACCTGAATCACCGTGCCCACTGTTAGCTAAGGACTCAGAATGGGTTGACATACTGCAAAGTGCTACTGCCAAGTCACCAACCACTGGTCCTGATGAGGAGGAAGTACTGCAACTCGTAAATTTAATTTACGTGTTTAGTCTTTGTATTATTTGTATTAAATTATGTTATTTGATTTAGAGCAATGTGTGTATAATTAATATATTTTCTTAGGTAGAATGTGAAGATGAACCTCAATTGAAACCACTAGCTATAATGTTTCCTGATTTGATTGATAAAGATCCGCAAACATTGCAAGGAGTCCTAAATAAAGCCATGTCCACCACTGAAGTTACAAGACATTTAGTAGATCTTGGTCAGAAAGCAAACTTTACATTCATGAAAAAGGCTGACCGGCTAATTCCCAAAGACAAGGTACATTATCCTAAAGATATCTAACACTATTGGAAGGGAACATTGTGTAATCATGCTATTTATTTTCAGCAATGGATGGAGAGTTTAACAGAAAATACGAATTCAATTAGCTCATTACAATCCAGCCTAAGCTATGGTTAGTCTTGTGTGAGGGTCTCACATAGTTTAAAAAACAATTGTAAAATTAGTCCTGGATATATTAGGTAAATTTAGAATAAATCACGGGATTTAGCCTATACTCCATTCCATATAGATTATACTTAGGCTAAAAAACCGCGGTAACAGCATAATCAAGCGATAGCAGTTTTGCGATAAGTTTGTACGGCGAGCGACAGGTTTAGGTGAAAATGGTAAAGGACAGTCAATGACCTTTATTGCCAATCCATATGGAATGGACTATAGGCTAAATCCCGTGATTTATTCTAAATTTACTGATAACGGGAGAATGATTGTGAAATCTAATCGACGTTGTAATCGAAGTAAAATTTACCTACAGATTAAATCAAGCATTGGTTTGAATTGAAGCTTTTCGTATGTGTAAATAATACAAATATTTACTTATATCTTAGCTACAAGAAGCCCATAAAATTGAGTTTGATTAAGATTCACGATTACTCTGCTGGTCCCTCAGTAAACAGTAGATAGGATCTACTGATTTTTTTTTAAACAAAAAAGTATACCTACTATCGTATTTTCAAAAGGTAATACCAGCGAATCTGAGGCAGATGATAAGATAGAAGATAAAAGAAAAAATCTAAAGAAGAAATGTAACCGTGAATTCTAATCAGGAATAAGTTAAGTAAGTTTGCAAAATGCATTATCTGATAAAAATTATTGAATGGTCAGTGACTAGCATAATACCTAAATGAAACGCATCAGCGGCGGGCGATGTGTGGCCGCCAAGTTACTGCTAGAAAATAAGAAAAAATAAGGTAGGAATAATGATCGGTCGATGTGGAAAACTTTCGGGGAGGTCTATGTCAAGCAGTCGACGTCTTTCGGCTGAAATGCTGATGATGGATATCATGGATATGAAATATAATATGGAAAATGAAATTAAAAATAATTTATTTGTAACCATATAAATATAAAATGGTATTACTTAATTTAACTATTTAATAACATGGTTACTAATTGGCCTCAACTGAGCATTTTGCAGGTAGTTTAATCTCTCGCTGATCTTCCGTTTGTAGTATTTTCTTCATGAGTAATATTTTCTCGCCATGCACAATTTTTGCACTTTTATAGCATATTAGCTTTCCCACGGAAAACGAACGAGACGGCTCGACAGCTTTATATCGATTAAAAATACCTGATATGGTATTATATATGAAAATTAAAGCGAAGAAATATATTTCAGTCACCTAGAACGGCTACAATCAACGCTAGTGTTCACGTACACAATTTGCGTAATAACTCCCGCATATACATCCCGGTGGTATATAATAATTTATCGAGAGTGACGGGAAGTAGGGTATAATCAAGATACTCTATTGTATAATAAAAATAAAATAACATATCGTAGTTTAATTTATAATGTCATTTCATAATTTGTTAGGTACTTGTGTAGGACATTACTATCAGTCAAATGTGTATGTATCGATAGCTTAATTAAAGTTTCAGAGCTAGGATTAATAATAAAAACGAAATTATTTGCTGAAATAAAAACATGTAATAGAAATAGCAATATTACTACAATAAATTGTGAGCAAAACCATATTCAATCTAGAAGTCAAATACATACCATAAGGTTACATAAATATTTACAGGAAACAAGTAGGTAGGTGATGTTTTTGTTTCATTTATAAAATGTATACAAAGTTAAACATACAGTTAAAGGCAAGTAAAACTCCTGGTTGCATACTTATTGCTTGCTTATTATTACCTACTATTAAATGTAAAGTATCCTATTATACCTATAACTAAGTATAGTTGATTTCAAATTATACATACAATGATCATAAGCTACCTTCAATTTTATATTGCTGGCACTATTTTACATTTGTTTAAAGTACCTCGACTTTCTACAGCTAGCATATCTATCGTTTTATAAAAATATACATAAATATTTTATGTCTCAAGCATTAGTGATAACGTTAAATACACTAAAGCGTAGTATTAACGGAATCGCTTCATGGAGGTACCTATACCTACATAACTATATGAAGCGTTACCGTCAATTATGACTTTAGGTAAAAGAAATTCTTTATTAACAATAAAATATAAATATTAACTGATAAGTGCAGTTAGTGATAACTGATAATTACCTTAGACATATTTAAGTACAGGCAGCAATGTCAAAACTAAATTACGTTTAACTGTGAAGTTTTTATCAAGCGAGCTAAACACTACATGTGCACCGAAACCAGACCAGCGGCAGGGCGAAGCAGATTTGGTTTGCGCTCTTTTCGGTTTCTACCTCGATTCTGTTTTTTTTTTATGACAATAGGTTGACAAACAGGCAGACGGTCCACCTGATGGTAAGTGGTCACCGCCGCCTATGGACATTTGCAATACCAAGGTGATTGCCGATGTGTTGCCGACCTTGAAGAGCTCTCTTTACGCCCTTTTTGAAGAACCCCGTATCATTTAATGTAAGTATAATAGATCATTACTTCTCCATACACATATAAACAAACAATGATATTTTAAGTAAAAGGGTGTAGATAGCATATAAGCGCTCCGAAAGCGGGAGGCTAATAAGCCTACTTTGGCCTGTTTCGCCGGCATCAACGGGTGGACATCACGTAACGAGTGCAATTAAAAATAAAAGTGACCCTCAGTTCACACCGAGACGCGACGCGACGATACTGGAAGAGGCCGCAGCGCTGCGTGGTGCAACGTATTCTGTATTCTCACAATGAAATTTTGAATCTTTTCGTGTAGTAAATAAAGTTACATTTTGAGTCGCTCTATTAAAATGTGCGCGCAGCGTCGCGACTCGGTGTGAGCTGACTCTAAAAAACCAAAAATCCATCGTGTTATGAGATATCGTAATGTAGTGTGAATGGATATTGCAATATTATGTTATTGATGTGTGCGTTGGAGTGCCATTTTTTTAAGATCGAATGTTGTGTTGGTAACCTATCTACATCTTTTTATTTATAATATAATCGCAAACAAATATGATGCAATAGGGTATTACATCCATTTTTGAAAAGTGTCTCAATTAAATTCTATAGTTCTAATAAGCCACTAAAAAAAACACAAAAATTTTATTCAATCGATAAGTGCCATAAAAATGCATTTAAATTTTACATTTTCAAATTTCGCGCGTAATTTGACGTAAACGCTGATCTCAGCAGTATATAGTGTATTATCTACACTGACCTCTATTAAAATACGCTGGACTGGCTATCGCTATTAATTTCATGTGCCTATTTGAAAATCGCCATTTTGGCGCTGACGGCAGCAGTGTGGGGGAATGGAACTAATACTAGTATAGGGACACTTCGCGTAAAATCAACAAACAACGGCCATTTGCAATCTTATTAGTTCTCAGAACTCTCACGTCTGTCACTGGGCTGTTCTTTCTTACACATAACAGCTATTGCTACTGTGTAGTGAACACTACTACATCTCTATATACCTTCTAAGTAATCGCTGTCTTACAGATTGGCACAACAAAAATGCTACGAGGCTATGCCTATATATTCAAATTCGTCTCTTTTATTGCACGTGTCTATAGAAATACAAATTTAATAACTGGTGGATATCTTAATGTATTATAATATTATTATTAAGTTATTTTTTATGAAGCCGAATGATTTCCATATTACAACACTGCAACACAACCATAGAAAATATTATTTTGTAGTATATTTGGTGTATGTAGTTGACAGGGTACCAAAGAAGATATCACTAAGCCAGGTTACAACACCACTCCCATCAGCTCAAAGCAATTTAATTGAAATTAAATACACATTAACACCTTAGAATGTTCCCTGACCAATTGTTTGATTGCATTAAATAACACAGAACTTTATTATCTCTCTATTACTTACCTAACATTTAATCACTCCTAATCCATTTCATAATAATTTGTAACTATACACAAATATTTCCTAATATTACGAATGTGGAAGTATTTGTAGCTACGTTTTGATGGTAAAACTAATAAATTTAATGCAAAATGGCAGAAAGTATCGGAGCCCAAGCTACCCTAGCCCTGATACTTTCTTTCACAGCTACCTATTTCACATCGAACTTGACCTATAAAAGAATTATCAACAAATTTCAACTACTTTATACATAATAATTACAAAGTCTATTCAATCGATTATTGCATTACAATTAAGTTTACAACATAGCTTTTAACATTATTCCCACACACTCAACAAGAGATTAAAAATGGCGGGTGGGTTTCAATTGTGCTTCTCATCTTCTTAGTTTAAAATGACAAACAAATCCTATGTTGACTTAATGTGTAGTTTAGGTAAAATTTTGGCCATTAAAATGTATCATAATTTTAATGCATAAAAGGCCACCGGGTCAGAGAAAGAAAGCTTAGCTTGAGGGGCGTGTTGTCGTTGGGGAATACGTTAATGGGCTCTAATAAGCCAAGAAAGAATAATATACGGGCACTTTATTTTTATTTATTGGCTTTCAAAATTATTTATTCAGTTTAGGCCATAGGAGAACCCTTATGAATGAAGAGCTACGGATGTTACCATCAGTATGAAGTTGCACCATTTTTCAGATAATATTTAATTTAAACTTAGGGACTAACTATCATAAAGAGGTAAGGTTTTTGTATTGGGTAATCTTTGGAAATACTGGACCGATGCTAAAAATTCATTCACCAATGAAAGTTAGATTATCACTGTCAAACATATGCTATATTTTATATTAATTCCCTCGGGAACCCGGGTGAAACCGCGGGGCGAAATCTAGTTAATATATTTGATTTTTTAATCATCGAGGAATAAAACTCATGTCACATAGTTTGAAAGTATGGGAGAAAGTGATTGAAAGGCAATTGAGAGAGGAGAGTGATTTCATCCCAAACCAATTCCAAAATATTTTCTCTTCGCCTAATGTGTGAAAAATTCAAGCGTACACATATATAAGGTCTAATATTAGCTGAGGTCATTATAAGGCACTAATATAGGTCAAAATAAATCATATGAACCATCTAAAAGCAACATTAAAAATTTATATGAAGAAAGAAAACAAGTACCCCGATTTTTTTGTTTTACTTTATCTCGTGAATATGTAGTAAATGTTAGACCTACCCTACCTAGATTTTTTCAATTAATAAAATATTATCGCATCTGCTTAGTGTGTGATACACGCTTAACCCTTGGTCGGTAAGAGTTTATTATTATGAGTGATAGTTATTCATGAAAATATTAAAGTAATTATTTATGTACAAGAAGACAATAACGCGAGAAACAGAATAGCCACCGCCATTTTCAATGCTATTATCTACGTGGGCAGATTATAAAAATGTACTACAGAGTCTTAGGTAATTAACATAATGACTCACTAGTGGACTTTACTTGTAAACCTGGATAGGTTCCGTCTTGGTAAGTAGGACGCCGCCGAGAAGTGCGAGGGCCGCGCCCACGGCGACGAGGAGGCGTCACGCGCGCGCTCGGTGCCGTTGGGCCGAGCTCGTGGCCGTGGTGGCACAGGGAGCGCGCGCGCATGCGCACCGTCATTGCGCCGGCTTCAGGGCCGCCATCTTTCGCCCGCGAGCCCTCGCCTCCTGCCGCGACGTCGTGTACTCGAACCATAGCACGTTCGGTATTAGAGTTGTGTCTCTGATCATTAACATTTCACATAGCTTCCTGTAAATAAATATACAATTTTTAAATCGTTGGCATCATAAGCTACTTTTGAAAATTTCCACATTTTCTAATTTAAAAGTAGATTCAATTAAATTACTACTTCATGAGAGTCCTTACTATCATGAGAGTCTTTACTATCCTATGTAGGGTTGCCAACTTTTTTTTACTAGAAATAAAGTATATTAAGGTTAGAGAGAGAAAATAAACAGTATTTTACTTTTTTTTCTTTGCTGGCATCTTGTAATTCATTTTATATACAGGGTGTTAGGAAGGACGTGTGCCAAACGGTAAGGGTGAGTAGCTAGGGTCATTGGCTATGTATTCTGACCCAACTAATCCTTTCTTGCCTTATTGTATTTTTTTTAGACATTTTTAATTATTATTATTTTTTGCCGAAAGTTGAACTTTTAGTTACCATAACTTATTTTTTTATGGGTATTCTGGTCTAGGCTTGCTTGTATTTTTATCGAGAGTGTATACCTGTTCTACGAACTTCTATATTTGTTTAAAATAATAAGTAATAAAATTATTGTGAGCTATCAGTCTTGAAAAGAGATGAAAAAAGACTTCAACTTGAAGTTTAAGTTCATTTAAAAAAAATCGAACGGCGCTACAGATCTTCCAATTCTCTCAAGACTTCTATAGGTCATGCTCATTCTGGTGGTATGCTATTAGCATGGAAATAATAAAAAAAATCGTGAAATAAGCGATACTAAATTAAGGCGCCATTTGAGAGACATCAAAACAATATAATCGGGCGAATATTGTCAGATAAGGTCCGGGAGCATCTTTTCAAACAGCTTTTCAAACTCTTGGAATGGGAGAGCTGGACCAATTGAGTGGCCTGCACGGTCCCAGGACCTGACCCTAATAGCCAATGACCCTAGCTACTCACCCTTACCGTTTGGCAAACGTTCTTCCTAACACCTTGTATAACACGTAACATCACATTCACAGTAAAGTGAGTCATCGTCAGCCAAGCAAGTTTTTCAGGTTTTGGTGAAATTTGTGGCCGTTCCACTAAAACTCTTCGCAGACTTTTGGAGAAGTCCTACCTGAAAAGTCTCGACACACGTTTTCATTTCACTTCACTGGTGCACTTAGATTGAACATAATTTTACAAAACGCCACCGATATTATTCAATAAAATGGAAAGTGGAAGTTTGCGCCCAAAATTCCAGTACCTATTTCGCTTTTTCAATTAAAATAAGTACTTTTATACTGTGGTTGTCAAAACTTGCATGTGTGTGTCAATCTTAACAACTTGACATTGACAGTTACGTTCTAAAACGAGGGCTGCGTTGCATTCACACCATTCATTTACTTTTTGAATAGGCTATGGATACCAGTGATGCTGAAAACAGTATTTGATATACTTGTTTTTTGTTCAACAGTAAAAAGTATAATTTAGTGAAAAACAGTATAATACTGTTTATAACAGTATGGTTGGCAACCCTAATCCTATGCCCCGAATTCTCAATCAAATATAAAAGTAACCAACCAAATTGTATCAGATGGATTTCAAACAACACATTCTTAATTTCACACCTCGTTTACAATTATTATGTACATTGCTATTATGGATAAGAATTATTTGCTAAAAAAAATATACTTACAAAGTCACTAATTGTGGAAATAGTGGTGTAAAAACTCGGTGCACCAATATAAACCATAGAGTTGCAAATAAAAATCCTATAATTCCCCCAACCACAACTTGAGAAGTGGTGTGGTAGTGAAGATACACTCTTGCAATGCTTACTAGTAAAGATAGGGTTATGCATCCACCAACAATTATAACCCGCCACAGGGCTGATATTATACTGTTATTGTTTATATGGTGTAACCTGAAATATTTATAAAAATGTGGTTATAAAAGTGGCTGTTATGTAGTAAAGTAGTGTAGTTTTTCTAACTACCATTTAGTAGATTAACCTCTCGCTGGCCTCCGCAATCTACATAAATAACAATCTCAATTCAATGTATTTAAGTAAGTAAAATAGGTTTACATTACAGGCCAAATTAATTAGAATATGGTTTCAACTAGTTCCCCTATTTAATATTATTTTGCAATAAGAAAAAAAATCTTTCAAATCTCTAGATTTTTGTTATTAGAATCGATGTCATTGATATATGTATAGAGGTGTAGAGCCTATTGAATGGAGATTGGGACCATTTATATAAAAACTAGCTTTTTCCCACCATTTCACCCACATTTCTGAGTGATCTTATCTTTTTACGAGATAAAAAGTATTCTATGTCTTTCTCCAGGGCCCTGATCTATCTCTATAACAAAATTGATAAAAACTGGTTCAGCAGTTTAGTCATGAAAAGGTTACAAACAGAGTTAATTTCGAATTTATCGATATATATATATATATAACATTTTCGTGTCACAGTGTTAGTAACTTGAGAACAGGTTGTAAAGTATATTTCATACTGCTAGATCCCACAGGTACGCAGATCCCCACAGGAATGTGGTTGAATCCGCGGGGGACAGCTAGTAATATTATATTTGTAGAGATGAGGAATTGTGATTCAAGTTATAAAGAAACTATAATGGATATGGAACCTAGTGCCTCCTCAAATCTCAACCCAACCAATCAACAACTCTCAAGATATATATATTTCTTTATATTGGCACACATTTTTTATATTTATGTATTAGGTAGTTTTCATTTACTCACCTAATTAATACAAAATAAAGAACATATATGCTGAAAAACCATATGAATTGAGCATGTGATGATGGCATTCCATATTCATTATAGAGATGCCCTCTTGAAAGTGGTCTATTTTCACATATAATATGCTTCAAGATTATATTTGTAGCCTCATTGATTAAGGTTCCACTGAAAAATGCTATCTGCAAAGCAAAAAATTGTGGGAAGAATACATATTTGAATATGTGATCTAAGAACCGACATTAGCCTTTTTACTACATAGGTGCTGCAAATATTTACAAAATGTAATTTAAGTAAGTATGTCATATGGAAAAATAGGGGATGTACTGGTGAAGCACACAATTATTTTTCTAGAGCACACTGTTACATCACATAAAATTTAATAACACTGCAGGGTGATTAAATTCTTAACCTCTTGAATATTGAGACGGATGGCCATCCACAAACTACATATGAGAAAAAAAAAAAGAGATTTAACTTATTCACAGAAAAATGTTTGTTAATTGAATGAAAAGTTTTCTTTTTTGTAAACATTAGACGACACTAGCTTATTAAAAGTGTGTTTGCTCTACCCTGTGAGACACTTAATATCGGGGAGTAGCCTTATAGTTCTGTGAATCCAGAAAAGGTGCAAACTGTATTTTTAATTTACACAAAATATTGTCTGCAATGCCTCTCATTCTAGTAAAAATTAAAAGTTTGTCTGACAAATTATTAAGTACTTTCAAATGTTGTGATGTTTGCTAAGTGCTATAAAAATAAAATAGTAAAAAAACTCAATCTTACAGTATGAAGATCACGACGAAATAGGATTAGTGTGACAAATCCAGCACCAATTCCAAATGGTGACAAGCTTATAAATGCGAAGAATTTCCCAACCCAATCACCTGGAGGGTAAATAAAATAAATAAGTTACAGGGCCAAAACAAACAAAATATACAGTTTATTAGAACCAGAAACAGAATTACCTTTAGGGTATTCAACCAAAGTAAGAGCCAGTGGTTGCCACTCGATTTCGACGTTATTAGGGAAATTTTCACTCACTGAGGAGAATTGATCCTCCATTTTCGACTCATTTGTTTAATTACGTTAGCCTTTCATTTACCAAGCTATGTTGCTAAAGTATCCAGCGTGTGCAATGCAAATCGAAAATTATTCCTACTTCCTACCTACCTATTCTATTTCATTCCATAGAACACTATCTAGCGAGTTTCATTCCGTCCAAAGAGTATGTCACAGATTACTGATATGTAGGAGCAGTCTAGTGAAAC
This sequence comes from Ochropacha duplaris, assembly GCA_951361185.1. Lineage (NCBI taxonomy): Eukaryota > Metazoa > Arthropoda > Insecta > Lepidoptera > Drepanidae > Ochropacha > Ochropacha duplaris. Next base: position 10,160,043 of record OX592691.1, read on the forward strand.
TTCAAACAATTTTTTCTTCTATGGACCTTCAATCGAATAATAATGGCGGATATTGCTATCACTCTCCCACAGTGCAGTTTCTCTTTCTTGCAATACTTCTGTCAAGTGTCAGCCATGTTGTTTGTCAAAACTTCATTTCGAACCATTTGTTTTTTCATATAAATATATGTTTGATTGTGGATTTTAATTGCTAAAAAGGTTAAATTTCTCTTAAAAATTAGTGACGGGTGATCAGAGGTGTACTTTAATTAATAATTACTTAAAATGCCACTCAAAAGACGTTTATTACTTGTGAAATATGCGGGATTCGAGTAAGTCGTTCGAATCATGAAAAAAGGATGTTTATGGCAAAATTTCCTTTAGATGAAGCCCGGTAAGCACGTATTTAATATATGTTCCCGTTGAAAAGTTGCATGCATTTTGTTTGTTAAAGCTGAAGATTCAAATGCCTACATTATTAAAAGATCACAACAACAGGGCATCACAAAATAATATTTAAAAAGAACAATTTTTATTTTCGTAGAAGACTTATTGTTGAAGTATTAAGCTTAGAGAGTAAGCTTTAGAGCAACATGAAGAAGACTGATTGTTAAATTGTTAATAGAATGCTAATTGTTGAAATATTAATCTGTTGAATCCCTTATATATTAAATTATATTGTTATGTTATTGTTATGCCACTTGGGAGGCAATGGGGTTTAAAAAGTGAGCTATAGAGCAAGGTGAAGAAAACTGATCGGTGAAGTATATAATTTTGATTATTATTGATTATTATCATTGATATAAAACAAAACCGGTGATAATATTTTTTTTTCTTAGCTCTATAAATCTGCATTCTCAACGGTTTACAATTGATTGTTTCATTTTCGTTTCGCTGAATAAAAAATTTCATTTCATTATTAAAATTTTAATTAAATTAGCAGAAAGTTTTTCATTTTATTTCGGGTCCGCATTTTAAGTCCAATCTTGTGCTCATAAATACGGATTAGATACTTACCTAAAATAATAAAAAATATTATTTAGTAGTAGCCTCGGTTTCTACCCTGCATATTTTATCGATATCGATAAGAACTATTTGTCAAGCACTATTTGGTTCGTTAGGTTGGTACTTCTGTTGTTTGACAAGATGTCAAAAGATGTTTGTGGTGTCGGTGGTATAGAATTCCACGCAAAGGTCGCAAAGGCTAGTACAAGAGCTAGTATGGGAGTCCCGTCTCTTAATACATTACATACTCTTTGTATGTAATATATTCCATCAATCCGTCATTCATATATATATATCCATCCATCCATTCACATTTTATTTATTTATTTTAAAGGCTTTAGTTACAAGACTATCAAGCCTAAACCATTTGTGCATTTTCAATATTCTTCTTTTATGTTAGTCATTCACAGTATAGTTTAGTCCTTGTCCGTACAAGTCCAGTCAGGTTTTAGTGAAATTGGCGACTGTTCCACAAAAAATTTTGACTGACTTTTTTGGACAATCTGAAATATTAATGTATCGTTATACACGCCTTCATTTCACTTTACTCCACTTGTGCACTTATATTGATCTTACAGTGAATCCTACTAATATTAATAATTACTTATTGTGAAAGTTTGGTTGGATGTATGTTTGTTACTCATTTACGCCAGAACGGCTGAAGGGATCTGGATGAAAGGCATAGAGATAGATTATAGTCTGGAATAGCACATAGGCTACTTTTTATCCCGGGAAAAGATAAGATCCCTCGGGAACGCGAGTGAAACCGCGCGGAACAGCTAGTATTATAAATGTGAAAGTTTGGATGAATGTATGTTTGTTACTCATTTACGCCAGAACGGCTGAATGGATCTGGATGAAATTTGGCATGGAGATAGATTATAGTCTGAAATAGCACATAGAAGAAGAATATTTAAAATAAAGAAATGGCTTAAAAGATGTGGCTTCTATATACCACGCCAAAAACCTTAAAAAAAAAACCCAACCTTCATCTTGGATTGATTTGATAGCCTCTTTTTTTAATTCTTTCTTGTTTTGCAGCCTAGCATTATATTATATTCTTTTAGCAATTTCTGCTACTGCTAAACCTTTGTGATTATATTCTACCTACAGATTCTGATCATTCATCATACCCAACCCACCAGAGTATATAATCATACGTTTTATACCCATATTGATATTGGCAACTGCAAGCTTGTTGCTGGATAACGAAGAAATATGGTATTTTATTTTACTAGTAATGTGGTGTCCCCATCAGTAACATTATTCATGGGCGCTGATAAACACGAGAGTGAGTATACTTCTGTCGTGATAGTCGTAACCGCACGATCACTACTAATTGGGGGTACATTCATGAGTAACTTCTTTATAATATTACTAGTGTTCCCACCTGATACATTTCTCTGACTAGTTTAAATCTGGGGTTACATTATTCGTGTGTGCTGATAAACACGAGTGTTTACTTCCATCAAAAACTAATGAGTATTGTTTTAGTTTTATTTTTTAGTAAAAGTGGGAAATAAAGTAAAAAGGTAACCTTTATCCAATGGAAATTAGGCCCATACGTTCAAATTGGGGACCACATTGATTAATATGTGTTCTATTCTGATTTATATGACCCCACTATCTGACTACTACTTTTTGTGCTCAAATCACAATTATATTAACATACCGCAGCTTGTTCACCAATAATAATCCAGCCAAATATAAACCTAGGCCATTGATGTTATTTATACCTAAAAATCAATGAAAATCACATAATAATTTCAGATGAAGACTTGATAAAATGGGGTTGGCCTGAAGATGTATGGTTCCATGTAGACAAAGTATCATCTGCACATGTGTACCTGCGTCTTACAGCAGTGAGTTCTTTAGTATGAATAACACAAAGATTTAATATATTATACATGTTCAGTGATAAGTGTAAGCATGCATGTAATATTTAGCATTGAATTTGTTAAAAACATTTTGTCATCATTTTCTACTATGTTTGCTATGATGAATATGAGTTCAGAGTGTATAAACAATTCTTGTTACTAGCTACCAATATCAGAATTTGTCCAATCATACCATCGAAGTTGTCATGATTAATTCTATACTAATTATTATTATAATTATTTAATGATCAGGCACGCAGTTGATTCAACTGATAAGTGCCTATATCCTGTTCTTCTCTTAGAGATGCTTGTCGAGTCGGTTTTTAAATTAGACTGATTAGTTATCCATTCTAGACTAATTTGTAACTTATTACCAACATAGGTTACTATGTCCACTCAGAATTCACTCAATGTGTAAAATAAATTAAAAATAATGATTTGTGGTGACCCTGCATAGAAATCCTTCATTGCAGGGTCTAAATTTCTATGCTTCAGACCTCATGACCATTCACCTAAGCACTGATCAGTTATTGATTAATGTAGCGATACTTCCACTAATGCCCAAATTTAATAACCTGTTGCCCCAAGTGTGTATATTATTTTTTTCAATTATGTAATTTGGTTCCAGGGTCAAACAATAGATGATATACCAAATTTAGTACTTGATGATGCATGTCAGTTAGTCAAAGCCAATTCCATAATGGGCAATAAAATGAATGACATAGATATAGTCTACACAATGTGGGCAAATCTAAAGAAGACTGCTGGCATGGAGGTATTTTATTTTGCATTAATAAAATAAAAATACATACTGTTTTTATATTGTGTACATAGCGATGATCAGGTCACTATCATGAAAATATAATGTGAAAAATTTATGTTATTGTAGAGACACTGATCTTATTTAGATCATAAATTTTTATTGGTCTTGGACAAATGTGGCCTTTTATAACCAAGTAGTGATAATTTTTGAACTTAAAATATCCCATCATAGTATTTGTATATTTTACATATTTTGCAGGCTGGCCAAGTAGCATTTCACAAAGACAGAGATGTAAGAAAAGTAAGAGTGGCAAAAAGAAGTAACGATATTGTAAATAGGCTTAACAAAACCAAAAAGGAAGACTTTCCGGACCTAAGACAGGAAAGAGAACATCGAGATATGCTAGAGAGGGAAGACAAAAAGAAACTATTAAGAGAAAAAAAAGAAAAGGAAAAAGACGAGGAAAAACGGAAAAAAGAAGAATCAGAACTGAGAAGTTATTCTACATTAATGAAAAAGGAAAATATGAGTACTAACTATGACGGCAATGATTCTGATGAATTTATGTGAAGAGAATAAACTTTTACAAACGAAATTAAATATTTTGATTAAAATAAATAATAATTACAAAAATATTACACAAGGTATGTCCTACAAGAAGAGTTCTTAAAACTACAATATTAGTTATCAACTAATTTTATTCCAACTGAACTTAATGAGTTTACCACCCAGGCAGGATAGTTACCATCTGCATACATTTCATTGACAAACTTCTTCACAAATTGTGGGAATGTTCCTTTTGCTATGTTTTCTCTCATGGTTCGCATTAGACGCATCTAAAAAACAACACATTATATTTAATTTTGTTACAAGAGCCTCCTTTTCATACAATTAGAAAATAATACAGTTAGTATTAGTTTATTCACTCAATCATTTAGATACATATACATATTGTCAGATCATGGATGCACCATTAGGTTTTTTGCTCTATAAAATAAACGAAAACGACGAAAAATTCCGACAAGTCGGACACGCCACACAAAGGTGAGCGCGAGGAGAGACTTGTTAAATATCCTTATTACAAAACAAAGTCTCCTGCCGCGCCTGTCTGTATGTTCGCGATAACAAAAGTTACTGAACGGATTTTGATGCGGTTTTCACCATCAGTTAGATAATTTTTTCCGGAAGGTTTATATGTACAATACATGCATATATTATAAAAGAGATAAGCCGAGAATCTTAAATATTTGTAATGTGATGTGTTTAGGGCGTATATTCTCTGCTAATCGTGCGAAGCGCCGGGGCGGGTTCCTAGTATTGTATAAAGACGCCATTGCGGTACCTACAACCAATGAACTCTGGAAACCCAACTGGTTCTGGGGTAACTACTGCCGATGCCGGATAAATTTTTTGTTTGTAATATAATGCATACAAATACATTGTAATATAATGCACAGTTCTATGGTTTCCTCACCATGCTTATCATTACTGAAAGCTCAAGCCCACTAGTATTCGAACCCTAACATTAATCTCCATCACTACTATCATGGAACTACCTGGAAGAACTCGCTTCCAAGTGACAGCTACATATACTTGTATTTGTCAACTTGAGGACCATACCCAGACCTATGTCTGTAGAAAATATGTAATTACAAATTATTTGTACCTGAAAGGCAATATTATGTACTGAGATTAAATGACAAGCGACTGTTTCCACAGTGACAATGCAGTGTAAATATGCTCTAGTATAATTCTTGCAAGTGGAACATATACAATCTTCATCAATGGGCTTCAAGTCTGTTTCATACTGTTTCTGCTTTAAATTTAGTTGACCTTTGGTTACTAGAGCACATCCAAATCTCTGTGGAATAAAAAATTGGGGGTAAACTGAGTGTTGCTGTACCTATCAAATAACAAAGCATACTACAATACCACTGTGTCTAGCTTCAACTATAGCAATCCATTACAATTAACATTGAATGATATGCCTAATATTATCATTCTTCAACTTGAGTTCTATATGGCTCTTGTTGCATGACTTATGTGATAAACATTTGACACATTCTAACTTCACAAAGTAAACTGTACCTATAGGCCATTAATAAGAATTATTTGTATTATGTCTCATCCTACTTCCTACTAATATCAAAATGTGAAAGTTTCTATGTTTATTTTCTATATAAAACAAAAGATACTAAGTTGTGTACTACTGTTAACCTTAATCAAAATTAATAAGTTAAGACTTACAGCTGTACGAGTTGGAAAGACACAGTCAAACATATCCACACCAAGTGCAACACAAACTACAAGGTCTATGGCTATTCCTACACCCATTAAATATCGAGGTTTGTTCTTTTCCAGTATTCCTGTACTTAGACTAACCATTGGCCAGAAATCATCTTTTGCTTCACCGCCACTGAAGTAGAGAAATAATAACAATTTTTATACATGAGGAATGTCCAAGGAGAATAAAATAATTCATATTGTCACAAAGTTACACCTGAGTCCTCCTATAGCAAATCCATTGACATCTTTAGTCATATGATCCCTTGCACTTTGTTCACGAAGGTCTCTGCTTAGTAAGCCCTGTACTATAGGGAAAATGCTCTGCTCTGTTGATTTCTGATGTGCACTTAGGCATCGGTCTAACCATCGACTTGTCCTTTCTGTGGCTTCTTTAATACGATCATAGTCCTGGAATGTTGTCTGAACCACATCATCCAACTGCATTATAATATCTGCACCTGAAAATAAATAAGGACAATGTTTTGTCAAAATTATTACTTCTAGCTTGGCACTTAAAAATGGAAATAGTATGATTACCTATACAATTTTGTATTTCTATTGATTTTTCTGGAGTCAGCATGATTTCTGAGCCATCATATGGGGACTTAAATTTGACACCCTCTTCAGTTATCTCAGCTAATTTTAGTAACGACACCATTTGAAATCCTCCCGAATCAGTCAAAAGTGCTCTTTTCCAACCCATAAATTTATGTAAGCCACCAGCTTTTTCTAACACATCAGTACCAGGCCTGTTGCCTAAATGATACGTATTTCCCAAAATTATTTCACAGTCCAAATTTTCAAGTTGGTCAGGCAGAAGTCCTTTCATAGTCCCCTATAAAATTCAATATCATTAATGACATGACTATAAATTAAAATGTGGTTATTTTTATAATTGTATCAAATCTTATCTTTATTTATAATAAGTACTGATTTCCCAATTACTAATAATAAAAATTATGAGTATTTTGTGTATCTCATTCTTTTCTAATAACATTTAGGAAAACTAGATAATACATCACATAAGAAGCGGGAGTGGGATACTTAAAAATTCATACCTATGTATCTGTTCTTTGGGGAAGGGAGAAGAGATGATCATTTCTTTTATTAAGGGGAAATATGTCACTTCCTAAAATTTAAACTCCAATAATTTTGTTTAAGATTGATAAAACACGCAAATGTTTTTTTTTAACTTTTTAAGGTGTTACCCTTGGCTATCAAAGGGACAAAGTGCCAAGAAAACAATAAGATAACACTAAACCCTACTTTTGTAGAAAGTGAAATGGTTTTTTTTTACTTTAGGACAGTTTAGGATAAGCTTGTGTTTGGCCGCAATCTCACCATGGCAAGTGATGATGTGGCCGAAGGTGGTAAACCTCAAGTGCAGCTGTCGGAAAACACATCAATTGTTCTTGGGGACAGGTTTTCAACTAGAAGGTGGAACTAGCTGGCTACTAGGGTACTCCCTACCACCATGCTATGGTTTCCTTACAATGTTTTCCTTCACCGAAAGCTTAAGCTCATTGTAGGATCCGAAACCCACGACCTTCGCCGCATTATCCGACGTCACTACCACTAAGCTATCATTTTTTACCTAAGTAGTATACTCACTATACTAAGTAGTTCTCATTCCTAATAAAACATTTATGAATTTTGAATTCCACCTTAAAATATTGTGTTTTGGTTGACTTGTATACTTTCTAAATTGTCAGCCTATCATAGGAAAAGTAAATCAAAACAATTATATACTCACTTGAGTTCCCACTGGCATAAAAACAGGTGTTCTAACTGCATACCGAGGTAATTTCATGAGCCCGGCACGAGCTCTTGAAACAGTGCATTCTGCTTGCACATTAAAGGATAATGCAACAGATTGTGCACTCATTGCAAGGTGTTTTATTCTCTCTCTTACTATTCTAACTATTATAGGTAGGTACCCAATCAATATACAAAATGAAGTTATTGTGTGCCTATTTGACAATTGACATTATATTTTATTATCACTTCACTTCTTGTTTGATTGGCATCAAAAAATATGTAAACACATTGGCATCAGGTGCGTTTTTTACACAATTCCGCCATCTATGTTTTATTTAATAGCTAGCTACATATCAGTAATCTGTGGTTTTAATACTTTTGATTTGACACTTTTGACCTGTTGCCAGTAATGCATTTTCAATTCCGTAAACTTAACTAAGAAATTCCGGCAAAAAACAGTTTTCTGCCAATATACATAATCCGTCGAAATATTTTCAGCAACTATTATTATTATTTGTTTATTTAAAAGCTTTAGTTACAAGAAGACTATCAAGCCTAACCAATTTTTTATTATTCTTATTTTTTTATGTTAAAGTCACAGTATATGTATTGTTAAATTCACTGTAAAGTCTAGTGCTCGTCCGTACAAGTCCGGTCAGACTTTAGTGAAATTGACTGCTGTTCCACTAAAACTTTTCACGGACTTTTTGGGACAATATTCACGCTTACATTTAATTTCACTTCACTCGTGCACTTAGATTGATCTTTATTGGATAAAACACCGCCGATATTATTCAATAAAACTCAAAATACAATAATTTACTGAAAAAAACGAAAACGCAACGTCACTTCGCAAATTCCCGAACACAAGGACGATGTGGTGTAGGGAAGGACTAGGATGGCGATGGGTTAGCTAGGCCTCTCTCATGCAAGGACATCTGCCACAAAGAGAATTGAACTACGCCGAGTAGAATTTTCTATTAGATTTTGTGCCAAGCAACTGTAGTCTATTGTAGCGCTATCTATCCAGGAATAGTGTTTTATCTACGAGGTTATAGATTCGTTACATTATCTTTTTTAATGAAAAGATTTTGACGACGAAGAAGACGTTTTTTTTTTACTAACACTGGCGTCTGTCTAAAAAAGTTTATTTGCCTCATCAATTACTTTAACCAAGCATATCGTTGTCGTGTGTATCGGGCTCTAGTGAACAGTTTTGCAAAACTTGATAAATACCGTTGTAACCGACTTAAAAAAAAGATGACGTTCTCAATACAATTTTTTAAACCAAATACTTTTCTTTCTACCCTTATCTCGCTTTAGCGGAATCACAATGTAATATAGTATGTTAAGACAATTTCGACAACATGTAGCATACCTTTGTATGTAGGAGCGAGGTGTTAGACTCCTCTCCAGGCCTGGTCACCGTGCCATAGTGTATTATCTATCACAACTGTAGATGTTGGAATCTTGTACATATTATGCAGATCGCATAGAAAACTTCGTAAGCACGATGTAGATTATTGGAGCGCTATCTATCCAGGAGGCATGCGATCTATATCTGATTTTAGATGGATGTCGCTACACGTTGTATCGCACTCCAGTAGAAGTATTAGTTACCACTAATGTCGGCACTGTCGATTTTAATGTAATTTGGTAAAACGTAGTGTTTTTATCCTCTTTGGTAATTTGGCATGGTAAGCGTCCAATGAACGAAAATTGATAATAAATGTCAGCCTTCAAATGTCATCAAGTAGCGTCACCAAGTGTCAATTTTAAAGTGCCCTCCAAACTCAAAACCAAAAATGTTGTAGCTGTCAACGCTGTGGATATATTTTATGTCCTTGATTTTATGACATATCTTAACCTAAAAAAAAATATCATTATTTACTTACGTACAGCTTTGAGCACTTCGAGTCTTCGATCATTAAATTATCTTTGACTTTGATGCATTGATAGTTTTTAGTAATGAAGTTGAACATTTTGTGAAGTAGACTTTTTGCCGTAGTAGGCAGAGTGAGTGAGTGAGTGTAACTTCCTTAAAAAAAATGATTTTATGTGTGCTGCGTATCATTGTGAAATGATTCCCAATCCATACAAAAAATAATTTATTCAAAGAAACAGGAAACGAAGAATAATGTTTATTATTTTTTATTTTCATTTTAAAAAATTGTCACAACCTATTGGATATTATACCATAAGTTGAGACAGTTGTGCTGGCTCAGTTGTGACCACGTGTGATTACGAATTTTGATGATCATGGTTCGATTCTGATCATCATGATTTCCTTTTTATGTTTATCGAGTTTTATTTTTATTTTGTAGACTATGTATGTAATAGTTTTTTTTGTTGTGTTTTAAATAAAGGTAGCTACGTACTTAATTAGGTGTAATTCCAGATTATTGTACCTACATACCTACCTAGATTTTTGGTTTGGACCTAGATTTTTGGTTTGGAATCCAAAATTACGATTGACGAGAGTAGCCTTAGGGGTTGGTTTTTATATATAATGATAATTTTATTTTGTGTGAGCTTAGCAAATCCTTGCTGTAAAAAATAAAAGCCTAGAGTACCTATTCAGAGATTTTTGTTTTTCAGTTAGTGTGAAAAATAATAGGTAGGTACCTATAATCAGTTGGTGCTAATGATTTTTTATTTTAAACATCCAAATGAATTCAAAAAGTTTAATAGTCAAGAAGGATTCAACACCTAAAAATGATGATGAAACTGCAGTATTTGTACTATCACCCCATCTTTTGCAACAGTTAGGAATCAATCTGGAAAGCATTGCACCTAATCATTCTGGAATACTGCTAGGTAAGGTTGCTTATTTAAATGTTTTAAATATAATCTTCATACATGAACTAGACCAAGGCCTTATGATTATGGAGGTTCTGGGACTATAAAAATATGAGTTTGTTTCAATCATAATATCCTGTTTAATTATTTTTAGGTAAGGAGGAAAGTGCTAAGAAAAACTCAAATGATTCAGAATCAGCTAATGGCAAAGGTAATGAGTCGTCAATATTAGAAACAGCGAGTTTGATAAAAGATACAGTCTTATTGAGTCCCACTTTTATTCCTACTGTTGCTAATACTATTCGAGGTGAAGTTGAAATAGCAAATGTTAATAATGAATTACAAAATGACAATATTTGTAAAAGAAATATAGCTGAAAATGTATTAGCTTTAAAAATTAAAGAGTTAAATACCGATATAAATATAATAAAGCAAACTGGTCACACTTCTACTTATGAAAAATATACTTTAAGTGATTCAACACAAATAGGCTTTAATGATAATCTTAAATCAAACACTAAGAATCAATATTCTGCTAATCAAAATATAGAACCTGCAAAAGAATCATTACATGGACAAAGTAACTGCCTTGAAAAAAAGGATGATGAAATATTAACAGAATATGAATGTGATAACATTTATTTTAGTGATTTTGAGCCAAATCTTAGCTCAGAGACTGTAATTAACATTCCAGTAAGTAATGTTACTACTAGTGATTCTCACAAAATTGAAAGTCTAGAAAAGGTAAATGATGAACAGTCTAATGATATTCTTCATGACAATATTATTACTTCTGATTTGGAGTTAAATGAAAGATTAACGACTTCGAATCACACTCTACAAAGTAAGGTTTCTGGTAGTGATTTACAAAAAAATAAATCTGATAAAGTAAATAGTATAACTGAAAAAGAAAACGCTACTTCAACTATTAAGAAATTGGAAAGCCTTACATCAACTCCAGTGGGAATAAAGTCTTTGATGTCCCATTCAAAAGATAAAAATATAAATATACATGAAATAAAAAGAACTACAAAAGAAATTTTAGATGTAACATTATCATCTTTGGATTCAAATGGAAAAATAAATTATGGTGATAATACTAAGAAAAAAATGTTGGATGACACATGTTATGATGCCCAACAAAATAAAAGAGAGAGTCTTCAAAAATCTGTGGAAACAAATATAGCAAACAGAGATAATATACAAGTGAAAAATATTAACAACACTACTTATGCAAGAAATAAACCCCAATGGAAACATCTTAAAAACTATGACAATCCTCATAGTTTAGAAAATATTGAGGAAGTCCATGGAAATAATAATAATAATAGCAATGATTTTAAAGAAATCCCCAATATTTGTGAAAATATTGACTATGTTAATGATTTACGCAAAGATATTCAGACTCCAGAAGTAGTCATGGAAAGGGAAATAGGTATCTGTCCAATTAAAGTTTTTGATGAAGAGTATAAATCAACTGAGCATTTTTATATAAGTAATGAAATGAAAAGTAGTATGAATCTTGACAAATGTGTATCTATTGGATGCAAAGAAGATAGTTTAGATCCTGTGAATTCAAACGATATAGCTGCAGAACACAAACAAATTCATGACATAACTTTGAAAACATATAAAAGAAACAAAAAGAGACAGTCATTTGTTTGTGTAGACAATATACGATGTCTTGGTGATAAGATATTACTTAATGTTGCAACTGAAGCACAACATGAGAATAATACAGGTACAATAAATTTATCAGATAGTTTCAAAAGTAAAGAATTTTGTGTTTGTGGTGACTTTGGTCGGCTGAGTTATTATGACAGTGACGCATTATATGAACATGTGCACTTTTGGAAGCACAAAACAATTAATTGTAATCCAGATATTATAATGAGCATGTATGATGATAATTTATCTTGTGGAACAAATTCTACAATATTAGATGATGAATGTTTCGAAGAGAATAGTAATGATTCATATCAGCATAATATTTGTTGGAATGACCTTGAAGGTAGGGAAGATCCTAGTTATCTGAATGTAAATGTATCTGACCTGGAACTAAATCGAGTTGTATCGCCAGGGCAAACTAAACTTAATGTAGATTCTAGTAAAACTTTTGTAACAAATAAAGAAACTGATTTGGAAGCCAAAGTAGATGTTCTAAATAAAGTTTCTACAAACAAAACATTGCCCAGCCTTTCTAAAATAATTGTTGATATTAAAGAACATGATAAAAATGAAGAAATACGAAAAACAATTGCAACAGATGAAATTATATTATTAAAAGAAACTAAAATAGTTTTTGGTAGTAAAAACCCGAAAGAAAATAATGTAGAAATTGTTTCTGAAGCGAATGAAAAACTTATAGGTAACTTATATGTAACAGATAAGGTTATATCGCCGAAACAAATTGAAACCGACATTAATACAATGGTAATTAAGAAAATAGATTTTTCAGAAACATTTGATATAAATAAAGAATTTGTTTCACAAAACCAAATTACCAGAAACAGAGATATTGGTGCCGATAATATAAAAAAATATGCTATAAAAAATGCAGAGAGTCCTCTATTCAAAACTAGAGAATGTATTGAGTTTGATGATTCTTCCCAATTTATTGATGAGACTTCTACTTGTGGGACAAATGAGGTTGGATTAAGTATTGATGCCAAAAACAAAGGTGATACCAAAAATAATTATAGCCTTGCTCACACTGAACTGATTGTTGATGATGATGTTAAAATTCAATGTGAAATCAGGGTAAGGAACAATCTTAATTGTCAAATGTTTTTTGGTACTAGGTACTCAAAGATATATTATAAAAATATTGAGCATATTATTTGTTACATTTTTCAGAAAAGTGCTCTCACAAAAGACAAAACAAAATCCAGTATTAGGAAAACAGATCAGAAAATTTCTGTCACTAAGGAGAAACAAATTAATAAGGATGTTACACATAAACACATTAATGAAGAAACAGGGAAGATTGCAAAGGTACCTAACTCAAAACTCAAACTCAAATATATCTTTATTAAGTAAACTTATTACAAGTATTTTTAATCGTCAATTTGATTCATGTTAAATGCTAACGCTCGGTTCGGAAGGTTGCTTTTGCTGAAAAGAGCCGGCAATAAACTCAGCAATTACCTATTACCAATACCTATTACATTTTATAATTTTTTATATAGTCTTACTGATAATATATGTGTGTTATGGTGGCAAAAAAGCAATAAAGAAATTGAATGTAGTTAGGAGTGATTTTGTAAACAAACAAACTCAAGCAGACCAGCCCCCACAAGCAGCACCTGTTCACAAGTATGACGCGTGTGGCAGCCTACCTATAGCTATCACTTTTCTATATATATAAAAGTCAAAGCTGACTGGCTGACTGACTGACTGATCTATCAATGCACAGCTGAAACCACTGAACGGATTGCGCTGAAATTCGGCACGCAGGTAGTTATCATGACGTAGGTTTCCGCTAAGAAAGGATTTTCCAAAATTAACTCCCCAAGGGGATGAAACGGGGATCCAAAGTTTGTATGAAACTCTGTCATTTTTAATTTGAAATGAATGAAATTTGGTATTTAGCCTCTAAATGTAAAATAATAAAACACGTATTTAAGGATTTATTGAATTTCAACCCTTAAAGGGGTAAAAAGGGGGGTTAAAGTTTGTATGAAAAAAAAATGTTTGCTATCAGAATTACTCAAAATTTAGTATTTATGCTCTTTAATCAAATTAAAGTACGGATACGGTACGGATTTTTTGAATTTCATCCCTTAAAGGGGTAAAAAGGAATGTTAACGTTTGTATCAAAAATAAAAATACTATTTTTGGATAATTTGAAATCTGACAGAACTGGAAAAAACTAATCAGCCAAAATCGTGTAGTCCACGTAGGCGAAGCTGCGGGCGGAAAACTAGTATAACAATAAGCTGGAAGGAAGTTTGCTTACGGTGATCTGTTACTCAGTATGGATACCGACCCTATAAATCTCAAGGTGATATCTATGACCCCGCGCTAGCTACCATCTTCAAGATGAAAATTTGTCGCCAATTACCTACCGTCTTATTCCGGCAGTCGCTCGTGAGAGCTAGTTGCTTTTAAAGTATTGTAAAAAGCCCTGCAAAACATCGAGATTCTCTTGGTATTGCTATCAGTCAAGTCTATCAGGTGATTCGTAAGTCGACTTCTCAAGCTTGTGCCAAAAAATACTACCATGCCATTTTAGGAAATGTGTAAAAAAAAGAGAAAATTTATCGGGTTCTCGTTCAGAACGCATACTCGAATCTCCTACATATGAAGAAGTGTGGTATGTTCTCCCGGTACCCTCTCTATCGCATGATGTGTCTTGTCCATAACACTCCTTGAGGTCACTTCTAGTAGTATAGGATGCATCCTGCACCGATTGCAGGACGGAAGTTTGCTTACGGTGATCTATTACTCAGTATCGATACCGACCCAATAAATCTCTGTGTCTATGACCCCGCATGCTGGCTACCATCCTCAAGTTGAAAATCTGTCACCAATTACCTACCTTCTTATTCCGGCAGTTGCTCTTGAGAGCTAGTTCCTTGATGTGTCATGTTCACAACGTCCTATAGTCCTCCTTGAGGACACTTCTAGTAGTATAGTATGCACCCTGCACAGATTGCCCACGACCCCGAAGGAACCCGTTTAGTCGCATTTTTCGGCATACGAATACTGTAGCTGCTATTCTGAGCAAAACTGAGATATTCTTCCTGTGGTAAGTGTAATACCTCTCTCGTTTGCTTTCACGACGACCATGATCAACCATAATCAAAGAATCTCTTATAAATATTGTCAGTTAATAATATTTACAATGCGATAACAATTGCTCCCATTGCCCCCCCCCCACCCCCTTGGATCCACGCCTGTACTGATCAAGTAAAGTCATCAAAAAGCCATCGTTATGACATCATCCTTGGCCTTTGTCCAGCAGTAGACGTCTTCCGGCTGACATGATGATGCTGATGATGAAAGTCATAATTGCTGTTTTATTTAAAGGTAACTTTCATTTTCAGAAGCGTAGATTCTCAAACAAGTAGCACCAACAATGATAATACTCCAGACATACAATGCAAGAACAATATTAAGTGTGGAGTTTATGACCAGTTCCAATCGGAGGCCGAATGGAATGATCACGTTGAGAATGAGCATTGTTTTATAGCTTGGCATTTTTTTTTCTAAGATTCTATTTTTTTCTCTTTTCAAAGAAAGGAGGATGTCATAATATTAATTTTATAATAAACTAGCTTTCCGCCCCGCGGTTCCACCCGCGTATCCTTTGAGATTGAATTTCAAAAAATCTTTCTTAATCCTCGTCTACATCTTAAAAACATTACCTGTGAAAAAAAACAGCTTTCTAGGTCTAACACTGGGCGTTGATGAGTCAGTCCTTCTCATTTTTCACACCAAGAAACGGAAATAACTCCTAACTTTGAACCCCCGTTTCACCCCTTCAGAGGTGGAATTATAGGAAACGCTAAAACACGTATTCTTTATTTTTATTTGTTAGCCTATAAACAAAGTTTCATGGTTCTAGCTTCAAAAATGGCGGACTTCCATACAAACTTTCAACCCCCGTTTCACCCCCTCAGGGGTAGAAATTTAAATAACGCTGATACACGTGTTTCTTTATTTTTAATTGTTAGTCTAAAAACAAAGTTTCATGCTTCTAGGTTAAAAAATCGCGGACTTCCATACAAACTTTCAACCCCCGTTTCACCCCCTCAGGGGTATAATTTTAAATGACGCTGATACACGTGTTTCTTTATTATTAATTGATAGTCTAAAAACAAAGTTTCATGATTCTAGCTTCAAAAATGACCGACTTTCATACAAACTTTCAACCTTTCAACACCTTTTCACCCCCTTAAAGGTTGAATTTCGAAAAATCCGTTCTTATTCCTCGGTCAAGTTTTAAAAACAACACCTGGGAACAAAATCAGCTTTCTAGGTCTAAGGGTTTAGGCTGGGCGTTGATAGATCAGTCAGGACTTATCCTTTTATATATATATATATATATAGATAATGTGGGTACCTTCCAATGAATGTCTAGATAAACGTTATAAGAAATACATGAGTTAGTTGTTGCCTGAGCTCTGGTTTGATTGCACACTCCCTAACCTAACACAGACCAAACCATTGTATGTTAAATTTGAGATCTTCTTATTTATTACACACTATTTTCTGCCCGGCTTTACCCATGTTATCGAGAGTCTTATTGTTTTGCCGGGATAAAAAAATCTATATCGTATTCCAGGTTTACGATCTATTTTTACTCTGACTCAAAATATCTGTCTAAATGAACGCTTATCTCAAAAATAAGGTTCACAAAGTACATTTTTATGAGTATAGAAACGTATACATTGCCCCTTGAAAGAGTTCCTAAGTTTGCTGGGCCGAGTTTAATAACTCGGCCTCGTACAGCAAAATTGAGCTTATTTCTATGTTCGAACTATGAGTGTCGCTATTCTTAGGAAAGTTTTGAATGTTTTTTACCAAATAGAATTCAAATCCGTTCAGCTATTTCAGATTCATTAAGTAAAAATCATTGATGCAGTATTGCTTATTTTAAATGTCAAATAATGTCTCCATGAAGCAAATTATCCTATTAACACTAGTCTACTTCCAATACTATCCCTCCCGTTACCCATAGCCGTGGGGTGCCAAATAAATATGCACTGAATTTTGTAAATAATGTGTTATTTTAGGCCGCTTCAAAAGAAAGTCTTGTGAAATGTGGTGTTTGCAAAAAAGAATTAAAGGAATCAAGCTGGATGAAGCATAAAGCGGAACACAATTACGTTGCTTGGAAAGATACAGAGCCTCCTATAGTAAGTTGTATTTTAAAACTGACTAAGCGGGAGGGCATCAGTGTAATAATTTTTTTTATGAACTGTTGAACTGACCTTACCTTACCTTTTTACACTACGAGATTTGTACGGTTGTCATAATTTTTTGTCGAACAACTTGAACTAAGCTCGTTAAATAAATTATTAGTCGTTAAGAATTATTTGATATTTTAGGATGTAGTATGTAGTTTGGTATATTCTTCAGCAAAACTAGATATGTTTACTAGAAAAGTATCAATTAGGAACCAATATCAATTGTGGATATTAAAATTTAGTTGAAAAAAAAACCGGCCATTAATTCCACAGGGTTCTGTAGTACTATTCCGTAACTACATAATTAGATATTTTTTAAGATCGCATAGTGTGCTAATGCTTGTGACTTGATAGTTCACCTTGTAACTAAAGTCTTAGATGTATGGCTTCATTTTCTGACTTAGACAAACTACAGATTTCACTTAGTTACGTCTTATTACCTTATATTTCTGCGGAAAACCTCTAAATATTAATTACGATATTATCTTATGTTTTTTAGGTGCTGGAAGACGATTTAGACTTAAAAGAATATTTAATGAAAATTTGTAAAGAAAATGGTGGTTTGGTGTGCTGTAAATGTGGTTTGATTCGAAAATATGTGAAATTATATATGCATCATATTGAGAAATGTGTTGGAACTGAGGTTTGTTTACAGGATACTCCTCAATAAAAAAATTGTAATTCAAAATTCATCAACTGTTATTACAATGTTAATTACTATTATTCAGGGTCTCATGGATACATCGGCTTCTAAGACTGATAATGAGAATGACCAGGAAACAGAAAGTGGACCCTCGACGGGTGATGAAATTGTGAAGTGTGGCGTTTGTCAGGAGAATGTAAAAGGATCAACGTGGATTAAGCACATAGGAAATAAACACAATTACCTCGCTTGGGTTGACGGAACACCTGCTTTAGTAAGTTCTGTATCCTTATGAAATTGTAAATAGGTACCTACCTATGTATGTTATGTCACCATACTTCGTCTAGAGTGCTATGCGTATGCTATGCTTCGGCCCTTTTATGCGTACATAATATATATAAAAATACCAATTTAAAAACATAAGGCGATGACAGCTCAGAGGTAGTGACATCGGATTCCGCGGTGAAGGTCGTGGGTTCGAAACCTACAGTGAGCTTGAGCGTTCAGTGAAGGAAAACATCGTGAGGAAACCACAGCACGGTGGTAAGGTACTTTGTAGTACCCGACTGAGTGACTACCCTCTAGTTGAAAATCTGTCGCCAAGCACCTATCGGTGTTTTCCGATAGCTGCACTTGAGAGCCATTTCCCATCTAAGCTTTGTGTGCAGGTGGTAAACCTTCGGCCACATCACCACTTACCATGGTGAGATTGCGGTCAAAGCTTATCCAAATGTAAAGTCCTTGAAAATTACAGTGAAATACTCTGAAGTACGTATATTTATGTACATTCATCATCCACCTGTTCCCAGACATTTAGGGTTGTCGCAATGTGAACTAACATTATATTTCTAAATAATTGTAGGACATTAACGATGATTTGGAGGTGCAAACATATTTAAATAACATATCCAAGCAACATGGTGGATTAATATGCAGCAAATGCGGCTTGATTCGTAAATATGTCAAAGCATATTTGCAACATATACAAATCTGCGGTGAATATACGGTTGGTATTGAATCATTTTATTCTATACAGATCTGTCTTTCTCAATGAAGTGCTAGTGAGAATTTCTTATTCCCGGAGTTGCCATGATGGGATATTTGATTTTATTTTTGACTTTGTCTCGTGAAATATATAGCTTTATCTGGCAGCTACTACTGCCGTTCATCGCGGTCATAAGAGGTGGTTGGATATGTCGTGGGTTTATCCAGAGCAATGATCTTGACTGACTACAGCCTAATTTCCAGACATCGCTTGAAGAAGTAAGCTGTACCGAGCTGGTAGGTGACGCACTGAGTACAATTTTCGAGAAGAGCATATTTGATATAATGGATAACAACCCCCAAGGTGCAGTGGTATGTGGGGTGTGCCGCGCGGAGGTTCAATCCAATGATTGGATTACTCATATTCAGAGTGAGCATAATTACAAGGCATGGATTGAGGGACAACCAGCGCTTGTAAGTATCATTATTACTAAGATAGTATGTTAATAATAACCCGCGGTTTTACCTTCGTTACCGGTTAAACAGCAGCCTGTGTCACAATTTGGCCCATGAACTATCTCTATGCAATAAATCACACCGATTCATTGATCCGCCAGCATCTTTGTGCATTATGGGTCCAAACACCATAGGCCACATTATGACTTACCATGGCGAGATTGTGGTCAAACACAAGCTTATCTAGAATAAAAAAAATGGTTGTAGTAACCGGATGAATACACGGATTTAATGAAGCATAATCAGGATGGGTTTCAGAGTCGTTTTTCGTCCAGTAATCACGTATTGACATCCGGAGAAGGAAAAGGTCATATATAACAAAATCACGACCAACACTGATCACTATCTTCAGTAATTTGGCAACGATCAAGAAAAATATATTTGTTATATCAAAGACCATCTCCATTTTGGCTCACGTTGCGCTACTAAGGCATCAGCTGTTAAATCAAAGCAATGAAGAATGTTACCTAATTTTGAATATTAGCTCTCCATATTCCTTGTCAAAAATAAAAAATACAAGTGAAAGAATTACTTCGATACGTAAATTAGTTTCCGATTTATAGAAGTAAACGTGTGATGCGGACTCGTACTCGATGTGCCATACTTGTGTGACGGTGTGACGTCAATGTGCAACGCTCCGCTATGAGAGAGTGTTGCACATTGACGTCAAATGCGGTCACGTGACTGATAGCGGGACTCGATTTTATCGTAAGTTTAAATGCCTGTAAAATCAAAACTAATAGGTATTTTTGACTACAACAAAAACTAATGTATTTGTATACATACAAGCTTTACTGTAACAACACTTTCAACGGATTTGGCATACCTAGTAACATTCTCCATTAGGAGACTGATTCATGAAACAATTCGTAACGATAACTAATTCTAGTAATTCTTACCGTTTATAAATACCTTATTCTTAAAACTTTCAGGTTGTGGCTAATGCTGTCATGGTACGCAAATATTTAAATGTAATATCGAAAAGAATTGGTGGACTTATATGTCAAAAGTGTGGCTTAAAACAAAACGATGCACGTTTATATTTAAAACATATCGAAAAGTGTATAAGTAACCTCAAATATGACAAAGAAAATACAGCTGGATCTTCAGTACAATGTAAAGGTAATTATCGAGTCCTGAATCCTACAATGAGCTTGAGCTTTCGATGGGGGAAAACATCGTGAGAAAATCACAGCACGGTGGTAGGGTACTTTGTAGTACTCGACTGGCTGGCTACAACCCTCAAGTTGAAAAAAAAAGATTATTAACTGTATAAATAAATTAATTTAACGATACGATAATTCGTAAAAATAACAAATGCAATAATTATTAACAATAAAATGAAATTGGTGTGTAAAAAGTTACAATGTCAAATGAAAAACTTATGGGTAATATTGTAACAGATCAGGTTATATCGCCGAGACAAATTGAAACCGACATTAATACAATGGTAATTAAGAAGATAGATATTTCAGAAACATTTGAAATAAATAAAGAATTTGTTTCACAAAACCAAATTACCAAAAACAGAGACATTGGTGCCGATAATATTAAAAAATATGCTATAAAAAATGCAGAGAGTCCTATATTCAAAACGAGAGAATGTATTGAGTTTGATGATTCTTCCCAATTTATTGATGATACTTCTACTTGTGCGACAAATGAGGTTGGATTAAGTATTGATGCCAAAAACAAAGGTGATACCAAAAATAATTATAGCCATGCTCACACTGAACTGATTGTTGATGATGATGTTAAAATTCAATGTGAAACTAGGGTAAGGAACAATCTTAATTATCAAAGCTTTTTTGGTACTACTCAAAGATATATTATAAAAATATTGAGCATATTATTTGTTACATTTTTCAGAAAAGTGCTCTCACAAAAGACAAAACAAAATCCAGTATTAGGAAAACAGATCAGAAAAAATCTGTCACTAAGGAGAAACAAATTAATAAGGATGTTACACATAAACACATTAATGACGAAACAGGAAAGATTGCAAAGGTACCTATAGCTATTACTTTTATAATAATAAGCCGGAAGGAAGTTTGCTTACGGTGATCTGTTACTCAGTATGGATACCGACCCTATAAATCTCAAACTCATCTCAAAATCTCAATCTATGACCCCGCAAGCTAGCCATCATCTTCAAGATGAAAAATTTGTCGCCAATTACCTACCGTCTAATTCCGGCAGTCGCTCTTGAGAGCTAGTTGCTTTTAAAGTATTGTAAAAAGTAGTATAGGATGCACCCTGCACAGATTGCCCACGGCCCCGAAGGAATCCGTTTGATCGCATTTTTC
Source organism: Ochropacha duplaris (assembly GCA_951361185.1). Taxonomy (NCBI): domain Eukaryota; kingdom Metazoa; phylum Arthropoda; class Insecta; order Lepidoptera; family Drepanidae; genus Ochropacha; species Ochropacha duplaris. The sequence continues at coordinate 10,181,873 of OX592691.1, forward strand.
GGCATACGAATACTGTAGCTGCTATTCTAAGCAAAACTGAGATATTCTTCCCTCTCTCGTTTGCTATCACGACGACCATGCGACGACCATGAAGGACCCCGTTTGGTCACCTTTTAATGACAATAATCAAAGAATCTCTTCTAAATATTATCAGTCAATAAAATTTACAATGCGATAACAATTGCTCCCATTGGATCAGCGCCGCCTATATTGATCAAGTAAAGTCATCATAAAGCCATCGTGGACGTCTTCCGGCTAACATGATGATGATGATGATGATGATGAAAGTCATAAGTACTGTTTTATTTAAAGGTAACTTTCATTTTCAGAAGCGTAAATCTGATTCTCAAACAAGTAGCACCTACAATGATAATACTCCGGACAGACAATGCAAGAAAAATATTAAGTGTGGAGTTTGTGACCAGTTCCAATCGGAGGCCGAATGGAATGATCACGTTGAGAATGAGCATTGTTTTATAGCTTGGAAAGCAGACCAAACCATTGTATGTTGAATTCGAGATTTTCTTATTTATTACATACTATTTTCTGCCCGGCTTTACCCATGTTATCGAGAGTCTTATTGTTTTGCCGGGATAAAAAAATCTATATCATATTCCAGGTTTACGATCTATTTTTACTCAGACTCAAAATATCTGTCTGAATGAACGCTTATCTTAAAAATAAGGTTCACAAAGTACAATCATTTTTATGAGTATAGAAACGTATAGGTACATTGCTCCTTGAAAGAGTTCCTAACTTTGCTGAGCCGAGTTGTTAGTACAGCAAAATTGTGTTTATTTCTATGTTCAAACTATGAGTGTCGCTATTCTTAGGAAAGTTTTGAATGTTTTTACCAAATAGAATTCAAATCCGTTCAGCTATTTCAGCTTCATTGAGTAACATAAATCCACTTTAGTTCCTTAGGAATTTACAACGTTCATCAATTGATTGTTATGTTTACCTCGAACTTGGAATCGACCTGTTTTGAGTAAACTAGTGGATTATTTGAAAGTTTTATTTGTGTGTGTATGGGAATGTTGTGGTTATGTGTATGTAGATGCGGGTGCCTGTGCGTGAATGCATTTGTGAAAGAATTGTAGTTCGATAATGATTCCCAAGTATTTGACCAGAAGGACCATCGTAATGATGTAGAAGCTCGGTTACGAGTATTTACCCACCAGGTATTCTTCGGAAGCGGATAGAATTTATCTAGATCTATATATATCAAAACACAAGGCCTGATTCACTAACTTATCAACGCCGAGCCTAAACCCTTGGACCTAGAAAGCAGATTTTTTTTACAGGTATTGTTTTTATGATGTATTAGACGAGGAATAAGAAAGGATTTTTCGAAATTCAACCCATATAGGTGTAAAAAAGGGATACGCGGGTGAAACATAGGTATAAATGTTGACAAATTATTACATAGTTTTCAATTTTATAGAATCTCAAAGATGCTGAATTATTTCAAAAGTTGAAACAGAAATTAAAAACTGGTGGCAAATTGAAATGCACTTTCTGTGGAAATAAAAAAAAGTTTTTGAAGGACTTTTTGTCACATGTCCAGAAATGTATGGGAAAAGTAAGTAATATAAGTAAAACATCAATTAAAATCCTTGTGTGCTTACCACCTTCGGCCACATCATCATTTACCATGGTGAGATTGTGGTCAAACACAAGCTTATCCAGAATAAAAAAAGCTATTATCCAGGGTCTGATGGATACATCGGCTTCTAACACTGATATGAATGCTACAAACGAGAATGACCAAGAAACAGAAAGTGGACCCTCGACGGGTGATGAAATTGTGAAGTGTGGCGTTTGTCAGGAGAATGTAAAAGGATCAACGTGGATTAAGCACATAGGAAATAAACACAATTACCTCGCTTGGGTTGACGGAACACCTGCTTTAGTAAGTTCTGTATCCTTATGAAATTGTAAATAGGTACCTACCTATGTATGTTATGTCACCATACTTCGTCTAGAGTGCTATGCGTATGCTATGCTTCGGCCTTTTTATGCGTACATAATAAATATATAAAAATACCAATTTAAAAACATAAGGCGATGACAGCTCAAAGTTAGTGACATCGGATTCCGCGGTGAAGGTAGTGGGTTCGAAACCTACAGTGAGCGTGAGGAAACCACAGCACGGTGGTAGGGTACTTTGTAGTACCCGACTGAGTGACTACCCTCTAGTTGAAAATCTGTCGCCAAGCACCTATCGGTGTTTTCCGATAGCTGCACTTGAGAGCCATTTCCCATCTAAGCTTTGTGTGCAGGTGGTAAACCTTCGGCCACATCACCACTTACCATGGTGAGATTGCGGTCAAAGCTTATCCAAATGTAAAGTCCTTGAAAATTACAGTGAAATACTCTGAAGTACGTATATTTATGTACATTCATCATCCACCTGTTCCCAGACATTTAGGGTTGTCGCAATGTGAACTAACATTATATTTCTAAATAATTGTAGGACATTAACGATGATTTGGAGGTGCAAACATATTTAAATAACATATCCAAGCAACATGGTGGATTAATATGCAGCAAATGCGGCTTGATTCGTAAATATGTCAAAGCATATTTGCAACATATACAAATCTGCGGTGAATATACGGTTGGTATTGAATCATTTTATTCTATACAGATCTGTCTTTCTCAATGAAGTGCTAGTGAGAATTTCTTATTCCCGGAGTTGCCATGATGGGATATTTGATTTTATTTTTGACTTTGTCTCGTGAAATATATAGCTTTATCTGGCAGCTACTACTGCCGTTCATCGCGGTCATAAGAGGTGGTTGGATATGTCGTGGGTTTATCCAGAGCAATGATCTTGACTGACTACAGCCTAATTTCCAGACATCGCTTGAAGAAGTAAGCTGTACCGAGCTGGTAGGTGACGCACTGAGTACAATTTTCGAGAAGAGCATATTTGATATAATGGATAACAACCCCCAAGGTACAGTGGTATGTGGGGTGTGCCGCGCGGAGGTTCAATCCAATGATTGGATTACTCATATTCAAAGTGAGCATAATTACAAGGCATGGATTGAGGGACAACCAGCGCTTGTAAGTATCATTATTACTAAGATACTATGTTAATAATAACCCGCGGTTTTACCTTCGTTACCGGTTAAACAGCAGCCTGTGTCACAATTCGGCCCATGAACTATATATCTCCATGCTATAAATCACGCCGATCCATTGCTCCGTCTTTGTGCGTTATGGTTGTAGTAGCGGGATACACGGATTGAAAGAAGCACAATCAGGGTGGGTTTTAGAGCCGTTTTTCGTCCAGTAATCACGTATCGAAATTTTGAGATAGGAATGGGCGATTGTCTATCCCAAATGCATACGATATAGCAATCAATTTGAATTGACAGTATATTATATACCTTAGGGTGGTTTATACAACAGATCGTATCCAACAAAATCACGGCCAAAATTTATCACTATCTTCAGTAATTAGGCATCGACCACGAAAACCAAAGACTTAAGCTCCATTTTGCGCTAAGGCATCAGCTGTTCGAAATCAAAGCAATTAGGCGGCTGATTCATGAAACAATTCGAACGATAACTAATGCTTACCGTTTATAAATACCTTATTCTTAAAACTTTCAGATTGTGGCTAATGCTGTCATGGTACGCAAATATTTAAATGTAATATCGAAAAGAATTGGTGGACTTATATGTCAAAAGTGTGGCTTAAAACAAAACGATGCACGTTTATATTTAAAACATATCGAAAAGTGTAATGACAATGACAATGCAGCTGGATCTTCAGTACAATGTAAAGGTAATTATGGAGTCCTGAATCCTACAATGACCTTGAGCTTGAGTTTGTAGTACTCGACTGGCTGGCTAAAACCCTCAAGTTGAAAACAAAAATAAAGATGATTAACTGTATAATTAAATTAATTTAATGATACGATAATTCGTAAATAAACAAATGCAATTATCCAATAATTATTAACAATATAACAATAAAATGAAATTGGTGTATAAAAAGTTACAATGTCAAAATTAATTAATGTAACATGCAAAAAAATATCTGGAAAATGTGCTTTAATTTCAGCTGAAATTAATACATCCAGCTCAAAAGCTACTTCACATCAGGATGGCACCGGTGCAAGGCCTCAACTTGATGAATACCAATGTGCTATTTGCTTGACCATAGTGAAATCCGGGGCATGGGATAGACATGCGATGAAAAAGCATTATAATTTAGCTTGGCCTGTTGGTGATACGCCAATTGTAAGTATTGCATCTCCACTGTCTGACATCTCCATAATTTATAATCTATGGTTTTGATCTCTACTTAGCACTTTGTTGTGTAGTGTCGAGCTTCAAGTCTCCCCATACAAGGGGTAAAGACTGTTCCCAAAAATAATAATTGTCGAGTTAACGCAGATACGCAGTACAAAATAAAAAGCGGCCAAGTGCGAGTCGGACTCGCGCACGAAGGGTTCCGTAAAAATGGCAAAAAAATCTCGTTTGTTGTATGGGATTATTTTTTTGCCTCTAGGGAATCTCACCCGTAAAATCTAGAATTGATGTTATATTTAAAAGCGGACTTCAAATAAAATTAGTTAACTAATCGTTTCTATACCCTTTTTCAGGATTTAAAAAAGCCTTACGTAGTTGAGAAATATTTAAAAGAATACAAAAGGCACAATAACTTAGTTTGTAAAGTGTGTGGCATTACTAGAGTATCTTGTGTGGGATTCTATGCTCATATACTTGTCTGTGGGAAAACTGAGGAGGTGAGTTAAAGGATAGCGCATACTTAAGTACACCAAATCATCATATTGTATTGTATGGACCAAGGCAAGCTCAAGGCGCCTTGTTTAGATTGCATATATGATAGCTCAGTGGTAGTGACGTTGGATACCGCGGCGAAGGTCGCGGCTTCAAATCCTACTATGAGCTTGAGCTTTCGGTGAAGAAAAACATCGCGAGATAACCACAGCACGGTTGTAGGGTATTTTGTAGTAGGTACTCGACTGGCTGGCTATCACCCTCAAGTTGAAAATCTGTCGCCAAGCACCTGTTGGTGTGCTATCCCCCTGGTATTGCTAATAAATATAACGACGGTAGTCACTTACCATCAGGTGACCCGCCTGCCTGGTTGTCACCAGTGGTATAAAAAAAAATACTTAATGGAATTTTGTGAAATTTTACTATTTTCATAATTTTTTTTAAATGGAATATTTCTTTTACTGTAAGCTTGCTACACGATTAATGTTTTTTAGGAAGTAAATAGGTTTAAAGAACATTGTGAAATTTGTAATAACTCATACTTGTGCATATACAAGAGCCAACATATGACGGCACATAGGGAACAAGAGTATGCTAAAGAACGTAAATTAAAGAATGAAGCACAACAGGCGGTTAAAAAAACGGAAGAAACTGAGTCGCCTTCGGGTCGCAGGAGAGCAGCGGAAAAGTATAGTCTTATTTTATTAATCCTTACTTACTAATTCTTACTAATACTTAAATGCGAAAGTAATTCTACCTGTCTCTCTGTCTGATTCAGCTTGTATGACCGCAAGGTTGTCCAGGCCATGGAAAGGCAGGTGGGAACATGTCTGTCTATCTGTGAGTCTGTCTGTGTGTCAGTTACCTTTTCACGCCTAAATCGCTGAACCATTTTTTATTAGTTTTGGTATCTGTATATATAAAAGGCAATCGTCACTGACTGACTGACTGATTGATCTATCAACCCACAGCTCAAACCACTGAATGGATTGCGTTGAATTTCAGCACGCAGATAATGAGGATCAGTAAAGTTATAGCAAATTCAATAGAACTATTTTCCACGTTATTCTTTATGACTTAAGAATTATATATCTTTTTGAATTATCCAAATCGGACCATTACTTACGAAGATATTAAGTAATAAACATTTGCCGTTCCTGTCGCTGAAAGCCAATACACGCGGGTGCGTGTGACGTCACTGTGAGGGAACGAGCGCGGCCGGCTAGCACTTACTTCTGGTAAACTGGTATTTGCTCAATGTTTTGCCGATTTAATAGCAAGTGTTATACCTTTTTGAATAGCTAAAGAGACGTAGAAGTTTTTAAAATTATTTGCCGAATAAGACCACGCATTTTTTTTAAAAAAGCACTTCAAAGTTAAATACACTTAGTTAAAATTATTTAATTCTAACCATTCTCGGGCAGTATTTTTAAGCTGTTAGTAGTAGGTTCAGTTTTTATTAATCATTTCGATTAATTGACATGCCTTCTAACTTAAAACATAAAAAAAGGGGCCACTAACAGCTCTAATCCTAAAAATGGATAATAATACCTTATTTGAAGTTGGTGCCATTTAAGCTAGACCTCTAAATTGTATGGGCGCCGATACAACTCAGAGGTCTATCTTAACGGCTAGTCACTATGTATGTATGGTATGGAGACAGCCTTTAATTTTCAACTTTAATGGTTAAAAGCAAGGTCTTAAAGCATACAAGTAAAGGAAAAATTCCGAAAAATAAAAAAAGTTGAAAATTAAGGTATATTTTGGTACTTACAAGTACTCGCGAAAATCTAAATTTGCCCATATCTTTTTATCGTGTTGACTCAAGACCTTGATTTTTATACACCTAATAGGGACTATAGATTTCAATATCTGGTATAAATTTAAACTTGCTAGGTCTTTCTGTTCCTGAGATGATCGGTGGTGACACATGGACAGATAGACAGACAGACGGACAAGAGAATGATCTTATAAGGGTTCCTTTTTTTACCTTTTGAGGTACGGAACCCTAATAAAGGTTATTTTTAAATATTTTTTAAGGTTGAATATCTCCGTAACGGTTAAGTTTCGGACACCATATTACACAACCAAATCCATCAGAAATGAGCTGAATAGTAACGTTCTTTAATATTCAGTACGACTTTCCCTGTATCCCTGTATAGGCTGTATATATCATTTTGCGAATGGCCTTTTAACCTACTTGCGCTTTATTTAGTGCAAAGTTCTCTACACTTGCTGATCTAGGTATGATAGAAACCTTAATATATATATTTTTTTACATTTTTTGGGCTTGCGTTTGGCCACTGACCGGTCCATGAAGGACGAAGACGAGGCCTAAGATGGAGCACGCTTGCCCAGAAGGTGCCTATTCATTTTGGCCTTGAAGATCCCCATATATTGGTTGTCAATGACTGTTTTTTGCCATCTCGCTTTTTGTTCCAAACCATTCGTTCAGTTGTATACCTACTTAGGTAGGATGACTCGAATATAAAGCATAAAATATAAAATAGTTTGTTTTTATACATAGATTTTAATTCCGATTTATTTATTTACGAGTACTAGTTTTTCGCCAGCATCATCGCACGCGTGGATTACACGATTAAAGAAACATACAGACCTTTTTATCCCTTTCAGGGGTAAATTTAAATAATCATCAAAAGCATGTTTCTTTATTTTATTGAAGAGCATAAATACTATACTTCAAGTAATTTTGATAATCAACATTTTTTTTCATACAGACTTTAATACCCCTTTTTTACACCTTTTAGGGGTGAAAGTGAAAAAATACTTAAATACCTACATGTTTCTTTGATTTTATTGAAGAGCATAAATACTAAATTTTGAATTTGTATAAAAAAATCATACAAATTTTAACACCCCTTTTAACCCTTTTAAGGGTTGAAATTCTAAAATCCGTAAATTTGGATCTTTAATTTGATCGAAGAGCATAAATACTAACTTTTGAGTAATTCTGATAACAAACAATTTATTTTTATACAAACTTTAACACCCCTTTTTACCCCTTCAAGGGTTGAAATTCAAAAAATCCTTAAATACATGTTTTATTATTTTATATTTAGAGGCTAAATACCAAATTTTATTCATTTCAAATAAAAAATGACTAAGTTACATACAAAATTTGGACCCCCGTTTCATCCCCTTAGGGGGTGAATTTTGGAAAATCCTTTCTTAGCGGAATCCTTCATAATAACTATCTGCGTGCCGAATTTCAGCGAAATCTGTTCAGTGGTTTCAGCTGTGCGTTGATAGATCAGTCAGTCAGTCGGTCAGTTTAACGATGTTTTGGGTCTTTCGGCACGTTAAAAAATTGGTTTTTCTGGCGTTTTAATAGAATTGTTTGTACATTTCGGCACTATACAATATTTAAACATAGTTAAAAAAGTAAATTAGACACAAATCGGACACTTATTTGTTTTAAAATTCACAATTAAAGAAACAACCCACTGCGCGCCTTACGGCTAACTGGCGGCGACCCTCACTGTGACGTTTCAGCTACCGCGAAGGCACTTCGCTAGTAATTCGGTCATAACTTCGTAAATTTTTGTCTTAGAACAAAAATGTTTGCACTGTATGTTAAAGATTTCTTAGCTCTATAAATCTGCATTCTTAACTAAAAACGTTACGGATCCTCATTATTATGACGTATCCGTATGAGGTATCCCCTAAGAAAGGATTTTCCAAAATTCACCCCCTAAGGGGATCCAAAGTTTATATGGAGAAACGGGATCGCGGGTGAAACCGCGGGGTGGAAAGCTAGTACATAGATATGGATAGAACCTTGGAGAAGACCTAGTATACTAATAATCATGCAATCGTTGGATATGTAACAATGTTTTGTTTTGTCATTTTAGGGCGAGACATGTCATAGAAAAATATAATACAAACATGAAAAACGTAAGTAATTTATGAGCAACATGAGATTTTCCGTAAAGGGTATTTAATTAAATGAAATATACTTAACAGGCTAGTCACACATGTCCATCTTGTAATTTGGGTATGGAGAGTAAAGAAGAATTAGAAAACCACAAGTGCCTTGGTAAATATTCAAGATATTCGAGCGATTCAGATGTCTCTGTGAAATTGGAACATTGTTCGGATGATGACGATGACCTCGATGATGATGAACTTGTAAGTGATGATGATATCTCCAACAATGAAGAAGAAGTTATTGATAACAAGAGGAAACGACATCGAGAGTCCCGTAAATTTTTCATTATGTTTAAATAAGTTAATTGCTGCTCTGAGAATGTATTTGTAATTTTTATTGTTTTCTTTCAGTTCCTCCGCCGTATAAAATACCAAGAATACCATTCAAAGTTTCAGATCCTGACGCTTATTTGAAGGAAAGCTCTCAAGATTTGTATGTTCATTTTATCTGGACTAATTTATTGCTCTAGGATTAATTACAAGTATTAATTTTATTATAATTTTCAGTTATGAAACACACTTTACAAGTGATGTACTATTTAATGAGTGGCGTAATTGCGAATATGAGTTGGTATCAGAAAGTGAATTGAGCCAGTATTTACCACCATTGGAGAAGTCCTGTAAAATAAAATTTGGCACTGATAGTTGGACAACTTATAAACGATTTGAGGCACGTTATCAAAAAGGTATAATTTTTTTTGTTATAAATTCAGATAAAGCAATAAGATGTTTTGGTCCCTAGTTCTGTTAACTAAATTTAGCTATTCGGGGTTATTAAGCGAGAAGAAATACCACGAAGAGTTTTAATACACTCATTCACATCTCTGGGAGTTGTTAAACCTACCACTAGACTTGTTTTGTATCAAATTATGAGCGTCGGTACCTATGCTCTTTCTGACCTTGTATCCATATTTATTTTAGTTTTGAATTATGAATTTTACAGGGTGTCCGCTAAGTAGTACGACAAACTTAAGATAGAGAGAGAGATATTTCGATATTTCTGATTTTTAATATCTTGTAAATGGTGACACTGTTACCAAGGTAATTTTTATATACCTATTTGGTAGGTGACCTGCCCACCTATCTCCCCCTTAAGTTGGTGGTACTACTTACATAGGACAGCCTGTATAGTAGTTCTGTACACGTAATTGTCAGGTTGGTGTTTATTCGCGGGGTCATGTATCCAGTGTATATGTTGGGCGCCGCCGCTACTAGCGGACGCGGTGGACTCGTGCGGGCATTACTTGGCGGTCGCGTGCCACACCCAAAGCCACAGCGGCAGCGGCAGCGACGTGGATGTGCCGCGCTACAACTATGATCAGATAGCACAACACACTAATGCCATACAGATTTGGAATATAGGTGATTTTAAATCGTAAGTGCACATTTTATCACTGGTCAATTTATTGTTAATAAACTGAAGAGTTTGTTTGTTTGAACGCGAGATTAGTCAGGAACTACATGTTCGAATTGAAAAATTATTTTAGAGTTGGATAGCCCATTTATCGAGGAAAGCTATAGGCTATATAATATCACGCTATGTTGCGACAATCCCACGAGAACGCATGTGAAACCGCAGGGAACAGCTGGTATAGTATACCTACATTAAGACTTATTGGCGATTCTTATTCAAAGTTAATTTTATATATTATTTGCATAGGATTCTATTTTAACGGAACTATTCTAACATTTGTAATTAAGGTTTACGCTTTCAATTTCAGGTCGTTGCCAAAATTCGTATTCGGTATATCACACAATTATGGTACAATTTGGTCAATGGATTGGTGTCCATCGGGAGCTAGAGACCTACTGCCTCAGACCGAGACAAAATCGGATGCAGAGTTAAGATTGGGCTTGCTAGCGATCGCGTGTTCCAATGGATACGCTTACATATTTTCTGTACCATATCCCTCTACCGTATCTAAAACGTTAGTTTATTGTCAATATTATTAGTCTTATCCTTATTTTAAATTATTTAATAATGGTAGCATATGAAACTGACATAAAACGTGGTAATTAAAACAACCTATTGTGCAGTAGGTACTATACTTTGTCTAAACTCAGCTATGTTCATAAAGTACATATTAAATTAATATGGCGCCAAATTTAATTTGGATATGTGTCTTTTTACACAAAATATTGTGTTAACAATCGATATTATACTTGCAGTGATAATAATGTATTCTATAAACTCAAGCCTGTTGCGGAACTCAGAGTGACGATGAATGCAACTCGAAGGCAATATCAAGCAACTTCTATATGTTGGTCTCCTGTAAGTATCATAAGTCGTTGTTTGCTATCATAGTTAGTCCAACAAGGATACAGTCATCTGTATTTATAAAAGGCAATCTTTACTGACTGACTGCTCAAACCACTGAATGGATTACGCCCCCTAAGGGGATGAAATGGGCGTCCAAAGTTTGTATGGATAAACTGGATCGCGGGTGAAACCGCGGGGCGGAAAGCTAGTACTTACATACATAATGTGACCGAATGTAATTTAAGTTTTTCTATACATTTTTGCGTTATTCGACTAATGGCGATATATTGGCAAACCAAATGGTTGCTCGCGTCACTTATACACTTCTTCATTTACTGTGTTTTAGAGCAGGTACTGGAATGATGAAAATGATTAAAGTGCTCAAAATAGGTAGTTATAAAACGTTAATAGGACACTCGTTTAAACCAAGACAATAGACTTGACTTTAACATTTATTTGCAGCAAAAAGGTCACGCTACCGTGGTAGTTGGTTATGCAGACGGAACGACCGCCTTCTTCGATTTGAACTGCAACTCACCAATATTGAGTTGTAAAGTGAATAATACCACTATTATCTACCCTTATGAAGATAAACGTGTACAGAATTCTTGCTTAACAGGTTGGTTGTGTTTATATTTGGCGATGGTGATTTTAAGGCGATGATAGCTCAGTGGTAGTGACGTCGAATACCGCGACGAAGGTCGTGGGTTCGAATCCTACAATGAGCTTGAGCTTTCGGTGAAGGAAAACATCGTGAGGAAACCATAGCACGGTGGTAGGGTACTTTGTAGTACCCGACTGGCTGGCTACCACCCTCAAGTTGAAAATCTGTCGCCAAACACCTATCGGTGTGTTCCGACAGCTGCACTTGAGAGCCAGTTCCCATCTAGGCTTTGTGTGCTTACCACCATCGGCCACATCATCACTTACCATAGTGAGATTGTAGTCAAACACAAGCCTATCCAGAAAAAAAAAATGGTAAAATGCCCCTATGTGTTAATGCTAATTCTTTCCAAAAAGTATGCACAGAATATAATTTCGCATTATAATATTATTAAGATTATTAACATGAGGTTGTACGAAGATTATTCATAAGTTGTGTGTAGTTTTAATACAGTATATAATGTACAATGCGATACGGGAGCGACAGTGGCGTCCGCATTTTTGGCACTTAAACTGACGGTTCGTTTGATGGTCGAGTTGGCGAAGCGAGTCTCGAACTCATGCGGCTCTTCTCACGTTTGATTGCTAAATTCTGAAACCAGCACCTATCATGGGCTTTGCATCCTTCAATCAGAGACATACTCCACTTGTTGCGGTCGCCAGGTCTTGTCATACAGGACTGAATGCGATTTTGTTTGTATTGTGCAGATGTTGGCGTGTACCCCAGCACGGGCGGGGTCGGGGGCGTCGTGTCCAACTCTTCTGTGTGTGGCGCGGGGGCGCGCGTGGGTCGCGGGGGACGCGCACTGCACGCGCACGTGCCAGCCACAAGCGCTTCCTTCACACCGCACTGGCCCGCCGTGCTACTAGCCGGGGACGAGTACATCGGTATGATACTTTTCGCCACCGCTTTTCTTTGGTTTGCTATTTCTTTGGGTCCCGATTAGGCCTCTGACGCGGATGTCACACCTAGATATGCCATCAATCATCGATCAATTCATCCATAACATCGGACCGTCTACTAATATTGTGATATTTGAGTTTCAAAATGAAACGGCAATCTGTCCAAAAGATGATTATATGGTCTGCCTATTTTTCGTGTAGTCCGGCTCTCCCCTGATGCAATGATGATGCGATGATTGAAATGGCCCGACGCAGGGAGGGATGTTACGGCACATGACGTTGCCGTAGACGGAACCGAAGTTGGTGGTGAACCCGTAAATATAATATGGAACCCTGAAATCAACTTCCCAGCGATGAGTTACTTAATAATTTAACTCAATGTTGGCGGTGATAGAATGAATGCCATGAAAAAGTAGCTTTACTCTGCACCTACTTGTGGTGGTCCACCAACGCGAGCATTTTCGAATGAAACTAGCGAAATCACAATATTTTTGATTTATTACATTAAAATTAAGGTCCACTACAAGACATATCTATACACTTGACTACTACTGGTTGCCACTGTAGGCCACATTCGTGACTAATATTAATTTGAATAAACGAAGACGCGCCCCACTCTTTTTCCTAATCCGTCACAATGCAAGTGTCCATAATTTCGCTGATGTTGTAGTGCTTTCGATGTGTCTATATCGATAAGTATATGTCAATTTGCAGCACTACGACACTACCGAAAGGATGCACACATGCACTGTAAGGGATTAGTGTAAAGGAGTGGGGCGCGTGTTCGTGGATAGCAGTATCTTGATGCATGTTCTGTTGTGTGTAGTGAACCTGAGCGAGGTGGAGGTAGGGGGCGCGACTCGTCGACTGGGGTGGTGTCGCGCGGCGGCGGGGAGCGCGCGGCTGGGCCAGCTGGTGGCGCACGTGCCGCCCCTGCTGCGACTCATGCGCATGCATGCCGCTTACAGAGAATTGCAGAAACCGGTTAGATACATTCTTATTATTACTAACTAGTGGTCCAACAGACGTTGTTATGCTTGAAATTAAAAAATTACTTAGAACCCAATTCCAACGCCACAATAGTGAATCTAAACCATCTGTCAAACTATTTTTATTTTCCGTGAATTTTTCCTTTCAAAACAAACAAATCAAAGATCATCAAAATCCGTTCAGCCGTTCTCGAGTTATAAATTGTGTAACTAACCCGACTGTTTTATATAGAAGAGAAGAGATGCAAAATTAATGATACTAAGGATGTTGACTAACATATCAGATTAGCTTATTTTTATTTAAGCTCAAAACTATGCTTTATATGGAGACTATGGAGTTTTGTATGAAAAAGTAGCTCGTGGCGTCATATGTTTTTAACCGACTTCAAAAAAGGAGGAGGTTCTCAATTCGACTGTATGTTTTTTTTATACCATCTAAATATCTACTTTTTATGGTTAGACTGGAAATTAAATAAAATCACCAGAAAAATTTTATAACATGTTCGATGTTTTCGAGTAGGTACTTTTAGATGTTTTATACAATAATAATAAGAGTTGAGTTTCATAATTTTTAAATCATAATCTGTCAAGTTGCCCGTTACCTATAGACATTACCAATACCAGGGGATTGCCAATGTGTTGTCGACCTTTTTACAATGCAACTGCAACCGGCACCAACAGGTGCTTGGCGACAGATTTTCAACTTGAGGGTGCCAGCCAGTCGAGTACTACAAAGTCCTAAGTACCCTACCACCGTGCGCCGGTGGTTTCCTCGCAATGTTTTCCTTCACCGAAAGCTCAAGCTCATTGTAGAATTCGAACCCATGACCATCGCCGCGGTATCCGACGTCAATACCACTGAACTATTATCGTCATCGATAAGAATATTATAAAGTACTACTTAAAATGTTTAATCATATAGCTAATGCGTTGATATAATTAACACGTAATCTTTTTTGGATATAGATAATAGGATTATTACAAATGATACCGATCGATAGAAAGAGAAAGAGGAAGATAAAAAACGATGAACTGGCCGTGACGTTAGAACCGACAACTTACGAAGCGGCTATCCAAAAATATGGAATTGAATATACTACTGTTCATCAGAAAGATAAGGTAACATACTTTTTATTTAAGACGACAATTAAATAAGACATTTTTATTTCATAAAAGAGTTTGTTTTTTTTAACAAACTATGATGGTGATGATAAATGAAATATCAATAGACATAAGGTCTCGTGTAATAATGGTTTATATATTACACAGACTTAAATATATAATTAAACCCATACTCAGGACAAACACACACACGCACACAAATGTCCGTCCTGGATGGGAATGGAACCCACGACCAGAGCGTACCTAACACCGGCTTGAAATTGCAAGTTCAAGTGCTTTTTTTTTACACAGGCCGAGCAACTGAAATCTTTATCAACTGCAAAGGAGCAGTTGCAGTGGGTCGAACGTTTTCCTTTATCAGACGTTACGAGTATGGCGTTCTGTCACTCCGAAAGACATCAAAACAAGCTCGCCGTTGCATTGTACGCAGGTTTAATATTCATCGTCAGAGTATGAGAATTATTAAATGATAATGTACAAAATAAAAAAAGAATTTGGAACCCGATTTCAGCGCCACCTACCGGGTCCAATTGTGAATCTATACCATCATTCAATCCGATCTCGAGATATAATTGTCAAAATGAATGACAAAAATAATTTTATTCATAATTATTTCGTTATTGAGTTATAAATGGTGTAACTAACACGACCTTGTCTAATATATATAGATTTTGCGGTTATACCTACCATTGTACCTTACCATATATTAATATATGCAAAATTGATATTTAAAAATTGTTTATCGCTTCGAGATTAATATTTTAACATTTTAAATGTTAAGGAACACCGATAAAGTTGGGAGGAAAATGATGGTAAAGATATGTTGTAGTGCGAATGTGCTGTACAGCTTTTTATTTATGGATCTTGTTTGCCTATTCTTACATCTCTGTAACCATGAGTTTGCTTTAGTAACGTAATCGATACTCGCTAGCGACTACGGTAAACATTTAGTATGAAGATTTGCGCAGCGCCTCTAACGGACAGATATTAGATATTTACTCGCTAGCGAGTACCGATTATGTTACAAGAGCAAACTCATGGTGGAGGTACAGTTCTAATATTCTAATATTATGCGTAAGCGTTTAAACTGTTCGAGGACACTGAATGATGTAATATGACACATCCCACTACTTGTAAATTTTCAAATGTTTGAAACAATTAATTATACCCACATATTCTTTTTGTGGATATCAAGACCCGGTTTGCATTTTTTATACAAAGTTACCTCTATTTATTTACGATAGTAGGTATAGCAGCTATATTTATGCGAGCAATAATATTTCATATATGTATCGCTGGCGCGATCCATAAAAATAATAATAAATACTTTTCGGTAGTTTTTAGTTTTAAAAATACATATATGATTAAATAAGAATTGAAATTATTAGACTGAAAACAAAGTGGAATTTAACCAAATTATGCCGTAAATAATTACGCTCGCCTAAAGTGGTCACAAATTAACATTTTAATTTAGGTTAAACCATTGCCCGGTTTGTACACTTTACTACTACTATACTTATTAGTATGTACAAACAAATGTATATTTTAATTAATTAATTTATTATATTGGATTTAAAGTAATTTTCAGAAAGCCGGGAAAATATACGTTATTTCCCAATTTCAGTTCGACGCATTTTATTCTTGTGATTTAAACTTAAGAACAGAACAATGTTACGTAGTTGCCTTGTGACGTCATAAGCACTACGGTTGTACGGTACGGTTTTGTCGCGATCGGTAAACACAATTACTATTCTGGGAGAGAGTTGAGAAGTTAAATTTACCCTGAAATTATGTAACAGTTGGGCCGCACAAGTTTATATTTCTGATAGGATTGAGCCACAGCTTTTCATCATAACCACTTCATATTTTTCGATTCTCTAGATTGTAAACTGATACATTTTTTCAAGCATATTTCTATAACCCACTCAGAACTTTTTAGCTGCTCTGCGTTTGATTTGACTGAGACTACCAACTTATATATTTTATGATTTATCATCAATAACTGCAGCAAGAGGCTGATACCTAGTTAGATTACGATTGTTATCGGTATCCAATCAATGAATTGAATATGTTGCAATATTGTTATGTAAAATAAATGTTTAAATAATTATAGTTGTTTCATTTGTAAATATTATTATGATTGAATTAGGTATTATATTTTTGAAATATTTCTATCGATATTTACAAATTATTTTAGTCTTGCTGCTTTTAATAAATTATTATTTTCATGTTTTTAAGCTTTAAAGTGTAATTGAACGCGTTACAAAAGTCATTTTGTATGGTTTTCGTATATAAGTTAAATACTTAGCTGTATAGATATAATATAGATTGATGTAAAAATTGTATCCCAATAATGTACATTGCTATTTTAAGTTAGATTGTGTAATAATAAACATCACATTTTTTAGTGTAAAATGTTTCGTCCTTGCCATGCCAGGGTATATATAGATTTCTATATATTATGTAATTACTAATTACTGATGAAAAAAGATCTTCATTTGAGTGTAATGTTAAACCTACAAATTATATTGTAAGTGATAGTTGATGTCATAATTATTTTCATTTTACATTCATGTATAATTAAAACTATTTGTAGCTTATTTATTCTTAGATTAATCTCTAGAAACATGTATATCGGATTTAAGAGTGATATTATTATTTAACTTCAATGTAAGTAAGTCTTGTTGTCAAATAAAGTTTTTAAATATAAATATGTAACGTTTTAATTATAACCTCGTGCCTTATCATTATCAGCAATGATATTCTTTTAAATACAATCTCTAGATATGTCGAGTCTCTCTCAGGCGAGCGAGCTCACATCGAAAGCATAGCCATCCTATAAACATTTGGTACGCACTTGCGAAGTGAAGTATACAGTATGCGAAATTGATATCTCACCTGAGATTCAGATTTCGGGATACACAAACGTTCTTACAGAATAGCATTGCTGGACCTGAACTGAATAAATGAGTATTGATTTGATTTTTTCTTCTGTCATAGTCTTTATGATCTGAAAACAAAGAGAAGATTACAAACTCGATATTCTGTGTCGAAAATGTTATCGGTGCAATTAGTTTAATACTTGGTGCATTTTTTTTTTACTTTGGATAAGCTTAAAACCGCAATCTCACCATGGTAAGTGATGATGTGGCCGTAGGTGGTAAGCACACAAAACCTAGAGGGGAACTGGCTCTCGAGTGCAGCTGTCATCTTTTAAATCAACCTAAATCAACTGATTAATGTTGTACATCCCTATAGCTATGATTTAAGGAATTACTATAAAGCTTCTCAACACTTATTATTTGGAGAGACGCCAACAATCCCAAATGTCGTTTGTACCGAACTTGGCGCCCATATTTACATTTATGTTTCTAGAGGGTATTACTTATTTCATATAGATTATATATTCTGTCTGTACCTACATTAAAATCAACTCAATTATTATTTAGGCAGGTACCTAGGTACTTATAAAGAACAGTCCAGAAATTAGTTTTCTGAGTATCACCTGTGAATCGATTCCTAAGGTTTTATTGCATCTTATTTTGTGAAACTTTATCAAATACTTACAATATTTAGTAGGGTACTTCATATTGTATGATTTTTTTTGGATCCAAGTTCCAAGATTAAAATTTTTGTTCTTCAACTCGACAGCCATAATTTTAGGGACGAGTATCGAGTGAGAATACTAACTGCCGACCTGAGACAGTCTCGCGCGGTACTCAAAGAGAATAAGTATTTTGCAGCCGAACCGAGCCGAGCCGAGTAGCCGAGCAGTGAGATTCTAGCTGCGGAGGGGATATAACGCTTCGTTGATTTCGAATATCGCTCCCGCGTTTACGTACCAAGGCGAAAATATTAAATTCAATTAAATAAAGAATATTACGAACTGAACAATTTATTTGTGATAAAATTTAACTTTACGAGAAATATCATTGTATTCATAGAACTCGATTCGATTAACCCGTGCAATTATTAGCAATGTTTATGTACCAAGAAAGACATTAAAATGGACTAAAAGCCGCATAGGCAGAAGGCTTAAAAACCTAATTTGATTTTAAACAGTGACGTGAACTTTTATCATGATGATGGCCAGTGCGAAATTGGTGAGAGACTGTAGCTCGGAGTTGAGCTCCGATGTGCGCTCCTTGTCAGTGGCCTCATCCACAGAGGAGCAAGAGTCTACCACCACAGAATCCGAATACACAGAAGAGGAAAAAGAATACGAATTGGAAGATCTTCAAATACTCAAAACGATCGGTGAGTAAACTCATTTACGTAAATTTTCTGTTTATGTTAATACATATAAAAATCCCGTCTCACCATGTTGGTCCAAAACTGCTAAACAGATCTTGATAAAACTAGGCACGAAAATAGACTATATCCTGAATAAGAGATCGCGCGAAAAGATAAGATCGCAGGAAGGCAGGTGAAGCCGCAGGGGACAGTTTGTTTATAATAATAATCCATCAGTGGCTATTATTTTATACCAATGCGAGCAGGCACGGTTGACAATTCGATTTCGGTTCGATTTTGAGCTGTTTTACAAAAAGTTAATATAAATTAAGTCAATGTAGATAATTCAGAACCTATTACATAACCTCCCTACCTAATCACCATATTTTTTTGCTCCACCAAATAAGCTGTAAGTACGTATTTTGTTTAAATTAATAGCTAATCTTTGAATCAAAACATAATTACCTACATTATTTACATTTAGATACTGATTACCTACTATTTTACAATATTTTCAATTTAACAAGCGGTTCCTTTTGGCCTACCATAAAACGTAGGTAATAAAGATGTTTTCATAAAGTTCTCATGAAAAACTATAACAGCCATTGTGTAAATAAACGTTCTATACCCATACCAAATTTGAACATTCATATTCTTACACGTGAATATAACATTGCTAATGACGAACAAGCCTCATAATGAACAACAAAGAAGTCAACTATATTGTCTTGATGAATTGACGGACCAGTTGACGGTTACTAGATACCCTAACTAACACGCATAGGTCATGGGTTCAATTCTCACTAAGGACAAACATTTGTGTACAGAAATATGTCTGTTTGTTTTGTGTCTGGGTGTAAATATCTATTAAGTAAATAGCTCAACGGATTTAGATAAAAGTTACCACATAAATAGATCATATCTATTCAACACGGAGGACAATAAGTTACTAGGTGACTACGCGGGTAAGCTGCGGAATGGATTTAGTATCAGTAATATACAAGAGTCAGTCATCATAGACTTAGAAAGAGGGTTTACCCATATGTTACCGATATTTTACAATGCCTGTGAGCCAACTGGCTCTCATGTGCAACGAAGAGACGTCTTTGCGACAGATTTTGAGTCAGTTTAGCGACAGTTTGGCTTGGTTGGGCTGTTGTGTGATTGGGCGGGCGGGCTGCATGCAATTCACATTGATATGGCTGCCGTGGAGTGCATATACGATACCGAGTAACTGTAACTCCTTACTTACTTTCTTTTCATACATCCCTTTGATTGAGTTCGATAAGCCAACCAACGTGAATAATTTCAAAGTTTTAATAATTTTCTATTTTATTTAACTTGACAGTTATCGTGATATAAAAACATGATACCACCAATGTACACGTGTTATATGAATCATGCTATTTCACAAGGCCTGCTAATGTGATTTCCCAGAAAAAAATGTGTTTCCATGTCCATCACTGACTGACTGTAGGTAGGTACTTGTCGATTGTCGTAGTGTGTGCATGTTGTTTTTGATAATAATCTGTCCTACTTATAATTATTGTAGTAAGATCTATTTACTTATATTATAATTATTACATTGTAAAATTGTACATGTTATTTTATTTAGGTAGTAGGTAATATTAGGTACCTACATCTTATTTTATTAGTTTTTAGGGATCGACAAACAGTAGGTAACAGTCTATGTTAGTACCGAACAAAAAATATTTACAAACCTTCTCGACCACAAGTTACATTAAATACTATAAGAGATAGGTACGTTGACTTAAAAATGTTATGGAAAAAATTATAATCTAAAAAAATCTTAATTATACGATTTTGAACTTTAAATGATTTTAAAAATAAAAACAATCCCTAAAAGAAATTAAGTAATTGTTATTTTTATGATATTTGCAGCAATGATGTCATTACTGCCACAAGTCGTAGCTATTTTAAAACGAGACGTCGTAAAGTAATTCTACTGTCCACTATAAAAATGTTCATAATAATTTATAGATGCAGTAGAGAAAGCAGCAGTTGTACAAGTCTTTCTTTTAGAAGCCACAAGACTATCAAAATCTCCTAATAAATCATAGTCTGACGTTGATAGATTGTGCGGAAAATTATGCAAAATGAGCGTAGTATAGGTATACTATCTGATAGGGAATTAACCAATAATTACATAAGACCTTACTGGAATTCACACGCAACTTAAAGTGAAGTTATTTTTTTCAATGATTATGCAAGAAATGTGGGCAGTTGGAAAGGAACGTTAGGTAAAACCCGATAGTGCGTATATGCCGGATGATCTTGTAGTAGGGATGTAGAATATGCTGGTGGGCATCGTGGTCTATGCCTTCGCAGGCACCACGGTGTCCAACAAAACCGGCAAGAGGGCACGTCCGGGTGGTTTTTAGTGGGTAGCACTCCCTACTCCTCCTCACTCTGAGGAGGGAGAGGCGATGTGTAGTCCCACATAACCCTCCACCACTCCCATGTGTGGAGGGTATGCGTAACGCATTTTCCACCTGGTCAAAAAAAAAGGGATGTAGAATATAGACTAACATAAAAAATAACTATTATATACTTTTATCAAATGTCAAAACGATAGTTTACATGGAGTTTTGTATGAAATACTGGCTTATGACGTCATAAATATACACATCAAAAGATAATACACATGAACGTTAAATTGGTAATTAAAAATCGCTAATTAATTTTACAACGTATTCGCTATTTTAGAGTATTTTTGTATTTTGATATAGGCTTAAGCAACATCCCATTATATTAATCTGACTGAAATCACAATAATCCCAAGCTATTATGTAGATGATACTTATTGTACTAGATTTATTGCTTTAACCTTTATTATGATTTATGTTCATTTACATTTCAACAATCGGAACTGGTGGTTAAATTTTGCCATGTTTGATTATCAATGATTTAATTTGGATGCTTCAGTAAGTTCTATAATAAAGTAAGTAACATTTAATTTTCAATTTGATGCCAATTTTCCTTTATTGTTAAATCAACAATTAATTAGATAAACGGTAGCTACATTATATTCAATAAGATTGTATAGATCAGATTGAATGTAATAGAGATTAATATCGTATCTACCAATAATAGTCTGACGAAGCCAATAATGTTGGTGCCGTAGGTAGGTAGGTACTAGGGATTAAATAAATAGATCAAGGATCAAAACATGTTATTGTAGAACGTCATTATCAGTGTTAAAAAGCTAGTCCATCGATATGAGTAGATAGTGAGTCGTTCGACCTAATTCTATCAGCGAACGCAGCAGAATATGGGCCAAGGACGAACGAGCCATTATCGAGTCGACCCGTTAGGATAACTCTGACGTTACATTGTATTATTCAATATTTGCATATTATGTCGTGTCGTGATGATTCGAATTCTAATCTAAACTGCGGGGCTTGATGATATTTTATGGATTTGCATAGAAAGTAAATAAGGACGATTAATTATGTGAAATTTTAACTAACACATAATAAAGTTAATGTATTAAAATTATTTGAAGATATGCCTACCATATTTTTAATGTATTAAACAACCTTTGTGGATACAGCAAATGTCGCGGAAAAGAAACTAGGTATATACTTAGAGTTATTGGCGAAAGTTAGAGAATCTAGCGGAAATCAGTATTCTGAATGAATACTGATGTTTTGTAATGGGAATACTATTGACTATATTATCGTTTAATTTGTTTTAATTGAGTATTCAAAATTCGTACTTTTTAATGAACAGAAACATGTAGGTACATATCATAAATTATATGTTTCGTGAGCCCAAGAGAATATTATGCGCTTACCTATTAATGCTAAGAGTAGAAAGTTAAGATGAACACTGATTAGGTTCAGATTTGCGGTGTAGGTACAGAAGCCCGATTGTGAAGGTGAAACAGAGCACAAAAAGTCTCCGTGTACCTACTCAGATCTAGTTTGTGCATTATCCTCTCGGTGCTCCAGTTACACCGCTAACGAGTGCATCACGCGCGCCCGGCGCCCGCGCAGCCGCAACCACCCGCTCCAAATACGAACATTAGCTTACAAATAGGCAACTGTTTGCAAGTCTAAGTCTTGCAACAGTTTCGTTACAGAAACTGTGCATGTGACGAAGAGCAGTACACTTTTTTGTAAATAATTCCACATTGTAGTATCATTATGATTAGGCACGCGACCATTGTGTATTGTCACGCGTGATTAGCACTAGATATGTAGGTCAGTGTGCCGCCTCGTGAACTGTTTAAACTGATTATTGTCTAGGTAAATTTAATTTGTGTGTACGATTTTATATCACCCTTTTTATTAAAATCAAAATCAAAACTCATTTATTCAGTTTAGGCCCTGGTAAGGCACTTATGAACGTTAGAATTGACTCTACCACTGGTTCGGTTCGGAATACAGTTTAACTGAGAAGACTCCGGCAAGAAATTCAGGAAGGCAATTTTCTTTCTGCAAACTGCGACTTCAAAAAAGGAGGAGGTTATAATATATTCGACTGTATGTATTTTTTTAAATGTATGTTTTTTTTTTTTTTTTATGTCACTCGTGATAACGAGGCAAGCGGGTCACCTGATGGTAAGTGACTACCGTCGCCTATAGACATTAGCAATACCAGGGGGACTGCCAACGTGTTGTACACCTTATTACAATGCCTTAAGGGCAAGGGCAACTGGCTCTCAAGTGCAACTGCCGGAACACACCAACAGGTGCTTGGCGACAGATTTTCAACTTGAGGGTGGTAGCCAGCCAGTCGAGTACCACATAGTACCCTACCACCGTGCTGTGGTTTCCTCACGATGTTTTCCTTCACCGAAAGCTCAAGCCCATTGTAGGATTCGAACCCACGACCTTCGTCGCGGTATTCGAAGTCACTTACCACTGAGCTATCATCGCCTGTTGTCGCTATGTTCTTATTTACATTTTCAAAAATACATTTAGATGCATTTTCAAATATTTTACACATCGCCAGAGGGACGCAGGTGCAAAGAGAAGCTACTACAACCATATTAGGTGTAACTGTATATAAGGTAGGTACATATACGGATTCTCCAAAACTAGAAGATTAACTAAATTAATTAGGCTTCGAGGAAAGTTTGCAAGCTTCGCTGTGAGGTCTAAATAAAATTAACATAATTCTATCTAAAACGTAACTTCATACTGTTGAATGTTAGTCTCGGGTATGGTAATTAAAATGAAATTCATGGTTTTCTTATTTTCTATATCGGATTAAATACCTAATGGCTATTTGTGAAAGATACGTCAATAACGAAGAAGTAGAGATAAAAAGTTAAGTTAAAAAGTTTTCACTCCACGAACATAGGTATTCGTACAACATTTTTAAGGTTAATGACGACTAATTTGTTAAGTTGGACACAGAAGTAATTAATGTGCGTGAAACCTCAAATTAGTGTATACCATAGTTCACACACATTACCGAGGCTATACAATTCAAAGTAACTGACTTGTTCAGTCACATTAAAATTAAGAAAGGAAAGTTGGAGAAGAACAATGAGGTAGTCCGAGGCGCGACATGAGTCCGGCGCGGGCGTCGCGTCGTCGGTAAGTCGTCTGACGAGACGGAACCAAACCGGTCACAGTGCACGCCTTCCACATAACTCACTTCATGTCATGATAACTCCACTCCATGTTTACATTGTATGGTACGTTACGGAGGGAAGACCACAGATGCTTGTTACAAAATTAACCTACCTTTTTGGAATAGTTGGAAGCTGCTGAAAACAGAAGTACATACATTTAATGAGAGGTTCAATGTGAGAATATAAATAAGTACCTTGTTGAATGCTTATTTTTATATGTTTATTGTGTAGGGGGTAGTTTACTTCAATGATGAAATGACATAGAAAAAAAAAGATTCCTATTTTGTACATAGGAAAAGTTGAGGAAAAGTGCAATGAAAAATTTCAT
Source organism: Ochropacha duplaris (assembly GCA_951361185.1). NCBI lineage: Eukaryota > Metazoa > Arthropoda > Insecta > Lepidoptera > Drepanidae > Ochropacha > Ochropacha duplaris. The sequence goes on from OX592691.1 coordinate 10,206,688, forward strand.
ACTCGAACAACGAATATGGCGTAATACGTTGACCATATGGGCCTGCCTACCTAGAGATTTTTTTTTACGTCGACCCTTCGTGTTATCGGTAAATAGTGATTCAACCGCAAAGTCCAGTCGAGTAAAAATATCGTTTTTAACAGTAGGTATGTGAGTATTCAACTCTCATTAATCATCGTATTTTTTCTAACCCACAAACCTGTTAGAAATCTCTTTTCTGCGAAATTGCATTCACATAATATGAACCGTGCACTGAGTCCCGATTGAAAATCGGAAGTCGGTTTCCGCTCAAAGCTCTGTCGTGATGTGAATGCGCCTTGCAGACGTAGAACATGTAAATAAGTAGTACCTAGATACAAAAGTAATTTCTTGTCCATAGAGCTGTGTGAATAATGTGTTTTTATGTTCAACCCTCATGACACTGCAGCTATACTATGTACTGTGTGCACGTAGCCTGCGGTGCATCGGCCCGTACCTTGGCCGTTTTCCACACTCTCTTTATTAACTTGTCCTTACTATTAATATTCATAATGTAAACTGGGATGCGGGCGTGGAAGGTCAGTTAAAGTCTTGTATTTAACACATTTTTATGTTAATTAGATCTTTTTTGCAGACAGTACTGAATTTGCAAACGTGGGTATCAAATTTCATAATGGCCGTTTTTCCAAACATTCTTTTGTGTAGCTTTCGATTGGTCGTTTCGGTTATTTCCCATAAATTATGTCTGCAACTAAACCACTTTTATGCATATCAATAAAGTAGCCTGCTATAAATAACTTTCGTTTTTATAACATTAATATACCTATCTCGTAAGATTTGTAGATAGTGTCTGTTCAGACTTTTACAGTCAATTTGTCTTCGTTGCTCAGATTGTGCTCATTTGCCTTGCCTTTAGAAGCGTGCCTACTACTGGGTAAATAAACAAGAGATGCCGAGCCGGTTGCGAGCAGAACTGTTGCGTAATGTGAGCAGCTGGCTGCGCTGCGCGGGAGTGCGCTTTGCGATTTACGAGTCCGCCTATGTGTGTGTACTTTCTCTGACACGAGTATTGCAGCCGTGACATTGCTGGCTTATCGGTTAGCCACCGGAGAGTTGTAATACCGAGGAAATTGCTTCTGCATAGCTATGCTTGGAATAAAGAAATGGTCACGTTACGATAGCGATGCAGATCCTTACGATACGATTACATAAAGAGAACTATCCAACTAGATTTATTAAATAATAGTAGCCAGTTAAAATATCGTGATCGAGCATGTAATTTATTATGTTTTTTTTTATATTACATTACATGGCACGGCATTATCGTTGTTTTGCCATCGTAAATGGCCGTATGTTTGGGTGCAGCGAAATAAGAACGCCGTGTTAGGTAGGTACTATTTACAACGCTTCTTATTATATGATTATTATATTAAAATAGGAAGTTCAACTTCCAGGCTTTCTTTAAGAGGCCTCTGAACATTATATTGACTTGACCACTCTTGTTCAACGGTAGCTGTTATTGAATGTGGTTTTTCCGAAGTATTAGGTATACGAGTAACAATAGCGAATAAAACAAACATAACGTCTTCATGAATCTGCTGTGGACAGGTTTGTTTATGTAACGCTAACGTAATAATCGAAGACGGTTTCTGGCATTTCAAAAAGCCCGACCGTCGACAGATACGAAAAAAGTGAAATGTTTTCTAGAGTCAACAAACTCGAAAGTTGAGAAGCGCAACTCTATTTAAGGCGAAGTGAGTACCTATTTGTCAGCAGAAACTTGATTGTCGACAGATTTCACAACAAACCACCTATTCCTGTATTTCATAAGTAGTGTGTACAGTAGGTATGTGAATATACAGAAAGCATGTTCTGTTGATGTATGACTTGTTGTTTGACTAGCTTAGCTAGGCACTTAGGTATTTGCGTCAACTGTTTTCTACCAGAAATTGAATTACCTTAATTGGATTACAATTGTGTTTGTCGTATGGTTTTGTATAGCTTGATTATACTATATAGAAATGAGTTTACTGTTTACGCGGGCCAATTGCAGATCGGTGGACTACATGGCATTGATTCTGAGTTCTCGGGTATGTTTTCCTCATGTTCTCCTTGATCCGAAAGTCAATGAGCTTGAAACTGATTATTAGGTTATTTTCTTGCCAAACATCTTGTATATTTCCCGCTTTTAGATCTTAAGGGTGCCCTAATATTCTATTTAACGGCGTATTCTAAATAAAAATAACCAACAAGCGTTATAAAATAAACAGATTTTCCCTCTTTCGTTGAGGCCGACCTACTTCGCGGTCTCACGTTGGAATACTCCCACGCTTCTGGGAAATGCTCGTTTACTGTTTTGACAATTTATTAAAACGTCAAAAAAGACGTTGCAGTTATGAAGATTTAAATAAAACGAAACGACTTGAATTAGAAACGTCCATTAAAACGAACTTTACTCCGTGCTGTCGTGCTACAGAAATACGAAATCATGGTGAAATCCCTATCGCAAATATAATTTGTTGGTCTCTAAAAATGCTATACCTACGATAGTACCTAAGGAAGGATATCTAAGTCTAGGAATCGCCAACAACAGTAGGTACCTACTGCGGTATCTTGTGGCAGCAATACACGACGATATAGGTACAACAAAGATAGAATATAAATTTTATAGGCTGACTTAAAAATAAGTATCCTCGGACATTTGTTCACACACGGCTATCTGATCCCAAACTAAGCAGAGCTTGTAATATGGAAACCAGATGACTGTCCTGAGTCTGGGTGTAATTAAATAGATAATTACACCCAGACTCAGGACCAACAGACATGTTCATGCACACAAATGTGTGTCCTGGATGGGAATCGAACCCACGACCTGCGACGTGATAGGCAGTATGTTAACCAACCACGCCAACCGGCCCGTCTACAAATATCTTATAATTTTTTTAACTACTGCCATAGCTAATCCATTACAAAACTGATTCTATGTATAGATATTGTGAGAATACAAGCCTCTACCTACATAATCATACATATATAATATGCATGCGTATAATCTCATCATTCAATCATACGAATCAATCCGCGGCAGATGTCAATTGAATTGTAGGTTCATGTCTAAACTCTCATATCAGATTAGATTAGTTTTAATATAGTTATAATAATGTAAATATTTTATTGATTTTATATAGTGTTCCATTATATCTATTTTATACTTGTATGTATGTAGATGATAGACTGAACTCGACTTTAACATGATTTATGTATTCCTTTTGCGTCATTGTCTAGTTGATTCGCTTCACTGTGACGTATATTATGTTTTGTTAATAATACTTATGTATAAATATATACACTCTATCTAATGAAATGAGAATATTAACATATTTATAAACATAATTTACGTTTCATGAATACAAAGTATTATTTTACATTCACATCGTTTTGTATGGGGATTGAGTATGAGGTTTTGTATAACGATATTTTTGCATGAAAATAATTTTTTAATGCTATTGAATAAAGAGCCCAATATTTAAAAACAAAATGTTTGGCTTATTCTTATTAAAATGGAGTAAGGGTGTTTCCTAAATTCAAGCCCTATTCTATGGGTAAAAAGCAGCGCATGATGAAACCGCGGGGGGGAAGCTATAATCTGCCTATAATAATGTACGTCAATACGTCCAATAATAGATGTTCGATGAGAGAAAAGCGCTTTGATAATAATCTCACATAAATAAAACTATAAAACGATAGCTGTAATGTAAATAAATGTACCTAATACACAGAGGCTCGAATGGAGGATTTCAAAACACATAATTTTTTATGTGGAATACAAACATGCTATTACAAATTTTACGTGAAAAACATAGGTACCTAGGTATACTTTTAAATTGGGCTCTTTATTCAATAGCATTAAAAAATTATTTTCATGCAAAAATATCGTTATACAAAACCTCATACTCAATCCCCATACAAAACGATGTGAATGTAAAATAATACTTTGTATTCATGAAACGTAAATTATGTTTATAAATATGTTAATATTCTCATTTCATTAGATAGAGTGTATATATTTATACATAAGTATTATTAACAAAACATAATATACGTCACAGTGAAGCGAATCAACTAGACAATGACGCAAAAGGAATACATAAATCATGTTAAAGTCGAGTTCAGTCTATCATCTACATACATACAAGTATAAAATAGATATAATGGAACACTATATAAAATCAATAAAATATTTACATTATTATAACTATATTAAAACTAATCTAATCTGATATGAGAGTTTAGACATGAACCTACAATTCAATTGACATCTGCCGCGGATTGATTCGTATGATTGAATGATGAGATTATACGCATGCATATTATATATGTATGATTATGTAGGTAGAGGCTTGTATTCTCACAATATCTATACATAGAATCAGTTTTGTAATGGATTAGCTATGGCAGTAGTTAAAAAAATTATAAGATATTTGTAGACGGGCCGGTTGGCGTGGTTGGTTAACATACTGCCTATCACGTCGCAGGTCGTGGGTTCGATTCCCATCCAGGACACACATTTGTGTGCATGAACATGTCTGTTGGTCCTGAGTCTGGGTGTAATTATCTATTTAATTACACCCAGACTCAGGACAGTCATCTGGTTTCCATATTACAAGCTCTGCTTAGTTTGGGATCAGATAGCCGTGTGTGAACAAATGTCCGAGGATACTTATTTTTAAGTCAGCCTATAAAATTTATATTCTATCTTTGTTGTACCTATATTGTCGTGTATTGCTGCCACAAGATACCGCAGTAGGTACCTACTGTTGTTGGCGATTCCTAGACTTAGATATCCTTCCTTAGGTACTATCGTAGGTATAGCATTTTTAGAGACCAACAAATTATATTTGCGATAGGGATTTCACCATGATTTCGTATGTGATTATAAACGCGAAATACCTATCACGAATTCTCATAAAGTATAATTTAATGCTACTAACTTGAAATTTGGCAGGAAGATTCCTAATAGGGAGTAAGTGTATGTACTTAGAAAGGATTTTTGCCTCGCTTTGGACCAGACTGACTGAGATCTATCAACGCACTGGCTTTTTGCATAGAGACTTAAAAAAGCTTTTTTTTAACATTAAAGGAAATCGCACGTGAAGCCGCGTGGCAGGAAGCTTGGTATCTAATATTTCAGTAGTTTCTACAAGAGGAATAATAACTCAAGAAGGTAGGTAGATATTTTTGGTGATTATTTTGATGATGTGGTTTAGCGACGTTCCTGAGGGGTTTTCATAAGTTGGGTCGTGCGTGTCTGAAGAAGATCCTATGATATTTATTTATAAATTTTTGTATCAACTTTCATCGAAATCCGTTTTGCCATTACATTACTTACTTGATTGGTGTTTAGACTTTAAAACCATTTTTTTTATGTGGATGTAGGTAATATCTAACTGTATTCTCAAACTCAACTCAAAACTCATTTATTCAGTTTAGGCCCTGGTAAGGCACTCATGAACGTTACAATTGACTCTACCATGACTCTCTATTGATTGGACCTATTTCTTTTAAATAGTAGGTACTTACTTATCCATTCTGTATTGTTATTTTCGAACACTAATCAAAATATCCGCTTACTTTTAAACCGCTGCATTTAATGAGCCCAAAATATTTCGAAAAATTTATAAAAAAATAATACCTAATGCTGATTTTAAATGTTTATTTGCCACTATGTAGTGCGATGAGAGAGAAATCATCGTGCGTCAAACAGCAGTGAGCATCATAAGTTTTATTGATAGATATGATCTCCGAATAAATTTAACGATATGCGCGGATTATTATTTGAATGGGAGGAACTGTATATTTAAACATTGTTATGAAAGATTATTGTATCGGTCGATGGATGCCAAAACGTGCCGTTTGAACGGAAGTGAGTTGAAATTATACTTGCTAACATTTGGAAGATTTAACATCCTCCATCATTAGTAATATCACAGCAATATGTCTAATCGCACAAGTAGGTTTACAACGGGTTTACTATTGTAAAGCCTCGTAATAAAAGGGGCCCGTACCTACTAAGGTCTAACTGAACAGTAATTATATACAGACACAGTTGATGAGCCACTTGCTTTCCAGTGAAGAAAAATATAGTGAGGAAACCTCTATGTCCAAATTCAAATTCTGCGAAGTACGCTACTCTGGGATCTCATCGTGGAATATGGTTTTACACTTCCTTATTGTCAAGAGATGCTACTGAAATTTCTGTAATAAATAAGTGTAAATACAAATATTATACTTATAGGTATTTGTCTTAGAGCAACTTTGGGGAGGTTACAACTTTCAAATTGAAAGGTTTCGTTCCTGATACCCTGAAGGGAGAGCATCCTGCTCTATAAATGCGAAGGTTCGAGTTTGTTTGGGTACGTGTCTGTTACATAATCATATAATCGGTCGATATAATTTATAAATTAGGTCAGAACAAGAACAAACTGTTGATTATGAATACCCGTATTATAATATACTTCTCATACCTTAGTAGGGTACCTTGGGAAAGGTCAGCATTCAGCAATGAACAGATATAAGCTAACGTAAACCATGATCCCTTTGTTTATGTACATACATACACTGCTGTCGAACGAACTTGACTGGAAATCTTCCTACAAATAAATAGAAAGATTCATAGTTATGACAAGATAAGTGAACTAGGTTTATCACAACCACAGACTTATTATCTAACTAGATAACGCAAGTACCTCAATTTGTATGAAGACTAAACGTGTCACTTTTTGGTTTAAATTAACGTGTCAATTTACAGGAAAAAATTACCATTATTTGGGTTTGGCTGGCTTTCCTATACAGTTTTTACGACTTAATACGGAACAACCAGTAATTTTTCTAGATGTCGGTTGACGTCCGAAGGCAATAACGGTCGATCGCTGACTAAATGAAGACAAATATAAAGCAGTCAAATTTACTGCTTTTTGACTAATTTTGACACGCGAAGTAAGTAGGTACGTACACTCGCGACGTCTAGTTAGATAATAGGTCTGTGATCACAACAAAACTGTTTTGTTGTAGTTTAATTTCAAAACATATAATAATTATATTATTTAATGTTTTGTAAATGTTATTATCGTTTCGTTTTACTTAGATTGTATAGCATCAAATTATTTGATACTATAATAATATGTCCCCCCCCCCGGTTTCACCCACGCTCTCGATTTGATTATTCTTTTTCTTAAATAAAAGTAGCCTGAGTTTCTCCTCATAACTTGAGCTAACTGAAAACTAAATATAAAAGTTTGTATGTTTCTGAGTTTAGATGTTTGTCCTAAATCTCGCAAAAACGGCTGAACGGATTTTGATGAAACTTGGTATGCCAGAGAACTCGGCTAGTAGATCAGAGAAAATAAAACGTAAGGATACTTTTTATCCCGGGAACGCAGGTGAAATCGCGGCGGAAGACTAGTAATCATTAAATGTTACTTAAATGATTTCGATCCGTTCCACATGCAACAATACCTAAAAACAAACGATTTCCGTTTACGAAGGTGCCTATTCTACCCGGCGTCTTTATAAACGTTGTACACAATACAAAAACCTTAGAATCTGAGCGTAGAGCCTATTTAGCTATGAGCAAAGCGCACATCCGATTCCGGCAACATTACACACATCAAGCGACAGGTGACAAAGGTAAAAAGCCGCAACAACAAAAGAGTTGTTGTATTCAAGCACTCATTAACGATTACTCGCAAGTCGTAACGTTTATAGACCATTGAACCATCTGAACTTGCTCCCCATGAATATAAAATACCTTTTATGTCCATTCACATTAAATATTCATTGATTACCGGCGAGAAATTAGCATAGGGATTGACTCTACGATTAAAACCGAACTACTTACATTGTTGGTATATTTAAAAATTAAACGTGTTTTTTTGTTACAATGAAATTCCAACTTAACTTTAACATTTTCTGTGAGAATTTAATATTGTCTGATTAAAAGTAGTGTATGTATGAATGTTGATATTTATTGAATTTAGAAAATCGTCATTAAAGCTTTCACAAATGTATACTTATTTATAATATAAGACTTCATTAGCTTTACGAGACGGATCTACGTATTGTAACACCGCATTCCAGAAATGTTTCATTAAATTCGATAAACCTCCGCTGCTTGAACAGCTGGCTGGGTAACTAGGTATATACCTACTGTTCGTACCGTTGGTACTAGTAGGTTAATGATTGTCACGCTACTTCCATTGCACGCGACACGACGCAGGAAAAACTGGAAATTCGCCACCAAACCTTCACCTTCGTCACGAACCGTCATTACTTCCGCATGAAAAAGTAACTTAAAATGTAAACTAAGCTTTATCGACTCCGCATCAACTAATTAAACTCTGCATTGTAGTAGGTATTGTTTTTGTTAGAAATAAATTATGAAAATAAAATGTAATTTTATCTACATAGTTAAGTACCTACTTTGCGTGTTTGCATTTCACCTTCGCACTATAGTGTGTAAGTTTCCGGTTTCTAGTTATAACAATCACAATGGTTTGGTAATATAAAACTGCGACTTCAATTGTTTTATTCAAGGACCTATAACGCTTGGTACAACACTAGGAAATTACGAGATTGAATAAGGAATGACGGACATCAAATTGGCACTCGGATAAAGGCATTGTAAAGAGATTTAAATAAGGGCTTTTAAAATTGTGTAAAATATCTCAATAGGATCTCTCATATCACATAATAATGAAATTGTGTGTTGTGTTTTGTTTTATTTAATGTATTGTATGATCCAACTGTTGATTGAAATAAAAGAATTGAATTGAAATTGAAAACGTACATCTAACCCTCATAAAAAGTCCTACCTATATGTGAATGGCTCTAACAAGGACATGCTAAAAAGGATTTTTGAAAATTCTACCTCTATTAGGGATACGCGAGTGTAACAGCGCAGCGAGGTACCTACATCTAGTTAGGTACTTATAACGGCGAGGTATTGTGGTAAAACGGTAACTATAAATTAATATCTAGTTAATAAAAAATCAGTTGAATATTCAATATAACTCGGCTTTATAATTATAACCTATTTATTCGTTATTTAATTTATCGTAGAACTATTATTTAATATTGGACTACGACAATGTTACGCTTGCGCCCGCGCATTGTCTGCGCCACTTTGTTTTTCTTAGAGCGGTGACTGGAACTCAGTGCTCTCCGCATAACCTTCGAATGTGATCTATTATTAGGCTATAATCTTGATTAAACGTAACAGAAATTGTTAAAGACAATTATTGCGTGAACTGACGTAATTACAAAACTATTTTTACACAAGATCAATATACTGGTTGAATGCGTTCAATTGGCACGTGTTGCAGACAGGTTTTTTCGTGGTTTTTTTTAAGTCGGGTGCATATCAACATATTGCATTGATTTTGCTCCAGAAGTTCTGAAATATACCAATAATAAATGAATACAACAGTTCGGCCTCTTGCTGCTTTTGTAAACTAACGACAAAAGATTTTTTGATTAGTCAAAACATAAACAAAGGAGTGCTTGTAAACCGTTTTCGTTTTCTCCAATAAAAGCGATGATCATGTGGAATAAGTATTTTCCAAAATGGTAAATGGTAATTTTATGATCTTTCTTCGTGAGTTCATTCATAAATTTAAAGAAATACGATCGTTGATTTGACATTTTGGATTTACTCCAAAAAGCAAGACTTTCAGCCTTGACATAAGATGGTTGGTTACATTATAAATATTCACAGTTTTGACTGTTGGCAGATTCTCTTTACAAAATCTGTCACACGTCATATTTATCGCAAGGATACATTTTGACGTTAGCGCGTTGGTAATTTTCAGAATTAATAATTAGTTTAATAATAATTAAACGTATATCTGATCCTAGTAATAGTGAATATAGCTAAGTACAGCTATTCAGTGAAGAATAAAAATATATTCCATTTTATTAATAACTAGCTGCCCTCCGCTGTTCGTTCCCGTGGGATCTTATCTTTTCCCGGGACAAAATTCCTCTTTATATTTTTTTTTAAATTCTCGATAGGCTTGTGTTTGACCACAATCTCACCATGGTAAGTGATGCTGTGGCCGAAGATGGTAAGCACACAAAGCCTAGATGGGAACTGGCTCTGAAGTGCAGCTGTCGGAACACACCAATAGGTGTTTGGCGACAGATTTTCAACTTGAGGGTGGTAACCAGCCAGTCGGGTACTACAAAGTATCCTACCACCGGGTAATATTATTATTAAGCCTAAAATTTTGAAAAAAAATACAAAATATAGTTCATTGCGTGTAGATTACAGTAAAACCTAAAGAATTCTATCAATTGAAAATAAAGTGGTATAATACGTGCACTGACTTTGGCAACTCGCACTTGGCCGGTTTTTTTTACCTTGGCATAGGCTGAGTTTTCAGGGTTTCTTTATTTAAACCACAAAGATTAATGAAAGCTTTTTAAATTAGTATGTTTGTCAAGTCCATGTCGCGCCCGTCTGATGCAGCTTTGTGTGAGCTGACGTCATCGGGTGTAAAAACACCTACAAATCTTGTTTTCTATCTGGATGATTTATTAAATGTTGGAAACAGTGTGAATATGATCTTGAGTGGAAGCATTGATAGTGAAACCGCTATTTGCCGATGATAAACAGAGTCTGTTACCTACCTACAGTATTACAGATATAAAATCTTATTGTAAATTCATATTCCCAACGTGCGACATGAGTGCGTTAATTGCTTGAGGCTTTCTGCTTGCCAAATAACATTTTACCCGATGGACTTAAGGTTTACTTTTATAAATATGCATTCTCTATTATTTCTGATTTAACTTTTCTAACTCCTCTCTTCTATTTCCAAAAGATATTATATATATCCTAACTTGACTCTTCTTTGTTGTCAATGAAATCATCATTATTTGCCTTGTTTCCATTTCTTCCATTCAGCCCTTATATCTTATATCCGTCATATCGCAATTCTTTCCTTTTTTACTTATGAATATATCCATCTCTCCTCTACCCGTGTATCCATCTAATTTCATATTCATAACTGTTTTGGTTACATGACTTGACTATCATCCCTCCTCATAACATGCCCTTACCACGACAAACGACTTCCTCTCAACTTTTTTTCTTTTATTTTGTTGTCAATGAAATCGCGATGCTATAAAAAAACTTCATAATACTAATCTATATTTGTCACAACTTGATGCCTCATGGACGTTTATTAAACAAAAAGCTGTTTTAATATTAGAGTGACAGGTTTAATTATCGTAGACTGTACCTACAGTAGATACTCGTTGTACATATATAGAAAATGGAGCGAGGCTACATCCAAAATACACTTCATGTTTTGACACTAAAATAATTTCAGTGACCTAAACATACATGAATTTTATACGTCAATATCCAGGTTTACTACTGCTATAAAAACGCTCATCATTCTTAATGTAGAGTGTAATCGAACGATATTTTATGATCAATATAATATACATGTTGGTTTATGTAATTCGGGTACCTACGTGTAAAGTTTGTTAACCTGTTAATGTTAATAATAGGTAGGTACACGATAATAACCCCTAATTTTATTTTGGCACACTCATACACGGATATAAATAGCCACAACTGGCTATCTAAACAACCAATCAATGTGCGAGAATAGATTTTACTTACGCACTAACACGTGTGTTTTCATAGTTTTTCAGGAAGGTATCTGTTGTAGGTAAATTTACTATTATAATTATACATATAGGTACACCTACTGACGACAATGTTCGATTACTCAAATATTTCTAATTTTCCAATCTATCTCTTGTGATTATATTTAAGCAACTATGTATTTATACTTCAAGCAACTTACGATAAGGTAACAAAAATACGTGATACAATTAAACGGTTTTTTAAATCAGTATCATGTTGTTTATGAATGTCAAGTAATGAGACATGAGCCGTGATATTGATAGGAACAAGTAGGTAGGTAATCGAATCGGCCCACTGACGCTGCACCGAACCACTCCGGGGCAAGGTCGGACGATTTTTGTGAGTCTATCAAGTATGGTGTCAGTTGATTCACGGTTGATCATTAGTCATCATGGCATATGAAGCGTTTGAAAGTGTTAAATCGATAGTTCTGATTTTAACTTTTACTCGTTATACATGTACAAAGGTTAAAGTTAAATCACAAGAGAAACGTTTGATTAATTATGTTAATTGATTAAAACAACATATATATTTGTCAAAATTAATTCAAAAACAGAACGTGATCGATGTTATATCTTCCATTTTGTATAATAAGACCGATTGAAGCTTATGACGTAAAGTTTACTGCCCACTGAGTTGTGCGTTATCCGCAGTGAAAGTGGTTCGACCGGCGATCGGCTCCACTCGGGAATGGTTACTAATGCCCTTCTCTGCGATTCCAAAAGTCATATGTAATCTGTTGGAAGAAATATATTATCTAAAGGTTAAATTATATTTTCTACTACTAATCGTGAGAAGATCTTTGGTAAACAAACGTCTTTCACTGAAATAGGCTTTATCAAAATCAAAATCTATATTGCGAGCTGCAGTAAACCTGACATCATACCTACTGTTTAGGCCGGACAGTTTCGATTGTATGCAAATCTATTATTTCTGCTTTGGTCACTATCTGAAACACAAAGAACGCAGATCTTATACAAACATTCCATTAAGTTATTGTATAAATCAGTTGAAGCATTTAATCCTTAATTCTCCTAGACGTAGATCCTAATTTCAAAAAGCCGCTGCAATAGGTATTAGCCATTCTAAAGGACCAGACAGCAATAACTGCAATCTAAATTAAGGTGTACTGAAAGAGGGGAAACTTGCCTACATCTTTGCTTGTTAGGTACTTGCATGTACTGTTTATTATTTTGAACTTGGAAGCGAACGTCATAGCAGATACACATAATGCTGTAACCGGCTTTCATATTTCACGTTGGCTCTGTATGTTACCCATCAATCAATCATCTAATAGGTGTAAGTTGTTTTTGAAAAGAGTAATTGCTGAGTTTATTGCCGGCTCTTCTCAGCAAAAGCAACCTTCCGAACCGAGCATTTAGAGTCTGACTATTCATAAGTGCCTGTGAAGGCCTATTTGGATGAATAAAGAATTTCATTTCATTTTATTTAATTTCATCATCGAGGATACATTGTGTTTTATGAGTAATGTTATTAACAGCAGAGTAGGGGTGGTACGGAATCGCTCGAGGCGATTGACATTATCATTCATAGCTCTAATGCTTTATCTTTTGATAAAATATAAATATATTTCAAGAGGCGCTGTAAAAGCCTGGCAAGGTGCTCTCGAACATGATTAATGATTATTATCAAAGAAAAACGGCTATATTACTCTTACTCCAATGTAAGTAATAAAAACAATATTCTGTCTGTTCAACTTATTGATTCGTTGCATAGTATTTTTTTACTTTTAATTGATCTGTTGGCCAAAGATATTTGACCACAAGCCTACATTGCTTACTGTCCTTGCCACTTTCGTCTACATCATCCTAAAAGTCTTTGACATTATCGAAGGTGGCAAGGACCCTCTGTCGTTTTTATAACGTACCTACTTACCTATACGCTATTTTCAAGTATTTTTAACCGACTTCAAAAAAAAGGAGGAGGTTCTTAATTCGTCTGTATGTTTTTTTTTTTTTTTGTATGTTTGTTACTCGATTTCTCTGCCAATTATGAATAGATTTTGATGATTCTTTTTTTGTTTGGTAGATCATACTTCAGAGGTGGTCCCATTTAAATTTTGTCGAAATTGATTAAGCACTTTTTGAGAAAATCAACAAAAACGAAAAAAAAATATATCTCGTTTGATAAACCTTAGTGAATCAAACTGAGTAGTTGAGCATGACTTTTTGGATTTGGATGAAATTTCGTGTGTATACTTCAATGGGTTCTTCGATGGTTTTAAAATACAATTGGAACCGGTAGGTGGCGCTGGAATCGAGTTCCAAGATTTGTTTTAATTTCTGGGCAGGACGACGTCTGCCGGGCCCGCTAGTTATATATTATATATATTTTACCGGCCAGACCCGATTTCAGGACAAACTAGTTTTGCCTAGGATAACATATAATAAGGAATAAACTTTAAAAATTAAAAAATAAAATTATTTTTAAAAATAAAAAACAAAAACCGACTTCAAAACTGTAACCTATACCTATGTAAAAACATAAACTAAAAAGTAAAGAATAATATTATAATTTCAAAGCAAGAGCCTTAAAGGACAATCAACAAAATTATTGATATTTATATATCTATTTAATATTTATAAACAGTTCTTTTTGGAGTCGGTGCCAGCCAAGAAGGACAGTTTAATTCTGCCTTTGTAACAAACTTTCGAAAAGTAGGGGAGCGACGGCGCAGACCTAAGGAACATTACCGTAAGGAGAGGTGTCGTAATAAGACGTTTTCTCGTATGAACACTTCGTGTCCTTTCAAAACTGTCCTTTTCTTGGCTGGCACCGACTCCAAAAAGAACTGTTTATAAATATTAAATAGATATATAAATATCAATAATTTTGTTGATTGTCCTTTAAGGCTCTTGCTTTGAAATTATAATATTATTCTTTACTTTTTAGTTTATGTTTGTACATAGGTATAGGTTACAGTTTTGAAGTCGGTTTTTGTTTTTTATTTTTAAAAATAATTTTTACATGTTTGAAACACTGGCTAGTGTAAGATACTTTTCTTAATTAAGTATGACCATAACCACGATATCGTATCGTTTGGCGTTCTTTTTATAAAACCACAGAATAAAACATGTTTTTCGCCATGTTGATAAATGTGACAGTCAGTCAATGAGTAATGATCTGGCGGATGATGAAACTGTTGAAGCCCCTGTCAATAATATTAAAATTTATTGATAAATTGTAGGTATGCGTGATAAGGGAAAGTGAAAAACCTGTATCTACGAATGATAACAACTAAACTGATATAATCTCAGCTCAGTGCTATGAATCATTGTGCTTGAAACAATTGTGTTAAGATTAATCTGTTAGATTTATCGTTGTTATAGTTATCTTAAACAGATATATTCTCATAATTTATATGTATCAGCAATGTTATCACAGTCTCTGAGCTCTGAGTGTTTATCATCTCCAGCCACATCATCACTAACCATAGTAGAATTGTAGTCGCTTAAAACAAAGCAAAACAACTCTTTATCATTCGCTACGCATGAGTTATTCTCATGACTTTAGATACCTAAATTAATTAAATTGAAGCTGTTTCAGGACTGTTTCTCGTTGATATTTACAATATAATTTAGAGCATGGAACGTACGTAGTGATAGTCAAAGTTGCTTTGCGCAAGACATTGTCAGAAATAAAGTATCGTGAGGAAACCCACAGAGATGTTCATTTAGAATTAACAAGTGTTTCGTAAAGTAACATTAAGGTTAATAATAAATATGGGTTAGCTGACCTTCTAACCCAAATAGTAACTCTTGTACCAATATTGTATCTTGTATTACTAGAGCATCCTATTTCTATCCGGTTTAATAAATTACTTTTCCTCGGTAGGTAAACATAGACCTATGAAGCTACAGAAAAAGAATTGTTTCCGTTATGTTATTGGTATTCCTAATTTATCATTTATAGCGCCTGTAATTTGTTAGTCGAGTCCATCCATCATTTTAGAAAATAATATCAACATTTAAAACTCAATGTTTAGAAAAATGCTAGTAATGAGTTGATTTAATAGAGGTACTTTGAATTTTGAGATACTTATCTACAAACGACGAAAACTCACCAGATGGCTTTTCATAAAAGATAGGATGTGCCCACCAAGATTGCGTGTGGTTTATGGAAAGGAAAACTAGTTGTTTATTCATATTTACTCATGCGTGTCAATGTTGTTAGCAGTACAAGTAAGGTAGCTCATGAAGTATACAATTTACGATTGGTTTCTAAAACGTTCAAAGAAAATGGGTCATACGAGTGAGAGCTCATCACGAGATATTTTGCTAAGGTTTATTGTTGTTGGCTTACCCATCGTCTCTCCTGACGTCTTGATCCTAACTATATAGACGTCAATCTTTATATAAATTAGTGATTTATCAATTTAATGAGCCACTCATTACGTTGTATGAATGTTGAGACATGACATAACATTATTGATGCAACTACAGATGCGTTGCTGGGCGGGGGCGCCATGTGTTCAATATTTTTCGAACAATAGTATCTGTAGGTATATAATATAATCTGTTTGGGTTGACAATTTTATTGTATTTATCGCAAAAGGTCAACAGTATATCGTGGATATTGGCAATACATAACTCATATTGCATCAAATAATCTTAAATCTGGTCTCTTACATTTTTGAACTATTAAGCACAGTCTCAATAGCAGTGTAATTAAGTGGTTTAACTAAATTAGTAGGTAAATTAGAAGCGAATGATGATGACCTTAAGCATTCGGTTGAGAAAACATGGCGAAGAAACCATAGAACATTGGTAGAGTACTTGTTCTCAAGTTGAAAATCTGCTAAGACTCGTGTTCCGGCAGTTGCACTTGAGTGTCTTTTTTCCTTTGTAAAGGTCGGCTACGCATGTACAATTCCTCATACTTGCCAATAGGTGGACAGAATGGCTGCTTTTCGCCGTTCTAAACAAAGAAAGTTTTTGAGGTGATTGTGACCCATTACTAGTTGCCCCTGCTTTCAGTGATCAGTGTACCCAATTAACTGTACTTTCACTTGTAACTCAAAGCTTCGTCCTTCACATAAAGGTCGACGACACGAACTTTACGGTTGATTTATTGTATCAATTTGAATTAATAACCCTAAATAAAAGTAGCTAGTTATTAAATTACGATAAACTGAATCGCAAATGCGAGAGTTTATTCAAAATTAAAGCGAATGCTTTCTGAAATAAAATCAAGCTAATGAAATTTTGTAGCTTAAGGAAAGGCCTCTCTTCAGCGGTCAACATTGAATCTTTTTTTTAAATATACCACTTTTACATGATACAAAGTTTCGTAAATAGGTGGTGTGTCATAATCATAAACGAGCTGACTCAAAGCACTGCGGAGGAAAAATGTTTTAAAGTCAACCTGCCCCTTGGAAACAATAAAGAAAAGTTTATCAGAACTCATATATCATGATAAATAAGGTTGTAGAAAGTAGTAACAATGTTTGCACGCACAACATTCTAAGTAGTACCTGAAATCATAGAAGCGTTTTATTTTTCAGTCAGTATTTGAAGTTCATTAACCGATTGTCCTACACTTTTTAGGTCAGCCATTAATGAATACATTAGCAAACGAAATAAAATTTTATCTGCATGTTTGTTTGAAAATACGCATTCTTCAGGAATACCGGTGCCTAATTGTAAAGAGGTTTTTTTGGTCACGTGTTGAATGAAACAAGATTATTTGAACATGATATAAATATAAAATCGTTTGGCATGAAATATTTGCAAAGGTTTCAGTGAAACATTCTTCGATCGACAAGAGATTCGCTGAAATTATCATGTCTGACCTACAAAGCAATGCAATATTAATAAATATTAATGCGAGACCTGTTGCGTTAGATTGAAAACATGCCGTAGCACACATTGTGTGTGACGTGTTGTAGGTATAGTCTCGGTATAGTACGTTTCTGTCAAACTGTATTATAAGGTCGATAGTGATCTCTGACGTACCGGGAATGCAGTGAAGTTATGTTTTTAACATAGAATACAAATTTATTTACAACAAATGTACAAAATATACATGCAAATGTACAATTACAATACATAAAAAACATCTTCGAGGCTGCCGCTGCTGCCGATCGGCAAGGTTCCCAGAAGGCTGGCAGCGTTTCCTCTTTGGATGGCCAAGCTGATGCGTTGGCGGAAAAAGCTCCCCGCCCGCCGGTCACCCGAGGCCTCGATTAATTTTTTACATAAAATATTTGCGAAACGACGAGCTTCAGACCCCCACGGACCCATGGTCTCAACCGCAAAAGGCGAGTACAGAAGGCACGCCGGCGACAACAAGAGCCCTACGGATAATATCATTAAGAGCCACGTGGCGTGAAATACGACCGGCGCTTTGAGAACACGAAAGCCCATGATGGCCGAGCTCATTGACAAGATCCCCACAGCGGCAGCGATGAGGATGATTGGACCTGGAACCAAGACGAAGACAAATGCACAAGCTTAATGTTATGCGGTCTAACAAAGTCCCGATATTACTAGATGGAATGGCTTGCAACCAGTGACCTGATTCACTCTGAGAGACAGCTAACAAACGTGCCCGGTCCGAATCAGTAGAAAAATCAGAAAATAAAATTTGCCAAGTTTTTTCGCAAAGAGGTTTGTCCCATTCTCTCTGAGAGTGACTCAAAGTCGGAATATTTGTGCCTGGACAAGCTACCTGCCAAGCATTTCTGGCATCGGATAGGTAAGAAACCTCAACAGATCCAATAGTTGGTTCCAAAACAGATCTGACGAGGTCACTCACACTGTATACCGAGGACAGAAATGCCGGCAGTGATACGCTAGAAATTTTACGCACTCCTAGGCCACCATATCGTACGGGTAGGGTGGCTTGAGACCACACTTTGTTGTCGTCTAGGCAACAATTTAGGATTTTAGAAAGAGAAATTTTGATCATGTTGTCCAAAGTTTCTAATAATTGATCGAATTTGAATAAGTGGGTGCAGCGGAGTAAATACGTAAACTTCGGCACAAAAAGACATAGTCGTACAATAAAAAATGCATAATGCGCATTTATGTCATAAAGTCGATGAGAGGATTCATTAAAACTTTGTATCTTTTGCTCAAAAAACCCAGGAATGGATTCATCTAAGACGGGGGCTCCGAGAAGAAGAAGCGAATCCCTTGAGATTAATTTAATATTTGGTGCCAAATCATTAAAATCTTGAATAATTTTGGATTTCTCAGATTCAGGAACAGAATCTGAAACTAGGATCTCGCATTTGGAGCAGTTAAAATCAAGACCAATTTTTTTAAATTTTTCAGTTAGAGATTTTAAATCTCTGATAACAGAAGTCGCATCACCTCCAAGAGTTCCATCGTCTAGATACCAAACATTAAATTTAGACTGTAATTTAGATATGATTGGTTGAATGGCCAAACTAAAAATGGCAGGACCGAGAGGATCGCCCTGCTGACAACCTACACCGGAAATGATCGGTTGTGTTTTATAAAAAAGTTTTGTAGGATGGCCATAACATTGCCACAAGTAAGAATATATGTCAGGACAAATATCCCTAATTTGTGTCAACATAGCGGCCCTATCGACAGAGTTAAATGCATTTTTTATGTCAACCTTAAGCAGAACATCACCTCCGTTATTTAAAAGAAAGGTCCGAGCCGCATGTACCGCTGCCTCACAACCTCCCTTTGAGCCAAAACCAAGTTGAATTGGTTGAAATAAATCAGTAGCTTTCGGGAGAATGTGACGACAGCAAATTTTGGAAGCCATACGACGGAACTAAAAATAAAAATAACTAAAAATACTATGGTCCTTTATAATAAAGTACCATACCTGGATGACCGAGCTTTGCTCGTTTTTGTTTTGGTAAAATTCTAATAGTTTTTCTCACAAAAGAAGGATCTTGAAAAAAAAGGGAAATAAATAATCATCTGGACTCGAATCGGGATCTTCTGGTTTCGGGACTACTCGATTTTCCCCTGAGCTATTATAACTTTGTAGATTATAGCGAAATTGACCTTCCTATTCTAATTATATTGTAGCAGTTTTTTATTGCCTGAAAACACTGAAAAAACTACGTTTTCTAAAACTAAATTCCATGAAAATCATTGGAGCCGTTTCCAAGATTCAGATTATATATTTATATTATATATACAAGAATTGTCGTTTAAAGGTAGGTATTATTATAGATACTCGTAGATTAGATAGATATAAACAAATTTGGTCATGTCTTTTGAATTGAGTTTTTTTTAAACAAATACTCATAATATTTACATTTAACGTTATGCAAAGGGTTATCTAATATTTTTCCATTGTTTGAATAATTGAAACGATTTGGCAAGGGTGACTCACTACTATTGAAAGATAGAGTAAAGCTGTGTTTGTGGCAAGTGCGGATTGATTGCAAGTAAATTATATCTATCTTTATTTACGTACCGTGAACAGTTTGCAATCGTTTACCTATAATCAAGTAAAGTGAATTATTTACTTAGGTATGAACATAACAGCCGAAATGTAACTGGGAATCTCCGCCGTCTTGACTCATCAACACGGAATATTGTTCTTGGAACTGTTTTCTCGCCGATTGTAATATCTATTCTGTATCTATGCATGATGCGAAATATTGTGTTTATACCTTTAAGAAAGAATCCAGATAACGTTTACAAAAATAAATGCATTTCGGCAAGTTTTCGGAAAATAAGGAAAAAAATTCTAGAAATTCAGCAAAAAAATAAATATTTGGGGGAAAAAAGATTGTAAAAGATTAACTTTATTTGATACAGGTACCGGAACATTCGGCCGAGTGTGCTTGTGTCGTGACAAAGCAGCAGACGAATATCTAGCGATGAAGATCCTGTCCATGGCTGATGTTATTCGTCTAAAACAAGTAGACCACGTCATGAACGAGAAGAATATACTCTCAGAAATCAATCATCCTTTCGTAGTCAATTTGTAAGTATCATACCTACGTCATGTATGATGTAGGTACAAATGACATAAATTAATTGTCTTAGTGCTAATCCAACACGTCTAAAGCTAATCCAAAAGCTACCATTTATTTCAGTAGGAACATAACAACTATGTTTACCATTGAAACAGTGACGTTTAATTAAACCTGCATATGACGCACGTCAATTATGGGTGTAACAAAAGTCGGCATTTAGCCAATTTTATTACATACTTCTGTTTTGATTACAAATTACAAACCACCTGAGGACTACATACATAAGTGGTTCTGATATAACAAATGTAATTATTTTTTAAATGGTAAATAAATGAAAAAAAAGTATCATCGACATCAAAAATGTAAAACACAATAGGAACTAAGCATTTAACATTATTTTCTCATTGTTTAGTCTAATTTTATGTCTGCTTGACCAGAACTATAAATAATCAAAACATATTGCCGTTTGACATTGGTCTACCTGACCACCCCTTAATGATGAGCGTTCCCTTAAAATGATACCTGTGATATGTGTGTAGTATCAACATAATTGCTTGTTACATCATTAAGAGGCCAACGAGCCAGAAACATTAAGAAATCCTAGCCCTATTGTTGGCAATCTGGCATTTGTCTCGCTGTCTCCCATATTTATCTGACCGTGATCTAGCGAAGTGTATTCCGAAACGGTGGTTAGAGTCAATTATAACGTTCATAAGTGCCTTACCAGGGCCTTAACTGAATAGATGAGTTTTGATTTAGATTTTGAGAATTTTCTTTTATATTGGTTATATTATTCAACCACGATATATTTAACACTGGAAAATTATCTTCTATGTTTACTTGTTTGCGTAGCTCGAGTTGCCAAGTTTCTCCATTAGTGCAATTATTAGCTGTAGGTTGTAGAGTTGTACTACCACGGCCTTGGTGATGTCCGTGATAGGATGATGATGCGATTGACATGTTACAGGCGGTGGTGGACGCACGACGACTCCTGCATCTACATGCTGTTCGACTACGTATGCGGTGGAGAACTTTTCTCCTACTTGAGAAATGCTGGCCGGTTCAGCAATAGCATCGGTAATTATATTAATTTAACTTTTTTACTTTCCTATTAAACTCGAAGGAACAGCTTGTGCTCACGTGTAGAAGTATGAGATACATATCAAAATAGAACAGTGATTTCTATGGCTTTGATGACTGTATCATGAGTTTTACAAAAATCAGTTACCTATATTTTTACTTATTGATCAATGTAAATAAATAAACTGGAGCGGAATAAATAAATAAGAGTTGGAGAGATGCCAAAACATCACAGGCAGCCGAGCCGCCGAGCCGAGCCGTGCCGCTCGTTGGTTCGTACGAGTCGTGCGCACGATCATCAGCACGATGTGTGCGCGCTGCGCGGCAATCACCCACGATGTCCACTTTTTCACAGTTTTTTATAACTTTACTAAGAGTGCTTACTTTCGCCATTATTCACTTTAACATAAAGTGTCATTTCGTTTGGCCGTTTTAGAGAATCGGATGACAATAAATTGGTATCTAGGCACTCGTGAACGAAAACTGACTTTAGATTATCCTTTTAAATGAAAGCGCGACAGATGTTTTCCAGTTTTATACATTGAGAGTCGAGAGTAAAACAATGAGGAACTCAATAAATATCAAAAGGTACCTTACATAAATTTTATTAAATAGAAGAATATATCTAGGACTTTACTTTTTATTCATCAATTAGTGCTTGAAGCTATGTAATGGATAGATTATAAAGATTCATAATAAATGTAATTAATACATAGTACCTAAGAGTGTTATTTCATTAATTCGGTTACATAAATTAGGTGTGACGTGATAGTGTGGATGTTGTGCCAATTTTCGTTACTTATCGTAGTAGGTACGCTCTAGATAACACGTGTATTTGCAGTCGAGATCACCTTGTACGTATTATTATTATTAATTGGCGCCATTAAATTTAGCAACATGAAAATATTTTTTTAATACTTAGATTCTAAATACATTATCAGGTTATTTGTTGTATTATTTTCCATAGCTCAAATCGAGGTCATAACTTTTAGGATCATTCATTGTATGCATTCCTGCAAATAATATTACTTATTAGTATGGAAGAGCAGCAGTCATGGCAGACTATGAGTCGATTAGTATATACCTATTGACTTATTTTTTGTTGAAACAAACATGTCATAAGTTATAATCATAACTCAACCTATCAATGGATTATTAACAAGTCAACATTTTGAAAGCAGCAATATATTGACTAGATGTCTCTAAAACACGTAACAAAATATAATAAGAAAACGTCTGAATAAAATTTGTACGAATGACCGATTCGTATTTCTGGAGAAAAGACAAGACAGAAATAGGGGATTATGTGGGTTCAATGACGTGAACGGTCCAGTAACTGTCGACGTTGGGGATTCGCTTCACTTGAAGGTAATTAAATTATTGCTACACTTTTCGTTCGCAGTGTTGTTTGTTTGTCGGACAATCACACACACACGTTATGCTGTCTACAAATGCCGACTGTAAAAATGAGTCTGCGATCAGCCGACTCTCGCGCCAGACAAAGTGACGCCAGCACTTGCGGCCGTGCGTCCGCTTCGCATGCTCCCGTTACGATTCCCCTTCCCTCATGTAGGTAGGTTAGTACTGAACTGATACACTCAAGTTCATTGTCTAAATCAAATCATTTATTTACGTGGATAGTCCATTCAAAGTTCTAGTGATTGGAAGATAAAAAATAACTGATATAGAAAGTGAAGTACGTATGAGATGAGAGTCTATATTCATATAAAACGTTGGATAAAGACTATATATTCTTAAGCTTGAGGTGTTATTTTCACTCTAAATTTCAAATACATATACCTAAGTATTAATACTTACAAATTCGAAGTGCGAGACGAATACAAAGTCCTATATACCTTAAACATACCTTAAACATTATAAATCTTTCATACGTGATCATACGTTTTTATACGTGAAATATATTATATTAATTGGTCAAAATGTGGTAATAGTAGATTATGGTATAAGTGTGTAAAGTTGGTCATTACGGCTGAGGCGCAATTGAGACCCGAGCCGCTAGGTGAGGGTCATAAGAGAGCCGAGGACGGTAATCATCAAAACACACGAGTATCATACGACGTTTTTCAACACACTTGTGAAGAAAATAATACAAAAAAATATTTTTATTTAGTTTTCTTTTGCCAGTGTGTTGAAAAACGTCGTATGATACTCGTGTGTATTGATGATTCGGGATTCTACGCTAGAATCCCTCACTTCGCCCCCTTATGATACTATCTACTATTATTACTCACTTTGTGAATAATAAAAAGTGAGCAATGAAAAAGTCACCGTTTGATTATAGGTGTCATTACGTGCCTAATTGCGGTGAAATTAGAGCCACTTTATGAGCAAGTGTGTTGAAAATATTTTTTTCATTCCCCCATCTCGGAAAGAGTATTTTTGCTCTTCGATATCTGAGTGTAAAAGCCGTTATTATCCCCTAGAGGATAAAGTAAATAGAACATCGTGTGCACTATGTTCAAAACATCATTAAACCTATTTACTTCTAGGGAGAAGTGGAGGGCCATGGTGCCGAATTTATCATATATCCTTTTTTAATTTGTTAAAAACTAAGACTCGGGACTCAGACAACATCTTCTTAGTGTACTTTTTTTAATCGGCATGCATCACGTGCAAACATGCACTTGATGGTAACTATCGGAGGAGCACGGTATCGAGCGATGCTGTAATACATTCAGAAGAAAACCAGTACGACAGCTGCCGATCGATAATCGAAACGAACTCAAATAACAAATCTACAGAGTGAAGTGCTCTATATTATTTTTGGGTTACTAAATGACGTAGACGCCCTGGTTCAGTTTACGGTTGGATGAGTGAAAAAGTTAAATTTCTTTTGAATTTAGTACAATGGAAATTATTTATGTTGAGTTTACTTATTAGGGTGGTTCGGTGCGTTTTCGGTCATAGAGTGATGTCATGCGACGCGATGTCGGTGATGGGCACCATACTTGAGGAACTGTCGTTTGGCGACTGGCGCCACATCTCGCCCACAGCCCACAGCTAAGTCGCTGACCTTAAAATATGGCACTTAACAAAATCTTCTCAGAAAGGAACACAAGTCAGACTTTATTTTATTACTGACTACTAGGTACCTACAATCTTAGGGCCTTACATAACACTTAACAACTTTTTTTAGTTCTCAATGTGTTTTTGTTGTGGTAGAGGAAGCGAAGCGGGGATTTCGAGATTTACTCGAGCGCGGCAAATTAACATAAGGGGTGCAACCTTGCACCTTGTGAAGTACTCCCACCAAACCTGAGCCTTCTATATAGTGTCGAACGTCTAGGGTAGCCCGCCAGATTAGTAAAAAAAAACGATCGTTTGAAATACTCGAGCGCGTCAGATTAAGGTAAGGTAAGTTAGTTACATGCAAAATAGTGTACATTTCAATAATCTGACAATTTGGGCGTGACGAAAGAAAATTGGAGCCTCTCAAAGTTGCAAAAAAAAATCGTCACCTGGAAATTCTCGAGCGCGGATAATTTTTTTTTCATTTTAAAGGAAATTAGTCACGAATTACGGAAATAACATAATCTGCCGATTTGCACAAGCCGAAGTAGCTAAAATCATTATTATGTGTATAGATAGTTCAGGAATATTAGGAGTTTCACCTCGGAATGAGAGATAGTCAGCTACAAACTTGTTTAAACCTTTATTTGGACACCCTAAAACTTGTCTCAAAACTTACTTATCTTAGGGTGTCCGCGACTACTGATTTTTTAAGGTCAAAGGTTTTTTACACATTTATTGCAAATATTTCGTTTCCTATGGGTTTTTTTGCTATATGTATTTTTATAAATATTGTAGAAGATTAAATTCTCTACAACTTTTGTGTGAAAATTTTTTCGATATCTTGAACCATTTTCAAGATTTTATATATATTTTTTTTCAAACCGTCAGATTAAGGAAATTCCTCAACATAATTGTCAGATTATGGGTCAGTACAACAAGGCCATCAAGAAGAACCGTCTGTATAAAAATCTGACGCGCTCGAGTATTTCAAGGTCACGATATTTTTTGCATTTTCTAAAATCGGCCCTGACTGATGGTCGCGTCCAAATCGTCAGTCTTTAAAATAGGAGCTACTGGAGGGTTCACTTAACATCCCTTATCAATGTCTGACGCGCTCGAGTAATTTTTTTTTTAAATATTTTCAACCCCTTCGTACGGCCACCCCCACCATGCAAAACGGCAGATTATTATGTTTCCGTTATCAGACAGATGTGGCGCGACTACACTATTAATATCTGACGCGCTCGAGTATTTCAATGTGACTGTTAATTTTTACATTTTTGAAAACCTGTAGACGCTCCCCCCACCGCTGAAGGGGAAAATATCACATAACCTTTTTTTTCTTTCTACCACCTGATCGTCAAATTCCAGTAGGTCCCAAAGACGCTCGAGTAACTACAAATTTAGCATCATTGCCTCCCCTACATTGCATCTTCTAGTCTTTATCAAACAATGTGACGTTATTTACGTAACCATTTAAATAGGTACCTAGTATTTGAATAAAATAGCGTTTTATAAACGTCGCTCGCTAGTAATGACGATAACAGTGGCTCACTAATTTTAATGCATCAGAACGTCGCCGCGTCGTCTGAAACAATTTCCTTTTCAATCTTCTGTATGTTGTTATAAGTAAGTTTGAAGCAGCGAACAGCGAATAGACAAGAGAGTATAATGTAGATGCGCAGACGAGGGGCGGCGGCATCGGGGCGGCAGCGCGGCCCGACACTAATAATACAACCAAAGCTTAGTGACGCCCGGCTCGGCTCATCCAGCGCTGGCATTGACTTTACGAATACTAAAATAAACGTGATTCTTCTAATCATGTATCGAATGATAGCTTTTTTCTTAGATTATGACGTAACGTTTAACTTAGCACTCGAGTATTGGATTTCATAGGAAAATAATGGCTTCACACCACACAGAATCAAGTCTTCTCACACAATCCTATTAACCTATAGACGAACTGAAATGAACTGTCAAACACCCCTTGAATGGCGCCAAATCGAACTGTCAAACGAACACGCGCGCCTCCTTTGAAATTTTCGCTTAGCGCTCCCAAGCTGCTCATCCGTTTAAAAAACAAAAAATACCTCTAGAATCATAGATAAATTGCCTACGGAAACAATCCTACCAACTGTAACATTCTAATAAGACCGGAACACAATCTTATTGGAAATATCGTTGTTCGGAAAAAAATATACTTTTTATTGAAGATTTTACGTAAATTTCTAGATACCTTGCTTTATCGATGTAAAACTAATTACTTACAGTCAAGGTATCATTGGAGAAAGTGTTTTTTTGGTTTTATTTGATCCCATACAAACTGAATAAGAAATTCGAGTGCGAAAATGACTCAGCATGATTTTTGCCAACTTGCAAAAGAATCGGGCAAGTTTGAAAAAAAAATAAAAAAAATTGACGGCTCAAACACGGACGTATCGTATATCACTGGATAGGGTATTTAAAGGCCTTTTCACACATACCATTAGATTTACAAACGTCAGTGTCCACGAAAAGTTATCGCGGTGAGTGTAATAGCCAAAAAACTGACTTTGTTTTAGGCAATGCATTGCCTAGCACCGCGGAGTCTGTGGTTAAATTAGGCGACGCAATGCCAGATAATTGATACAGGTGCATTTCTAAGCAAACTAGAGGTAGGTTTTGTCTCTGTATTTTAAAGAGTAAACTACTACAATCTATTTCACTTAGGTAATTAGCTAGGTACTAAATTATAAGTTTCTGACTTGTCATGATGTTTTTCGCACCAGATTATTGTAAACGTTATCTCAAATTCAATCAATCATAGCAATATTTATGATTATTATCATAATAAAATAGTACTTTACGTTCAATAGCGTTTCTCTGCATATTATGACTTAAATACGACATTATTAGATTCGATTCTCATCTCGTACTTAACTATCTATTACCTTAACGAAAAATGTCTGTGTGTTCGTTCGTCTTCTATGCGTTCACACATCATTCATCGATCGAGTTGAATCTTCTTACAGTTATCTTTGCTTGGTTACATGAGTGAATGTATCTAGTAAAAAAATAAATTAAAGATGATCTGCGGCGTATGCATAAAGTACAAAAATTCACTCACACATTTATAAGCTGAGTACCTAAACCTAAGTAGATGGTTATAGGATGCGTTTTACAACAGCTCTGCTGCCGTGTGCAAAACTAATTCCGGACATATGTAGTCAATATAGTATACCTATTACTTACTTATATTCCTACCATAAATTAGCATGAACTACTAACCAACGTCCAACGGCGACTGTAGGTATCTATAACAGTACCTAATCATATTGCGACCTTTATTATCATTGCCTGTTGTAAATAATAAATAAGATGCTGTTAACGTTAGGTATACTTAGCTAATATGTTAGTTTTTAAAGGTTTCAAGAAATGGACAAGTTTGTAGCTTTGCTAAACTTTGTGGAATCGTAATTTGAATACGATATTAATCTATACAAAAGGGAAACATTTTCAAAAATATCAAAGAGATCTGCTTAATTCTGTCTGTTACTATGGAAAAGGCAATAACAAACATACATTTCATTACCATTCATTAAGATATTTTATTCAAATAAGAGCTAAAATTAGATATTTTGAAAGATTGAATATCTAATTTTAGCATAGCATCTGCATAAAATATCTAATTTTATATTTAAAGATTGTGTTGATTTTATATAATTTATGCTCTTAATATTTTAAATCAACTTTTAAAGTGCCGACTTCACTTTTCCCCAAATTATAATTTACGGCAAGTCTGCAGTCTGCACCGTCTCAACTGAACAAGTACAATGTCTATGTTAAATAAATCAAACAAAATATTTTACATTGTGCTTCAATATTTTTATCGCAAAAATATTAATTTATACCGCTCATTTAACATAGAAGATATCGTCATAAAACGATCGACGTAAACAATAAAAACACGCTGTATTTACGATTATTACATGAAAAATATAAAAAAGCTATTTGATATTCAGTTTTATTCATGAGAAACTGTGAAAGTCTCTAAAGGCATGTTAGTATTATGGCTGTAGTTAACAACCACCTAAAGATGGAGAATTACCTGCCACCTATCACTTTCGCGCGGGACTATTATTGACTGTAATTTCAGTTATTAGCAGCTTTCCTTATAATTTGTATAATACATAAAATAAACAAACGTTTGTGTATACTGTATTGATGTTAAAATTTAATGTAGGTCCTATGTGTTTACACAGTCTCTTAGAAAGGTATTTTCAGAGTCTAATGTATTGCTTAGGTAAATTAAATAGTCAGTTTTATTAGCCTACATATATACCTACCTAACATATACAGTACCTACTATAATATAATAGATTTATTATCATCTACCTACGATAAAGGTTATGTTTGCGCTAGGTGTTAAAATTGCTTAACTTCATTATTTTTGTACAACCATAAAACTGAAGAGAAAAGAAAATGAAAAAGTTTCCTTTAATGTGTGTAGACACATCTTAATTTTCTTTTCTTTATTTTACAGGTAACTTCTACGCTGCCGAAATTGTATCAGCTTTAGAATACCTCCATGCCCGAAACATCGTGTACCGGGACTTAAAGCCAGAGAATTTACTCCTGGCTAAGGATGGACATATGAAAATCACAGACTTTGGTTTCGCAAAGAAGCTAACAGATCGTACTTGGACCTTATGTGGTACACCAGAATATTTGGCGCCAGAAATTATACAGAGCAAAGGACACAATAAGGCTGTCGATTGGTGGGCTTTAGGTAAGAAATCAGCACCTATAAAAAATGTATCTATCGATTGTATAGCTTTTATCGAGGGCTTTGAGCACGGCGACCGAATCAAGAAATTCCGTAATAAGTGCGCGGCAAAGATAATTGCGGCGCACTTATAAAATAAAGAGGATTAAAATCTCATTACTGCCCGCTAAAAGTTTCTTATAGAAAGCACCACCTTTGGGTACACTTAAAGGCGAACCAAGTCGTCCTTTTCGAATAGATGGGATGAAAAGTATAATGCTATGCAATAGTTTTACCGCGGCAGTCCCCGAGTGCCACAGGTATTTTTTTTATATCAGAAGGATCGTACTGAGATCTGTCTATCTATTTGACAAACACGGTCTACTTGATAGTAAGTGGCTAACGTCGCCTATATGTATATTAGCAATGTCAGAGAGATTGCTAAAATCCATAGGACTTATAGGCACTGTAAGGTTTCTGTACAGAATATTTATTTAGCTAGTATGCGCTCCTCTTATATGAATCACGTTCCTTTTTTATATTTAATAGTGGGTTCTTGATAGTGTAGCTGCTGCCATTTCATTCGGTATCAATTTGTGACTTCCTGTACCAATGAATACTTACTCAGAGACTATAGAAAGATTCATAAGATAATCTTTTTATCACAAAATCTGTACGTGATTTGTGAATGTAGCTAAACTAAATCTTATTCTATATGTACGTACATAAATGTTTGTACAGTTGAGCAGAAATAATGTAATTGCATACAGATTTAGACATGGTAATTATTCTTAATTTTATTGCCTTGCACTCAATTTGGTTTTGTTTCTTAATCTCAAGGCTTTCTATGTTTATAAATGATGGGTAACGTGCGTGTTTCTTTTTTAACTAAAATATATATAGAGGCGTAGGTAATAAGTAGACTAATTTGTAGAAAGTACATAAATATTATTAATTTTTTTGTTACAATATATTGTGATAGCGATTTGAATTGCCTACATTGTGTCCCCTGACTTTAATAAAAGATTTATTTGAGGAAATGTAACGATTTTGCTTGTTATGCTACAAATAATATCTCGTCTTGCCAAAGCATCTTTGTTTACATCTGTCCCTTTATAGCATTATGGTGATGTTGCTGGATACATCTCTTGTAAGAGTAATAATTCAGTGAATGTCTGTGCCAATTTAATAATTTATGTGTTTGGATAATATATCACATCACAGACCGGCCACGGGTCTGTCATTATCTTCACCAGACGTTTGGCAAAAGTGATTCTTAATAAACAATTGGTATTTACGAACAAAGTCAAATTACGTTTCTGATTTGTTCTGTCTAGCGCGAACCCGACCTAATGCAAAACACTTCCCTGTTGTATTTTAGTCGTTCCCAGGGTTGTGGTAAGATTGCAATTTTTAGAGCAGCTGAAAACACGATAATTCTATCATAATAACACTTTATAAAACACGCTTTATTTCTGTGCAACGATTTATTAAAAATAAGTGACTGAAATGAAATAAAGGTCTAATCTTTTGATGGATTACGGAATATTACCTTACGTGGCAACCCTATCTAATAATAATCTCTTGTCTTGTCTATCGTATGTGTTTGTAGTACCTTTTGTAAGAGATCGGAATAGATGATTTTGCTTTTAAATAAATGCGTATCATTAATTAGGTACCTAATCGTAAATAATGTCCATGCGTAGATTTTTCTTTGAAATATGTTCCTCTGTGATTTTTTTATTCCACTACGAGTATGTGTCAAAAATATAAAATTGTCATTGAGTCTTTGGCACAGATGCCTTCTACAGCATCTATAAATATAACTTTTATTAGATTTTATTGCCTAATTGCTTAGAACATTAATTAAGCCTGTAGACATTAATTAATTTAAGATATCAAATTAATTAAGATGCCATTACCCAACATTGTAATGACCTTAACATAATTAAAAATCCTTTATTTTGGAAATCCATGTATAAAAGTAGTACCCATAAGTTTTCGCGTAAACAATGTACTAGAGCGTTGATGCTTCTCACGCGTAACGTAGATTTGGTTAATTTTATGTATTAAATAAGATAATAATGGATAAACCATACTTACTTTCAGGTGTACTCATCTATGAGATGTTAGTCGGCTACCCTCCATTTTACGACGACAACCCCTTTGGAATATATGAGAAGATCCTGAATGGCCGAGTGGAGTGGCCGCGGCATTTAGACCCTGTCGCCAAGGATATCATCAAGAAATTGCTTGTACAAGACAGGACAAAAAGACTTGGAAACATGAAGGTAAATAAACATGAAAAAAATCATGGAACGATAAGTTCTAGCTTCTAGAATTATTTTGAATAACTTTTAATATTGTTTTCGTTTCCATTAGGGGACTTTGTTGTTTTCGTAACTCACTGACGTCAATAAATATGTAAACTGATTTTATTTAGAATGCGATTATAAGTTGTTTAGGTATCGGGTCGCTTGTGAACACGCGTTTGGCTAAATGCGATACGTTCAGGCTGACTGGAAATAATTTAGCCTTGCGCTTGACCTGAGCGCGAAACATAATTTAAAATTTATAAATGTTTTGAGAAAACACAGATTTATGAGACGAACGTTTTGTGTTTTCGAAATCTATTCCTCTTTACAGGCACTTGTTTAATCATAAAGAAACATTATTATTTATGCTTTCGTGGATTTTTTCATGAGGAAAGTATTATCTTTTGTATTTTTAAATTCAACGTTTTTAATTTTCGTAGTCCGCAATTTCAATTTTGTTGAAAGCTGATTTTTAAAGTTGGCCGCCCTCCAGCTGATTCCATATATAAATCCTAATCTCACACTTGACAATTTGCGTGCAAGATAATTTTGTTTTAATTTGAAAAGCTCGGCTTTATCCATCTAATTGTAAAGTCAGTAGACACAACGCGTTTCTTTCCCTAACGCTGTCCGTCAAAATATAAATACATTATAATAAAACTGTATAGTTTGTCTGCCTACGTTGATTAAACACGATAGTAAAAAGTCTGCAGTAAAAATAAATTTAAATAAAATCTATGAAAAACGAGATACGATACTTGTCTTTTCCCGCGAACTATAAAGCACGAGATTCAATTATTTTGAAAACTTGGTTTTATGTCTAGATATAAAGTTTCATGGATTACCTCGTATTTATCATCAAAATGATAGATTTTTCATACAAATCGCTTCTTTTAGGTTGAATTTTCAAAAACACAAGAACACCTTGCGCATAATTTTACATTCTTAGTCCCAGTAGTTTCGACTGTGCACTGATACCTATTCCAGTCAGTCAGTCAGTTAGTATGTCAATCAGTCAGTCAGACTATTTCTTCTTTTGTATTGTTATAAACAACAATACAAACCTGTCCTAACAATAACGAATACATAAAACAAAGAATCGTCCAATTTGGTGCAGTCATTCGAAAGTTATGAGCGTAGATACATACATTTCGAAGATCCATTTTAAATAAAAATATAGAAGATTAGAAGATATAAATATGTAGGTCTCGCCATCAAGCAATTAGCAAATATTTTTAAAATTCAGGTTCTTTTTAAATCTGTTCTAAATCTAAGCGAACTTAACTTCCTTATTACGTTTGTAAATATTTATTTAGTTTATATCGAGATAAAATTTTGGCTGGAATCACATAAACAATCTACGTGTTCTGTTGTCAAACGTTATGAAAAATAAATTGGATACTTAGAGACATTACAGTCTACGATAGTTAGTTATAAATGCAATTCTAGGCAAGAGGCCAGCATGATGTTTGTCTATGTTTATACTACTTAATTTTCATCACTCATCATTGTGCCAGGTGGACCAGTTGAACATAATTATAATGCCAATTGTTAGTTAGATATAAATAAACGCTCTTAACGCAATAGCCCCTATAAATGTGAGTGAACAAGTTCTGTTCCGTTGCATAATAATATCCGGCCCTTGCTGTTTGAAATGCAAACCACTTTAATCGAACACTCACTCCATTAGTTATACAACATATTTTGTCTCTATAATATGAAAAGTTAAAATGGCTTTTAAACGACAAAGTGGTTCCTGGCAATCGATTAAAAGCTCAGTTCAAAAGTTTGAAATGTAAAATCTGCTTTGAAAAAACTATTTGCTGCTAAGTAGATCTCACAAGCAACCTCGATTTGCCTATCGGACACGAGAAACTGGGATGAAAACATGACGATTCGAGAGTCTATCACACGGAGAGTGTATTTTTAAATCGCTGCAGTTAGTTGTTGGTTGTTTTCACTGAGCTTTTTGCGGTGATGTCGTCGAGATGTTTAGAAAGCCATCAGTCAGGTGTCCGCCGAGAGTCGGCGACATCAAACGATTGCTGTCCGCGCTGCTGACTTATGCTGCGACGTAAATACGCCACATTACCTGCTCGCTATCCTAACTAGAAAACTAGGCGACTAGTTAGTCGCGGTGACTTGCACAACCACACCAATGTGGAATGCACCGATTTGTCACGAGTCTCTGTCCTGAATATAAAGTCAAAGTCAATACCATATATTAATTTTAAGCCTTAGGGCACTTATGAAGTTCGAGCTACCAGAAGTAGTGACCAAAATCCAGATACAGGGCATTTTCGCGATACAGAGTCGAAAGCGCTAAAATGTAATAATTTTGTACTAAAACAACGCTTTCAATCATACAATCAATGCTGCAGGCTCAGAGATGAAAGTATATTTTATTTTCTAACATTGTCTTAGTAACTTTCGGAGAACTTTGATTGAATGTACTATGATATTAGAGCGAGCGGCCTGTTTGGCATCGTTGTTGAATAATAAATTAGACTTCAATACTCTTCTCCAACTCAAAATGTTAAAATTTACGATGTCTAACTGCAAAATAACGTCGCCGAGGCCAATAATAAATAACAATGTTGCTCTAATTTTGTTAACCCATAAACTGACGGTCGAATTGAACTGTCGTTTGAAAGTTTTATATTGCAATTTAAAAACTTTACAAGATAGAAGGTAGGTAAGTTGGTTTCAGTGCGCTTTGAACTCTTTTTATGGTATAAAAAATTTAATTTCATTGTTACAGTGTGGGTCGGAAGATGTCAAGCGACACAGATGGTTTAAACATTTGGATTGGGCAGACGTTTTCATGAAAAAACTACAGGTTTGTTCAATAGTTAGTTGTAGAATTTAGTCATTACCCCATTATTAGGATTCCGAACTCAAACTAAACAGCCATTTTACTTTTTTTTTTGCATTAGGTACTTATTAAATTACGCTACACTTTTTTTTGACAAGTACTATGTGTACCTTAAAGTAATATTCTCGTTTGCAGACCATATTTTCTGGGATATAATTTAAAAAGTTTCTTAAAATAAAAATTATTGTGTATCACATTTTATTGAAATTTTACGAATATTGGCCCAATCACAGTTTTAGCTTATAATTCATAAAAGAAAAAGAAATAAGTTTAATCGTTTACGCGCTTGATATTCTTTTACAATTCAGTTTATCTTTATGTATGTGATAACTTCTAGGTGGTTAGACTGTAGGTATGTACCTATACCACACCACATACCACTGTACGGAACGCTACATTCCGCGTTTCCGATACTTGGCTGGTCTTTTTTTATAAGCTTTTATTTCGTTTCACCTGTCCCGATGTCTGTCATCTAATCTTGCAAATTAAATTTGATCCACTTCCCGGTTACCGATTGAGCAGATTTTTTTAACAACCTATTCGACACGCCCTTTATAGTTATCTACTCATATTATTTGAGCAAAATAATGAGGAATGTTTTTCTTTTGAAGTATGTACCTAATCCAAGCTGCCTAAAAATAAACTAGTATCGACAACTTTTAAATGCACAGTAGGTAATTAACAAATTATATTTTGTTCACAGCCTCCGATTATACCATCGGTATCATACGAAGGTGACACATCAAATTTCGATGAATACCCTGAAACCGACTGGAAGGCGGTGCGAGCATTAGACCCTGATGAGCTTAAACTATTCGCCAACTTTTGATGGCCACGTTTTGTTCCACTTATGGTTAAATATATAATAATTTAATAGTTAATCTGTTTATACCTACTAGCGAGGCGGAAATGAAAAAGATGTAACATATTATATACTTACTAAGATCTACAATTACGTTTGAGAATAAAACTTGGCTTAGGAAATAGGTACAACATAATTTTTGTATTTGTATCAGAGGCCAGACAAGATGTTACAACATTCAATGGCTCGTGAAACCGTCCGCAATTACCTAGATTAGAGGATCATTACTATGAGACTGTATTTACTGATACCTTGCGAGGTTGGGATACTATGCTTAGAACGATTTTCAAAACGGTCATCTCACAATTTACTGATTTTCAGAATTTGTCAGTATTTTAACCATATCAGTGTCGAGCAGTATGCTATGAAGTCGGTTATAAGAATATCATTGGCCTAATTTTGATAATTAGCATGTCATAGGTATGTATATTATTTTTTCATGTGAATTTTTATACTGCTTGATATCTCTATGGTGAATGTATGTAAAACCATGTAGGTACTTACCTATTTTGTAAGGTTTGCTGTGATTACTAGTACCTATCTACCTGTCTAATATTTATGTAAAATGCTGATAAAATGTTGTATCGTAGTGAGTATGCATTTATGAGGAAGGTTGAGGCCCGTTTCGGAATATAACATAAATAAAAGGTAAGTAATTAAAATTTTCATGCATTAGGTACTCTAATATAATAATTATGGTTATATACCAGTTTTCTATTAAATAGAAATTAACGTTAAGAAAGTACCGAAATGCTTCACACTGTTAGAAAAGTGTAAATATTCTTTATTTAAGTTAAATCACGCATTACAATTCCAATGCTTTCTAGTGCAAATAGTGTTTAAGTTGTTAGGTTAGAGTAGTTAATAAAGGAGTAATATAATATTTGTGATTTCTAAACCTGTAGGTAGTAGTAGGTGTAGCTATAAAATAGATTGTGGTAGACAGAATTCATTCATCCTATTAGATAGTAGCGCCATCTAGTTTCATGAAAAGAAAGTAACCACTTTTTGCTAGTGTTCAAACATACCTACTTATCTTCAGGTAATCTACATTTTGGGTGAATTATTAATTAATAGATACAATAAGTTAAAAGATTAAATATTTAATTTATTATTTATTTTTATGTGTGTGAAATTGCACTATTTAAAATTTTGATTAAGTAATAATTAAGTGAAAATAATATTGCTGCAAATTGTTATTCCTAAAATAAGATCTCACAGCGGACTAATCTGTTTAATAACGTAATTACTGCTATTCATTAATTTACCAAAAAAATGTATGCCGCTCTACGATTTATTTTCAACTGATTTTATTATATGTATGGTCAAGTAAGTAAGTGTTATTTTATATGATACTATATCTAC
Source organism: Ochropacha duplaris (assembly GCA_951361185.1). NCBI lineage: Eukaryota > Metazoa > Arthropoda > Insecta > Lepidoptera > Drepanidae > Ochropacha > Ochropacha duplaris. The sequence continues at coordinate 10,243,595 of OX592691.1, forward strand.
AAAACTTTAATAAATTCGCGGCGTCAAATATTCAATCATTTTAAAATTAAAGATAATATATTCTTATTTTTAAAATTCCCAAATAAGAACCTTAGGTTAAAAGAATATCGTCCATCATTGAATTTTGTAAATAAAAATGTAAATATTATATATATATTATAACTTTATCAAAATTTATGATTTCCTTGAATCAAAAACCACGTTCGTTTAGTTTACTATTCAAAAACTGGCCATATATACCATACCCCCTGTGATCTTTTTAGTCTTGAAAAGAAAAAAAAAACATATTTTACGGCTACCTAATAAGTGTCATAATTAAAAAAACAGGTATTTAAATAATGATTATAACAGGGTTGTAGGTAATATATAAATCTAGAAATTAGATAATGTAAATACACGAAAATAAATGTGTTATTCAAAATAAATCCTTTTTTAATGATTTACCATTCCAAATAAACATTACAATGTGTGTTTTGGCGTATTGTGAAAATGTTGGATTTTGCTTCAAAATCAAAATCGAAGACAACGCCATTTATTTAATTCAAAACTTACAAAAACAATTGACATACCTACCTATGATACAAATATTTTCATTCTCAAATCTTATATAATTAGGTACATTCACCAGTTTGAAGAATGGGTTCATGAAATCGGGATTAAAGAAGGTTGCTTTTTATTTTAAAATATTAATATAGGCTTGTATATGACCACAATATTTCTTTTTTTACCACAAGTCACAACCAGGCAGGCGGGTCACCTGATGGTAAGTGACTTCCGTCGCCTATAGATAGGAGTCACCCAACCAGTCGAGTACTACACCATATTATTTCAGCAAAATTGGCGCCTCCACCAATATAGTGGTGGTGGTGGTGGTGGAGATAAACTATTTAATTATTTAAATGAAATTATTTATTAATTTCAGTATTATAATGTTTTACAAATTATTTTTACAGACGACACGTCCATACGTGTCTCCGTGCTGACTTTTTTTTTATAAATTTACTTTTTTATCATATTAATTATTTAAATCAAATAGAACTATTAGTGGCCAGTACGTAAACAGTAACAGACACTACAGTACCTAATTAATCTAATATCATGATTTCCTCACGATGTTTTCCTTTAGCTCACTGTAGGATTCGAACACATCACCTTCGCCGCGGTATCCGACGTCATCTACCACTAAGCTATCAACGCCCAATCTTATATGGTAAGTAATGATATGGCCGTAGGTGTTAAGCACACAACATCTTGTGGAAAACTGGCTCTCAAATGATGACGTAACACAACAGTAACTAGGTGATTTTGTTGATAGATTTTCAACTTGAGGTTATCCAGCCAATCTGAATATAGGCGGCAATTACTTAATAAGCGAATATAAATAGATTAACGTTCTCATCAAAAGACTGAAGGTGCTAAATATTAGAAAAATATCTGAAGCGGAAAAAGTTGTTGGCATTTCACTGTGTGATTGGGCAGATTTTACAACATCAATATAAGTATGCTGAACTTACAACCAGACCATTGTTAACTCTGTTGACTATAACTGTTATTCGGTTGCTTGGCAACAATAAAAAAATATAGTTATCCTTGAAATATTTTTTAACGATAGGTTTGCATATTTGTTCTAACTCGCATGTATGTATCGAAGCCAAGATAATTTAAACTGTAAATAAATGTAATAATCACAAATATACTGACTGTAAGTCATTGGTTTGTGGAAAATACTTTTGCTTTTTTCAATCTATTAGATGCATTTTGTATGTTGACGTCAGAAGGAAATGAAGACGGCTTTCAAAAATAGGTAAATAATAGGTACTTATATAAAGTAGGTACGTATTATTTACATATATAAAAAAACATGATTTGGTGAAGGCGTTGAGCATGGCTGGAGGCTGGAGTTTATATTGTATAAAATAACAGGTTAAAAATTAAAAAAGCCATGTAGTTTCAGGAGAAACATCTAGTTACACACACACTATGCAATATAGTAAGAGTATATAACCCATTATTGTTATCGGTTATCGCCACTCGAAATCCATGAAGTCTTTGTTCAACAGGGGTATTTGATCGATAAAATTCTTACCTACCTAAATATTCACACGAAAGTTTATGTGAAAAATAGGCTGAACATTTGAGAGGAAAAGTATAATTCTGTACCTATCCCATAGATTTAATCTTTCCAATGGATTTTAATATCCTATATACTTAAATATGTATAAAAACATATTCGATATTATTTGTAACAATACGTCCTTTTAACTGAATGGAATCATCTGAATATCATAGGTACAACTGTAGGTACTGATTCATTATGGTTTTCCACGTAAGCAAGTACCTACTCTAGTCGAGTAACGAGTCCGGTTGGCAGTATTGAGGGATTACACTACCTACTGATAGTGATAACTAATCAAAGATAATTCTCAAATATCGTTGAACGATACGCGACGTAGAATAGTGTACACATTTAGCAGAGAGACACGTTGAAATCAAGTACAATGTCTGTTCGCACGTTACCTCCTGAATTAGCAGAAAAGGCTCGTTTAGAGTTAAATGAAGAGCCTAGCAGATTGGCGAGTGACATCCAGCATTTAAAAGAATGGTTGGTAAAGCAGCCTCATTTGAGAGCCAGAACAGGTGAGTTCTCTTGTTGCATTATATATTCATATTTAATCATTTTTTACGTAGATTGGCTTGGTATGGGCATGTTATAAGGAGGTATGCAAGACATGAACGAAAAGTATTGAGCTTAAGTGTGGATGGATATAGAGGCGGAGGAAGGTCGAAGAAGACATAGATGAACTGCATGATATCGTTCTATGCTCATGAAAGGTGCGAGTACAGAGACGATTAGTGATAAAGCTGACCCACCTAGCGTAGGATAAGGACGAAATGGACGATAAAGGAAGAATTATGAAATAAGACGAAATAGGCTATTAGAGGTAAAGGTTTAATAAACATTCTATTCTACTTACCAATACCCTGATGTAGTTATGATTCTAAGATCTTGAAATGACATGGTAGACTACTACCAATATAACTTTTGATCATCATTCAAAACTATACATTTCTACAAAGTGTACGAGGAAATATAATTATAAGTTAGATAATTCCTTTAATTTGTTCAATATTCCTTCGAAATAGAAAAAGCCTTATCTGCTCACAGTTATTTGATATATTATTATCGGTTTATTGAAGTGTGAGTATCTAATGTAATATTAAAGATAAGATGTATTTTTTTATATAATTGTCGCAATAATTAGGAATACTATTTTCAAAATGTGATAGCCTATATATATTTTTTAAATAAAGATCGAGATTAGCTTCTGGTAAGATAATAATTCATATGTTGGATAATTTTAAGGAATAACAATAAACATTACATATAATTCTATCGCTATTATGCCGATGTTATGAAATGTTACATTGAAGTTACTTTCATTCGTGCTTTGGCTATCAGGTCTTTATATAAATAAATAAATATCCTCGGACATTTTTCACACACGGCTATCTGATCCCAAACTAAGCAGAGCTTGTAATATGGAAACCAGATGACTGATATAATACATAGACTGCTTTTTTTTTGTAAATACATACTTAAATAGATAATTACACCCAGACTCAGTACAAACAGACATGTTCATGCACACAAATGTGTTTCCTGGATGGGAATCGAACCCACGACCTGCGGCGTGATAGGTAGTGTCTTAACCAACCACGCCAACCGGCCCGTCAATGTCTCGCATCTCCAAAATTGCAAGTGCATGCTGTAACAGTTTACCCAAAACATCAAAAGTCTGGTCTTGAATGAAGAAGATCCCTACATGTTTATCTCATCCGGATCTGGACCTACAGTTTCCTTTTTTTATGTTTACAGACTTCGATCATGGCTATACCTATATCTATGTTTACAGATGACCAATGGCTGGTAGCATTCCTTAGGGGGTGTAAGTTCAGCTTGGAAAGGACGAAGGAGAAATTGGACCTGTACTATACTATCCGCACATGCGCACCTGAATTGTATAAGATTAACCACAGGGACCCACGATTTGACGAAATACTTAGTTTGGGGTAAATAATACTAGATTTTTATAGAAACCTAGAGTTACTAATGATGGTCATATAATTAATTATGACCAAATATACCAACTTTTACTATACTATGGAAGACCACTTTGGTACGTTAAAAAGTATGAATAGTATTCTTTTTTATTTCGCGATCAGTGTTGGTACCAAAGTGTTTTGTTCAGCATTACAAGACCAACATGTAAAATATCCTCCCGGTATCAATTATAGATAGGTTTGGTTATATTGCAGGTCTTTTATTCTATTACCGAAGTCCCCAGGACCAGCTGAACCTAGGATAGCTTTGGTTCGACCTGGATCTTACAATCCTGATAAATACTCGATATTTGATATTGTATCAGTTTCGAATGTTATACAGAAGGTAAGTTACAACTATTTTTATTCTTAATTATACATACAGGGTGGTGACGAAGTAACGACATTAATTTAAACCACATATTGGGTACCGCGTTAGTAGTTCGTACACCAAGTTTCATCAAATTACATTGAACGGTATAGCCACAGGAAATTATTTTCACTTTAATCATTTTAACACATGCTGTGAATTCATAACGATTACGCAACGAAGTCATTCACCTAGCTAGAGTAGCTAGACGGAACAAAATTCAGATTTACCTACATGCTTAAAACACAACCAAATAAAATGTGCGGCTCAGAAATCGTCGGTTGATGAAATTTAGACCTTATAACCATAGCGTTAAAATCATTATTAGCGCGCTGCGCGGGCGCCTACTTGCATGAATGAAACAATACACCTACAAAGGAACCGCGGCCACAGTATAAAGATATATTTATACTGTGCCGCGGCGGCCGGTCTTTGCCTAAAACTGTGCCAGTAGTGCCTACAGGTCATTTGAGGTCAATAGGTAATATTAATAAAGAGTGTTGTGTTTCGTTTAGATTATTTTCGGAATTAGTTTGTTTGAAAATTTCGCTTTTTGTCTGTTGATGTAATACCAGATTTAATTATCACAAAGTATTTTGATTGACTAGTAGTGACCGTGTTTTAATTTAATGTGGCTACGTCGTCACCACTCTGTATATGCAAACTATTGCAAACTGCTAGGAACTTAGGTAATTAAATATGTGCGTGCGTATAATATGAAATGAAATGTTCATTCATCCAAATACCTTCACAGGCTCTTATGAATTTGTCAGACTCTAATGCACGGTTTGGAAGGTTGCTTTTGCAGAGAAAAATGTCCTTGAAAGAGACCTAGCGGTACCGTAATAAAAGCGTAATAAGGCTCGTGTCTTCAACAAGAAGTTAATAAATATTGTATTGTAATTAAATTCATGTAATTTCAGATAGTGTTTATGGAAGATGATAATGCTATAGTGGCTGGAACTCAAACTATCCTGGATTTAGACGCGGTCACGATGTCACACTTCTTACAAATGACACCTGTCACAATGAAGAAAATGGTTACGTCTGCTCAGGTAGCTACATTCCTATACACCCTGGAACATTCTTTACACACGGCCATCTGATTCCAAACTAAGCAGAGCTTGTTCTATGACATATGGCGTGTTAAGTACCTAATGAGCTAATAACCAACCACGCCAACCGGCCAAACATTGTCGTTAAAAGATACTAATTACCTAGTTATAATAATGTGTATGTATTTCCATATTATCCAACTTCTATTGATATCAAACTGCTTATCACGCCGCAGGTCGTGGGTTCGATTCCCATCCAGGACACACATTTGTGTGCATGAACATGTCTGTTTGTCCTGAGTCTGGGTGTAATTATCTATTTAAGTATGTATTTACAAAAATAAAGTAGTATATGTAGTATATCAGTCATCTGGTTTCCATATTACAATTTGGGATCAGATAGCCGAGAGTGAAAAATGTCCGAGGATATTTATTATTTATTATTATTATTTATTCTTATAGGTAGTCCTACTATCTTCCACGATGTTGGACTGCGATAAGTTCCTAAATTAATGACTCGTTTTTAATAAATTGTAATACTTAAATTGTATTACTTACCTACGTTTACCTTTATTCTCTGAATTTCCCTTTTTGTAGTTTCTATTCAATGTGGTAAAGCCTATGTAAAATAAAATTTATTTCACAGGATGCTACACCCTTTAGAATGAAAGGTACCCACTACTTAAACACTCCACCTGGCTTTGAAACCATTTTTAACGCAATGAAGAGTCTCCTCAACGAGAAAAATAGAAGCAGAGTAAGGAAATTACACTAGTTTTTTTTTGAATTATGATTCTCATTGTCTTTTTTTATTTTTTTTATTGACGATAAGCTTGTGTTTGACCACAATCTCACCATGGTACGTGCATGATATGGCCGAACGTGGTAGGCACACACAGTCTAGATGGTAACTGGCTCTCAAGTACAGCTGTCGGGATACACCGATAGGTGCTTGGCGACAGATTATAACTTGAGGGTGGAAGCCAGCCAGTCGGGTACTACAAAGTTCCCTACCACCGAGCTATGGTTTCCTCACGTTGTTTTCCTTCACCGAAAGCTCAAGCTCATTGTAGGATTCGAACCCACGACCTTCGTCGCGGTATCCGACGTCACTACCACTGAGCTATCATCGCCTTAAGACCTCCTTATTTATTAATTTATGTTTTCAGTTGTACGTCCACAATAAGAACTACGAAGAAATGTATAAAGTAATTCCTAAAGATATTTTGCCTGCTGAGTATGGCGGTAACGGGGGGACTATTAAGGAAATTGCAGGTACAATACAATATATCATTTTGTTTGACTTAGCTGTGAAATATCCAGAAGTTACATTTTGTAGGTTTGCGTCGTTCTATCTAACATGTCTCTAACTTTTTTTACTATGCGTTTGTGACTTCAATCCCAACCCATTTGTTTTTATTACATTCTTGACCAGATCTTGTTAACCTAAAAATAAGACATGCCCGAAAACATCAATGTCTGTGTAGAGTTCCTTCGTTGGGAATAAATTTGATTCTATAAACGATTTCGGGGAGTCGGAAAACACTTTGAAATTTTCAAAAAAACGTATAAACTATGAATGTAGCATTGTGCAGATAAAATAAGATCGAAAAATATTTTGTTTTAGACTATTGGAGGAACAAAGTAAAGGAATATGGCACGTGGCTAGACGAAGATCTGCAGTATGGTACAGAAGAGTCGAAGCGGCCAGGCAAACCGAACACTGCCGAGGACATGTTCGGTGCTGAGGGTTCCTTCAGACAACTACAAGTGGATTAATTGCTCTATTTGCATTGTTATACACACAGTTGAAAGAAATATAATTTGTTTACTACATTGTCATAAAATTATTGTTCTTATTCATTTATCTAAATGTCAATGACTGTATCTGTTTACTTGGGCAGTCATCGTACAAAAATGCTCTTAGTAAGATCAAATGTGATTAAAAGTTTTAGGTAGCCTATGTGCACATTTTTTTCTATCCCTCAGTTACATGTTTTTTCTACCATTTCCCACACACACACCTTTGTCTAGCGTTTTATAGAATACATCTACCTACAAAATATAATCTATGTACTGCGTATAGTCTCCAAGTAAAAGGGCAGTTACATACGGATAGGACTACTAATTATAAAAAGATTGACGATATTCGATTCGTTTGAAAACAGTAGGTATTTAGGCCCCTAGTACAAAAATCTTGAAATATTCTGATGCGTTTAGCATATTCTTAGATAAGGGTTAACGTAAGGTATTTGACTTGTATTCGGTCGTTTGATTAGTTGAAGACTTATCTCAATTCAGTGTGGGTTATACATCCAAACCGTCCGGTTGTTTATCAATACCTACATTTACCTTTATAACCACCTCATCGATATTTAATTCGTGAGAAATAACTATTTATTGTTATTAAATAGAACGTTGTAACTAGTAAAATTATATTCAATATGTGGATGTTTTCGTGTATTTGGTATTGATGATTCAGTGGCGTGACACGATAAAGATAACAATTTTACTTATCGGATGGTTTATTAACCAGCGACGAGTGCAAACGGGTAGGTGGGCTTACATTGTGTGCTAATAAATATTTTTTACGACCCTTCAATTTAAGTTGAAAAATACGAAATGAAACGAAATCTTTAAAAAATCCCATGTCAAACGTTTTCATATTTTTTTGTTTAATTTATTTTGTATAGAATTGATTACTTTTTAAAATAATAAAAAGTAATCAAATAAATTTGTATAGATAATTTGTTATAGGGTGGGGTTTTGTTCTAAATTTTTAAAATGTTCCGAGAGCTAAGTCCTGAGTTAGCAAAAATTGCTAAAGAAGAGTTGAATGAGAAACCAAACCGGACAGTTGATGATCTGAAACATTTGAAGGAATGGATTGCGAAGCAACCTCATCTAAAAGCTAGGACAGGTGCGTTAAACATAATTTTGTTATTGTAATGACACATCTTATGTAATTAATAAATTTGTGTTAACTTTTAAAAGAGTAATTGCTAATTATTTCTGGCTATTCTCGGCAAAAGCAACGTTCCAAACCGTGCGTTGGAATCTGACAATTCATGAAGAGAATTTCTGATAAGTCTGTGGAAGTCTATTTGGATCAAAATATAATATAATATTATAAATGTGAAAGTTTGGATGGATGTATGTTTGTTACTCATTTACTCCAGAACGGCTGAATGGATTTGGATGAAATTTGATAGATTATAATCTGGAATAGCACATAGGCTACTTTTTATCCCGGGAAAAGATAAGATCCCTCGGGAACGCGGGTGAAACCGCGTGGATCAGCTAGTATAATATAATTTCGTCTAATACTGATATTGTTGAGACTTTCAATTTTTCCAATAAAAAATAATAATGCCTAAAATAAATCACTTGCACCATCTTCATAGTCAATTAATTTAATATAAGGCATGCTATACAAAAATGTTTATATTAGGTCTTTACCTATGAAATTGCCGTTTTGTATGAAAAAATTTAAACGTTTTTTTTTCATGTATTTTTTATTTGTATTAATCGAAGTAATCACCCATGCAATCAATGCATCTTTGCCAACACAGTGGCAGTTTATTGATGCCCTTCTTAAAGAAATCAGCTGGACGGGAGGAAACAAATTCTTCAAAGGCATTTTGTACTGCATCTCGGGTATTGAATCTTTTTCCCGCCAAGAAGTTATCCAAATTCTGGAAAAAATAGTAGTCTGTAGGCGCAAGGTCTGGTGAGTAGGGTGGATGACGGAGAGCTTCCAACCCCAGTTCTTGCAACTTGGAGACCGTCTGCTGTGCAGTATGAGGTCGCGCGTTGTCGTGCAGGAGCAGCGGAGACGAGCGATTGACCAATGCTGGTTGGAGATGTGCCAGCTTCTCCATCATTGTGTTCAGTTCTTCACAGTACACATCTGCAGTAATGCTCACCCCGTTTGGTAAGATGTGATGAATCACACCGGCGCTAGACCACCAAACAGTTACCATCACTTTTCTAGGGGTAAGTTTTCGTTTAGGGTATTGTTTAGGTGCTGAACCAGGATCCAACCAACTTGCTGAGCGCTTGCGGTTATCAAACAGAATCGATTTTTCATCGCAGGTAACAGTGCGGTTCAAAATTCCTTCCTTTGTGTGTCTGTTGAGCAGTGCAAGGCACGTCTCGACGCGTACGTCGCGCTGGCAATCATTGAGTTTGTGGGGCACCCATTTGTCAAGCTTTTTTACCTTGCCAATTTGACGCAAATGGACCAATATTGTTTTGACGCTAACGTCGAAAGCTGCTGCTAATTCAGCCGTAGATTGTGTATCATCAGCTTCCACAATCGCCTTTAATTCGTCATTGTCGACCAAAGTCTTCGGACGACCGCGAGGTTAATTTTTCAGGTCGAAATTTCCAGAACGGAAGCGAGCAAACCAATAACAGGTGGTGCGTTGGTTTGTAGTGTTAGCTCCGTAAACGTCGTTGATGTTGCGTGCCGCTTGTGCCGCGTTGCTGCCACGACGGTACTCATATTCCATAATTACTCGAATTTTTTACGTATCCATGATGACGAATAAGATTGAAATGCGATGAAAATGTAACACTAATCAATAAACAAATGACTACTTTTGGAAATAAAAAACCATGTTTTTAAAATAAAATTATTTTGAAATTCGAATTCTTAAGCCAAACAAAAATTATTTTGATTTGAAATGGCCAGTACTGCAGAACGGCAACTTCATATGTAAAGACCGTGTATGTGGGCGGTTGTTGTTGGATTTGTTAATTTTTTTGACATTTATGGCATCAGTTATTATTTGTAACAAAGAACGACAATTAGGTAACTTTTAACGATTAATTTAGTAAATCAGCAACAAGATAAGATTATATTTGAATATCTTTTTGATAAATTTGATAATATAGGTGCATTCCCAAAGTCGGTGCTTGATGTTGAGTTTTCGTAAAATCGATACATATTCGGAGATCTTGGATGCAAGATTGGACATAAGTGAATGTTTATTTCACATACAAAGTAACAGATCATTAAGTGTAGAAATACGATGTTAGATATCATCGGGTCAGACTTAGGCTGAGCAATGTTATCTCCTTTAGCCCTGGAGACCTCACACCTATATTTAAGTACAGGAGAAATAGTGAAGGCAACTATGTACATATGAAAGAAAGAAAGGTATGGATGGGGTCCGGAACCTTAAAATAATGACTATAGGTCGATTATATTTATACTTGTGAGGTTTTAGGCTGACCACCGTTACGGCGTTACCTATATATAGCAGGATAATACCAGGAGATTATGAATGTGTCTAGATCTTTACTAAACCTAAAAAAAGCAATGCATTTCGCTTTGTTTATATTTTATGGAAATTATTTTTAGATGACCAGTGGCTCGTTGCTTTGTTGAGAGGTTGTAAGTTCAGCTTGGAAAGGGTGAAACAGAAGCTGGACCTGTACTACACGTTGAGGACTACTGCTCCGGATATAACCTTAAGGATACGGCCTACTGATCCTAAATTCATCGAGTTCTTCAGATTAGGGTATGAAAATTAGCGTAATGAAGTTAACCATACACTTTAACAATTTAACCTTGCCGAGCATCTCTAAACTGTATCGTCAATGCTAATTTCTTTCAAAATTAGAATGCGATTGAGGCATTTCTTTCAAAAAGTGAATATCGCCGCCTATGGGAACACAGGAACCTGACGGTACTAGCCAGCCAGTCGTGTACTTACTACAGTTCCGCCGTGCTGTAGTTTCCTCACGATGTTTTCCGAACCCACGACCTTCGCCACCACGACCGACGACACTACCAATCAGCTATCATCGCCTTAATGTTAAAAAATTATATTTATTGGTATTTAGTAGAGAACATTTTATAAGTATAGGTAGTTTATCTTCAGATCGTGTGTTATACTACCTAAACCGAAACAACTATACCCACGCGTGATCCTCATCAGAGCTGGAGTATACGATCCCTCTACACATAGCGTTGCAGATATTATGTGTATGCTGTATTATTTAGTACAGGTTTGTTATTTATTTATTACATTAAATGTATTACATACCTATATGAAGGTAAACTTTATATGTAGCATGTCGAAATCTGACTGACCTGGCTCCTATTTCAAAGTTGCCACAATTAAGATTGTTTATCTAAAAATAATACATGTAAAAATGTTTTGTAACCGCTATTACATAAATAACAGATGAAATTGTGATAGGTAGGTGCCTAGATTTCAGCTTAATCTAAGCTAGACTTTTTTCGGGGGAATAGTGTTTGTTTCTCAAATGAATGGTAAATAAGAACATGATATAGAAATGTCTTACTGGATAAGCTAAAATCGACCGTATATGTACGTACATGGAGGAATGTTTTTCCAACTAGGTACTAACTACTAAGATAATGAACGACATTGTTTAACTATAGAATTTCTTAGCTTATAGTTATTGAAGATGACGTTGCATCTGTATTTGGAACAAAAATCGTGGTGGACTATGAAGGTGTCACCATGACCCATTTGATGCAGGCCACGCCAATGTTACTTAAGAAAATGGTTGCTGTTGCTCAGGTACGTCTATAATTACATGATCTATTCTTAGAATAGGCTTTCCAATCCTAGTAAACCATTTGCGCTACTACACTACTTGTATGATGTTACGAACTAATATTATAAATGCGTGAGTGACTTTGGTCGTCCCCAGGTGACCAGCTTGCCTGTTTGTCTGACTTATCAAACCATTGTCAATCAAACCACTTATGACTTAAACAAAATGAAAGTTTGTTTGTTACCTCTTGATGCCTCAACGGTCAACCAATGTTGACAGGCACGCAAGGAGGCCACCTATCCTTTCAATCCGGGATCTAGCAGGGCGAGGTACATAGGCTGTGAACGTTATTTTTCCCGTCCACGTGGAAACTAGTTTTTGATAAGTGAAACATTTTTAAATGTTATATTCCAGGATTCCATGCCTCTAAGACTGAAGGGTAGTCATCACATGAACTTGCCATCTGGCATTGAAAAAATCTTCACGTTAATTTCAGGATTTCTTAATGAAAAGGCGAAGCAGAGAGTAAGTTTTTTATTGATGATGAACTGAAAAATATTTTCCTAAAACGAAATTTTGCATACTAAAGGATAAACTGCTTAATTTTTAATATTTTCAGCTAAAAATTCACAAAACACCCAAAGAATTAATGAAAGCTGGTATACCTATGGAAATAATTCCAGAAGAATATGGTGGAACGGGAGGAACTGTTAAAGAAATTACTGGTTTGTATAACTTAATTATAATTGCTGAGTAAAATAACAAAAAAAGACCTTAGAACTTGTAAACCGTTTATATGCTGATAGCTAATCAGCTCAAAAGGAGAAAGGAAGGTCCACTTACGAATGAATCTAGTTTTAAATAGGAATGAATAAACTTTCAGAATATTGGGTAAACAAATTGATCGAGTACCAACCCTGGATGCAGTATGAGGAACAACTCGGTACTGATGAGTCAAAGCGACCAGGCGAACCAATCGGCAAAGAATACATGGGCGTTGATGGTTCATTCAGGAAATTGGAAATAGATTGATAAATTTTGAGTGTTTTGAACGGGTTTCGTATACTAAATTCATTATTTTGAGTTTGTTGTTGTTTTTTTGATATATTTTTTATCATAAATATCTTGTTGTGAATAAAACTATAGTAAATTATAATCGTAATTTGTTTCTAGTTCACTAGTTCCCGCACGGATTTCTTGAGTATTATGGCTGCCTTGATGGATAATTATGATCTGAAACATTTATTTACTACCTACATTATGTAGTAATTTACTCTGAGCTACTTTTACTTCTTCTACATTATCTTACCAACTTCCTGTGAAATGATATCACTTTCGTATCATATATGTACAGTTGTATTTATACAGGAACAAATTCCAAAACATAATGAAATGAAAGTTTTCTTTCATTTTACATTTCAGCGCCATCTAGTAGAATATTCATTAACCTTTACAGTCTGAAAAGAACAAACGTGAAACAAATCAAGGTTTCTGATTTTTAAACGACTTCAAAAAAGGAGGAGGTTATATGTTCGACTGTATGTTTTTTTTTTTTTTTTTATGTATGTTCATCGATTTTTCCGCCAATTGTCAACCGATTTTCAAAATTGTTTTTTTGTTTGAAAGAGTACACTTCGGCGGTGGTCCCATTATCACCAAGTCAGGATCTGATGATGGGATCTTGGGGGAAAACGAGGGCAACCCTCAAATTTTATAAGAAATGTCAACCGATTTTCAAAATTCGTTTTTCATTTGAAAGAGTATACTTCGGCGGTAGTCCCACTGTCACCAAGTCAGGATCTGATGATGGGATCCAGGGGAAAATGAGAGCAACCCTCAAATTTTAAAAGAATTTACAGTATTTTTCATTCATATACGTACTTATCAAAGCTATTTCCATCTGGTAGATCATCTTATCTTGCAGAGCTGATGATGGAAGGTACAACTCCTTAAAGGTTAGGAGTTAGGGGATATTTCTTTAAATATTATAGTCACGTTTAGACTCGTATCGTCGTCTCTTTGTATATTAAAATGAGCTGATAATAGAAGCTAATATCTTTATCGGTTAGGAGTTGTCCTAGATATGAAATGAAACGCAATATCAAGTAGCTGCTGAGAAAGAAGCCTTAATCATTTAGGATATATATTATTTATTTTCTTTAAAAGTTTATCTATTCATGTATTCCCTCATCTAATAGCGTGATGTTATTTAACTTATAGGCTTTCTCGATAAATGGGCTATCCAACACTAATATATTTTATGTAGTTCCTGAGATTAGTGCGTTCAAACAAACAAACAAACTCTTCAGATTTCTAATATTAGTATAGATAATGTAAATTATTAATAGGCTTAATTTGCTCGAAAACAATTAAATATTTCTTGAAAACATTGAAATATAAAAAATGGAACAATAAAACTTTTTATAAAAAAAATAAAAACGACTTCAAAGGCAAATGTTGCACTAAAAACCGAAAAATAAACTGAATAAAACATTAAATAAAATGGACAAAAAATATTTCAATAACTAAATAGACCAAAAACTTTAATTATGTAAACTACCTACGCACCTATTCAAATTATTATTCTATAAATACCTTTTGATCTGTTTGAAGTCGGTGCCAAGCCCAAAAATACAATGAGAGAAATAATAAATGCCTTCACAAGCATCGCCAGATGGCAGTTCAGCCTCCCAGGGAGGAGATTAAGTAATCCCTGGGTTCGGGAACTCACTCTAGCGGTCAACCGTTTCACCGGATCTCCCTAACCGCACGCCAACATGCTGCGCCTGCACTACTCAATAGCGACTCCATAATACCACCGGTCCCTCCGCCGTCAGCACAGTGCCTCCTCTAAGGAGCTCTGGCAACCTTACTCACCGCAGGAACACAACACCACTTGGCAGTGTTATTTGGCTGCGATATTCTGTAAGGTGGAGGTACTTCCCCAATCAGACGGCCCCAATTATGAGCAGATGTTATGCTATGTCCTACCTCCTCAAACCGTACGAAGCCTATTAAACCTATTAGGCTTGGCACCGACTTCAAAGAGATCAAAAGGTATTTATAGAATAATAATTTGAATAGGTGCGTAGGTAGTTTACATAATTAAAGTTTTTGGTCTATTTAGTTATTGAAATATTTTTTGTCCATTTTATTTAATGTTTTATTCAGTTTATTTTTCGGTTTTTAGTGCAACATTTGCCTTTGAAGTCGTTTTTATTTTTTTATAAAAAGTTTTAGATGTTATTTTTCGGGTTATTCTCTTTTGGTTAAGAAATAAAAGTGTTCATGTTAACGTACCTACCCTCGTATTCACTCTAGTGTGTAATGTAGAAATAATAAAATATAGGTATTGTACATATTAGGTATGTATCTAGATACTTACTTTGTTGAAGCCTTCACGACTAAGCGGTAAAGGCGATAGTTAATTGCAGTCGTTAAAGTGACGCGAACGAATTAGAACGTTTCAATGTCATCAGTAAGATATATCATATGTTTTTGTTGGTTACAACTTGTGACTACATATTTGAGTATCAATTTAATTTATTCGTGTTCTCGAGAATAGAAAATTGAGTTGATATAAAAAATAACTATTGTGATTTAAGCAAGGATTATTCTGGTAAGTTATATTTAGAGTAAAAATAACTTTCATTTGACATGAATGCCTAAAATTCTTTATTTTTATAACGAAGTCCACTTCTAACAGCGAACTGCGGCTTTCATTGTACACTCATTAAAATATTAATTACACCTTTAGTGTTGTCGACTGATTAAAATTAGATGGTGGTAGCCGGCTAGGGGAACCAAAACTAAACAATATTAAGTAGGTACTAGCGTTAGCCCGCGACTACGCCCGCTTCGTTTATTTTACTTGGTTTATTACGGAATCGTTTGATTTCAATTCACACCTTTTTCATGCACTTAGTTCTAGGCTGCTAAGTAATAGTAATAATTTTCGCATAGGTAGGTAAGTAATAATGTGGATACTTTTTAAAATAAGTACTTTGGAAGCACTGTACAATAGCACCCGCTGATTTGGGGCTTCACTTTTATTTTGTGTAGTACTCTTCGTAGTAAGAACTTTCACCAAGGTACTTGAAGCGATTTTTCGAAAACAAAAAATCAGAAATTTCTAACTAATAAAAATGAATCCCTATTTCCTTGGTCACGGCATCACGCGTGAACGGCTGGACCAATTTCGCTGATTCTTTTTTTGTTGTATTTGTTATTGTAAGGAGAAGGTTCTTACATTAAAAAAAATAAGAAAATTGCTCAGAAACTTCGAAATTTTAAGAAAACTTAACGACCATATTCAATTTTCTAAATATTGTGGTTCCAAGTTTCTTTTTAGTTTTATGGCAGGACAACATCTGCCGGGCCCACTAGTTCATAATAAAAATAACCAAGCCTAATCAAGCCATAGAAAAGATCTTTTAAATGAATTTAAGAAAAAAATAATAGGTGTAATACGTGAATTACTTTGTCCAAAAAAATATCTATTAAATGGATCCGGCAACTAGGACCGCGGTCCTAGTTTATTGCGGTCCCAATCGCCGGAAGCCTCAATTATGCCATAGTGAAATAAAACTATTTTAAAAAGCTCAATTATTTTTTTGGTATCGCAAGCTTTGGTGAACGTTCTTACAACGAAGAGTTGCTACACGAAAAAAAAAGTGAAGCCCCAAATCAGCGGGCGCTTTTGTACAGTGGAGCTAGTACTTTTGTTAATTTATTGAATAATGAAACTGAAATGAATGCTACTGCGTATAGGCAGATATACTCATGTATACAATTCATATAAAAGAAAGAAGTAAAGAAAATAAATTCATTAAAATCAATATATTGAATTATCTTAAATTAAGAAACGGTCCTAACACACAATAATGCTGGTTGTTGATAAACCTTCATATATAGCTTAAATATAAAACAGGCGCATTGTTCATTGCATATAATCTTATCACAGTTGATCACTTCAGGCTATACTGCAAACTATTATTAATTCTTCCCCTTACAGAATATGCTTGTTTCTACATTAGTAGGTACTTATTGTGTTTTCATAACCGCCATTATCTAATCTCCCATCGAGATATGTACTTAACCACAGGTTATCGTGGTGCCAACGTGGAATAAAACATTAGTTAACTTTAGATTTGTGTAGTAACGTACAAATACACGTCCTAACCTAATACTTATAGACATAAACTAGTTAAGTTTCGTATTGAAAATCATAACTTTACTTGAAATTGATGTAGGCGTTGTTTACCTCGTTCGTTGATAAATCAACACATTTCAGTGGTAAGTGCATGTCTAATTCGACTTATTCGGCAAAAAGATCCAACTATCGTTGTTGTTACAAATTGTTTGTGTGATGTGATAACGGCGCGAAGATTATCAATCAGACATCCAACTTAGTTTAAACATTTGTTTTAGGTTATACTTGTTTATATCACTTTGCATACATATAGGTTTCCAAGCATTAGGTATAATAAATATAAGGCATGCAAATTACAATAAATGCAATTTAAAATGAAAATTAACTTAAAAATACTTTTTATGATATCCAGTAAATACCTTTTTTCGCGATGGTTACGGGACGGAGTATTTAGTAAAACCTAATTAAGTAGAGTTAATATAGGTAACACCTGCAACCGAAATAAAAGTAGCGTAGATAGTAGCAGTAGCACATTGGTCTTCTCAAAAATAGTTTAGCGTCAAAAAAGCAGTCCTTAAAACAGGCATTTTCACGGCGACGGTACATTTTTTCAAAAACTGTAAGTATATAATTTTTGTAATTGCTGGGCTGCTGGCTTGATCAAAATGTTACAATTTTAATGCTATTTCAAAGTGATTGACCGTTGACTTTGACACGTGCAATTATACCTTCATCTCGTAAAATTTAATATCAGTTTATACGTACCTAATTCTTTGGTACCAATATAGGTCGCGATTCCATATAGGTAAGGTAGGTTCATATAGGTAGGTTCATATAGGTAGGTAACATAATCAATCTAACTACTCATCAAAATGTGAGTGATGCACTTTAGTGAAACAGGAAGGCGCTTGAAACGTGACTTGTTTACGTGTGCCATTAATTTGATAGCGTATTGATATAAGTACTTATTTACTAGCGTTTAGGTTTTATTTTATACATCATTACCTATCAAACTGAGGGCCAAATTCTAGCGTTCAGCGGCACCAAAATAATTTTACTACTTATGTAATTTGCTTTCGTATTGCATTCGTAAGGTCCATTGAAATTTACTTTTTCAGTGAAAAGAGTGTCAACGAAATGACAGTAAGGCCGTTGACCGGTGCGCTCCTCAAAAAAGCTGAGAAGGAAATCAATGAAAGCCCCAATAGAGTAGCATCTGATCTCCAAGCCCTCAGAGATTGGCAGAGTAAGCAACCACATCTCCAAACGATCGTACCAAGTAAGGTTATAATTATTACCTTATCTAATCTGAAATGCCATAAATTAATAAATGATTATGTACTATCACATACGATCGACTTTTATAAAAACTATGTAAGGTTATCGCGCAACAATTCTGATAAGTTTATTTGTTTGACAATAATGCACACCTGTTTTCATGTTCTGTTAACACCTATGTTCTAAGCCAATCAAGTTATTGGGTATCCTATAATGGAGCTTTACTTTAATTGTGCAAATTTATTATAGAAATTATGAAAATGTATCGTGCACACAAATGTCTGTCCTGGGTGGATTTAATCACATTGCAGAGGATCTACTAAATGATTGGCAATACTTAGTCTAGTAGTTAATAATACCAATTATCAAATCTAAATCTAATTTAATGATGCAATCGTGATGTTTTTAAATCAGAATGCTGAACCGGTAGTCCAAGATATCCGGCTGCCTGTGCATCATCTATGGGTGCCACGGCTAAAACTACTTAATAAAATTGCAAAGTTCGTTGTATTTAAATTATAGAGAAAAGGGTAGATGGCGCGACATAGCGATCATTCCGTTTGCGTTGGGTTTAGTTTTTCCGTTAAACTCCATCTTGCTGTCGTTGAAGTACTGAAATGACCGTATAGATGGCGTGGAAATAAATTAAAAATTATGTAGTTTTTACTTTTGCTGTAAATTAATTTCTATTTACAGGGGATCAATGGCTACTTGCATTTTTGCGTGGAAGCAAGTTCAGTCTCGAAAGAAGTAAAGAGAAATTGGATATGTACTACACTTTGAAGACAATTGTACCAGAATTCTTCGCAAATAGGGATCCACTCGATCCCGGAATTCAAGAAATGCTTAAATTAGGGTGAGGTATATTGAATAAAATGTATTTAACTACTTACACTATTTTGGTTAGGTGTAAATCAATTTCTGATTAACAGATTATTCTTGCCATTGAAGAAATGCAAAGATGTGGATTCTACGAGAATATGTATAATGAGGTTTGGTGTGTTCAATCCATCGATAAACCATTTGTCAGACCTGATCAAAATATCTTTAATGATAACAGAAATACTGATGTTGGAAGATGATAATTTTACCGTAGTTGGTGAGGTGAGTGGTTGTGCAACATTCTCACTAACTCCCGATTTATTAGAGGATATGGATCAGTTAGGAATTTACTAAAATGTATCGGCATTCTCCTAGCATTGCATACTTGGCAGTTAACCTATTGAAATAAAAAAATATATTACGGCTTGCATAACACAAAAAAATGCTGTAGATACAGACATAATTCTAGTTTTATTTCAGGAGGTGATAATAGACTTAAAGAATGTAGGTGTAAGTGTTTTTAGCCAGTGGACCCCAGCTTTAGCCAAAAAAGCGATTACATGTTTTGAGAAAGCACTTCCAGTAAGAGTTAAAAGTAATCACATACTGAACACGCCGTCGGGGTTTGAAGCAGCATACGCTATACTAAAAACATTCCTAGGAGAGAAATTGAAGAAAAGAGTAAGTTTTAAGTAACCATATTAAATTATAGCTGTTGAAAAATTGCTTTGTTAGTGACAAACTTCATTCAGCTGTTTCATTTTAAACTACCCTATTTTTTTAATCTCGTAAAGACCTACTTGAACTGAAGTTGTTTAATTATGTACTCCATGATGAAAACGTTTTTAAGTTTGTGCAGATTTGCCCTGTGCGGCATTATCGAAAGGATGTATGTATAGGCATGATTCTATTCTAATTCTACGAGAAATTTGAACATATATGAGTACCTAATTATGTTTCAGATACAAGTTCATAACCAAAAATATAGCGCTATGTACAAAACGATACCTAAACCTATTTTACCGAATGAATATGGAGGGGATGATGGCACTGTGCTGGAGCTAACCGGTAAGTATATTTTCATAATGCATCCTACAGCCTTCTGTCAGATATGAATCCAAATTAAGTCTTTATCCTTATAAACCTATAAAAATACGAACCTTTCCTAAGTACTTCAAAAATAAGTGGTTTGTTCATATTTACTCTAGGTATTAAAAAGACCGAGTGCGTTAATTTAAAAAATTATGGAAACAAGATGACCTATTTCGAATACCGTAAACAATCTCATGCAGTCGGAGGCATCTTCTTAAATTTAACTATAAAGACCTATTGCCTCCGACTGCTTATCCTTAGTCTTTTGTAATATGCTTTTGACCTCACGCAACATGTAAATTAGCTAAGTAGTACATATCTATGTGTTGTTTTATATTAAAATCAATAAATAATGTTTCTTTCCTATCCGACAGATTACTGGAAAAAGAAAGTAGAAAGCTATCGTGATTGGTTCCTGGACGAAGAAACCTCTCGATCTGATGAATCCAAAAGACCAGGCAAACCAAAGGATTCTTCCATTCTTTTCGGCGTCGAAGGTTCATTTCGAAAACTGGAAGTTGATTAATGTTATACTGCTCTAGTACAATTTGTTAGTTGTCATCATGCATTTTTTAAATTATTATATTTCCAAATAAATTATAATAATAAAAGGATATTTTGTGAGTCTTATTTATTTATCCTTTCTATTTTTTTATTACCTTATTCATACTCATTCTTACTTAGGTATATTAAAAATGTGGAAATTGCTGTTTGTCCGTTTCCTATATTTTCATAGCCCCAAAAATTATAGAAGAAACGACGATCAATGGCTGGTCTTGTAAGGTACATAAATAATATCTTGGTTAACTAAATTAATTGGCCTTGGTTGATGTCCGATTTGGTACCTTAGTTGTGTAATGTCATTTGCATGATAATATTGCAACAGTTTATAATATTTGCAATATCGTAGTTGAAATAATAGGTAAGTAAATAAATAAATAAATATCCTTGGACATTTTTCACACGTAATATTGTAATAGACTCTAACATGGAAATCATTTTTGAAAGGATTGTTTTTTGTGGCTTTATTTAAAAACTTCATTGAGTGTGTATTTGGGCCTAATATTACATTTTATACGACTCAACTAGAGCAAAATAGTAATACGAGTAATGTATACAATAAAATAAAGTCATATGACTTAGGTAATCCATTTGAAAATTATTTTAAATCCTTAAATACAGACCACATTTTATTCAAATGAGTTCACCCGTTTAATGCCGTTAATGCCAAACATACATTTGTAGCTATCATTGGAGGCAATGCTCCCGAAAAAAGTTTTCATGTATCTCCTCTCGTGTTGTCTATTATATCTATGTCTCTGTTACCTATATGAAATAGATATACTCGTATCTCTTATAAGTACCTACATGTAGGTACTTTTTTTTAAATTCTGGATAAGCTTGTGTTTGACCACATCCATGGTAAGTGATGATGTGGCCGAAGGTGGTAAGCACACAGAGCTTATATGGGAACTGGCTCTCAAGTGCAGCTGAAGCAATTAAATTGATGATTATTTTTATCGTAATTAATAAACTAGTCAAGATTACAGTTATCCGCCAATAATGATAATCGATTTTGAATTATAGTATAATTTTGAGTAATAATAATAATAATGTATTTATTTGTACCAAAAGTGAGTGTAAGTATACTCGTATTGAATTAAACAATGCTGAACATGCAATTGAACAGTTTCTACAAATAGACGGGTGCCGGGTGGCATGCCACAAGATAACGCATTTTTGGAGTTCGCACGATGTACGGGGCAGTGTGTTTTAGTATAAAAACACAACCTTAACATAAAAATTCATCGACAAAGTCATAATAAATTTCGGCAAATCGTTACAGACATATCTGACTGACGAGGTGATATTCATTTAACCCTTTGGATCGCAAATAGAGCACACATCCCCAAACTTTATTTATATGTACATATACAATATAATTCCGGGATTGATAGTGGGCATAATGAACCTGTGTTACAAGAATTTCACGTCCCATGCGCTGTGTGTATATGTCGAGCGGTACTGTGACGCCAGCGCAGCGCCTGTGGCAGCGCCGAGTACCGAACCGACCGTCATCGCGTCATTCAGTTCAGTTGTGCTCAGTTATCAGTATAGTGCGCGTGTCGGTTGTGCGCACTCATTGTGTGCTTTGATATGAGCTCGCCTGCCCGTTCTCGCGGGCGCTTGTGTAACATTAAGATTGCCAAAGTACAGCCATGACACAAGAGGAGCCATGCATCCGCCTCGATGGCGATCTTCAGTCCTCCGAAAAGCTCTGTGAAGATGAAGACGTTATCATCAGGAAGGACAGAGCCAGCGTTCGAGACATGATCCTCCGTTTCGAAAGGACCAACATGAATAATCTCAGTGACTCTACTGAATCCTTGAGGAGGTCAAAGAACCCATTGTTGGGGAGTTTGACAAGTATTGTTAATCCAATACAAACACACTATCAACACTTGTGCCCAGTGACAAAATCCCAAGATAGGAATTCAAACGTTTCAGTGAATTCCATATTATCAAATGTATCGGACAATAGTTGTGGTTCGAGTTCTTCAGGATTTATATCGGATAGAAATAGACCTCACAGGCCAGCACCTCCACCACCGGAACCTTTTAATGATAACTCATCCATAGAAAGTAAATCACCTGACCCGGAAGAGGGCACGATCAAGGAAAGGCGGTTTTCATTTACAACACCGAACTCGTCCCCGATCGTTACGCGACGTATGCGACAGCCACCTGTCATAAGAAGAAAATCTACAATCGGAAGTCAAGGACACTTAGGTGAAACTCATTGGTCTTACGGTGTCAAACAAAGTGATTTAGAAAAGTTATTGAGATTGAAATGTTCGGAAACGTCCGATAATGAAGACGATAAAGACGTTGAAAAAAGTGCTAGTGTCGATGTGTCTGAAAGCGATAGTGGTAGTAGTAGTGATGATTCAAATGAAAGTGATAATTCGAAGAACGTTAAGGAATATTTAGTTAACAAAGATGATGCTGTAATGGATACAATTTCGACGGATCATTCTACGGATACATTGATAAATGAAGATGGTAGTGAAGAAGATGATTTATCTTTAGCTTCGGGTGAATCTGGAGATCGTAGTAATTTTGACAATGTTAGCATTAAGTCTATATCCTCACTTGATATGATTCCATACCAGAAGTACGATAGCATTACCGTATCTTCTGATGAATTTGGCTCGGAGGTGTGCCACGCTCCTGACACAGAATTCCTAACTGTGAGTGCAGTGAACGAATGGTGTGTTTCGAAGTCCATGGAACCGGTATTGATGCCGGTGGAATCGAAAAAGGAAAAATATCGCAGGTGAGCTCATTTGATTTTTACAAGATAGCTATCGATGAAAAATATTTGCTATTATCACCAGTTTGTCCAGTGATAACATTATCAGCTTGCCTTCTAGTGTGTGGAGATATGATTAATGCGTCTTTGTCCATTTTATTGTTATAAAATGATACTAAAATAAAACTCGGATAAACTGTAGTAGTAGGAAGCAAAGTAATAATATTGTTTTATAATTGAGTTTCGACTGGATGAATTAAGTAAACAATTAAATATAAATTATAATTATTGCATATGGGCACACGGGCGAGTATGCGGCCACGATGCCGCGTATGAGGTTTCACCTTGATGTTTATTCATATGGCTCGAGGCAGGTAGCTTGTGTTTACCTCCTATATTTGATGAACTGTAAATCGGTATTAGATATACAATATATTACTACATTAATGATAAATCGACTTTAATATGCACCTAATATTGATAATCAATTGAATGAACACGTTGGAAAATTATAAATCTTTTTGCGTTTTATTTGAGTATACACACAACACAATTTAGTTTGATTCGTTTCATCGCAATGAATAACAAAACAGTAAAGCTGTCAACGTGGGTTGCAATGCAAGGTTACTTAGGTAGATTGGCGTAGGTAGGTATATGTATTTTGTCAGTAATGATCTAAGATTTTTGAATGTGGAATCTTGAATCATTAGTGATACTAATATCTATTAGTAATAACTGTAAATAGTTCTAAACGGTATCGTGCATTATATAAAAAGTTTCTTGAAGTTGAAACCATTTACATGGTAAAGTACGATATGAAAATAAAGATACATTGTATTTAATTTAAGCTATATTAATACAGAAACAAAAAGAAGTACCTACAGCAAGTTTTTTGAAATTAATACAACGTTGGTTGAGATGCGTATCTCATGATTAGGAGGGTAGGTAAAGTAATTGTTAAAAATCTATAGTAGCTTACTAGTTCCACTCGTAACTTTCCAAAAGTAAGACCTCCATTATTGATAACTAGCCTCCGCCCAGCAGATTCACCCACTTCCCGAGAGTATTTAGCTTTTAGAGTTAATGTAGCGTCCAATTAATGTAAGAATTTTCAGAATTAGATCCATAGACAGATCCATAAACTCACAAACTCGCATTGAAGCTTTAAGTTATTATAGATTTGAAGCGGAATAACTGTGTAACCTTTTTATTCTATCAATTCGTTATCAGAAAGACCGGCCTTTGCCTTAAATATCTCCTTGAGCGATCTTTTAAATCTGTCAATTTTCTTAATTCTTCATTTTATTTTCCGCTACCTTTTATTTCTGGCTTTGAACATAATGTTATCTAATTTGTTTCTCATTGGCAGCAGTTATTAATTATTTCATTATTAAAATGTATGTTCTACCTACCATTGAAAATATTTTTCAATATGTGTAAAAAAGTATTTTTGTTAAAAAAATACTGAATAGATATATATCAATATCAAACAAATTTAATAAGGGTTCCGTGTTTGACTCCGGAAGTCCGGAGCCGTACAATAAAGTGGCGTATTTTCCTACTTTTTGCTAAGTTTTATAACCCATAGGTATATTCCTCGAAAGCATTAATCAAATTTATTGCCCTTTCTTTGGCCTTTATGATCACACTTACTTACTTAGTACATTATAGCTCTTTAATAAATTTAAAATATACGTTTAAAGCCTTCAGACCTCTATTTAGAAATACCTACCTGATGAACAGTGAACAGTTCACTTTCATGTACCAAATTATAAGTAGTCGTTTAGGGATATAACAAATCAAATACAATAATCCTGGAACATTTTTCACACACGGCCATTTGATCCCAAGTAGAGCATAGCTATAGAAACTAAATACATAACTGAATCTTGTAACCCTTTTAGTTATTTACACCCAGACTGAAAAAAAAAAGTTTTCATGCACACAAACATCTGGATGTGCATATGCCCTAGTTGGGAATCGAAACCACTACTTGTTGCCCTGAAAGAGTAAAAAAAAGACAGGGTAGCGTATCTTAGCAACCACGCCAACTGGACCGTCATAGAGACAGAGTACCTGCTGTTGACCCATGTTGCCAAAGCCCTTTGATACCATAAACTGTCCGCAGATTCCCTAGACAAAATAGTATTCGAAAATTGACACCTATATTAGACATCAAACTTTTTTTTTTTCTATTTCAAATGTCAATTCTATAAAAAAACAGAGAAATTGTCGATATTTTTGTCTATGAAAGATTGGATTACATTACATAATACCTTAGATGAATTAAGGTTTTTACCATTTGCTCACACAATTCTTATCGGCTTTTAAATGGTCGTTTAAGCTAATTATGTAATAGCAAACAATGTTTTGATGACGAATAGGTAGGTGCTATGAATGCGTCACGCTCTTGAGTTCATTATCTTTACCCATAATTATGAGGGTCCAAGCAAGACTTTCGTATTTTAAAATCTTGGCCCTATGAACTGAACAATAGAAGACATTTTCTTTTTTGTAATTTATATGGTCGAAATTTATTAAGACTTATTAAATAATCTCAAGGCGTTTTACGAAAATTAAAAATAGTAATAAAGTAATAGTAATAAAGTTTTCAAACAATAAACAGATGCACTTTCCAATTTTCTAAAACAGCGATTTATTAACTAAAATTTTTCTGTGAAATTAAAAAATTACTTCAATATTTATAATGTGCTTATTTATAAAAAACTTACGTGATTAAATAACAAGTTTTTTTTAAGTAATAATGTGTTATTTTTATGCATCTTAACTTTTTAAAACACTGCAACTGCACTCGCTCTCCAAGGAAATTACTTAAACAATCAAAATTATTCGTGATTATAGACCAGGAATCTTCTCCATTCATACAGAGTGTAGTGCATTACGCTATTTTAGCGATGTTTTGTAAACGCAATAAGTACCTAACTATTTTGATATTATCATTATTTTCGAATGGTATATACTTATTATCTATCTATTGTATGCTAAACGATTGGGCACATGTGGCCGCAGCAAATTGTTTAATGTTATGTTATGTTATGCTAATACGTCTTCTAACGAGGCAGCATCTATTTGCGCAGGTAACGTAAGTCTTTTCTAATCGAGAAAACAATATTTTTTAGCTTTGTAGTAGATACATAGGTATAGCGAATTGCTTGTTGTATTAAATTTGATATGAATGATAACGAGATGGGTTTCATGATGGATAGAAAAATATTTGTAAACCATAATTAGCTCCGCAATATTCAAACTAAATTGTCTGTGGTAGGTAATTAACCTAAATTAACATTTTAGATTTCTATAACTGTCACTAAGTTTATTTTCTCGTTTTCTAAGGAGTACAATAATATACCTCAAAAAGTCCCAATGAAGGAACACCGGCAGTTTCTAGAAATATTATTTAGATAATGCCACTCCCTTTGAAAATGGAGGCCACTATGGGAGTGTCTTTCACCTGGGTTGCTTTAGAAATATTAGCACCAAGTTCTGCAATAGACACTTATCTTTTTATCCTAGTTACCATCATCATTGCATGGGTTTCTATCTAGCTAGGGTAAGATCTGTGTAATGAAATGTAATGTTAAATAATAACAGATAAATAATCTAATAAGGTTTTTCCATTAAATAATACTTATTCGGTTTTTTGGCGACATTATCAATAAATCTAGTGACGTTGTAACACGCCACGCGAAAGCGAAACACAGCGTACGTAGCTATTTGAAATTAGTCATGGCGTTTATCAATTATAATTAAACTTAATTGTAAAGGTACCAAAGTCCGAAAGTAATTTTGGGCTCAAGTTCATTGTTTAAAATGGAACCAAATTATATGTCGGACTTTCCGAGTACGCGTTAGAACTGATAACATACAGGAAAGTGGTCTTAAATGTTTGACCGTGACCGTGCTTAACGCAAGTATTAGATGAAGTGACATCAGAAAAGAAATGGTAATATGTTGTAGTCGTATAAATTTATTCCAGTATACTTTTCTCATCGAGGCCCAAAAACATTCTGGCATTTATCCAGATACCTCCCAGATGAAGTCATTTAGAAACGTACCTACATGTTATTTTCATGCTATTTAAAGGTTTTTGTATATTTAACAGTAGCTACTTATCCTGAATATAAACTTTGATTTTTCAGATAGGTTTTGTTTCAAATATAGCACACAAGGAAGGCTATCAGATGCTTCTACCGCAATACATCGGTAGGCCCTTTGCGAGAGATAGATCGAACGGATGAACGAATAATAAAAAAAAAATGTTATTAGAAATAATGTTTTTTTTTGTTCTTCATTTGCGGACTCGATAAGCGATTGATACTCGTAGATTAGATACAAAATTGTTATTATTAGGCAAATATTTTACTTCTCCCATAAAAAATTTCTTTTTTGTTACATCTTTAAAGCTTCACATTTCCCCAGAATAGAGATATTTGCTCTCGTTGTAAAAATAAGGGGAAAGGTATTGAGCTGATCAATTGCAGAAGCAATGCTAATTTTATCAAGACACGTACACACACTATGTATATATATTCATTTCCTATTTTAATAGATTTCAGTGACGACACAGCGTTTATTTTTACGCGGACGCGCATTCGTGTGATTTCAAGGTTATTGTATTACGTTCCGTATAGTATTGTGTTGTAGTGTAGAATTAAATAATACAACAAGTAAATAAACAATTTTAAATAATAAAGGACAAAATTTAAAAAAAAAAGTATAATTATACCCGATCGCGTAATAAAATAATCAAGAGCAAACGTATTGCATACGGCGAAAGCCAATAGTGCTTTGTAAATATTATTATTTTTATACAAGAATACTGTTTTGTAATTGTTTGCTTGTCTCCGTCCTATTTCGGCAGTCGGGTTATTTAGCACTGATTAAATATTGTTGTCATCTTTGCAATGGAGAATTGTAAGGTTATCGTACGAATAACAAACATTCACTCGTAGTTTCTGATGTATAGTAACGTAACGTTAAGATTTTCTTTGCTCCTTTCTATGATTGAAAATTGCAACAATTCTCACCATAAACTTTATTATCTGGTTACAAATCTCCTCACATTCTCAGACATTACGTACGTATGTCGGTACATAGAATTTACTGTATTACAAAATTTATCGCTCGTTACATTAGCGGCCAATCTCCAAGGTTACTGGAGGCGAATAGGGGATTTCGGGATTTACTCGAGCGCGTCAGATTAACATAAGGGGGGCAACCTTGCACCTTGTGAAGTACTCTCACCAAATCTGAGCCTTCTATGTAGTGTCGAACGCCTAGGGTAGCCCGTCAGATTAGTAAAAAAAAATCGATGGTTTGAAATACTCGAGCGCGTCAGATTAAGGTAAGGTAAGTTAGTTACATGCAAAATAGTGTACATTTCAATAATCTGACAAATTGGGCGTGACGAAAGAAAATTGGAGACTCGCAAAGTTGCAAAAAAAAAACGTCACCTGGATTTTCTCGAGCGCGATTGGTTTTTTTTTTATTTTGAAGGAAATTAGTCACGAATCACGGAAATATCTTAATCTGCCGATTTGCACAAGCCGAAGTGGCTAAAATCATTATTAAGTGTATAGTCCAGGAATATTATGAGTTTCACCTCAGAATGAGAAATAGTCAGCTATTAACTTGTATAAACCTTTATTTTGACACCCTAAAACTTGTCTCAAAAGCTACTTATCTTAGGGTGCCCGCGACTACTGATTTTTCAAGGTCAAAGGTCAAAAAAACATTTATTGCAAATATCTCGTTTCCTATGGGTTTTTTGGTATATGTATTCATAATAAATATTGTAGAAGGTTAAATTCTCTACAACTTTTGTACAAACATTTTTTCGATATCTTGAACCATTTTCGAGATTTCGATATTTTTTACATATTTTTTTTTTCAAACCGTCAGATTAAGGAAATCCCTCAACATAATTGTCAGATTATGGGTCAGTACAACAAGGCCATCAAGAAGAACCGCCTGTATAAAAATCTGACGCGCTCGAGTAAATCAAGGTCACGATTTTTTTTTGCATTTTCAAAAATCGGCCCTGACTGATGGTCGCGTCCAAATCGTCAGTCTTTAAAATAGGAGCTACTGGAGGGTTCACTTAACATCCCTTATCAATGTCTGACGCGCTCGAGTAAATTTTTTTTTTAAATATTTTCGACCCCTTCGTACGGCCACCCCCACCACGCAAAACGGCAGATTATTATTTTTCCGTTATCAGACAGACGTGGCGCGACTACCCTATTAATATCTGACGCGCTCGAGTATTTCTTGGTGACTGTTTTTTTTTACATTTTTGAAACCCTGTAGACGCTCCCCCACCGCTGAAGGGGAAAATATCACATAACCTTTTTTTCTTTATTCCACCTAATCTTCAAATTCCAGTAGGTCCCAAAGACGCTCGAGTAACTACAAATTTAGCATCAATGCCTCCCCTACCATTTGTTTATTTGGGTGGATGTTGATTTATCACGATAATGTATGTACGTTTAGTTTATGTAGTATACAAATATAATATTCGTCTTAGCCATACACACTGTAAAACATCTAAGTATATAAATATAGTTAAAACACTGTAGGTAAGTAGATATACTTACTTATTTTTGATGTGAAACATAGGTATAATTATTTTTCCACAAGCGCCAATAATATTATAATTAAAAAGTTGTTCATAGGTTACCTACACAACATTCGATCATTATAACTTAATATTGCAATTTGCAACACTACGATATCTCATAATTCACAATGGTATTTTTGGTTGTTTTGGGTCACTTATAATTGCACTCGATTCCGGCGACGCGACACAGGTCAAAGTAGGCTAATTAGCCACTGTTAACCTTCCCGCTTTCGGAGTGCTTATAACTTAACTACAGTTTTTAATTATAACATCATTAAGAAGCGCGAGTGTGTGTCGAACACATAATTATCAAGAAATCGCTAATCGCATTGTAATATGCTCGATGGCACAAGTATACGTACCGACTCGAGTGTCTGTAAGGCTCTTTGATAGCTGGTGGTAGTTCTGCCATAATTCTCGTAGAACAAGGAGTGTGAACAAGTACCTACCTACCTATTATATTAAACACATATGAGTATAGTCTTGATTTTGTATTAGTATTACGTAGGCACTATACCATACCATTTGTATTATTATTACTGCTAGAGGGCACTATACCATAATTGAAATTGAAATTTCGACATGGAAGAAATAACAACAATGTTGAAGAAGCTGCAGAATGACTTGTCTCAACAAAGTAATGAAATAAAAAGTTTGAAAGAAGATATTTCGAAACCAATAATTGAGAATATGAACAAAAACTTTTATGAAATTATGTCTAAAAATGAAGAACTAGAGGGAATTATTAACAAACAACAAAATACAATAGAAAGGCTAGAAAGACAAGTACGTATGAAGAATATTGTTCTATATGGGCTAGAAGAAAAAGAAAAAAGCTACGAAGACTTGGAAAAACGAATTATATTGATTTTCAATGAGCATCTCGCCGCAGAATGTACAACATATGATATAGAAGCCGCCATAAGACTGGGGAAAAAAGGAGAAAAAATAAGACCTATTAAAATAACATTCACAAAATTAAACACGAAAATAACAATATTAAAAAGAAAAAACCGACTAGAACGAACCAGCTACTACATAAAAGAGGATTTCTCGCCACAAGTCACAGAAAAACGAAAAGAATTACAAAAAGAAGTAGACCTAGCAAGAAGTCAGGGCAAAAATGCTGTACTAAGACAGGATAAAATTCTTTACTTAGAACAAAGAAAAACCTTTCCAAACAACCAACAAAGCACTAAAAGAAAACCATCAAAATCACCAGAGAACCAGAGAATTTTCACACAATCTCAAGAAAACAGAACTTCACATCCACAAAGCACAACTAAAAAAAACTAAAGTAGATATGAGAAACTTCTTTGTACCTAGAGAAACAGACACAAGTTTTTTTCCAACTCCTATTTCTACCCAAACCATGAGTGATACCCAAATTGAAGAATAGCATCCAGCAGGCCTTCCTCCTCCTAAATACTACAAAAACCGAAAAAATACCCTTACTACCCTTCACTCTCCCGGCACGGCTGGTCCCCGTGGGAGCAGTAGACCAGAACCCTCCATCAAAAACCCACTCAATTTAAACAGTAGAAAAAGCAAATACCTCTATATTGGCACACTGAATGTGAGATCACTGATTAATACTTCGAGATTTACTGAATTAAAATACGCTATTGCTAAGCTGAACTGGCATGTAATTGGACTCTCCGAAATAAAACTAGAGGGCAAAGAAATTATAGAACATCCAGATTTTATCTTCATGTACTACGGAAAAACCCATAACAGGAACGGTATTGGATTTTTAATAAAAAATGAATTAAAGGAAAGCATCAAAGACTTTGTACCAATATCCGACAGAGTGGCAAAATTAAGCATATACATAGAAGGTAAAACAATTCATATTATTCAAGTGTACGCACCAACAGAACAATCACCATCAGAGAACATAGATCGATTTTACGAAGATCTTAGAGAAGCAATGAAAAACACGAACAGAGACACATTGATCATAGGTGACTTCAATGCACAAATTGGTCTGCCCACTACAGAGGATAAAGATGTTATGGGATCGTGGGGATACGGGAAACGGAGTACAAGAGGTCAGATACTAATACAGTTTTGTTTTGAACATCAATTACATATTTCAAACACCTATTTCAAGAAGAACCCGAATCGTCGATGGACTTGGATGCATCCCAACGGCGTCACACGGAATGAAATCGACTATATCATAACCAAAAACAATAACGGTATCCATAACGTCGACGTCATACCTACTACACACCCTACAGATCACAGAATGGTGCGTGCATCATTAATACTTAACAATAAACGCATTTCCTCAAGAAAACATTTCGGAGGAAAAGATACGACCGATATTGCGCCTCCTGAACAAGAATATCTGAAAGAAGAATTTTCACAAGAAATAGAAAACTTGAAATACATAAACATACGGCACACCTACTCTACCCTAGTCACAAAAATTAAAAAAAGTAAAGACAAACTAAAAAATCACAAAAAGTGGAAGGAACCCGTTATTCATAGGAACCTAGCAAGACTTATAAAGGAAAGAACTCTGTTAAAGGAAAAGAAAAACAAAACTAGCATAGAAAAGAAACATTTATCAGCATTATACAAGTTAATTAGAAAGCAAATACAAAAGACATCAAAGGAACATAGATATACTATAATTGAACATGAATTAGAGAAATTTGCATCAGTCAAAAGAGCCTACAAAAAACTGGATTCCCGCAAAAAATGGATTACACAACTTACAAATCACAGACACCAAGTGACGGACAGAAATCATATTTTAAACGTTGCGACAGAATTCTATACTAGATTATACGAGCGTACTGACTCTCATGACGACTCAATTCGAGATATGGAGCCACTCTATTCAGAAAATGTACCGGATTTTTTGGAACACGAAATTAGCCACTCAATCCATCAACTAAAAAAGAAGAAATGTCCTGGAGAAGATTGTATAACTAACGACATATTAAAAGCCATCAGAGAGCCAATAACACCTATTCTAACAACAATATTTAACGAAATCCTCAAACAAGAGTCGATACCACCTGACTGGAATACTGCGATTATAACCTTACTCTACAAAAAAGGGGATCCAGGCAAAATGGACAACTACAGGCCACTGAGTATGCTACAGACACTCTATAAACTATTTACCAGCCTAATTTTAAAAAGGATCTCAAAGACCTTAGAAGACAACCAATCTAGAGAGCAAGCAGGGTTTAGATCAGGCTTCTCTACAAACGACCACATTTTCACGCTAACTCAGATAATCGAGAAGTACAATGAATACAATAAAGAGCTCTACATAGCCTTTGTAGACTATTCCAAAGCTTTTGACTCTATATCCCACGAATCTCTATGGCGCTCTCTTCGTGAACAAGGAGTCCACACAAAATATATAAACATTTTGAAAGAAATCTATAAAAACAGCAAAGCAATAATTAAACTAGAGAAGAAGGGAGAGCCATTTAACATACAAAAAGGAGTCAGGCAGGGTGATCCCATCTCACCAAACTTATTCAACGCAGTTTTGGAGCATATCTTCAGACAGCTAAATTGGCGAAATGTCGGTATTAAAATAAACGGCGAGTTCCTCAACCATCTCCGCTTCGCAGATGACATTGTTTTGATAAGCGAAACACATGCAGATCTTGAGCACATGCTAAAGTCTCTAGATAAGGAGAGTCAAAAATGTGGTCTTCATATGAATGCTGAAAAAACATGCCTGTTAACCAACAGCATACGAACACCAACGGTGATACAAAGCAGGCCAATCGCGTACGTGGATAACTGTGTATATCTTGGGCAAAGCATTTCATTTAAAAATCCTACAGAAAACGAAGTTGAACGCAGAATAAAGAGTGCATGGAGAAGATACTGGTCGTTGAAAGAAGTATTTAAATCACGGATTCCGATTCGCTTGAAAAAGAAAGCTATGGATACCATTATATTACCTACTCTACTCTATGGTTGTCAAAGTTGGACTCTAACAAAGACGATTGCAAATAAACTCCAAGCCTTCCAACGATCGATGGAGAGAAGTATGTTAGGAATTAAACTCCGAGACCGAAAAAGGAGCAGAGACATACGACAATGCACTAAAATAATAGATGCTGTGGAGCTAGCTTGCAAGTTGAAATGGCGATGGGCAGGACACGTAGCTAGAGCCACGGACGGACGCTGGAGTGAGAGGGTTCTCCATTGGTACCTTCGCGAGGCACCACGCAACCGAGGCAGACCCAGGCGCCGGTGGTGTGACGATATTGTGGCCATTACCGGCTCTACATGGATAAGAATAGCCCAAGACAGAGAAGAATGGAGAAAGATGGAGGAGGCCTTCGCCCTTAAATGGACACCCAAAAAAAATATTAATGAATAATTTATAAAACATCAATTTCTTTATATAATAATCTATATTTGTTGTGCATGTTTAAAATTATTGTGAAATAAAAATGAATGTAATTTTTGATTGTTCTTGGGATTTAAAGGCTTAAATAAATAAAAAAATTACGTAGGCAAGTCTCACTATCATTGGAACATGAAATTCCCCTTTATAAACCTATATCTGTTTATTTCCAGTAACATATTTAGGTACTCCGCTATCAGTATTAGCTCATTAAGTATGTTGTGGCTATATGGGATTGTGCTTTATTAAAATAAATTGTTCTCATGAAAGAGACCACAGAACAAATAAAAGAGGTAGAAGGTGAGTACGTAAACAATAGTCTCCAATGAAGTGAAGCAACGTGCACGAAGTTGTGCGCCTACCTTTTTCATTTGGTCTGAGGTCGAGACATGGTTCTTCAGAAATAAGATATGAACTTTTTTTCCTACATGCATGCTTGTTAAAACGTTAAAACCTACTTAATCTCAACGTGGTATGTGATGTGACCGAAGGTTATAAGCACATAAAGCCTACAAGGGAACTGGCTCTCAATTGCAGCTACACTCTCTTCGAAACCAGTTCGAGATCTGTTATAGGGACGTGCTTAGCTACAAATGTTTAACTCGAGGGTGGTAGGTAACGAACCATGCGGATACTACAAAGTGTTCATATCATCACTTACCATGGTAAATAGATACCCGCCTACCAGTGCTTTGATTTCCTCTCGATGTTTTCCTACAAAGAAAACTCGCGTAGGATCAAACCCACGACAATCGTTATATTCGTAGCATTCAATGTAACAGCCACTAAACTACGATTGTCAACAACAGAACTATAAATATAACCACTCCTGCCCTTTGAAGTAAAGACACGACGACACCGCTTACAAGATAGGTACACTACGCATTGTAGATCTTATCTTGCTTGAACAATATGGCTTTCTTAACACGACGACATGTGGGATTTCTCAAGGAGCAATTTCACAAGATTCATTTCTCATAGCGTTCGACACTGTGCTGTTACCAACATAAATTCTTTTCATTGTGACTGCGTATTACTGTAACTTTCGTCTACTATGGTCTAATGATTATTCCAGGTTAAAAAATAACCCAAGTTTTATTCCAGGGTTTGCTGTTTACCTATTTGCCAAATATACAAATCCGTTTGGCTACCATATTGTATTAATTTACACACATACACACACAAACTCTCGTATTTATGTTATTAGTAGGAGCTCGTATTGATGAGTCAGTATTATTTATTATGCTTGTGATAATACTGAGTAGAGCGCCTGCTTTTGTTACTGTAGTCAATTGAAGAGTTTTTCGATACCAAATTACATACCTGTATTACAACAAATAACAAAAGACTGTCCCATAACAGTCGATAGTTTTTTTGCGCTGTAGTAGGTATCTGAGATATCGGCTAACTATAAATCGTTATATGCATATTATTATAATCTACTAGCTGTCCCCTGCGGTTTCACTCGCGTTCCGGTGGGATCTAGCGGTATAAAAAATAGATACCAACCTATTCTCAGATCTACTGAATATACATATAAAATTTCATATGAATCGGTCAAGCCGTTTCGGAGGAGTATGGTAACTAAAACTGTGACACGAGAATTTTATATATTAGAAGATATATCTATAATAATATATAAACGCTAATCTCAGGAACAACTGGTTCGAATAGAAAAAATCTTTTATTCTTTTTAGCTTCATAATTTCACACGCATTCCAGGCTGTCAGGATTTTTCTGGCGGTAGCATTTGTGAGCCAGTTTATACCTACCTAGGCTTTGGGTTTACCACCTTATCGCAAGTTGTTGCGATACCATGGTGAGATAGTGACTAAACATAAAGACAATTCAATATTAAAACTAAAATTTAATGACCTTGACAAACATAATTGCTACACCTACATACGTAATTTAAATTATGTTAATGTACCACGACGAGCATATAATTATTTTGCTCTATTATAGTCACACTAGCGAATAAATTAAACGTAAAGAAAAACTATTTAAATGTATATTAATTGTGATGCTAGAATGCATGGTCTGTTTTCGCTTCGAAACTAAATAATCTACATCGAAATAAGCGTCAATAAATCTACAAATAAAGCAAAATATTTTTACCGAAGTTAACTAGCTGTTGACATTTACAAAAACTGGCAAAACAAGTTATAAACGTTCCACTTTACAATGAATGCACATTATAAAAATATAATACTACTAGCTTACCCGCGGTTTCGCCCGCGGTTCGTGGAATCTTATCTTTTCCCGGGACAAAATATAACCTATGTTCATCAGGGATAATGTAGCTTTCTAATGGTGAAAGATTTTTTCAAATCGGTCCAACAGTTTCAGAGCCTATTCAATGCAAACAAGCAAACACATCTTTCCTCTTTATAATATTATTATTATATAGTATAGAAATACCAATATACTATTCATACATCTATATTATAATAATTAAAGTCTGTCTGACCTGGATATCGAAATGGCTACAATTCTGTACTTTTAGGATACCAATGAAAAGGGCATAGGAAGATTCTTCTAAGTAACAAAGTATCCACAATTAAAGTTAAACAGCCGTAAACGCGTTTGCTTCATGTTACTCAGAAGAAGGTTCTTGAAGGAAGGACTTATCTTGATTTCTATTTGCGGGGATTTTCCTCCAGGGGCATGTAGATTTTTGATATTGACTAACGACTGTGTTCGTTAATAGTAGATAATATAGGAAATACCCATCTTTTACATCTTATCATTTACGTATGTGTGTGAGCTATTCAAATTATTTGTGACAGTATACCTTGACCCAATTGATAAAGTAACTCGATATTGGAACTTTTTATTTTTAGCACAGTTCTGAAATATAATTGGTACAAGGACAGATTTAAAATATCAACTTTCCATATCTATTTTTAGGTCAAAATCAAAGTTGTAACTACTTTATTCACCTAAATACCTTTAGCCTCCTTATGTCTGCGCAAATTTAAAGAGGCCAGGGCCTATGTATTTTTATTTGTTCCATAGTTTTTTCGGAAAAACAGAAGCTAATATTAAGTAGGTAAATGTTAAATAACCCAGGTAACCGAAATAATGACTTCTTTCCTAGCGATTCCATAAAATAGCTGAACCCAATTTTTTATTACAGACGATTGACAGAACGCGTTAACGAGTTGATACACACTGAAAACGTGTACGTGGAACGACTGAGGCATGTCGTCGAAGACTACATCCCGGAGATGAGCCGACCAGACCTGCCGCCTTCCTTCCGAGCTTTGAAACCAGACGTCTTCGGTAACATCGAGCGAATATTCCGATTCCATTCCGAAGAGTTCCTCCCGGCGTTGAGGGACTGCGAGAATGATCTCAGAAAATTGGGTCAATGTTTTAGAAGATTCGTAAGTGTTTCTAGTCTAATAAGTCAATTAACGCGAGACTAGGTCTGCCGTTGATTACCACATCGCTACTAGCATAGAGTATCCCTACTACTGTTTGTGTTGTTATGCCAGACAATTGACTTGAAAATCTTCATCAAACCGGACTCATAATTATACGGAAATAGTACCGTGAGACACAGTGACAGCTCTAATGTAGGTATTATCGGTAACAATACACCGCAGTTGGAAGCTGTAATAGATATTTATAAAAGTCAATAGATTATTTCTTAGAACTATCACAGATATAAAAGGTCTACCTTGAGACTCTAGATAGTATTGGTTATAGTAAATACTAGTTGGCGTAATGACCGATTAGGAATAAATCATTATAAAAACATTTATGTCACGGACTAGCGAAGCGCGTGATTCTATGCTGTATCACTATTCACCACTATAATTAGATCTATCACCTCTCCATGGATTCATAGAAACCGTGAGAGTGGAGAAATTTAAATAAAAGCAATGGGTCTTGTATTTTTGGGCGACTTGTTCCTGACTTATTAGTGATGCACGATTCTTTTAGTTCCGTAAGTTACCGCCACATTGCCCTTGCTCGTGAAAAGTTTTCTTGTTCGGCTCCATTCGGAGAAAGTACGTGATTCTTCGTTAGTTTTAGCCGATAATATAAAATAACAATGGTCATGTCGTGTTTAATTACGACTAATGTTGCTATCGATTGACACGAAATGGTTATACAAAGACCTATATTATTCAATAAACGAAATATTTTTACAGGAGCAGAAGTTCAATATGTACGTCATGTACTCTAGAAATAATAAGAGAGCCACGAGACTGGTGTTTGAGCACAAGCAATTCTTTCAGGTGAGCGTTTGTTATTTATTTTAAAACAAAATGTATTTAAAATCTTCTATACAGATAAATTGATTAAAATATTACTGAGCAACGAGTAATTCATAGATTTTATTGTCATTTGTAATGATAAGCCATCAGAAAAAGGACAAAATAAATATTGTCGAATACCAACGTATGGGCAATGCAAACAGACGAAAGAATGCTACTTTGCTTAATATTTGATGTTTACTTATAATTCTATCAATCGAATGTTTGGTCTAAATTTTAGCCTTCTCAGTTCAGGATTTCAGAAAAGGCAACGTTGTGAGAAATATACCTAACGTGTCATAATAATACACACGACACATACCTAATCTACTTTGTTCAATACGAACCTATTTCGGTTGACACGTTTTTAGGCAAATCCCTGACACGCGTTAGTCACACCTCATTATCACATTATCAGTTTAGTACATATGTAGGTACCTATTTAAGTTCGAACGCATCCATTTGCCTTATCATATCATCCGTACCAATAAACCGTCTTATCAATAAGATATGTAGCTAAAAGTTGATTTAATGACTATATTACATTTGGCTTAAAGTTCTATAGAATTACGATTATTTATATTGCACATTGGTTAGTCGAAGATACAATCATCCATCCCACAGTGTCTTGCATATTCTTAACGTAATGAAAAGTAGCC
Source organism: Ochropacha duplaris (assembly GCA_951361185.1). Taxonomy (NCBI): domain Eukaryota; kingdom Metazoa; phylum Arthropoda; class Insecta; order Lepidoptera; family Drepanidae; genus Ochropacha; species Ochropacha duplaris. The sequence goes on from OX592691.1 coordinate 10,283,275, forward strand.
CATGGAGGACATCCTATATTATTATATCAGAATAGAGGGGTCGGGACGACTCTAGAAGGCAAGCTAAAAACCAAACCTAATAAAAGAACCTATCCTGTTTTATTCCAGGATATGATCTACTTTTGTGCTAAGTTTTATTAAAATCCGTTCAGCCGTTTTTGCGTGATTGAGTAACAAACTTCCAAATGTACTTACAAACATTCACATTTATAATATTTGTAGGATATTACATAGGTAGATACATATAACTCCCTAGGTACCCTACTTTAATATTGAAATGTAGTATATTCAATATTCTTACTACTGAAATAATAATATTAACAGATTCAAAAATAAATATAAAATAATTGACTGCTATCAAACATCTCATCCACTACACATCACCTGCTTTTGGCATACCTAACGCTCATATTGTTGATGTAAATAATTGCTAGCCCTTTAGCCATTGTACTTACTTTGGGGGAGAAGTTCGACACTTCTGATCTTAACTATGACTAAGATTTACGACCCTTGTTGTACTCAATGGTTAAAACTTATGAATGAGTTTGAGGCTGTATGGGCTAAATCCCTTTGCCTGCACTACAATAGAGGAAATAAAATTTGCACACTTCCGTTCCTATCTGACAAGCTGGCTTCTTTTTACATAATCCCGTCCCTCTTCACGAAATTCCTCCCACAGATTGCAAAGTTATTACACATCAAAAATTGTTCAATATATTCAGTATTTTCTCCGCACTGCAACGTTCCATAACAGTTAAACATAAATATGGGTATCATACATTTATCAACTGTCTATAATGTGCACGCTTCACGAACGATGGACATTTCGGATGACTTCCTCATATCAGTGTTTACGGTGTGTTAGCAATGCTGTTAAACTACCTAACTGTTGGCATTACCGTTACATGTGCACGTCTACATTATATAGGTATAAGCACACTGTTTTTGAAAAACGGTATACAGTTTCAAATAATTAGCTATTCATAGAATATTAAAAAGACTTTGTCTTCAAAATTGTTATACTTCACATACTTATTTATTATTACGAATACAATGACTAAATGGCTTCGGACATTGAAAAGTTATTGTAAACTTGAGATCCCATATAGACTTTGTTTGCTCACCTTCATCGCTTAAAAAACATGCATAAACGAGTAAAAAACAATTTAAATTAAAATAAAATTATGTTAATTCAACGTTGATTGCAACAAAGTATTGTCATTATTAATAAATAACATAAAATTAAGGTAATCAAGTGAAAGTTAATTAAATGTCTCGCACTATTTCCATTCTGTACGTTCTCAGTCTACTTGCTTGTTACTTCTGCTCCAGTTATCCCGCGACTCAATCGCGACGCGATCACATATCACGACCCAAATCACACACGAAAGCAACCGGTGAAAGGCTATAAGTGTTATTGATACTCATTTAATAAACATTTAAACTGACGAGACATAATGCGACGTCTATTGTTATCGATTGACCGACTGTTTTCTTCGAAGCTTCAAACATTACGGGAAATTGTCTCCTATAATGTATAATAACAAATCAAACTGTCATAGCCTATGTCTTTTAATTCCGTAGACGTGCATTTATTTACCTATTTATAATAAGCGACTTTCGAGGAAAATTTTATTATTATATTTCTGATAGGTAAATGAAACTGTTTAAAATGTTACCATAGATAAATGAAGACGCGCCCCACTCATTTTACAGTACAAGTCTGCATCGTTTCGCTAGTGTTGTAGTGCTGCATATCGACATACACATATCGATATGTGTACTTATAGACATCGACAGCACTACAACACTAGCGAAAAGATCTACATTAATATTTTAAAGGATTAAGAAAAAAGGACTGGGTTGCGTCTTCGTGTTATTTTATTAGGTGGTTATAAGCATTTTCTGTTTCAGGACAGACAATTTGAATTAGGCGATAGATTAGATCTTTCAAGCTACCTCTTAGAACCAGTACAAAGGATACCGAGGTACAAACTGTTCTTGGCAGACCTTGTGAAAACGTACACGAACTACGAGAACGAAAGATGCGAGTCAGATTCCAGAATATCTAAACTAAGTGTGGACAGCGACGAGACTGGCGGCAGTAATGGAGAGTCGGATAATGATGAAACGCCATTGGAAAGTTTGAAGTTAGCAAAAACTATGATTGAGTGCGTATTAACTGCTGTCGATGAAATAATGGCTTTGGAAAACATTACCGACTGTCCGGTAAGTGAAAGAATACTAATTACATTGGCGTTGAGTCACACTGTTTTATAAATTAGCATATTTATAACATAAAGTAGTCGAATTAAACGAGCATCATATGCATGTCTTCAATTATTCAGAGTCTTCGAATTAAACCATTCGATGTTAACAACATAAAACAAAGAATATGTTATGGATAACTTCTAAATTCTGCAACAAACTAATACCTACTTGTAGTATTAGCAACTATTATTTATACGAGTTTATACTCATACTCGGAAAAATCAGTCATAAAAGTTGTCTTCTACGGTTTTACCCAATTTGACCAAATTTAGGGTAACCTATGCTTTTACTGCACTTTCGCATTTATATTATTTGAATGATTATTAGGCTAAGATAGTTTGATACAAGGTTTTCACATTATTGTAAACATACTAGTTTTATAGATGACTGTGACGTGTCATATGAAGCTTTCTCTGACAGTCTTCAACAGGTTTTTCAATGTTTGCGCCTTGTATGCTGTACTGTACGACATGAAAGCAATTGGTTAACTATACCTATATGTGCCACGCTGTGAGTCGTGGATTCCCACTGAGGATACACAATGAAGACGCTCTATATGTATAATGTACTAGCTGTCCCCCCGCGGGTTTACTCGCGTTCCTGTGGGATTTTATCTTTTCCCGGGATAAACAGTTTCCTATCTCTTATTCTAGGTATTCTATTTGTCTCGTCAAGATCGGATTAGTAGTTTCGGAGAGCATCGCGGACCAATATCGTTACACGGGAATATTATTACATTGACGTATTGACGTCAAAATATAAGATTTCATATGAATTAGATAAGAAATTATCTAAAATACTGAAATTGCAAAAGACATAGAATACACGATAATCGCACTTTTTAGCTAATTATGTAAAATCTATATTTTGTATGCATCTACTGAATATAAAATTCCTCCCTCATTTTTAAAACATTCCTGAATACTGAAAATAAATATTGTTTTCAGCTGTACTTGAACCTGCTGAACCAGGGTAGGCTTCTGCGTCAGAACGAGTTCTTCGCGATGGACACAGCTCGTCGGAGAAGACAACTGATGAGGATCTTCCTATTTGACAAACTGGTGCTCATTACCGCTGTTTACAGAAAGGTTAGTAAAAATCACTTTGATTTCATATTTCAAAGGGCAGATTTCGTACTACCTACAATTTGTGTTGTTAATTTATTGGTAACTTAGTGTGCCTGTAAAATAAATAAATATAAATATCCTCGGACATTTTTCACACACGGCTATCTGATCCCAAACTAAGCAGAGCTTGTAATATGGAATCCAGATGACTGATATACTACATATACTACTTTTTTTTTTGTAAATACATACTTAAATAGATAATTACACCCAGACTCAAGACAAACAGACATGTTCATGCACACAAATATCTGTCCTGGATGGGAATCGAACCCACGACCTGCGGCGTGATAGGCAGTGTGTTAACCAACCACGCCAACCGGCCCGTCAAAAGCTGTGAATTTTGCTATGTTATCCCGGTTACATTCTATTGCCAATCCATTCATTAATTTTTGAAGCGTGTTTTTGAGTACGCCATTGAGAAGTATTTTTAGTTTAATTTCAACCCACTGTTAACTAATAATAGATTGTGAAAGTCAATTTAGGGTACCTAATGAACAGTACGTAGATAAAAAATGCTCTGTAAATGTTAGGTAACACTCGATATCAATCTCTATTAATAATAATAATTTATTTATTTTTCATTTACATAATACATACATGTTTATACTTAGTGTTGGAGCCTCCTTTTAAGCATGCAATGCCTGTATTAGGAGACTCCGCTCTTCCATAACAGTTTTTTAATTACATTTTAATTGTTATCTACTAATATATATATATGTGTGTGTGTGTGTGTGTGTGTGTGTGTGTGTGTGTGTGTGTGTGTGTGTGTGTGTGTGTGTACGTGTGTGTGTGTGTATGTGTGTGTATGTGATTAGATGTTATTTCAGGAGTGCTTCTGTTTCTTCGTAGGTAAGTGTTTTAATCCATTTAGTTATGTGTTTTTTACATTCACAGTGTGGTTTTGTGTAAATGTCTATCTGTTTATTCACCTTATTGTAAAGATGTGCGGAACGTTTGGAACATTGTATAGATGCAAACTGGGTTTTGGTTTTAGGGACAAGTGCTACATTGTATTTTCTCCTCTTATTATTTATATTCCTATTGTATGGTAGGATCCTGTGTTTGGTAAGTACAGTTTTTAATATATATAGCTTTCTGACTGACAATAAATCACTATTTTGATAAAGACTTTCAGTGCAGTACCTAGTTTTTTTGAAATACATAAGCTTTATCAAGGCGCGTTGGGCACGCTCCAATACAATCACTTTAGTTTTTGCTGCACCGCCCCAAGTAGTGATACAATATATCAAGACAGACTGCACAAGAGCCAGGTATATCTCGTTTAGTAATTTTTTTGACTTATCTTGATTATCCACTACATTTCGCGGTACGACATATCTTAATGTCTTAAAAATCCAACTCAGCTTTCGTACTCTACTAGTGACATGTTCGAGATGGGGGTACCATGATAGATTTTGGTCTATCACTACTCCTAGATATTTTGTAAATGAAACTTTGTCGATAGATGGGCATTTGCAGTTCGTGTTTTTAAGATCATTACATTTATGAATTTTTAAGTTAAATTCGCTGCTAGGTTGCGTACGGTTGTAAATACTATAGCATATGTAATTGGTTTTTGAGGTATTTAAGGTAAGTAAATTATTTTTTAACCATTTGGCTACTTGGGCCATTCCCTTTTCAGCCCTCAGCTTAACATCACTCCATGAGTTCCCATAGAAGACAACTGCAGTGTCATCTGCATACGAGAGAACTTGTGCATTTTCGATTTTTAGGCTACAGAGATCATTAATGTAGATCAAAAATAATGTTGGTCCCAGAACGCTTCCCTGAGGAACTCCATATGACACTTCAGCGTCTTCACTGGTATACTGATCTAATTTTACCCTCTGAGTCCTGTTTTCTAAATAATCCTTGAAGAGAACCAGTGAAGTACCCCTGATTCCTATTTTTTCCAATTTTGTGACAAGGATTGGGACAGAAACGGTATCAAACGCTTTTTTTAAGTCTAGGAATACTGATAAACATTTATTACCTTTATCTAGTTGTTCAGTAACTATCGAACTTAGTATAGTGACAGCGTCCTCAGTAGATCTACCCTGCCTAAATCCGTATTGAGATGAAGATAGTATTTCGTAATCATTCAGGTATTTTAGTAGCCGAATATTAAGTACCTTTTCCAAAATTTTTGATAAAGCAGGTAATACAGATATAGGCCGGTAGTTGCTTGCATCGTCTCTGTCCCCTCCTTTATGTACTGGGGTAACGATAGATTTTTTTAGTGGTATTGGAAATATACCTTTGTTAAAGCAGAGGTTAATGAGGTGAGTTATAACAGGAACAACTTCTTTTCTAACATATTTAAGATACCTTGACGAAATATTATCCCACCCCGGAGCACTATCAGATTTAAGATTCCTTATAATTATATCTACTTCATAACAATCAGTATCCAGGAGCACAAAAGAATTAAGTAGGGCACGTGGTGATGTATGCTGACAATTTGTCACATCTACCCCAATTTGCGTGGCAAGCTGTTTGCCAATATTAATAAAGTAGTCATTAATGAGGTTCGCAGATTCAATAGGTGATGATTTAATATTAATTAATTCAGTATTTTTATTGTTTTGTTTATTCGTAAATGTTATATATTTAATATTTTTCCAAAGTAGTTTATTATTATTTAATGATTTGGTAAGTAATTCACGTTCATATTTTCTTTTTAGCTTTTTGATTAGATTATTGCAGTAATTTCTATATCTCGTATATGATATTTTCAAAATTTCATTGTGCGGATCAATACGATATTTTTTTTGTAATTGGTTCCGATTTTTGATGCATCGTAGAATGCCAGCTGTTATCCATGGCTTTAAAATTCGCTTACTATTTGGTATCTTTTTTATTGTTGTATTTAATTTGATGGATTCAGATAATAATTTTATAAGTTTGTCGGTTAATATAATAGGATCATTGTAAAAAAGTAGTTCTTCTAATCTTTTTTCTTCAAGAAATTTCAAGGCTCCTTCGAAATTAATTGTAGTAGTAGTAGAGTCAGTTGCGGGAGTATTGATTTTTACTTTGGACAAAGCTAGAAAAGTTGTAAAGTGATCAGTGATTGATGTGTTTAATACTGCGATAAATGCTGATGTTTTCTTTTTATTTATTTTCAACATAAAGTGGTCAAGGCAGTTCTTTTCTCTAGTTGACAGCGTATGTCCAGGAAGTAATCCGTATTCTGACAACATGTTTAGATAATTCATCCTATTCCTATACTCAGATGACGATTCCATGTCTTTAGATTTTATATTAATGTTAATATCTCCCGCTATAATAACACTTTTATTTGAGGTTATTGTGTTTAGGTGATTACTGAGAGAATTGATAAAAGTGTCTGCATTAGTATTTGACGGAGAACGGTAAATACATAGTATAGTGTTATTGAGAGTATCGACCTGCAGACATGACGAGTGGGCTAATCTTATTTCATTAATTTTGTGTTTTAATTTGCTTTTAATATAAACAACTACACCATCATTTTGGTTATGTTGATGTTTGGTATAGTATGAGGTATAATTATTTAGTTGTGGGATAGGTTTATTATTGTGAAGTCTACATTCTGTCAAAATAATTACATCTATTTCAAATTTAAAGTTGGATAACGTAACCACAAAATCGTCAAAATTACAATAGATACTTCTTATGTTTTGGGATACTATAGTCAGGTCATTTTTGTTAACGGAAACACGCTTAGAAAGATCGGATATATCACATTCAATAGCGCGCGCAATTTCAAGTTTGTCTATTTCATCAATGGTTTGTAGAGTTTCTTTATCCATTATTGATATTAATCAGTATAGACGTCATTATCAAGTCCGTGTATACTTCTACGAATGTAATTTGTACGTGCTTGGAAACTGTGAGAGATGTAAGGTAAGTAATGCTATTATAATTTAGAGTAAGTGTATTTAGTGTAACATTTGTAGTTAAAGTACGTGTGTTTTTTTTCAGATAGTTGAGTGTGAGGTTTTTGTTTGTCGAGTGTTTTAGTGTAGTTTTGTAAGTGTGTATTGAATGTGTAAAATATGTGTAATATGTGTAACAAACAGGTTTGTTTTGCAAACTTATAATAGAAATAAATGCGCAATAAATAATACAACAAAGTGCTAGGAAAGACAGCCTTAGGAAATAGTACAAGTTATGAAAAATATATAGTCATTGTTTTATAAGAAGCTGATGTACCTGCTCTTCACTTCTTAGCGTGACGATCGGTGAGTTTTCATCTTTTCTTATATAGACCTTGCCGTAGGCGGTCCAACAGAACTTGTAGTTATTTGATTTAGCTAGGTCCCTCGCGAGGTAAAATAAGCGCGATCCTTTTGCAGTTAAATGCTCGGCAATAAAGACCGGAGTATCTTCATGTTTTTTTAATCCAAGGTGCTTGCAGCATATCTTACTCTTATGCTTTATGTTGAAATTTTTACACATTCGCATAACCTCAGTCTTCAACAGAGTAGAACCTGTTTCCACTATAATCGGGGTATTTTGGTTTTCAGTATTCTTCCCTCTTATTCTGTAGATGTCTTTAATATCTGGCTTAGTTATTTCACAGCCTATGTTGCGAGAGAGACATGTAACCATGTCAATGAGGTCATCCTTGGTCTCAGTATTAATTTTCGGCACATTTTTAATGACGAAACTTGCTTTACGGCTATTTATTTGCATGTCCTCAACCCTGTTTTCTAAAATCAATATATATTTTTTATCTTCTTTGACTTGATTCTCTAGTAGGTTTATTTTATTTTTAAATTCCTCATTCTGCGCTGAGAGAAATGTGATGGATTCGTTGATGGCAATGTTAGTCTTTTGTATTTCTTTAAGACTAGCCGCAACCTGATGTAACTCGTTTCCCTGTTTATTTAACAATTGAGTTATCATTATTTTCATCTCGGCCTTAAAGTCATCCAGCTGTTTAGAGATCGGGTCATCCATATCCTCTCTAGTTCTCTTAGTACGTTTATGGACATAGTTTGGCGGCGTTTTATTATAGTTTCCTCCCACGTTAAGCTCTGTATCGGACAGAGATTTATTCAACTTTGAATCCATGAGTACTAGGGTAACAGAACTTATGCGGTGGTATATCGATGAGGTAGTTGCGAAAACAACAAAAAATGAGGGTAGGACGAGAATGATAGCAACTGCTTTTAGATTTGCCGGTGAACTTTCACACACGTGACTGGACCACACGTTATTATTGAGTGTTAGTTTCCGCTGCAGTCGTCATTTATTGACGGAAACTTAGTTTCAAAACAGTCGTTTCAAAATAAAATAGGTAATGTTTGTTTTTTTCCTTTGTCAACGCGAAAGTTTGCGACGTTCTCATTTATTTTGTCATTTTTATTAGTTTACTTTGTTCGTAAAAAACTGAATGCTATATTTATTATTTTGCTTATATTGGAATGAATCACACTTATGTGAGTCATTGGTTATCAATAAAAAATAAAAATAATGTAATTACATTACATTGACAGTCTGCGTGGGTCACCAGAGATATGATAAGGAATAGTAGCTGGGTTAAATACCTCGGCTGTAATTTAATATTTAACCACATATAGATAGTAATTTACTATTAGCTAAGTAGTGTGAATGCATGAGTCATAACGGCATTAATCCTGGCCAATGTTTGACCACAAGTCCAGAAGACACATTGAGTTCTTTGAATCGTAAGCTAACAATGGCTGAATTATTATCGGTACCTAACTATGGTTTCATTGAGTTCGTACGTATGTAGTAGCTATATCTAATCCGATTTATAACACAAGTGACAACCAAACAGACGGGTCAACTGATGGTAAGTGAATTCCGTCGCCTATAATAGACATTAGCAATACCAGGGGGAATGCCAATGTATTGTTGACCTTTTTACCATGCCTTAAAGCATCCATTACATGTCGACGAAAACAAAAGACAAAAATCTGATTACTCCACACTCCAACTCCATACTCCAACAAACAGTATGAAAATATTAGATAAAACAAACAGTAGGTAGAAGAATTTATAAGACAGGTTCATTTTCACACCAACTACGTTACCCACAGAAGTTATAAGATTTAAAGAACAAATATAATTATTATTACTGTGGGTGCTTATTGATTGGACAGTTCCAACTTCCACTAAACTTGCATCATAATTAGATATCGTTACGACAGATATTAACTCAAATAGTTTATTACTCCGACGCGACACGGCGGCGACGCTGTTCGATTTTGCAGTCTCACTCAAGCAAAGAATATTATACTTTATTATGTACTGGGTTCCTTCCCACGGTTTTGCGCGTGTTCTCGGGGCAAAAAGTAGCCTATGTCACTCTCCAGGCTATAGACTAGGATCTTTATGCAAAAATCACGTTAATCCGCGCTAAGCCGTCGATCCGTTGCAGCATGATAAAATTGTATTTATAATATTAGTATCAATATCATGTCAATTGCTCTTCTAGAATTGGTCAGCAGAAGTTAATTATTATTTGACCGCAACCCTATTTAAACTGTAGGTTTATGTACAACATCTGTCTATAGTAGGTAACATGCTAGCTATAGGTAAAGGAATAGTACTTTTAAAACATTCGCGGACTAAATTCATATTCGATGCATCTTGATCGAAACGTCGAGGTTGGTCAAAATTAAATTTTGATAATAGGTATTCTGTGCGCGAATAATATCCCGATATAATCTACGAATATGAAAAGAATAGGAAGTCTATAACATTTCTCAGATTATGTAATTAATGAATTTGCCATGAATTAAAAGATTTAGTCCTATGTCGTACTTTATCCTAATAACTTATCTTCTACTATAACGTCAATTACTTTATTATAAATCCTCGTATTATAACACGACTAGTCTAGCACTTCACATAATGTATAATGTTACCTAAATCACTAATATGATAGGCTAAAGGCGGAGTTAGATGTGGAGGTTACTAATTAGACGTAGAGTACCGAGAGTATCTACACTTGTTTACAGTTGGATATGGTACAAGGAAAATCCAAAAATTATAATCATATTGAACCAATTCTTATTGAAATAATTTTACCTTAAAATAGTTTTTACGATGCTAATGTAATGTTTGTGGATTTAGAAACACATTCAATAATTTAAGTATAGATCTTCTCGAAAAGCGTGACGGTGACAAAAATATTTTGTCAGTAAAAGTATATATTAAAAAAATATGAAGTATTTAGTACACAATACCAATTGTTTGTAATGGCGAGAGTTAAATGACCTTGTCGACGCTTCACAACGACTAATTTATCACGCACTGTCGACTTCAGCTGTTTGTCGGCGCAGGCGCAGGCGCAGGAAGTAGGTACGAGAGATGCTTCTTATTATAGTATCGTTATTATATGTTAAACGATGCCGTAAATATTCACTATCTAATAATTGCAAAGGTCAACATATTTCCTTACACTGATAGGACCAAAATGAACTGCATTATAGAAACAGTTTGAACCAATCTACTACTTGTTATGTTTTCAGTTATAATGAATAGGTTTCATCTTGACATTCTATAAAGCACTTTATTGCTAGCTTGTTAAAGAACATTATTATTTGTAACATATACATTAGTAGTTTAGTCGTGTACTTTCTCGTGGAACGACCAGTACCTGACTAGCTCCTCGACATTATAAAGATTTTCTTCACTTACTAAGTAACCTGTGTCATCGAAATCAGTAGATGGTTATGACTATATTTTGCGACTATACATCAATTTATCTATTGAGGTCAAAGTTTGATTATTATAACCACATAAATATTGTTCGAACAAAATATTTATGAAAAACGAAAAATAAACCTTGTACTTAATATGTATCAAAGGTCAGATGTCAATATCTGATTGATGGAGATAATTTGTAAGCAGCTGAAAAGATTTGGAATGAGTGTGCAATTATCGAATAACATGAGAATAGTAATGTAGGCGCTGCTAAATACGAAACAATGCTAAGTTATGCCGTTTGCGCGATACGGATGAATGAGTACGATTAATCTTGTGTTTTAATACTAGTTTTGTGAAACTTGCAATGGTCATATTTAAATCGAAAGTCTCTGTCTCGTTACGCCTACGGGTCTAGCTAAATAAAGATATTTTGCCATTATTTATTACGGTCAACCTTAAGACTAAATGTGATGATGGCAATGCGGTCTATAGCAACGCAGGTAATTTTTAAGTGGATATCAATTAATCAGTAACAGATTGAAGAGACGCCAACGAGTAGTGCTATCTAAGCCTTAGGTAGCAGTAGTGAATCATAATTATATATTAAGTCCTATCATAAATAAATGTAGGTATTATTTGGATAGAACTATATATATAGATAATGATACCTGGACGTTTGGCGATCCACCACTGTGCGTTTTACGCGGTCTTTCACTCCACGCACGCTAGACCTGTGGCATCGACTTCCTGCGGCGGTGTTTCTGAACGGATACAACTTAGGGACCTTAAAGAAAAGAGCGGATTCCCTTTTAAAAGGCTAGCAATATACCTGTGATCCCTTGGGTGTTGCGGGTATGCATGGGCTGTAGGGATCACTTAAAATCAGGTGACCCGTATGCTCTCTTGATATAATAAAAAATAAGATACACAAACCAACAATAGGGGATAATACAATAAATTAACAATGAGTTAATATGTAATAATATGGATAAAACATTTGGAAAAGTTTATTTAGTAACAGTAATATTTGTAAGGTGTTTAGCATAGTCAATTAATAACTCAATTCTCAAAATGTTCTGTAATACGTTTCAGCAACCACGTGTGGAGTACTTCATCTATAAAGACCACATCTCAGTTGACGACCTGGGTATTACTGCGAAGGAGCATGATCAGCACAAGTTCACGATATGGTATAAAAAAAGGAACCTTAAGTCTTACAAGTTGGAAACTGCTGAGCCCATCATAAGGAACTCTTGGGTAGATGATATCACTTCACTGCTTTGGGAACAAGCTATGCAAAAGAAAGGTAAGATAAAATGTTGGCTATAATAATTAGAGTTGAGCTCTACAATAAATTTAAGAACCATAAATGATAAGCTTAAGCATGACAAGCAAATTAGAATTTCTAATAATAATCAGAATGATAAAATAGTCATCAAGATTGTACGTAATTGTAAAAATATGCTTTCAACAAATTTTGTGATAAACATAATCAAAGATGAGTGGGATATTATGCAATAGACATTGGGGTGACATAGCTCAGTTTATTTCACTGTTATGAAATTATGTCATCTAACATCACGTCGCGTAGCTTCGTAATTGTTTGCTATAATTGTTATGATTTGAATACTTGAAATCTGCATATAGCAATGGATTGTTTTAACAAACATATCACTGAATGATCTGTTTATACATTTTTTTTATATTGATAACTTACATGACGTGAATAATTGCTCACATTTGAAAAAAGTACTCAATTTCTCATAAAGAAATTAGTGAGACCATCTGGTACGTAAGACAGACACAACTAATTCCCGCATAGTTAATACGAACAAACTTTTTAATTCATCGTCATCTGCTCCCCGCACTTGTACGTGACGGAAGATGCAAGGTTCTTTATCATTGACTGACGCACTCGGGGTGAACGACTCCTTTTTTATTGGGTCCTCATTGCCAAGTAGCATGTGCATCGCACTGCGTCTGTGGGAACGTCAGGAACTCATTGTTTTTCATTAGAATCGTTGTTTTGTAAACCATTATGTGCGTCTTTCGCTTTGTTTACACCTTTAAATGTAATAATTGTTTTACGCCCGTTATGATTTTTAACAAATCTTTAAAAAAAAAATTCGGATAACATTGAAATCATGCCGTACCTTATACGATGTGGCTGAACGACCTACCATTTGGGAAATTATGTAACATGAGGCGAGACGTGCGATTGTTTTAAACTGCATTTCAATGGTGGATGTCTTGCTTATGTTTACGCTAAACAAAACTATGTAGATTCAAAAATTTTAGTCTTCTTCGTCGTTTGCTATATTCATTTCTATTTGGCGACAATCGCAATTTCCTCAAATAGTACAATGGGCTTTGACTAGCTAGCGCAATATAGGTACCATTGAAAACTACGTGGTATATGTATAATGTGAATCATGTGTGTAGTAATGTCAGATTTCATTCCGCGTCATTAAGTTGACATTATCTAAACGATCCACGGAGGTGACGGCCAGTCGATTAAGTTCTATTTATGATAGTAGATATTATTCAAGTCGAGTTCATGCAGTTTGTGTTGTTTCCGTTGCTATTTCACTTTGGTGTTATCATCTGCAGATTGTCTATAGAGATAAGGAATAGAATCTATTCAATAGATTATTATAAGCTATCATCAACAGAAATGACAACCTCATGAACAAAAATTAAAGATTCTTAAATTCCTATTCAAACCATGTGGATTGATGTAGTGTTAGCTTGTATATCATAAGAATGTGATATCGTAAACAAATTAGCAAGATTTGTATGCGTATGTCGTGCGTAATTCCCTTCAGGTTTTGTCTTTCCTTTTTGTTCGCTTGCCCTGTCATTCTACTTACGTACTTTTGTATAGATTTAGTTCATGTCACAGCAGTGGATTTTATACCGTTTAATTTATTTTATTTTATTAGGGAAACCAACAGCGATTCCGAGCTAAAGCCGCAAATAAAATTTTAAGTAAATGCCTACGACATTTTATCGTGGTGGTTTTAACTGGTTCCAATTAAAACTAGTAAAATATTTATTTATAAAACATTCGGATTTCCCCTACCACAAAGGATTATAAGCAAATAGTAAATTTATAGATTTTGTACTGAGTCAGCCTTACACATCCTGGGTCGTTAAACAAATTGTAAATATGTCGTATTTATACCTAAGTTCTTGGAATGTATAGCTTTTATCAGTTTACCTCTTATCAGTATCATACCTATAATCAGGTGCGACCTCGACGATATATCTACATTATTACCAATAATATCGCCGAACACATTTTATTTTTAATCTATTCATCTGATAAAATATAAATACCAAACGAATTTAATGTATATTTATGTATATTTATGTTAACCAACGTAGTTGTGAGTTCTTAATAGAGTCTTTTACACGGTACCAGGGTGCTTTCTACGAGTAGTAAACCCATCTAGCTAGTTTAATTAAATGTGTTCAATCACAAGCTTGTGGCTTATGAAAAGGCCGGATAGGCTTAAACTATTAAACCCTTAAAAATAAAAATATTTGAATTTACAATACCATTACGTGTATCCTAATATCTTTTATAAATTGTGTGTATGTTTTTTTACGACTTAGTTCCGTAACGGCTTAACATTTAATAAAATTTGGTATGTAGGTAAATAACCCCATAACCTTTTTTTTTATTCTGGAAACGCGGGTGGAAATGCGAAGGATAGCAAGTATTTCATAGAATGTTCTTTTTTTTTCAGAACTTCTACTTCAACAGCGGAACAAAAGAATTTCCACGGTATCTATGGACAGTCAAGAGTCTGAGTCAGACAGGAATGACGACAAATGTAAGTGAAATCAAAGCTCAAATAGTTTATTTGTTAATAATGCGGTTTATTTAAGAACAGATAAAAACTATTTTTAAACATTAGGCATCTATTCATAATTTCAGATAAGCGTACTTGTCATAACTTTAATTTATCCGTATCCTATTATGTTTTTAATAAATAATGATCATACCCTGTAATAACATATAAGATATTCTTTATTCCGAGTAAACATAGAATAACTTGGGAACGCGGGTAAAACCATGGCAAAAGTTAGTTGGTATAAATTATAATATAACGGTATTTAATTTTATTATTTTGCCCATTGCTTGCTTCCGGCCAACTTTTAATAATAATTTTAAATTGTCTTTGGTAACATAGGTACGTATCATGTAATCATATTTTTGGTTCTCTGGCGATAGTATTATCACAGGTTTTATTTGGAAACAGAATCGATTTTGTAAGATACACAAAATCGATAGGTACTATATTAATCTGTTGACTAGCGACATTAACCTGTGAAACACTCGTCAAATCCCGCGCAGTTAACAACATTTCAAAATTCGCGCGCAATTTTCAAGTAAATGTCATTGTCCCGATTGTCCCATTTGAGAACCAAGTGGTGCGGACTCTGAAACCCCGACTGTCCCAAGAGAAAACTGACAGGTTAATGAATATTACTATTGATTTGCGTTCGAAAATTACTATAACTATAATCATGAATTTAGTAATTTAGGCGTAAGTTTACAGAATACTATCACATATTTTTGAATTTCTCAGGAACACAGTGAAAACATTATATTTTTTAAGTCACTTATACTTACACTAAAATCCAATTTAAAATCAATTGACATTGCGCATCTCATTTACCTATACCAAACCAAAATACTTTTTACAGAAGAACTACTATTGTCCAGCTTTTGTGGGAGTACTTTGCATGCATGTACATGTTAATATTGAACACGTGTAAATACCAATAATGTATGAGAATGTTGCATCAACACAAACATCTTTGCTGCAGGTCTGTTAGATGGTTTCGTTCTCGTGAAGTTGCACCAATGAGTTGCTTTGTAGGTCAGTAAACTTTAGGCACGCTTCCAAACATTATTTTGGAATCTATTTGGCTTTCATTTTCTGTGCTTTCTGGTGCAGGTTCTGGTTGGTTCACTTAATTCCTAAGGGACGATTCTCATTCTATGTTAACGTACACGAATTTTTGTACTTAAATTTCTAGCCTAACTTTATATCTAATATTGAGGGCCTAATATATTTCTATTAATTCTGTTTAATTTTCCTTGTGGATAGAGATGTATGTGGTTCTTCTTGTAAGTGTGATTATTTAGTTTCAATGGTTACAGATACTATTTGCATAACACCAACTTTCTTTTGCATTCTGCTATTGTAGAGGATCAAAATTTTAGATTAACTATTTTAGATTTAATTATGTTCAGATAATTATCAAAATAGTTATGAACATTGGTAAATTCAGTATTCGAACGCTTTTCTTTAAACAATATTCTTTTAGCTTCATTCGTTTCATTTTGTAATGTTTCCTCATATTTCTTCCTGCGTTGAATTTATTAAACTAATATTCTATTTCACATACATTTTTCAGATAAATTAAATATTACTTTCTTTCGTTTCAGATAATTCTCTTCGTGGTGTTCCGGGCGAATGTCGTCGTTCGGGTGACAAGAAAGTGAGAAGGACAACTTGGTACTGCGAATGAAGGTTTCTTGAATATTCTTAATCCATGGTCTAAAGTTGTCACACCGTAAAGGGCTGATTAGTGTTTTAAGTAGATCTTTGAAGTGATTGTAATCTATGAAGGCTTTAAACATGCAGCGATACTACCAAAGTTAAAAGACAATTTGGAGATTGTAGGTCCAAAGAGATGTCATCAATCATTAAAGAGAAGTGAATTGTTTACTGTAACTAATGGTATTAAAATGGAGAAGACAATGTAGTAAATTTGTATTTGTAAAATTAATAGGATAGATACTAAACGTATTGATATTTTTTTCACAGCCTAATAAAATAAGGAACTTTAAAAAAAAGTTGTGTATTTCCAAAGATATTAATGATCAAATAGTGTATTTAATTTTCGTGAAAAATCACATTACGGTGCACTAGGGCTAAATGTTTATTCCTAAGATTTATTCAATATACCGGAATACTGGGAGAGGACAATTCTTACGATATGGCCGAAGTATCGCAATAGATATTTTACGATATTTTCGTCGAATGTGATAAAAGTTATTTGAAAAGGTATTATACTTTATTTTATTATGGTAATTTCAGTCATTATTTTATGGGACGTATATTGTTACAATGTTATTTAATGTCGAAGTTCTATTTTATTTTTGTAAATAAGTATTATTGTATTATCATCAATCATCATACTGACGATGGCTCACTGCTACAAACTAAACAAATACTAATGTCAATTTTAATAAAATAAATCATTGATGTATAATTAAATTCTTTTATTAGAAAAAAAAAACATAATAACTGGAAATAAAAAGAAAGTTAATTGTACTTATGGTACTATAATAGTAAACCTGTATAATAATATAATCTAGCCTTTACTTCAACAATCTTTTAATTGACATAGGTAATATTATAATTTCATACAAGTATCATACGATATATTAGATGTAGAGGAAGGCCGAAGGAGGTAGGGATGGACTGCGTCAAGAATGATATGTCTCTGAAAGGTGTAAGTACTGAGACGACTAGTGATAGAGCGGAGTGGAAGAGGAAAACTGCTGTGCCGACCCCCTAGCGTGGGATAAGGACAAGAAGAATATTATTACATCATATTATTAAACTAAGCACGAAAATTGCGCGTGTCAACTCCGACGCACAACTGGAGTTTACTGTTCTTACTGTTTTGAGTGTAGGTAGGTACTGTTATAATTGCGATTGTCATTGATTGTACAACAGGCAATGGGGGATATGTAAACGAGTTTTTTATGATTCTGGACACATGTATACATACAATTTCGTAATCAACCAAGTAAGCTATCATTCTATGTAGGTACAAATTAGTTTTGTAGTACTGGTAACTTACTGGTAAGTACCTCACAACTTTGTGAGATGGCGCTATATCTCCGAACATGTGCTGCCATCTATTGTCAGGTACGTACCTATTATTACTATAATACATAACGCTCGATTTTACAATCCATAACATTTTCGTACTGGTGTCTTTAAATAAAATCGATTCTTCAGGAGTAAACTGCAATAATATCGTCATGAATATACAGATGTATATTTTTAAATGGTATATTTTAAAAACCTATATTTGATTAACCAATTTTTACTACGGTAACTCTCAATTAAATATTCAAACTTTTCATGGTACGTCAAATTTAAATGTTTTTTATTATAATTTTTTTATATATTTTTATAGTATAATTTGAGCTGTCGCAAAATAACATCGCCTTATTGAGGCCTCTCGTGACAAGAAGGCTGGCAAATACTTTGCCCAAAGAATTGGTATTGCCATTCAGCGCGGCAACGCTGCCAGTCTTCTTGGCACGCTTCCATCGGGCAGCGAATTGGGGCAAATTTTTTATTTGTAATTAGTTTAGTTTAGCTTTTTAGTTTTATTTTGTCTTTAATAATTAGTTTAATATATAAATTAAAGTATTTAATATTTTACATTGATTTCGTCGAGGTTGCCTCTGCATGTGCCAAATTCGAAGTATGTTATTTTGTGACCTTATGTCGACATATTATCTGTTTTAAAAAATATCGGAGCTGGTTATACACTGCTCGTTTTGCACGGTAGGTTTCATCCTGTAAAAAAAATGAAAATGCTTTCAGCAAAACAATCTGGAAAGACGTGTCTTACGACTTGCAAACGATGATGCCGGAGTGCATTTGATATTCGGATCTTACCAGGGCTGGAATGTATTGTATAGGATTATTTTACACATTGACGATATAAATTGGCGTGGTCTGCTTAGATTAGATGGCCATGTGTGATTAATGTCCCAGGATATTATCTTAGTAACTGTAACACCTAGATAAACAGGCGTACTAAATACAGGAATGTCTCCTGTTAAGTTTAAACAAATTCTAAAGTATTATAGAAGGTGAAAGTTAAAAAGTACTAGAGAAAACTGTTGTTGTAACCCAATGTAAACGATATTAAGCGTTGTTAAGATAAACAGTACCTACTATATGTTAAGTTGAAAGCCTAAACATACTGTACCTATCTAAAACTGTTTAGTGGGTATTATTTGTATGTTACAAATAATCCCATACCAATAATTCAATATTACTGGACTTTTATGGTGCAGCTGATTTTGACTTTGCGATTTCAGTATTGGTCTCACGATAAAAAATATTCACAGAAAAAAAATCCCCTAAGAATTTGCTAACCTTGTTTAGTTTTTTTTTGTCTACCTAAATTAAAATTCTGGGATATTTTTTCACACATGGTTCAGCCCTCAGTTTAAAGTATATATTTAGAAAGTAATATAAAAGATATTCTTTAAAAGGCTACATCAAAATACCCTAAACATTTTAAGAGTAAATGTTTACCATAATAGTTTCAATCATACCGCCGTAAGTCCGCCTCTGTATTTCAGATTCTCAGTTGGAGGTTGGCTGGAGGATCACGCGTTGAACCTGTCGATAGTACTCGATGAAATACTTTTTCTGCTTTCTTGTATCTCAGTTGAGCATTCATATCTTTCTATTGATCGGAAGTACTTTCAATGTTTATAATGTCATATAAAAAATACTTTCCCCAATTTAGCTTTTTGACGGACTAACCTTCTAAAATTTTAATTCAGGTTCGATTTACTCATCGTCTGGAAATACTCTTTATACTAAATAGACACAGAACGTAAATTAAAGTAATGAAATACGGTTACCTGAAATCCGCATTGCGAAAAATTATGGCTACGGCTGCGAAGTGGGGCGGAATATTCTACCTGAAGGCTAAATTTTATTGCCTCGCGCTGTTTTCGAACAATTGCATTAATAGTGTATCAACGGAGCGCCTCGCCGGCTTCTTTACGGCTATGGAGTCGGGCGGCGGGCGGCGGGCGGCGGAATACAATTAAAGTTTTAATATTTTAACACCGTGAAATCACAATTTGAACTCGAGCCGTGTGCAAAACTGGCATAATTAAGTAGACCATCATAAAATAATTTTATAGGTAGGTACTCTAATTGAGTAAAGTATTATGGTTCTTGCATGTGACCAACAAGTGACCAAGCTATTTAAATAAATAAACCTTTGTAAAAAGAGGAAGAGGGGGTAACCCTGGCTATGGTGTGGAGAGATTTATTTTTATAATTGAGAACTTTGTTATCAAATCGGTTCGTTTTGTTCAAGTATACAATTCTTGTTATTTTTTGTGTGTTCCAAACAGCAGTTTCGTACAAAGAGCAAAATGACGTCTCAGCGGATGGGGAGGTTTACGGCGCCATTTCTCTGAGCCCGACTTGTTTCGACAGGAGTTCTTTGGCGGCGTCTTTAACACTCCCTCGAGGGTTCATTTATGTATTCGCAACACGGAGGCGGCAATAAAACTGCGTTATCCTGGTCATTATTTAGTCATCGCCCGGCCTCTTCGCCTACACTAGCTAAATAAAATGCAGCTCAATGACCCTGGTACACTGCAATTTTATGCACCGTGCATCACACGGAACCGTAGTTTTAAGTCGTTACTTAGTTTATGATATTTCTATGGTAAAAGTTTTTTGAAAGCAAAACAAAGCTTTAGTATCTAAGTATCACTAAACAGAAATGCCGTGTTTAAAATTTCCTCCAAAATGTGGGTAGTTAAAGTTAAAAATGCCATTGAGTGGTAACGTTATACGAGAAGTTTGAAATTATATTTCTCTCATGGAACTAATAATTAAACGTAACATTAAAGTTGCAGTATTTTAAATTTATCTGAGAAAACAACATTTCGCATTTCAGAAGAAAATAAAAAAAATGAACTAAAATGTCGTTTATGTTATCGAGATTCGTTAGTTAGCGAGGTGGTCACGCCGGGTTACGAGCTAGCTATTTTATGAGGCAGGTCCGGGCGACGCCGCTAAATCTCCTTATTTATCCGGGAAACATAAACCGTGGTCTCAACAAAAATTAATTGGCTACAACACACGTTTACTAGCATTAAATGTTTGAAGGATTATTGTTTGAAACTCTGCTTTGAGGCGACAAAAATTTATGAGTGGTTTAATGTAGACATTTTAGTTTAATTATACACAATCGATTTCAACAGCGTGGGATCAGGTTTGGCAGAGAAAATTGTCTTCGATATATAAATAAGATCCATAGCGTATGTTACACCAGACTACTTTGCTTTTTTATTTTTATGAGGGGACCAAATTTGGTGTGTTGCTGAAACGAGGGATCATAACCGTTGGACACAGCAACTGTTTGCAATCCTATCCGTAAACCAGGTATTGTTGTGTTCACAATAGAACGTCAAGATAGTAAATGTAAACTTTGCCTCATCGCGATAAAGCACGTTTTCGTGTCAACATTGTCTGTGTTGTGGTTGCATCCATCGGGACCTCTCCTTATTCACGCGTAGCGATTTTATTTTAGTTGCCATAAAAAGAGCTCGCTTTCACCTGGCACTTCTTAAAGTGCAGCTTGTGGATACGAACGGACACGCTTCATTAAGCTCCTGTATTTGTTGCGTCGTAAAACTTTTTTGTTTACTATAATATTCAGAATGAAAATTACTACGTCTCTTGTGATCGAAAACAGTAGCCAACATATTCTGTTTTCAAGAGAATAGTCACTGTTCAAGCGAAACGAAAGCATTGTTTAGTTCCATCGGTCTTACAGCTGTGCTTACACGACACGTTTCGTATAGGAATGAGTAGAACAATGGTTACGTAGCAAAGATCACACATGCGGCCTCTGACTACTATTGGCAACAATAGGAAATGAGATTGGAGCTTCTCCAAGACCGACCACCTGACTTCAAATAAAGTAAGCGCAATTTTAATTGAAATATAAATACATTTTGAAATTGTATTTTTTAACACTACTTACCGTCATTCATTACTTAATGCGCATGGCGCATAATTCATAAAGGTTTAGATTTTCTAATTGCATAAAAAAATCTTACTTTAGAAGCGTAGCATATCCTACAAAGCTTGCTTGCAGAATGTTATAGTTGTGGTTCAACGACGACTATCACAATCTGCTTGGAAGATGCTCTACTCAAAACAGGTGTTCGTCCAAGTATTTTTTCGTAACTGCGGTGCGCTGAGCTACATATTTTTATACACTCGGTCGTAAACCGGGAGTAGTTTTATGTTCCACGGACATGATTCCGAAAGTAGCCAGAGTTTTAAGAGGGATTTAGCTTGTACAACAGGAGGTATTTTTCGGAGCTTAACTACTTAAAAAAATCCATCACATTTTCCTGCATGTGCTAGATGTGTATGTGATGTGGTGGAAATGTAAATTACATGAGCGGATGTAGTTAGTCAGGTGGCGTTGTTTAGACACCATATCACAGGCTGCAGTGATCCATTGCGATGGCCGCGTAATCCCGGCTAGAGGCTTTGTCTCACGTCCAGCTTACTTTTATTACCGTGCCTGCATCGCGAAATAAAACAAAATTGGCGGGAATTTATGGGCCACAGCCCCAGCGTGGCTAGTGGGGTGGAAAGTTTTCAATTTGAAACGAATAACTTGTTTGTCTCGAGTAATAAGGAGGGTTTTGTAGCGGGTAATATGGGGCCCGCAATGACTGTCGCGGGTTTCCTTAAAACTACTTTCTTGGTTTTATTAGGTACCTAAGTGCTGAGGGTGAACGTAACTCTCTCAGAGGTGTGGCTTTACGTTGGTATCATTATTTTGGCCTCGAAAGTTTTGCCAATCATCGTTCTGAAAATATTTATAACAAAAATCTATTCTATTAAGGTTTACTTTACATCGTTTTTGTACGATTCATGTTATTTGTGAATTAGCAATTTAAAAGTAATAAAAAGAAACACATTCTCAAGTATTTCGCATGATTACAGGATAAAACAGGATTTTTTGTTAAAGACGTTGCTGAGCGTAAACTGATAATACTTAACATCTTTCAATACGACATAATATGTATAATTATCATTGTATGCTTCTTACCACTAAGTTCCGTAACGGCTGATTTTAGATGAAACTTGGTACAGAGATAGATCATATTGAATAAAAAAATAGGACACATTTAATTCCGGGAAAACATAAGGTCCCTCGGGAATGCTCTGGTGAAATTAAGAGTGAGTAAGGGGTGAATATAATAATGAATTAATTAAACCTTAATATTTATTAAATGATTCGGAAATGTAATCCAGAAGCTATGGAAGTAGTTTTTAAGGAACACGATGTAACAATGTTCTTAAAACTTGTACATATCGAAGTGGCACTTAACGCAACAGAATAAACTGTTGGTGGTGGCGCGTAAACACGGAAATTCCATCCCGCAGACGGTTTACACGCCCGAGGTCATTCAAGTTTCATTACCAATAGCTCCGGCCTCGTAACTTATTCAGTTAGGGGCAGGTTACGCGTTTTAACATTCAATTTGCTACCTGAAAGAGCGTTATGTTGTTGTAAATGTCTCGGAGACACAGTACTTTCCGACAACATCGTCGTTTTTATAGTGAATGGATTCGTTTGCTCAGCGCGATGCAGAGACAAAATCTTGCATGGAAGCAATGTTGCCGCGCTATAGTTAGGCAGAGATAGTAAAATAAATACAAATTCCAATAATAATTAATCTGTGGCGGTAGTAAGTCGGATGGCTGCAACCGCGTGTGGTTACCTACAATGTTTCTTTTATCGAAAGTTCAAATTCAACTTAACTTATGACACGATATTTGACGTTATTAGATACAAGTCACCTCACCTCATCCCTTGACTCGCAGGTGGGACGATCGTCTCAAAATTACCTGTAAGAATTCCAAGAATCGCGATTCCGATTAAGGCTATTAAAAAATCTTACGATATTTTTCATAACAGACGGTCAGTAAGCTCATTGTAGTACAAAACGCAGTCTTTCACAACCATCTCTGAGCTATACCTACATCTATGGTTTTTGATTTGTTAGATTCGTCTCCGCCCGGAATAACAGAATAACTATTCAAAAATAAGAAAAATGCACAAAAAAAGAATAATCACATATAATACCACAAGAGCTTCAAAATTATCGGGTATTTATTTCCCGATAGGTTCGTTGCAAACGTTGGTTTATTTGTTTGCAGGGAACCTTGAGGGAAATGCCAGATAATTTTGAAGCTCGTGTGGTATTCGGGGGATTATTTTTCCGTCCCAAATGTCGGCCAATAGAATTGCACCATGAGACGAAATGTACAGTTAACAAATACGAAAAGGTTAATTTGACTGGATTGTTTTTTATACATAGCAACGACCAGAGAAAATTTTCAAAAAATTATCAGTATAATACCATGTAGGTTGTACCACGTGACGTCGAATGGTGCAATTCTATTGGTCGATATTTGGGTCGGAAAAATAATCAAGACAATTATTTTTGTCATACATTTTGTATAGAACGACTTTATGACATGTCTCGAGATCGGACTGACAGATGACAGATGGTTTAGATTCACAAATTGGACACTGTAGGTGTCGCTGGAATCGGGTTCTATGTTTTGTTTTAATTTGTCAATTTAAAGGGCAGGACAACGTCTGCTGGGCCCACTATTCTATATCTAATATATAAAATTCTCGTGTCACAGTTTTAGTTGCCATACTCCTCCGAAACGGCTTAACCGATTTTGATGAAACTTTATATTTACATTCAGTAGGTCTGAGAATCGGCCAACATCTATTTTTCATCCCCCTAAATGTTAGGGGTAGTCCACCCCTAAATTTTATTTTTTATTTTTGAGACAAAATTTCTAATTTCTATTTTTTTATGATACAACATACAAAAATACATACAATCCCCAATTTTCACCCTTCTACGATCAACCCTTATTTTTTAGTAATTTGAGTAATCGGTCAAGCCGTTTCGGAGGAGTATGGTAACAGGACCGATTTGGATGAAATTTTGTGTGTGTATTTCAATGGGTTCCTCGATGATTTGAAAACAAAATTGGACCCGGTAGATGGCGCTGGAATCGGGTTCTAAGTTTTGTTTTAATTTCAGGGCAGGACAACGTCTGCCGGGTCCACTAGTATATAAAATTCTCGTGTCATAGTTTTAGTTACCATACTCCTCTGAAACGGCTTGACCGATTTTGATGAAACTTTATATTTACATTCAATAGGTCTGAGAATAGGTTGTTATCTATTTTTTACTAGCTGTCCCCCGCGGTTTCACCTGCGTTCCCGTGGGGTTCGCGTTCCCGTGGGATCTAGCGTTATAAAAAATAAATAACAACTTACTCTCAGACTTACTGAATATAAATACAAAGTTTCATCAAAATCGGTCAAGCCGTTTCGGAGGAGTATCGTAACAAAGGACCGATTTGGATGAAATTTTGTGCGTGTATTTCAATGGTTTCCTCGATGATTTGAAAACAAAATTGGACCCGGTAGCTGGAATCGGGTTTTGTTTAAATTTCAGAGCAGGACAACGTCTGCCAGGTCTGCTAGTATTATCTATAAAAAGAAAAGGACTGACTCATCAACGCCCAGCCAAAACCCTTGGACCGAGAAAGCTGCCGTGAAAACTTTTTCATTTAAGACGTAGACGAGGAAAATAAGAAAGAATTTTTCGAAATTCCACCCCTAATGGTGTAAAAAAGGGGTACGAGGGTGAATCTGCGGGGCGGAATGCTAGTAACCAATGAAACTGATGTAACAAGTGATATGATAACGTTTTGTCTGTGAATTTTGAATATGGTAGAAACATAAAAAAGAAGATTCGTATGTTTTTTTATTCAATCTAATGGTTAGAAACAAAAAGATTGAATAAACAAACCAAACAGAATATATTTAGTAAAGAAGCAAGTCTCACGTAAAGTTTGTGAAGAATGCCAGTTACTGAGTTAGTCTCGATCCTGGTCTGCGAGTGGAACTTTCTATTTTTCGATTGCCCGTGTTAGAAAGTTGGCAAATGTAGTTTAGCGAGT
Source organism: Ochropacha duplaris (assembly GCA_951361185.1). Classification (NCBI taxonomy): domain Eukaryota; kingdom Metazoa; phylum Arthropoda; class Insecta; order Lepidoptera; family Drepanidae; genus Ochropacha; species Ochropacha duplaris. Next base: position 10,309,238 of record OX592691.1, read on the forward strand.
ACTAGTTCACGCTCGACGCTCACGACAACTGAATTTCATTTGTAAGTTATTTTGCATTGTGTGGATGCCCCCTTGTTTGGACGTCATGTACTTATTCAATATCCAAATGCACCTCCACATCTTAGAAAAGTTTCTAGAATGTTACCTAGGTAGGTACTGGAAGCTTAATCTACATAATACTCGTATGTAGCAAAAGAATGGCGAATTTACCGAAGATGTTGAATAATCTCAATTTACTGGAAAATTGAATACTTATCTTGTGAATAACCGTGCTGATAGATTGATGATTGCGCTATAAATTTAAATATGTTCTTGCTTACACAACTGAGAGGATTTAATATGTACCTAATAGTGTTTTGATACTGGCGTGAATACATTTGATTTTTCAATTTTATTTTAATACTAGCTGTCCCCCCGGTTTCACCCGCGTCCCCGAGGGATCCGCGTTCCCGTGGGATCTAGCGGTATTAAATATATTTTACGGCCTATTTTCAGACCTACCGAATATACAAAAAAACATAAAAATCGGTCAAACCGTTTCAGAGTAGTTCGGTGACTAAAGCTGTGACACGACAATTTTATATATTAGATGTATATATAGGTATAAGAATTACAATAAATGGTTACCTTTTTGACATACATAATTATCTAATGTTAGTTGAATCATCATTCTTCCAAAGCGCAGAACATAAACAGGTTTTCTTTTTAAATCTATTTTGAAAATACAAAATAGAATAGCAAATTGAGTTGAAACGTTCGGAACACTCCCTCAATAATGTATCCTGTAAAGCAACAAGGAGTTCTTGCGAAGGCTGTCCGAGACAATGTTCTTGCGTCATTTGTAATGTCTCAGCCGGCGATTATCAAAGCAATCAGCCGTTCTGCAAACTGTTACAATGCGACTGCTGATAGTGCTTACAACGGATATGTCGATATTTTTTTAATTTTTCTTTTAAGGGCAATCCCAGAGCATGGACATGGTCATCTGATTCCAAACCAAGCAATAGGTACTTGTACCACTATGAAAACTAAATAACTGATAACAAAAAAAAGTCTGATTGACAGCTGACGTGTAAATTTTTTATTTTACCTGCAAATAAAAAGAAAAATTATGAAAATGGACGAGACATATAAGAAGCCACGTAAAGTCACCTAGTCGTGCGACTCGAGACTAGTAATATTAATTTTCATCCTTGAAAATATTATGAAACACATTTTCATGACTCAGTTTCATAGTGCATGAAGGATCGCAAATTGTCAACTTATAATATTCCTGTCAAATCACAAGGCACCTAGCACATTGTTATATCTATCCAGTGAAAGATCCAGTGGCGTTCCTTTAATAGGAATATACTCTCAATTATACTGGCCGGCTATTAACATCTCCTGCAAGTGTATTATCTATGATCTCCTGGGTGACGCCAACAACGCCTGCGCCCTGTCGGCTTTGCGCCCTGCGCATTTTTCTACAACGACAAAGAAGTGTCAGACTTTATTTATATTGTGATTTTTAGTTTATATTATTTCTTATAGTATTGTTTTTATGCAGTGAATGTTTTCTAGCAATTTAAGTGTGGATGCAGCCCGCGACCCATCCTGGTGATAGTACGCCGCTCAACCATACATGTACTTTATGCCATAAATCATTCAAAAGTTTACGAGGAGTGAATATACATTTTGCCAAATTACACAAAAATTGCCTAAGTATAATATTAAATATTTCGCCCATTTTACCCTCATCCTTTTCGACAGCTAACCAACCAATTCCTTTTCATCAACACATCAGCATACTCAAAAATAATGTAACCATAGTAAAAAGAATTCCTCGTGGTGCTAGAATCACCGTAGCAACACACCTTTCTAAACTAATTGAAAAATGCACAGACAACAATAGCATCGATGATTAGCACAACCTTCTCCTATTTTCATATCGCACTCTTCATTTAAAAGATGATAACACAAATATTTCACTCACACAAAAGATTAAAAACAACTGTTTCAGCCAATTATCCTTTCTACCCTCACAGAAAAGACAAATCAATAGTCCATTCAACCGACGCAAGATCATCGAAACAAAAATAAGCGATGGAGATTTGAGGGGCGGCGCCCGACTTCTCTTCTCAAGCGACGTGCTGTCACCAGATACCCCGGACACCTTTTTGGCTTTACAGACCAAACATCCCCCGGCTCCTTCGACACCCTACATTCTCGACCCACCAACTACAAATCAGGCATGTTTAAAAATCGTTAGTAAAGACATTTCTGATGCTATATTTTCTTTTAAAACCGGGTCTGCAGCTGGCTTAGATGGTATCTCACCCCAACATCTAAAAGATTTAACGTCTCACTCAGCGGGCGATGCAGGCGAACAACTCATTAGTTCAATTACAAAACTAATCAATATGATGTATTCAGGCAACATCGATCTCGAAATAGTCCCCATTTTATACGGTGCAAACCTCATCGCTCTCACCAAAAAAGATGGTGGAGTGAGACCAATAGCTGTTGGCTCAACACTTCGACGTCTTGCATCCAAAATTGCAGTCCGGCATATCAAATCAAAATTACAACCTCAGTTCGAACCGGTACAGCTAGGCTTTGGCACTAAAGGAGGATGCGAAGCTGCTGTCCATTCCTTGCGCACATACCTCTCCAGTGCGTCTGTTGAAGTTTTGCTTAAAATTGACGTAAAAAATGCATTTAATTCCATAAATAGAGACACATTACTTATAGAAACAAAACACAATATTCCGGAAATATAAAACTATCTTCTCCATTGTTACGCAGATCCTACGAAACTTTTATACAAAGAAAATATAATTTCATCAGAAGTCGGCTGTCAGCAGGGTGATCCTCTCGGGCCAGCAATTTTTAGTCTGGCTATTAACCCTATCATTCAAAATTTAAAATCAAAATTCAACGTGTGGTATTTGGACGACGGAACCCTAGGGGGCGATATGGATACCGTTATTTCAGACCTCTTGACAATTCAGTCAAAATTCAAAAATATTGGTTTAGAATTAAATTTCAGCAAATGCGAGCTTTATATTAAAAATTCAGTAATCAATCCTTTTGACATTATTGCAAAATTTGACAGTTTGGCACCTAACATTAAAATTTTAGACAAAAGTTCCCTTCACCTTCTAGGGGCCCCAATTTTTGAAGATTCTTTTCCCCTCTACATACTAAATATTACTTCTAAGTTTAAAGAATACGCAGACCGTCTTATCGAAATAAGCCCTCATTATGCCCTATCAATAATTAAATTCTGCCTTTTCGTTCCTAAATTAACATATGTGCTCCGTTGTTGCCCCTTCTGGAAATTACAAAATTTGTTATCACCATTGGACGATATAATCAGATCTCTTTTGGAATCTATTTTAAATATACAGCTCAGTGACACATCTTGGACTCAGGCATCCCTCCCCATTCGTTATGGTGGATTAGGGATCCGTAAAATTTTTAGTGTTTCTTTACCAGCTTTTTTGTCTTCCGCCTTTAGCTCAGCCAGTCTCATAGGTAAAATCCTAAGGGCTTTTCCCTCAAACTATGAGGCTGCTGGTTTGGAGGAAGCCAAAAAAGCTTGGTCAATTGCTTGCCCGGGACAGGATGTCCCTGGCCACCCAAATTCACAAAGGAGCTGGGACGATGTCATTTCTAAATTAACTTTTAATTCTCTTTTAAGCCGCAGCATGGGACCGGAACGGGCCAGATTACTGGCGTCAGCCACTAGGGAAGCCGGTGATTGGTTATATGCATACCCATCACCGAACATCGGCACTTTTTTGGTGCCAGACACACTTCGCCTTGCAACCTGTCTACGACTTGGAGTACGTGTATGCTTTGCTCACAGGTGTCCCTGTGGCAGCGAGGTTGACCCACTGGGACACCATGGGCTTTCGTGCCAAAAAAGTGCCGGTCGCTTCTCTAGGCATGCCGCGCTGAATGATATCATACGCCGCACTCTTGCCACCGTCAACGTGCCAGCTCTACTCGAGCCAACCGGCATTTCCAGAGACGATGGCAAGAGACCGGACGGGATGACCCTGGTTCCATAGAGTTTGGGAAGGGCACTGGTGTGGGATGCTACCTGTGTGGACACATTAGCCCCTTCTCATCTTCATGGAACCAGCTTTCAAGCAGGCGCGGCGGCTGAAGCGGCAGAAAAATTAAAAAGACAAAAATATAGGGGAGGCACTGAATATAATTTTATTCCTTTCGGTGTTGAGACCCTTGGTCCGTGGGGTTCTGGCGCTCGCCAGCTCTTTAAAGAGCTGGCTAATAGGTTAAGATTTTGTACTGGGGACCGAAGAGCTGGCAGTTTCCTCGCACTACGTATCAGCATTGCGATACAGCGAGGAAACGCTGCCAGCATCTTCGGAACCATGCCGAAGGGGCCTAACTTTTTTAATTTATTTTAGTTATTAGTTTTAGTTTTAAAATGTATTTATTTAATTATTATTAGTTTATATTTGATTTTGGAAATACATATATATTTAAAAAAAAAAAAAAACTGATATACTAGATAACTAACCTCAGTCAGAGAATAAGCATTGTCCTCCAACGTGGCTATAGCCAGCATTCTGGGCACGTTGCATTTTGCAACGATGGTCTCATTTAGATAATTTACCTTTTTAGGTTTAACTTTTTTACTTACTAAGGTTTCAAGTTTGTTCTCGTACTTAAATACCTAGTTAATATAAGGAATATAAAAAGAAGAACCAGACTCCATAATAATATATATTAGTTCAGTATATTTTGTAGAAAACTAGTAGATGAGAAAACGTAGATACTCGCAGCGGATAGAAGTTAAAAATATCTCCAAAGGTGATAGCGGATTTTAAAAATAAGGATAATCATAAATAAACTGGTATTTATAAAATATCGATATCCCCTGTATACATCCCTGAGGCAATTGACGAGTGTTTGCTTGAGTTTGGGCGGCGTCGGCGTCGGCGACACTGGCGGGCGGAAGTGGTCGAGGGCTGTTCCTAGTTTAACTGTTGCGTCACTTGATTGTCGCTGGCGATGTTTTTAAAGTAGTTCAACTAAAACTGCCCTTACGTTGTTTTGTGCGAGTCTATTCTCAACACTTGTTGACATAGATTTTGAGATAAATGTAGCGAACAAGTAATTATTACGTAATATAGTGCTTCTTACTTACTTGCAGTAGACCCATAGATTGAAGAAATGCCTAGTCCGGTTGAACGATTCAAATGAAACAATGTAATGGTATGATTGATACACAAAACTTACAACAAGTCAGAAGGTAATAACAGCTTAAAAAAATATGAATGTAAAAGCAATAATTTGATCTCACTCACTAGCTTTTCGCCCCGCAGTTTCACCCGCGTTCCCGAAGTAATTAAAATAAAATATATTTTATTGCTGATAATGCAGCTCTTTGTAAGTGAAAGAAGTTTTTAAACGGAACGGACGGATTCCTGTTGGAAGACGTCCAATGCTGGACCTAGATCAAAGTAAGTAATGAGGCGCTATGCAAATAAAGCCTAGAAGGTTTTCAAGTGTAACTTCCGGAACATATTATTTACAGGTAAGTGCTTGGCGACAGATAAGCCAGTCTACAAAGGTACTACAAAGTATCATGCCACGTGCTATGGTTTTCTCGCGATTTTCCTTCACCGAAAGCTCAAAGAATTCATACCTTCTGAGCTATCATGATTATGCTATTGTATGAACATATCCGAACCAAAGTAACCGACATAGCCCAAAGAATTGCCAAACTGAAGTGACAGTGGGCGGGGCACATAGCTCGTAGAACCGATGGCCGATGGGGCCACGGACCACGGACCGGAAGACGCAGCGTGGGCAGGCCTCCAATAAGGTGGACCGACGATCTTGAGAGGGTCGCAGGAAGCCACTGGATGCGGATAGCGCAAGACCGGCCATTGTGGAAATCCTTGGAGGAGGCCTTTTTCCAACAGTGGACGTCTTCCGGCTGACATGATGATGAACATATCCTAAGTACCTATATGAATTGCTTGAAATTTTATTGAAATAAAATAAATGCTAGATTAGGGAATTAAGTGGTGAAAATCGGGACAGTAAAAGTGATTTACATTTAACTGAGAGCGAGGAATATATACTTGAAATTACTAAAGCAATTCGGTGCTTAATTCGTAGGCCAGCCAAGAAAGATGGGCGGCCAACACTCCCGGCGCGCCCCGCACCCGCACCCGACTTTAATTACAACGCAGGTTTATTCACTCTAATTTCGGGAATTTTGCATTCCCCGCGCGAACCGCGGAAGGGTCAGAGTAAAAGAAAATGACATTCGTTATTCTATTACGTTAAGCAAAGGAGCAAAGAAGAGCCGTGTACCAGTAATTGCTTTTGTGCGGTTGTATTTATATGAAGAGAATCTGCTTTTGTCGAGGGTAATCCGTGACTGAAAATACGGTAAAATGTCTAATGCAACGTGCCATGAGGGTTGGACCCTGTTTTATCATGCGTGAAGAGAAGGTTGCCCATTTTCTTATTGTCACACAATCGAATAAATGGCTTTACAGTGCTATTAAAATATGAAGTCGATTAAAAATTCAAAATAAATTTATCTCAATTGACTCAATAAACATAGAATTACTTCTCTCCAAGCTTTTCTACTATGGTCTTGAGTTAAATTCTGTGAAATGGTTCCAGAGTTATCTGTCTAGACGCACACAAATAGTAGAATTGAAAAAAAAAGATGGTTCATATTTGCGGTCTTCTCCTAGCCCTGTCACACGCGGTGTACCCCAAGGCTCAATACTAGGTCCCTTGCTTTTTATCATCTACAGTGCTGACATCACAAAATGTATAAACTACTGTAATTTTCATGTTTATGCCGATGACACGCAACTTTACATTTCATTTCGTCCAGAAGATACACTGACCGCTGTGGAAAATTTGCGTCAGGATTTGGATCGCATTGCACTTTGGTCTACAAATAATTCACTAGTTTTGAACCCCAATAAATCTAAATTTTTAATTCTTGGTTCTAAAATTCAGTCTCGCAAAATACTGGATTATGACCCCACTGTTACTATCTTGAACGAATCAATTAAGTGTGTCGATGGGGCACGCAACCTGGGTTTGTATATGGATAACAAATTGCGTTTCGAAGATCACGTGCTTCAGACAGTGCAACAGTGTTTCTACAGGCTTAAGCTGCTGTACCGTGTTCGTAACTTTCTGAGCACAGATTTACGGGTTAAGTTATGTGACGCTCTGATTTTGTCTAAATTTAACTTTGCCGATACTGTTTTTGGCCCTCGACTGCTTGCCCGTAGTGTGAATCTCATACAACGTGTGCAGAATGCCTGTGCTCGCTTTTGTTTTAATATCCCACCTAGAGCGCATGTAACTCCCTATTTGAATAATGCTAAAGTTCTGAAAATGTCATATCGCAGAGATTTTCACCTTGCAAGCCTCCTCTTTGGTGTCATAAAGAGTCAGTCTCCAAAATACTTGTATGATAAAATCAAATGGGCATATGATCATAATCCTTTTAGTACACGTGCATCAAAGTACATGCTTTTGATTCCACATCACAGAACAGCAACTTTTAAAGGCAGTTTTCGCTACGCCGCCACCAAATGTTGGAACAATTTACCACCACCACTTCGTGACTGTCAAACTATGTCAAGCTTTAAATCGAAATATAAAATTTTAGTTTCATCTTTTTAATTTCGCCATTGTAATATTTCTGAATTTGTAGTGGCGGTGTATTGAATCGAAATTTAGCACATAACAATTATTATATAAGTGGTCAATAATATTAATATTTTCGTAATGATAAAAACACCAATTTAATTTAATTATATTTTAAGCGGATTGAGGTGCATCCATATTGCTGCAGGGGCGTCCAAACGTCAACTAAGGTTGCCGCTGAAAATCAGCGTTGCCGGTTTATTCCGCAACTATATTGCTGAGCGGTTGTCTTTTTTTTTGGCAGTATATTTAAATATTTTTTGTATTATCATGTAATAGTTCTAGATTATTATTATAATACTGTCAAATAAAAAAAACTATTCTATTCTATTCTATTCTAATTATTTGGGTTGGCAATGTGTACTTTCCTTCCATTCGGCCCTAGAAGGGCCGTTATATCGGTATTCACTCCTTTCTTATTCATATCGTCTTATCATCATGGCAATGGCCTTCACATTAAAGGAGATAATTTACGTAGATAGTGTAGGTTTTGGGGTCAATACAAATGGGCGGCGCGCGCGCCTTCAAGTCGTCGGTAGCGTCGCGGTCGCCGCCGACTGACGGTCGGGTCGGCCATCGAGCTCACAAACGGGCAAAGTTTTCTCCTCTCGGTCGTTACGAGGCGCGAATTACCCGCGTTACAATTACAGCGCGGCCCGCCATATTTATGCCAGCGGTAACCAAATTGCCCGATATTATTCCATCCCATTGAGTGCGAAAAGCGCAAATTAAACCGATTTTATATTGGACGATTTTCCTCAAGAACGGGGGCGAGATATGTTCGTTGTTAGATAAGAAGCCGAGAAGATTGCGTTATGAAATAAGAAAGGAATTGCACGTTATAAAGAGTTGTTTTCGGATACCTCGCCGGTTTTTGATTGCAATTAATATTGAGAGCGGTCGAGTTTATTGCTACTCAAATTAAGTGGTTGATTAAAATCCAAAATGTCTCGTTCTTCGTAAATTACGTGAAGATACGAATCCAAATTAAAAAAGTAAGTATTCATATAATTTGTAAAACAAAGGTCTGTAAAAACATAACAAGACCCCCCCTGGAATTTAATAATAAGTTCCATTTATACTCTAAATTTATAACGTAGATATACCTACTCATAGATTATAGATTTTTAATAATTGAATTAGATTCATAAAATTTCTTTGCCCAGAAAATAATAATAACTAACAAAATGATTCTATCATTTTCTAATACATTATTTTGACATATGGGGAGTTTTTTCTAAGAATTAATTTAAAACATTAGGTATAAATAAAAAATAGTAACTTAAAATGAAGGCCAACTGTTTAAAGTGTTGCAAGATTATATCAGCTGACAGCGGCATCGAACAAACCGCGAAACACTACTAAAATTGTACAGCTGAGTTGAGTTGCTTCCCTCCAACCCCTCGCATAAGCGAAGTGTTTGAAGAAAATGGAAAAGCAACCGAAAAATATATCTCTGAGGGCCCCAGATATTTGGGAAACTATATAGCCTAATGAAAGCGAACGAGGGCGGCCGGGCGCTAACAACTAATTGGCTATTCCGAAAACTCATTTGAACACAAAATGGATTCCGTATTTAAATTTTAGCATTCCGTAAAACAACGGCGAAAGTTAAATGCATAAGGCATTTTGGTTGCCATGGATTTGTTCTCCATTTAGATTTCCATCGATACGTACGATTTGTCCTATAGTAGGAGCTGAACATTAGCATTTACCACGTTACTTCAAAGTAACTATAACTCAGTGCTACCTTTAACGGGTTGCTACGTCTCTCTGACGATGACGCTACAAGAAAGCAAAGTGTGATAACATCCATCCAACAACCAACCTACCTTTATTTGCTGTGATATCTGAGATTTTCATTCAATAAAGTTGCCCTTTTGCTAATTGTATGGTCCATGCATAGTTAAGACCAACTTATTCGAAAGTCAAACAAAATAAAACTGACTCACTGAACTAATAATTCGTAAATAAGAACAAAACAGACCTTATTCTAAACATAGGTACTATTAAGATCAAGTCAGAATCGAGTTTTCCCAATGTCATCATTATTCAGCAGGACTAGAGTAGGTACATTCGTGCTGCTTCTGGGAAATCCAACGTCTGGCTCGGCTAATGACGACTGCGCTCTGAATACTGAACGGCCAGTCTCCTGACTCATATGGACTGTACAGTGTACCGTACCCCTTTACAAATATTCAGTCGTTTATATGTATATTTTCCGCCCCGCGGTTTCACCCGCGTTCCTGAGGGATCTTATATTTTTCCGGGATAAAAAATATTCTATATGTTATTCCATTATATGATCTACCTGTGTACCAAGTTTCATTAAAATCCATACAGTAGTTTTTGCGTGAAAGAGTAACAAACATCTTCACACACATCCAAACATACTTTCGCATTTATAATATTAGTAGGATTGTATCAGTATTGTAACAGTTTACTACCATTCCAACATTATCTTAACAACTAGTAGCGTTAGTAAAAGTTAATATAAATCAAATAGTTCACTCTCTCTGTCGGGTTAAATTGTGTTTTGTTTAAGTCGTTCGTTCCGTGTGCGTTTGCTTGGGTAGTTCGCGACATATTGTCTGAGAACTCCGCCGCGCGCCGCCGCCTCTCCAATAAATAAGCAGGTCACATATTGAAGGGGGTTTCACGGAGGTGAAGGGGGAAATACAATTGTAACTTTCTCGCTCCGACTTACGAGAAGGCAAAAGTTTAAAAAAATCCAAGTTTTCTTGCCCCGGGCCTTCGGATACGCATGACAACATTCGCACGTACTCACACGATTGGACCCGGTGCGCGACAGGACAGTCTGTTGGTGTGTACTAACCATTAACAATACAAAATCCCTTAATTGAAAAATAAAAATAAGAACTCAGGAAAATTACCTGAGGAATGTAAATTAGAAGCGGAAATATATTTTCATCATTGGTATGCACTCTTCGTAACGTTAGTCGGAATAAGAATGAGAACCCATTAAAACATCCAAAGATTTAGTGCACAACAGGCAGTTAATCTTTTACAAATCATTTCTGAAAATAATAAAAAATATCGTTTTTAATTTTTTTTCAACGTTGCGAATAAAAGTGGTATGAAATTAAATCTTATAAAAATGTAGATGTTAAGTGATCGATCAGGAGTAAAAGTTGTTAATCTTGTCTCGCGCGGGCAAAGTTCCGGTGGGTAAGTTCTGAATATTGCTCAGGGAGGACACAACAAGCAATTAGTATGCAGAGAACGCATAGCATTTTTTCACATTATACTAAGTCCTGAAGAAAAACTGTAGGAAGTCGGTTGGGTGGAAGGGGGGCACTCCAGCGATTCCCAATCATTCATTAGAGCGACCGTCGTCACGGGGTACGAATTAAAATTAATGATTCGCAAAGACAGCAACCGCCTTCGAGGGATCTCATTGTATTACCCAGTCACTTTTTATCTATACAGATAATTTAAACGTCCCGTCTAACAGGTGTCTCAGCAATTTTTCTGTGTTAAGGCTTCGAATGAGTAATCTTTACACTTGGATTTAGCGAATAACGTAGAAAAGTAAACAAACACAAACTCGCATTTATCTATATCAATGCGAGCTAATTGTGCTTCTATGTCAATACATAGAACCTCATATAATGGCAAAATCTAATTAATTAGTTCGAACGTACATGTAATTGTCACACAGGTGTTTGTCTATATTGAGTAACTCAAAAGCCCGTAGGAGTCCGCATTGTGTTCGTAAAACATACACGTATGCAATTAGGTATCACCACTGCTCCGCTTCAATTTAGCTCTAATATCTTTTGATCCCGTGTTAGGATTTGCAACGACATTGTCGCGGGATGATTTGATGAGAATTCGGGCGACAAGACGCGACGCGACGCGATGCGACATACAAGTTGAGTTTCCAGTTTCTCGTCACGCGCGCTCGGCTCAAATAAGGCTTACTACCCCTTGCTACCGCCTCGTCTGACGCCCTAGCTAGTATAAAGTAGATTGTAGAATACCTAATGCATGTACGTGTTAAAACTTGTACATTGTCCAGAACCAATTCAAATATTTTTAGAGTAATTAATAATGCGTAGTTCTATATTTTTTTAAATTATGTAACTGTAAACTGTTTTCTTAACGTGTACATATTGTGTAGATACGGTTTATATTTTTTAAATAGCTGTTTGTTCAAACTGAATGCTGGCGTTTTTATTTCTAAAGATTTGTTTAGGGAAAACACTTATACGTATTTGTATAAATGTATACATTTTCGTAGCATTTTAATTGAGTGGAAAATATTTTATTCTGATTTGTTCCATATCATTTTTGTTTTGAAACAAAAATTACCAATATTTCCAAGGTATCTTTATAAATTAAGCCACTTATACTTTATATATTACTAGAATACAAATCTAATGATATAATATTGTAAACACTTCGGTTCACTACCGAAAAGCTTCACTCTTGTGAAGAAAATATATTAACTTGGCCCCAAAAAAGGGATGATAACGTGACTTGCGGCTAATCGGCTGACATCTCAACTTTGTTGTTCTTATTGGTGGTGTGTTCATAAGCCGAGGCGGCTCGGGTCGAGCGCTGCCCGAATCCTAAACAGCACACCGACTTGTGAGTTGCGCCCAAACAAATTGACGACAATATTTGTTGGCAGTTCCCTGTCACCCTAGCGCCAGTTATTAGTGGCGGCATAAACTGGCGGTTGGCATGTTACTGACTCTATATTTTTTCGCGTTATGTAAAAAATTAAGAACTCAATCAAGTCAATCAAGGAACCCTTATTTGACACATACCATACAAACAACGTAGAGTTTAGCGTCACCGACAAAGTTCTGAAATAGTTCCTAGAATAGTTATAGCTTAAATCATAAATATAGTGCTATAATGTAGGTACGTGCAAATATTTATTTGACACTTACTACTATTTTATACTAAGTACATACAAATATTGTGTGTGACCGACGAATGTTCATGAAACATAAAGGGAAAATTTATATGACCATCATAAGACCTGTCGTAATGTATGGACAAAAACAATGCCGCAACGACAGAGGTGTATGAGATAAGAGTGCATCTGGCAGAGATGCGAATACTGAGGTGGATGTGTTACATGGATGGATAAGATAAAGAACTAGTATATCAGAGCACCAGTGACTGAAACGATTAAAGGAATTAGATTGGCTTGGTATGAGCATGTGAGGAGGGATAAAAGACATGTTACGAAAAGAGTATTGAGCATGAGTGTGGATGGATTTAGAGATACAGGAAGACCGAATAAGGTATGGATGGGCTGTGTGAAGAATGATCGCGTATGAAAGGTGTGAATACTGAGACTACTGATAGAGCGCAGTGGGAGAGGAAAATATGTTGTGCTGACTCCTCCTAGCGTGGTTTAAATACTGGAATAAGAAAAACAATGTGTTTTTTTTCGACTTTGGTGGACACTGTGCTATGACACTATGTCGTGTCTAAATATTTTGTAAAAAAATACGTCCATGTCCAATGAATCCTATGATTCATTTTATAGTCGTAGATAAAGTCGAAGTGTTGACGATGACGAAGGCATAGTGTTGCTCCAAGTACCTATGCCGGTCATATTTACATCCTATTTGAGAGCTTGCCACAAGTCTGTGTAGGTGTTTTTGACTGAATCCTAAAATTGCCATACGAGCAATATATCAAAAAACGTTACAAAGCGCGCGTCACGAACGCCGCTCTTCAGCCGCTACTCTGTTTCCCCATGGTGTAACCGGTGTACCTTTAGGGATGTCCATTTTCGTTTTAATTGGTCGCCTGTAGTTAGTTATCTCGGTATAGACACGTACGCACCCCACTGTGTATCAAGTTGATTACTCAAAGACAGTATTTTTTTTGGTCGCTACTAATTGTTTAGGTGACCAGAATTTGTATGATGTTGAACAAAAGATCTGCCCGTTCAGTGTTCCAATTGATACAATTGTATTCTTACCAATAGATCAGGTATTGCTTCTAAATATTTTACGCGAGTACAAAATATCAAACTTTCGGCAAAAAAGTCAAAGGCTTTTGATTTTTTAGCTTTCTTGTTATGTTTCATTTATAACCTTCACGGATTTTTGTATCCAGCAAAATTTTAAATAAAAGCCTGTTACGGGAAATATACGAACAATAAATAAAAATGACTCGCCGTTTTGTGACTCGCTCAAATTTAAAAAGGTTTCTAAAAAAACAATAGTTGGATTGTACTAGAGATAATGTAGTAGACATAGTTTCAGTCTCCAATATAACGGAATATCTAAAGTATCCAATCTCTATTACTATCCAAAGATATTTATTATGTCTAGTTGCCGCCGTGAAGTATAAGCTCTATTTTCTTTTTGCGTTCTTTTCGTTACTTCATACTCATTTATTAGATCCTCAATAGATATTACGCCTTATATATATTCATCTATTAGGTAGTACCATCAGAATAATAAATGGCAATAGATTTTAAGGCTTTGAAAAAATATATGTGCGTGACTCGGCAGGCGCCGCGAGGTCGCCCCGCCGTACAATTGTGTAGTCCTAGAAACGGCGGCCAAGCCAACATGACCCCGGAAAATATATTGCTTTACCCTTACCTCTCTTCCATGTTTATAGTTCACGCGGGGGTTGGGGGTTCATTTTGTTTTGGTGGGTGTATATAAAGTGGCTAATATGAGCAGAGCACGCGTATGGAAATTACAGTGGAATCAATCACGAACCGCCCAAACATGCCGCGCAGATACCACAAACAATGCTTTTCTTATATACCTTAATGGTTTTCCATAAAGATTTATATCTTTTATTTCTCTCGATATTGTATAAATATAGCTATAATTTACACTTTGACCTTTTGATTTCTCATATTAGGTATTTGTTGATAAGATTGAAAGATTTATAGAATATCCTATCCTTTTATTTTATAATAGGCGTGTACTTACCTGCAACTTTTTCAATAAAGTCCAATTAAACTTGCTTGATAAAAATGTACCTATGTATTTTTGCCATTTCATATTTGATTGTTCATCAAGATTAATTCGTAAATTATATGCCTGTTCTATAAGATTGTATTTTGTACAACCTGTCGCCCTGTATTTAACTGATATCAATAACTAATAAATGAGCCTTCTGAGAAACTATACTCAATTAATGAAGGGAAAATTTATCGAAATTCCTATGTTATTATATTATGGCGCCGATTTATTATACATACAGACAGCTCTAAGATCCGTGTCCGTAATGTTTTTCCTATGGTAATATATGTAGTCATATTGAGCACACATAAAATCAGATAATAAAATACACATCAGAAAATTCAAAATCACTTACGTTTCAGGATGAATCCGGCAGGCGGTGTCCTAGCATGCCAATAAAAATGTAAATGGCATCAATAAAATTTTGCTTTTGAAGTAGCTAGGACGTCGGCCTTTGATGTCGTGTGTTATAATCAGGATTGTTTGTTAGTCTATGGTCACGTCACGGAAGCGACACAGCCGCGTCACGGTCACGTTGCGTCTCTTTGCCAATACGCCACATCATAATAAATAGAATTTCCCTAAGGAGAGAGCGATATCTGATCAAAATCATGGAATTATTAGCTTGAGCTTGTAGGTATTGAGTAAAATATTATAATACTAGCTGTCCATCGCGGTTTCACCCGCGTTCCCGTGGGATCTGATCCCGGGGATAAAATGTATCTTATGTTTTAGTCCAAGATATGAACTACCTGTGTGTCAAGTTTTATCAAAAGAAGTTTATGCGTGAAAGAGTAACACCATCTTCACATACATCTTCACACTCATCCAAACATAATTTCACATTTATTGTAGGATTAGTAGGATTTATGTATACATAACTGTACCTACCTTTCTTTTTGTATTTAAATTAAAATATCAATTTCGATTTTATTTGTTTCATTTTAGTTCGTAAATCCTTATTGAAATATTGAATTGTGCATATTGAGAATAGGTAAGTATGCAATATTATCATAATGGTAAGCATTAAAAAAAACTATAATATTATATCGATGAGTAGGTACTTACTTACTCTTTATACTCGTACGGCATTTACTTACCACTTATCTCTACAAGTTGACTCGCAATTCATAGAATATTTTATTTAGATCTTTAGCGAGCAAACTGCTTAAATGAAAAACTATTTAAAAACAACGGAGTTATTCAGTAGGCAATGACCTCAGAAATGACTATAAAAATATCATATTTTGGTTAACTTTACGATACAAATATTTCATTTATTGATATATGTACTTCAAAAACGTATTAATACTAAATGTATTTCACACATCTGCGAACGATAAAGTTATTCATAGAATCATATACCATAGATGTTCAGGGTGGAAGAATTTCAATATGTATAATATTATGCAGGTTGATTCTTTGAGCCCGGGTCGGACACGAAGCATTTGAATAAACCGATATCGCGGGAGCCGAGCAAAATATTGTCCGCCCGAGGTCGCTGTGTTCCGAACCCCGCAAAATATGTATGTTTTGCTTCGGAGACGAGCCTTGTTATTAGATTCGAGATATAGGTAGGTACCAAGATCTGAGACCGTAAAATATTTCTGTACTGTAGTAGCTAAATAATTTAGTAGCTCCGTTGATCTTACGGAAAGGAATCTCTTCTTAAATTTTCTTTTTTAATTTAATAAAGAATTTATTGGATTACAATAAATTCTTTACTTCTCTCCAGTATAAAATTGTATAAGGCACCAGCTACCTAATGTTTTGGTCTCTTGCTGAAATAAACTTGAAAACAATGAAAATAAATGGACTGATAATGATAAACTTCTATTTGGTTTGTGACAAGAATAATGACTCTAGTTCTTATGTTTCCAGATCCATACAGCACATCTACCACACAAGAAAGACTCTTCAAATAAACATAAAACAATACTCACGCATAGGATTAGCATTACAAACATTGCAAATTGTCATCACGTCACTTTACTGGGGTGGTTGCGCGCGTAATCCGTGATCGGGGCACACTCAGCAGATCTATGGGTCCAGATGAGCCCCGCCATTACACGCTGTACTCGTACTTACATTAACGCTCTGCCAGATGAAAGATAAACATTTGATGTGAGGATGGGGCGAATCCGTATTCTCGTCACACGGACCGGGTTAATTCAATAGCTGATTGGATTTGGGGCACGCTGATCTAAAGGACGTTTACAATACGCGATATTTTTTTTTCTATATTTAAGATTTTCGTTTCATGTAGGTAATATTAATCGAGAAACTTAAAAATATCCGAAGATTAGTAATATAATTTACAGGTGATTTTATTTAATAATTATTTCACTAGCTAATTTGATTTAAAATAAAACTTGCAATGGTCAATTCACGTGGAACATTTTTTACACAAAAACTATAACTTTTACTTGTTTTTACATTCAGTTTTTTTGGCATATACCTCGCTCAACAAATTAGCATTGCCATCCAACGTGGCAATGCTGCCAGCATTCTGGGTACGTTGCCTACTGACAACGACTTTTTTATTTAGATTTATTTATCCTTTGATTGTCTGTTAATATTCATTAGTTTTTGAGTTAAACATGGAAATCTCAAAAATAGGAATAATAATTTTCGAATACAAGTTCCGGCTTGGTGCTAACGCAGCACTGTCAGTTTTTGGTATAAAATTCGACTTGAAAAATGAACCTGGAGGAAGACCCGGTACTAAGCTAAATAACGATAAATTGAAAGTTTTTTAACTTTGTTCATTAAGTTTAAAACAATTAATGAATTTAAAATAAGACATTTCAGTTACATCATGTGGAAACGTATACAATTCCCGAGAATAGATTTATTGAATTTATCTAGCCTGAATCTAGTTGTGTGTTCGAGATCTGGTGTTTCGATTATAGCAAAAATCTCAGAGAAACAATCCCGATAAGTCAATCGATCTTCGCCAGTATCACTTTATGATAACGCAAGACCTCCACTTCACGACAAACCATTTTAACGTGACAATATCTGCAGTTGGAAACTATAAGTCAGATCATTTTTATAAAAACTTTATAGAGTTCTAATCCATAGAGTTCTATCACAAAGCCATAAATGATATGCCTTCGAGGTGGCAGCAATGTTTACTTCAGAAAAATATTTATTTATTTTTAGAACGGCATACTTTAATCCCTAATAATGTTTGTTGTAAGTTCCTGAAAGATATCTATCTATTAGGTACTTACCACGGACTCTTTGGAAATTTAAATAAATCTATCAGATAGCTACTAAATAAAGAAGGCTCATAGAAAAAGTAAAGAAACAAATTAACCTACTTTATCTTATCTAATGTGACGTAGGTCTATTTCAATTAAAAAGCCATTATGTGTACATGAATATTCACTGGAAAGGATTAGCCTAAATAGAACTGAATCAAATAACCTAATTAGCTGAGTAACATTATGCTGTGACGTAATTGTGGCGCGATCGTATTCAATTCATCGTCAATTTAATATTGCTAATAGACTGTAAGCACGCACCAGAGGGTACATTTCCGCCAATGTCACAATAGTTTACGAAAAACGAATGCGATTTAAAAAAAAAAATCATCTTTGTCTGTCATTCTGTCAACCTTACCACATAAAATATGGTTAACAGTATCAAATGAGTTGTTCTGTGATAATATATTCATGAGCAAGTCGTACCATATGAAGGGATTTTCCGCATGGACCATCACTTCGCGCGCTTTTATATTCCATCTTGTGTTGACACTGCATTGTTCTGTGGGTACCCTATTTATCGAGCTGATTTGTTTGCAGCACAACGCCTATGATTCGTCGGGGTTGGTTGGGGAACCTTCGCTGTAATTGAGATGAGGTGTCGCGGTGTTCGTTGTGTACACTTCCCAATTATTAGTTCTGCTTATGTAATATTATATACACTGAATGGTGTACATGAAGCGATACATTTATGATATATTACTTAAATGTTCGGTAGACAAGATTAAAATTTGAATATCTGTATTAAACACTGTAAAACCTAATCGAAATATATAGGTAAATTCATTCCCCAAAACGTCGAAAAACAAATAAACTGTTCTTGACGAAAATACACAAGGAGAGTACCAGTACAAGTACATATTTTTCAATTTGTACAGACACATTCGTGAGTGACCTTATTGGTACAAACGCGGGGCTTTTTTACGACTGCCTTTTCTCGTTTGTGCCAGAAAGGTAAATTTTGGGGGAATCTATTGGACGTTTTGACTTATTGCACCATCGAGGAGCAATTTTGTTTTTTATATGTAAAAGGGACGTAGTAAGAATACTAATAAATGCTCCGGCTCATGAAATAGGACACGTTTAACAGATACTAAAAATTACAGTGGTAGGGTAGGGATAAGACCCACAGGGAATAACCCACATTGTTATTAGTCTCTACGAGCCAAAGTCGCAACCTCAGGCGAGCTTGGAATTAGTCACTATCGCAACGCACGGTAGAAGCCTTATTTTAATAAAAAAAAATATAAATATAAAGTAACATATCACTATTGTCATACTTCTGTTGAATTAATTAAGATAAAAATATTTAAAAAAAGCAATGGAGAAACTACGTGCACGCAGGATCTAATTGAAAAACTTCAATCTCAAAGATGATAGAATATACTTCGTGTACAAGACTTCGTGAGAGATTTCCTTGTTGCTTCAGTGTTTGATCTAGCGCTGTTGATTTTTAAGAACTACAGTTTTTCTGAACACGTGATTCATACAAATCGGCCTCTTAAAATGTTGTAGACCGTTGTTTGACTTCGAACCCTAAAAAATGGTTACCTAACGGTTTTTCATGTTTAAGTTTCTTAATATATAAAAAAGTAAATATACGAAAATATTAAATTCTGGATTTTACATTCGATTCAGAAAAAAAAATTGCAAATCTTAGCGTTATAAAATCGAGGCATGTTACTTACAGAATGTGCCACAAAGCACTCGTATAAATGTTGCAATGACACATATAAACAGACGGGGGGCAACAACGCAGAAAGCTGTGCAGTGTAAAAAAATCCCCTAATCTAGTAAACAGGGGCCAAATGACTCACTTCACGGCGGGGGCGCCACGTATTCGGGGGACTTAATCTTTACGGGATAAAGTAAAAGGAGACATGACCCAGGTGGCAGACACCACACCACGCGCGTAAATTGTTAGACCCTTTGTCTTTTTGTAATGTTACCTACGAGGGCTCTCTTGTTAATTATGAAAGTGGGGACCAATTTAAATATTATTAATTTAATGCGTTTCGGAACCAGTGTTGTGGTTTGTTTTCTATTACCGCGAGTGTTTTGATTAAATTGTGGTTTACACAATAGTAGGAGTTTATTTTTGTCGTTTTGCAGGTGTACAAATAAGATGAAATATTCTATTGTTATGGCTCCTTTCTCTTAAATAAATTTAATATGATACAAATATATGAAGCTATAATGCATATAAATGTAGATTGACTTCTGTAAAAAATAATATAAGTGCAGCGGCTTCAACAGCGGAGAGTTCCAAAAGGCGCAAATATGCAGCTCTCAGCAACGGCTACATATTTGTACCTTTTGGAGTAGAAACTATGGGACCGTGGGGGCCTGAAGCACGACAGTTTTTTAAGGAACTGTCGACGCGCCTCATAGATCTGTCTGGTAACCAGAGGGCTGGTTCTTACCTCGGACAAAGGATAAGCCTTGCTATCCAACGAGGTAACGCTGCCAGCCTTCTGGGCACTTTACCTACGGGCAGCGATTTGAACTCGATATTATATTTATAATATTATATCGAGTTTAAAATGTATAATAGAATAAGCAAGGTATGTATAATTTGTAAATATTTTTATTTTATTGATTATATTATACATAATTCTAAGTATCAGTAGCTTATATTCCTTCACTTTATAAATAAATAAATCATTCAAAAGAAAAAAAATATATAAGTATTAAATGATCGTGCGCTTCTCCAAGATATCGATAACTTTATTTTATTAGTGACATTAGTGGGTTCACGTGCCAAATATACTGTACTTGAGAGTTTTACTGTTCATAACGTCTTCCGGCAGTGTCGAAGGCCGTAAACGTTCGAGTCGCAAAGATAAAAAGCCATTAAAATACAAAGAAGGATAAATCTAGGAGTTAACATTTACAGCATTACCGGAACGGTTTTTCATGTTTAAAACACAGGCATTAGGTGCTGGGCCGCGCAGTCCAGTCTAGTAGCTAGGTACGTGCGGCGTAATCGCCGGGCGCGGACGTCTGTGAAACACGGAAAACCGTTCAGACGACCCCCTCGACCTTCCCCCACCTCCCACGAGTTCACCCACCACTTTTACGATGAATCTTCGTTTCTCCGCATCAAGAAGTAATTTTAGTGTTCCTTTGCCGATTCAATGATAGCACTCGGCCTGATTGGTTAAGCCCCTCTTTGATTTAATTTTGGGTTAAGTTGCTCTGCGGTTGGACCCTATGGGATTTGGATACGTTACGGTGTACACTGATATTTGTATCTGTTTCGGATATCCTCGCCGCATCGGCTAGATTCGGACTTTAACATCATTCAATTTATCAAGTCAGGTGTTATTCTATTTCATTTCGGGCGATTCAGAATTTGAGACCAAGTTACAAGAGCATTATACTTTTAAATTAATTACATAATTATGTTAATTTAGACTTAAGCAAAAGCTTATCACAAGAGGTAAGCTCCATTAATTACATTCAGACTTGTCACCGCACTAAAATATACAAAAAACAAAATAAGTAGATATAGTTAATTGTTTGTTATTTATAGATATGATTTTCGTCTCATCTTTGAATTATTTCCAAGGAGGCTATGAACATGATTCTGGTGGCAGGTCACGGTGCGGCGAGAGGAGCACAGCAGATCGTCCACGGGGCCAGTCGTCATGAATACGTAATACAACGGCAGGAC
Source organism: Ochropacha duplaris (assembly GCA_951361185.1). Taxonomy (NCBI): domain Eukaryota; kingdom Metazoa; phylum Arthropoda; class Insecta; order Lepidoptera; family Drepanidae; genus Ochropacha; species Ochropacha duplaris. The sequence goes on from OX592691.1 coordinate 10,330,870, forward strand.
GCGAATTCTTTCGTTTATTATTCAATCATTCGTTCGGCGCGAGTCGGCTTTAATTTCATGGCGGGTGGGCACAGGCCCCGAGCGACGACCGAGGCCTCTTAGTGTGGAGGCCATCATGATACTATTAGAATTATGCTATTAATTGTAATAAATTAAATCTATCGGGTTTGATAGATTGTCCAAATTTACGAGGCTGCCCCGGAATAGCAGGTAAGCTCGTGCTACGAAAACGGTTTTGGCTCTACGAGTTTCCTAGCACACGAGTTTGAACATCTTGTATTGCTTTGTATTTTTATGTGCATATTTGAACAAATTGTGTTAGTTAGGAAAAAATATCCTATTACAGAACATACAGCTATATTGGGAGCACTTTTTTCTTCAAAGCGACCATAAATTAGTTAACCTCTAGAAAGAGAAAAAAACAAAAGAAACTCTTTCCTTATTTGGTTATCCTAGACCGCTGAGTACTGCGAAAAAGACAATTCTTATTCTAAAAGGCGAGGCTGGTGAGGATGTGAAGCGAGTGCGTGCCCGTTTTGATTGAAACCACCGTCATGCCGCCGCCACTGCCGCCGCCGCGCCGCCGCCGCGCCGCCTGCTCTCGCAAACGACACCGAATTGAAAACGCAAATTTAGTGACACATCTATTAACGGAAATGTGAAGAAGGCACGACCAGAAAATAAGATCCGAAAGGGAAAATACACGACAATAGTCAGTTGCGATATGTTTGCTGATTCTATTATTTTTTAGAATGTATTTCACAAATATGTTTGTTTTGTATAGTCAATAGAATTCCTGTAGGTGAAGTAATTTATGTTATTAGTACTTAAGATTTCCTTGTTTCTGGAGATTACCCGTTTTTATTTTTAAACCATATAAAAGCAGAAATAAAGCAACTTTGTGCTCAGTGTAACAAAGTAAGCATGGAGATATGGCGTGAGGATCTTTTGTGAAACTTAACCTTGTAAAGTAGAGAGAACGTAGAGATATTCTTGTACACAAGTGCTTGCATGTGTGGTAGCGAAGTAACGAGGCTGCCACCAATCTTGAGAAATCATTTTTACGACTATCAGAGGGAGAATAACATTAAAATTCAGGAGACGGTCATGCGACCTTGTACTGCCATGTCTTTACAAGCCCCTCGATGCGAGGGAATTTGTAAAAATGCGTTTCTTTTTGATAAATATGTAAGAAACATCATGTCATGTTTACATAGATACTCACTCGTATTAATGTAGTTTGCTCTAGCACTTTTTGGAGGAATTTTGTTTACAATTTAAATACTTAGGTGTTATTTAAATTGTAAACTTATTCGTTGCTCAACTTATTATATTAATGCAAAACCGATGCGACTATAGATAGGTAACTATAATTATTTTATATTTTAAAAAGTGGCCATACCATTATAGTATGAAATTGCTTCGCGTTCTTAGCTGGCGGAATAAATTCATAGCGGCTACTGTTTAAAAAAAAAAGGACACTGTATTTTTTAAATTTTTTTATGGACTAAAAAAAACCTGTCAAATCTATCGATCTGCCGCCATTTTGTTTTTTTTACAAATGGCAAACTACTTGTTGATGTAACTTGTTGCGTATGCACGCACGTGTCAGTTTGAAAATGCAATAATGTGTTATTATATTATGTATAACTACATATATTTAATTTTATTTATATAACTCTTATTCCAAATCAGTTTGAATGATTGTAGATCGGAACAAAAAATAATAAGTGGTAATTACATCATTGATTCCAGCAAATACCCCACACAGCTCTAAACTTCTAAATATATCAAATTAGGAAGGTTTATTGTTCATTATATATCTGGTTTTACCAGAATAATTTTGCAGAGCATCCCAGATTCTCATCCGATTTAAAAAAGGCGGAAGAGGGTACTCTACTCCAGTATGGGTAGGGTATATTATATTACTCTTTGCTCCTAGCACACATCAGTATGTCCTCGGTTAACATCGACAAAGTAAATAATGTGTCGCTGCGCAGCGTCTGGGAGCTCGGACCGCGTCGCGTCGCATTCGCACACGATTCAAATAAAAAAGTCCGCCATCACTCAAGTATGCGTCGCCATTCACTCGCTTGCCTAGAAATTTGCTCCCCCATTCCGCTATATGAACATGGACATTCCTATGCTAAAAATGAAAATTATTTATCATTAAAACATAAAGACAACTTTCATTCGCGTTGTATACACAACTATGAGATTCTGAGTACGTGATACTTCGAATAATTATTTCAACAAAGCGCAATGAATGTTATCTTATCCATATAAAGGTAAACGTATATCAGTGACGTTAGGTTTGAAGCGAGATGTGACCCCGGGTTCTACACGGTCCTTGCAAATGGACAGGAAAAAGACGCGGGAGGAATGCGTGGGTGCTTTTAATTTAATATCGACTGACACCGAATTGGAATCGAAAGTTTACCAAGAACGTGCCCTGCCGTTTAATCCGGCCCTGTTTGCTGCTTTAATATTTATTGTTTTACGCCTTATTGGGATACTTGTTTTATAAATATGAGCTATTAATTTAAATGTCTAACACAGGACATGCATGACAGGGGTACAAACGAAGCGTATTTAAATTGTGCGTTGATTGTGTAAATGGACCAATCTAGTTACTCAGATTCATATAGTGAGGAGCATACAACTCCAAATTTTCTTTTATACAAAATAAAAATAAAAAATTTACTCGATTTCGTTACCGTTCAGTAAATATACTGACAACATAGAAAACTAACACGTATGTACGAATACTTCATGTTCCCGTAATTGGACCACGTAGAACAACGTAACTTCGTACAAAATTCTCCTACAGAGCGCTCAATTTTGCTGCGAAAAATAACGTAGGTACGTACGCATTTAAAACAATAAAAACACATTCGTGTCTGTCTGAGGCGTCTTGAGTGAATTTTCGTAGAACCCGCGCGGTTCGAGCGCGGGCGGCCCGAGATTACGCGTATTTACTGTGTACAAGCGAACATGGAAACAGAACCTTGGATATGGTAAAAATATACCTACTGTTATTTAAAAAATACTGTGTCTGAGATATCATGATTATATAATTCTTTTATTATTAACCCAATAATAATAAGAGCTCTCCTTAGGCGATATCTATCTTCGTCCCGTAGCCCCGCCACTATGGCGAGAGGCAGAACACCGTAGGGTTTTAGTCAGTAAGAGTCTGACATAACCCAGCCGCTTCCCCCCAGGATGGCTGGGTATCCATGCGGGTTTTCCCCACGTATAAAAAAAGGAAATTCAACGATAATTTAAACTATATCCAAAAAACATTAAGTACCTATCTCTTCTTTGTGATCTGTCCTCCATTCATTACTGAAGATCGTGATCACTAGCGGATGTGATTATGTTGGAGTGGATGGCTTGTCTCCAGCGATTCCGATTGTTTGCCATTTTCCTACGACATAGAGTTCATCGTTCTCTCGAAATTGTCGGTCAATCTTGTGGGAGATCTACCGCGTTGATTTCCCTCCACGTTACCAGATAAATTAAAATATATAGTTATAAAAATAGAACCTAGAAGATTATTTCATTTACGAACAATAAATAGGAAACTAGAAAGCAATTTTTCCGGTAAGCAAGACTCTAACAAGTGCTACAAAAGATAATTTGTGCTACAAAGTTCCGCTTAAAACAATAAAGCACACCTGGCAGCCACTTATATTCCTATCTCCCCAGTTGGCCGGTGTCAGTGGGGCAAATTTCATTTGAGCCGACCGTCCGCGGCCGGCCCCGCCGTGAACTTCGCCCCAACTCTCCGAACAAGTGTTAACATGACTCGTCTCTCAAAAACTGGATAAGGACCTTATTTATATGGGACCAGCGTGCGACGCGACACAAAAGAACATGATGATATTACTGTTAGCCGGGACCCACTAATATCATGTACATAATGTTATTTACCAGTAACGAATTACTCAGTCTTTTTATGCCTCAAAATGTGGGTAGGATGTGATAAAAATGTTGGGGATGTAAAGATGTGTGTCTAGTCTGTTTATTACGGAAATATATTTGTGAGTGTGACTACCCTGGTAATTGAAAACGGTATATAATCTTGTGGGAGGATAGGGACTAGCGTACCATCTATTTTATTCTTATTCGAAATATTCACTTTAGCCATTCAGCTCTAACTTCAAATTTAATGTTTTGATGCTCTTAGAGAGTCATTAGTTTCGTTTATGAGCTTTTGTATACCAAATATTTAATAAAATCCAATACTGTATTGTACGATAGTAATGTTACCTTGTTGTCATGAAAATAAAATAGTGCGATAGGAATTATTTTACTTAGAACAGTCTGTTACTTATATATTTGATTTATTTTATTTACCAAGCGAGTTGGTTTTCTCCTCGCACGTACTAAACGATATTTGGCGATCCCTAAGACGAGCCGTTTGTCACGTACGTGACGCAGCGGACAAAATGGAAACTTCACTATGTTGCCGAAACGTACAAATAAATACGTAACTGTTTTGTGAAAAATACATATTACCTTTTATGGTAGGGGAGGCATTGATGCTAAATTTGTAGTTACTCGAGCGTCTTTGGGACCTACTGGAATTTGAAGATTAGGTGGAATAAAGAAAAAAAGGTTATGTGATATTTTCCCCTTCAGCGGTGGGGGGAGCGTCTACAGGGTTTCAAAAATGTAAAAAAAAACAGTCACCAAGAAATACTCGAGCGCGTCAGATATTAATAGGGTAGTCGCGCCACGTCTGTCTGATAACGGAAAAATAATAATCTGCCGTTTTGCGTGGTGGGGGTGGCCGTACGAAGGGGTCGAAAATATTTAAAAAAAAAATTTACTCGAGCGCGTCAGACATTGATAAGGGATGTTAAGTGAATCCTCCAGTAGCTCCTATTTTAAAGACTGACGATTTGGACGCGACCATCAGTCAGGGCCGATTTTTGAAAATGCCAAAAAAAATCGTGACCTTGACTTACTCGAGCGCGTCAGATTTTTATACAGGCGGTTCTTCTTGATGGCCTTGTTGTACTGACCCATAATCTGACAATTATGTTGAGGGATTTCCTTAATCTGACGGTTTGAAAAAAAAATATGTAAAAAATATCGAAATCTCGAAAATGGTTCAAGATATCGAAAAAATGTTTGTGCAAAAGTTGTAGAAAATTTAATCTTCTACAATATTTATTATGAATACACATACCAAAAAACCCATAGGAAACGAGATATTTGCAATAAATGATTTTTTGACCTTTGACCTTGAAAAATCAGTAGTCGCGGGCACCCTAAGATAAGTAGCTTTTGAGACAAGTTTTAGGGTGTCAAAATAAAGGTTTATACAAGTTAATAGCTGACTATTTCTCATTCTGAGGTGAAACTCATAATATTCCTGGACTATACACTTAATAATGATTTTAGCCACTTCGGCTTGTGCAAATCGGCAGATTAAGATATTTCCGTGATTCGTGACTAATTTCCTTCAAAATAAAAAAAAAACCAATCGCGCTCGAGAAAATCCAGGTGACGTTTTTTTTTTGCAACTTTGCGAGTCTCCAATTTTCTTTCGTCACGCCCAATTTGTCAGATTATTGAAATGTACACTATTTTGCATGTAACTAACTTACCTTACCTTAATCTGACGCGCTCGAGTATTTCAAACCATCGATTTTTTTTTACTAATCTGACGGGCTACCCTAGGCGTTCGACACTACATAGAAGGCTCAGATTTGGTGAGAGTACTTCACAAGGTGCAAGGTTGCCCCCCTTATGTTAATCTGACGCGCTCGAGTAAATCCCGAAATCCCCTATTCGCCTCCCCTACCATTACGTTTTATTTCTTCCCCGCGGGGCTTGATGCATGCTAGCTTGCCGTGATCTTCGGTCACCGTCGTCGTTTGAGGTACCCATCAGTAGCCAAAACGACTTAACTGCATATTTAATTAACGACACCAAAAATAACTATTCCTAATAGTCACAATAACAAGTAATCTACACTACTGTCTTTAATGACATTTATTTGTGAACTAGCTTTCCGCCCCGCGGAACCCGTGATCCGTTTCTCTGGACTCCCGTTTCATCCCCTTAAGGGGTGAATTTTTGAAAATCCCTTCTTAGCGGATACCTACATTAAAATAACTATCTGCGTGCTGAATTTGAGCGCAATCCGTTCAGTGGTTTGAGCTTGATAGATCAGTCAGTCAGTTAGTCATATAGTCAGTCAGTTAGTCAGTCAGTCAGTCAGTCAGTAACGGTTGCCTTTTATAGGTATATTATTATACAGATCTAAACTGGGAGAAATATATTCCGTCGGATGCAGCCCTTAATTCAGCAAAAGTCTGTTTTGCAGCGCAGGTCGGTTTAGCCGACGCTTCGACCATGTTCCCATTCAAAAGGCAATTGTAGCCAAACAAATCCTAAAAAAAACACTGACATGTATTTCTGTTCGAACTGAAAACCAAAACTTCAAACTGTCTCTACCAATTGCCGCTTACTCGGTTCGTTGGACCATTTTAGGCACTAATGAATAGTAATCCATTTGAAATAGGAGTTCTGTATAATACGAGCTTGCACCATAGAGGGCATTGTAATTTTTTATGCAGTGAATACCTTAAAAAATATCCTAATATAGCAACGCAATAATCCTACCTACTTCGACAAAAAAAAATACTAGCGAAGAAATAATTAAATACTTTCAATCAATATGGGAATAATTGCGCGCGTTGTGAAAGGGGGCCAGACGGAAAAAATTCTTACAAAAATCACCGACACTTTAATGTCGGTGATTTTTTGTGTCGGTGACAAAAGTCACCGACCGCTGTGCGGCGTGGCATGTTTCTCTCTCTATTTCTCTCTCTCTTATAGAAAGCAAGCCAGATATTTACATTTCTATTTATATATATATAATTTTTTTTTTTTTATATATATATATATACTCTCTCGACTTACATAACTTCGTTCCATCCGGGTGTCCCTTGACACCTCTCAAGTTTTTTTAAAATGATTTCTTCTTAATCGATCTAACTTCTCACTCATATACCTCGCTAGATAATCTGGTATATTTCAAATGATAAGTTTAGGAATGAAATAAAACAGTTCTGTTGAATTATTGCCATTTCTTGATTATTTGAAAGAAACGTAAGTAACCATAATTTTACGTCCTTTATTTATTGCGGAATTCAAATTGTTATTTATGCACTATTAAAAACCTAACAGAATATGAATTTTAATTTTATTTTCTCAAGTCACGTGACAGCGAAATTCCCAAGTAAGATATTTTTAATAACCTTGATTTCAACATTATTTTCACAGTGTTCACAGTGTAATAACTATGTACGTATATCGTGACTAGGTATTGTTCGCCATAGTCTGTGAAATAAGAATGATTAGGTACATACAATAAAACTGCAGTAACAAATAATTAAATATTGATATTAGTAAATAAGTCTTTAAATACAGATTCGTTCTAAAGTCATTCTATTACTTTCATGGGCAATTAGAAATTTAACTCGATTTGACTTAGGAAACATAATGTTACTTACAGATTGATAGTTGATAACAAGTCAAATACATATTTATATTAATAAAATCATTGGTATAAAATATGTACTGTTGGGAGAAAACATTTTTTTTTATTTTACTAATGGATAAACAAAATAAAAATGGCTTACCATTAAAAACAATTTAACTTTCGCGAACTAAAATGGTACATGTTTGTATTTGTTAACGGGATCGACTCCACTCGTGACCAAGATCAATGCAGCTTGATTGCAATGCAGTCGAGGTGTCTAAGCAATATTTTGATAATAGTTATCCTGTGCGCGAATAGACCCGGTATATTTTACTACAAATATGATACCATCATGTTCATTTTTGCTACTCATTTTGTTAATATTCGTTGCGATTGCAACTCGCTCGCTACTTGGGCTAGGCGGCTCGGCGGCGGCGGGCGGCGTGTTTGTGCTGAGATTAATGATGCGGTACTGAGCACACTATGGAGTGAAGGCACTCGACAAAAGAGCCTCTTACTTACTCTATGGTGCCTACTGAAAAGTCTCAGGAAGAAAACAGCCAGTTATAATGCTGCGTAGTAACCGTTAATGTTTTTATGAAGTATGAAAGTAGGTTTTTTTTATTTTTTTATTCTGGATAAGCTTCTGGACAATCTCACCATGGTAAGTGATGATGTGGCCGAAGGTGGTAAGCCCACAAAGCTTAGATGGGAACTGGCTCTCAAGTACAGCTGTCGGAACACACCGATAGGTGCTTGGCGACATATTTTCAACTTTCAACGTTAGCTGTTATTCAGCTAACGTTTAAATCATCCGATAATCATTGATTTAAACATATTGTAAAATTTTACTGCAATAGGTGTTTGTTTGTATTAAAAACTTGATAACGCCAATTAATTTTTGAGTATTTATTAGTACCTACGTATTACCCAATTAGAATACAAAAATTGGTAATATACTGTTCGGAGTTGATAATTAAATTCAAGCTCAAAGGTTTTCAAAATTGACCTTGAAGTGGTAATAATGGAGTGCCGTGTTATTGATTGCATAGAAAAAATATAAGTTTATAAAACTATTCAAACATTACTATTTACAAATTTTCTCATGGGCACATGATCAAGATTCCCAGCAGGCTGGCAGCGTTCCCTTTTTGAATGGACAAGGTATTGCGTTGGCGGAATATGCTCCTAGCCCGCCGCGCCGGTCTCCCAAGGCGTCAATGAGTATTATTTCTGAAATAATTACGTAGGTACTTATTTCAGAACCTATCGAAACAATTGAACTTTTTGTAATTTTAGATAGGAATAATACGACGTCACACACTCGACGTCTCTTGAAAGAAGAAAGGGGGAAAATGAAAAACGCTATCAGAAAATAAATCATAAGTAAATGAGATATTGTGTCATTGCGCCGCGCCCCCATCGTATCTCTGACTCAAATGGAAATCGCAAATGATGACAAAGCGGGCCAAAATGTGAATTAATGTACCTTTTAAAATATTTTACACGAGTAAAAGAATATTTTTAATGCATTTGAATGCTCCCAGGGATAATGAAATTCGAATTAACCAATTTTACGTTGCTGTAATTTATCTGTATGACAATCACACATGAATATTATTATGGCCATAATAGTACCTAGGTAAACATGTCTTACAATATACAAATACTGAGTAGTTATCTACTCCGCGACGCCACTCCACTCGCATCCCCTATTTTACACGCATAGGAGTTGAATTATAAAAATAACTTCCTTAGATGCCTAAGATGTAAGTGATGTTTTTAACCAAAGCGGTTTAGGCTGTGCGTTGATAGATCAGTCAGATATACCTATAGATAGCACGTTTTACAAACAAAATAAAAATGAATGCGTTTAGGTGCCTTAATCCGTTTAGTACCCACCTAATCGTTGTGCAAGGGAGAATTGTATTTCTAACAACTACGCAGTAAAATATACCCCTACTTATTACCAATGCATCTTATGCGATATGCGATAAACGATATGCGTCATTGTTTTATTTGTTCGTTTTATAAGTCCTCTTATGTTTATAGTCAGCCTGAACGGGTTCCAGTTTTATTTGATAGATGGCGGTCGTCAACACATATCAAGACGAAAGTTTTAATGTAACGTTAATATTATTCAATTACATAGTAAAATTCTTTCTAATTTCATGATTCGTTATTCAAAATATCTGGATTTTAAAATCTATGAAAAACATCGAAATTTTAATTTAAAAAAAACATTATTATGAGGTATTTTATAGTTTTATAATGGTTATCTTGTCCTATGAAGGCTCAAACCAAATTAAAAAAGGTAGACAGAGCCCCGCGCATATAAAGTGAAGCACAGTAAAGGAAGCCGATTGCGTTCCTGTGCGACGCGAGTCAAGCGGGATATCTAACGTACGTACAGGTCACGTACAAAACTTCGTACACGTTGCTTCACTTCTTTGGAGACTATTGTTTTCTACGACCCTATACCTTTTTTATTTGTTCTGTGTATGAATTAATACCTATGTATAAGATAATTTAGTATAAAAATAATTTTATACTAAATTCGTAGAATATAAGCACTTGACTGAAGAAAAATATTTCAGTACCTACTTAAGTAGGTACTTATGTTACATCTAATGAATATAATTTGTCTTGCTCATTTCTCGGAAGATACTTGATTTGATCATATAAAATTCTAATTTAAAAGCAAAAAGTTAATAATGTTATATCGACAACATCGTCATAGTAAATGTCAATATTTATGCTTGGAGGTTATTAATTTTGACCAAATTAAGCGGCTGACGTGCATTTTCTGCTGATTGATGGCTCTTTATGTAAATCGGGACTAAAATATTCGCTCGATTTTTGAAGGAGATTTTTCTTTATCATGTTTAATAAGGCATGGAATTTTAAAATCATATTTAGGTTACTTTGTATTTTTTGGTAGGCCGAGTATTGTTTGTCCGATACTTGATCATGAGAAAAGTTTGATTACACAATTAATTTACCTTGGCAGGGGTCCCAAAATATATTATTATCAATTATGATCTAACGATTTAAATCTCTATAAATTATAATTCGTATAAAAGGGACTAACACTGTAGAGTGTGCAAAATCCGTAATTATGTGAAAGAAATCCGTTTCTTTACTAACGTCACAAGCTGAGAAATTAAACAAGCCGCTTCTGATTTTCAAGTGTTTGCTAAATACGATCATTTTCCTTTGGCTTTAAAACTAGAACTGCCGTGTGCAGGTTTCATTTCAATCGAGCGCTATTTATAAGTTCGCGGTATGGGTATGTCATTTGTTTGCCATGAGTTCATATATAGTGCATCTCGTGGTTTCATGGGTGCTCTAGATTTTCAATATTCGCCTGTTGGTCGCATCATAAATCTTGTGAGAGCAGACGCTTGCAACGACAACCTGCATTCCCGCCCCGCCCCGCCTTAATATTTAATGAAAATTGTTGGCTTAGCTTAATATTTTTGAATAAATTTTTTACTATAATATGTGACATAATAAACTCTTGATGACGTGTTTGAGGGGGTCCTTTCAGTTAGTGGCATTTGATTTGACCACCAACCGGCCGTAGTCTCTATAATAGTCCAGCTCCCACATTCCCGCAAGTTCCTTTCCTCTTTAATAGATAATACGCAATTTTTTTTTCTGCTATAACCTTGCACTAGGTATGTGTGTCAGTGAAGTTGCTAATGGTAGGGGAGGCAATGATGCTAAATTTGTAGTTACTCGAGCGTCTTTGGGACCTACTGGAATTTGAAGATTAGGTGGAATAAAGAAAAAAAGGTTATGTGATATTTTCCCCTTCAGCGGTGGGGGGAGCGTCTACAGGGTTTCAAAAATGTAAAAAAAAACAGTCACCAAGAAATACTCGAGCGCGTCAGATATTAATAGGGTAGTCGCGCCACGTCTGTCTGATAACGGAAAAATAATAATCTGCCGTTTTGCGTGGTGGGGGTGGCCGTACGAAGGGGTCGAAAATATTTAAAAAAAAAATTTACTCGAGCGCGTCAGACATTGATAAGGGATGTTAAGTGAACCCTCCAGTAGCTCCTATTTTAAAGACTGACGATTTGGACGCGACCATCAGTCAGGGCCGATTTTTTAAAATGCAAAAAAAAATCGTGACCTTGATTTACTCGAGCGCGTCAGATTTTTATACAGGCGGTTTTTCTTGATGGCCTTGTTGTACTGACCCATAATCTGACAATTATGTTGAGGAGTTTCCTTAATCTGACGGTTTGAAAAAAAAAATATATAAAAAATATCGAAATCTCGAAAATGGTTCAAGATATCGAAAAAATGTTTGCACAAAAGTTGTAGAGAATTTAAATTTCTACAATATTTATTATGAATACATATACCAAAAAACCCATAGGAAACGTGATATTTGCAATAAATCATTTTTTGACATTTGACCTTGAAAAATCAGTAGTCGCGGGCACCCTATATAGTAGCTTTTGAGACAAGTTTTAGGGTGTCAAAATAAAGGTTTATACAAGTTAATAGGTGACTATCTCTCATTCTGAGGTGAAACTCATAATATTCCTGGACTATACACTTAATAATGATTTTAGCTACTTTGGCTTGTGCAAATCGGCAGATTAAGATATTTCCGTGATTCGTGACTAATTTCCTTCAAAATAAAAAAAAAACTAATCGCGCTCGAGAAAATCCAGGTGACGTTTTTTTTTTGCAACTTTGCGAGTCTCCAATTTTCTTTCGTCACACCCAAATTGTCAGATTATTGAAATGTACACTATTTTGCATGTAACTAACTTACCTTACCTTAATCTGACGCGCTCGAGTATTTCAAACCATCGATTTCTTTTTACTAATCTGACGGGCTACCCTAGACGTTCGACACTATATAGAGGGCACAGATTTGGTGAGAGTACTTCACAAGGTGCAAGCTTGCCCCCCTTATGTTAATCTGACGCGCTCGAGTAAATCCCGAAATCCCCTATTCGCCTCCCCTACCATAATACACGATGATAAGTGAAGCGTGTTACAAAACCGAATGGAGTAGTCTATTTGTGCCTTACTCGACCGCATCAGAAAAACATGTTTTATAAACATACCTAATTTTAATCGTAAGTATTTATTGTGCTGTACTCTTTTTTTCCATAGCTTTAGTTTTTTTTTATTATTTTGGGTTTCCTATTCTTTTTTGCTAGATCAAAAAGTATGAGTTTTGAGATCCTTCTTTGTTAACGCACCCATTCTTTTATCTTCCTTGAAAAAAAAAATGTTTTAAAGATTTCAACTCCAATTGATTTAGCAAAAAATAATAAACAACATAGTTAGACGCAAATGCAGTAATAATTGAGCGAGCAGCGTCAATGTTTAATCCGGCCGGAGCGCAACGGGCCGTTTATCAATCGGCCCAAAAAACAACATATTTCAATATCCGCTGATTAATATCCGCTGCCAGTTCGCCGGCCGAGGCAAACATGAAATTTATGTACTGCGACCGAGCGGTTTATTTCATTTTGCTTTTTAAATTACGAATGTTTGGTGCGACAATTGGCCGGCGCGTCGCACGTCGCTCCCATCTGTTGCGGCCGACAATTAACATTTGCATTAGGATTACTTTTTGCCATCCACAACATAACAATATTCAAAATAAGAGTTGATGGTTTCATTGGATTCATTGTTCGGGGTCCATATGAGCGTTGACTCTCAAGTCGAGGTTATTGTGTAAACATTGTGAGAGCTCCACATCTGTGCACTATGCTACGAAACGAGAATTTAATTTAATAAAGATTTCTCCGCGAGCATATTAGCATAAAGACATAATTGATGGGTAAACTAATTTAATGTTACACAGCAATTATGCTAAGACGCTCATGGTTTACAACGCCATAAAATGTACTTCCGGTCCCCGAAACTGCAACGGAAGTAATAAGCAGTGCAATACTCTGAGTCATAAATTAGAATAAGCAGTTTTAAGTGAAGAGGGCGCCGCCGCCGCGCCGGCTCCGCCCGATGTGAAATTGTGTATTTTATATGAAACTTAAATACATTCGATTTGCTAATTAAGTTGATTTTCTTTCGCGGATAAACTTAGCGGCACCATATTATACGCTGGTTATTTGAAAACATAAACAATCCCACAACAACGTTGGCGGAAGTCGTAAAAATGGAACTCGAGAGAAACTTAACACGGAACTTTTATTAAAATAACAACATTAAGCCGTTAATTTGTTTGTAAAACTGCGCAGACGGTTAAAATTACTTATTCAGAGTGGTGAAACCGCGAGGGCGAAACGGGTTGGCTTCTTGGCAAGTGTCGCGCCGTTTTTCTATAATTCAGTATGTTGGGGTACAGAAAACGCGGCGCCGACGCCGACGCCAACGCCAACGCCGACGCCAACGCCAACGCCGACGCCTACACCGAAGCCGACGACGCTTTGCATCTTCGTATTGAGCCGATACTAATTCTATTTGATGCGTATAGGTACGCATTTCCACTCCTGTAGAACACCTACTCATTCCACATATTACGTGTATTGTTTTGTTGTGGTTTAGATACGATCTTATAAGAGTCGTTCATAATTAGCATAGAGTAAAAAAAAATCATAGAGTGAGATAGATCTGAGATACTGTGGTATATCTACATAGATCTTGCTAAGCGATAATATAGCTTACTATTGGTGAAATAATTTTTAGAATCTGTTCAGTAGTTAGTGTACAAACAAGTTACAAACAAACAAAAAACAAACCTTACCTCTTTATATTATTAGTATGGACATGGAACTCTATTAACTTTACAATTTTCCACTGAAGTCGATAAGATCCAAGACGAAATTAAATTCATTAGACAAGCATAATACAATCGAGGTTCACCAGACGCTAATAAGTTTTTCTGTGTTATAACAAAATCCACTTTATCGCAAAGTCGAGAAGAATAGCCGTGTTCCGGCGTCGATGGGCTAACAAATGAAATTAATGCATTCCTCCAGAGAAATAAAAATGTCATTAGTTTCGCTCGATGAGCTTGGTTCGAGCGAAACTCCTTATGAAGACGTGGTTTATTGTCTACGATCGTTGTATACGAGTATGTATGGAAGCTGTAGTGACATGTACAGTTTTGCTGGCACATTCATGAATGGAAATGAGATATTGGAGTGCTTCTTAAAAAGTTAGATAAATTAGATCATAGAAATTATCATAATGAAATTCGTGAATTACAAATAGTTACTCGCTTTATGGTAAACTAGAAGGTATTTATAAAAAAAATTTAGAGATGAAAATCGAAAAAAGCAGAAAATTTTATTTGTCCAGACAGAAAAGTCATTTACCTACTGTTATATTACTTGAGATAGTTTGAAGCAAGTTATGTAAAAACCGTTAAAAGCATCCCTGTCTATTTTATTCTAGTTTTAAAAGAATGCAAGTATGCGTCCATCGGCGATGGTTATATATTTGCGCCATTTGGAGTGGAAACTCTGGGACCGTGGGGACCGGAAGCGCGTAAATTATTTAAAGATATATCGGCGCGCCTTATAGAGACTTCCGGAGACCAAAGGGCTGGCTCGTGCTTTGGACAAAGAATAAGCCTCGCTGTACAGCGAGGTAACTTAGCCAGTCTTTTGGGCACGATGCCCATAGACAGACCTAAATTTAGGTCGCTTCCGGGGGGTCGCTTAGGGGTTCCGCACCCTGAAAGGAAAAAAAACGGAACGCTTATAGGATTACTCTGTTGTCCGTCCATCCGTCCGTCCGTCTGTCAAGACCCTTTTTCTCAGGAACGCGTGGAGGTAGCTGAAATTTATATCAAATACTCAAGTCTACTGTTCCTTAGAGCTGCCAACGCAATCAAAAGATAAAGCCGTTTATGCTGCAAATTTTCGCAAATTTTCGAAACTCGCAAGGGAATCAAAACCTACAGGGTAATTTACAGTATCCAGTAAGTGGTAATGAAAAACTTAAGGGGGAGGTAGGTGGGCGGGGGTACCAAAGATACAAAAAAAGTGTCATGTTTTTCGGTATTGATTTTTAATTTCTGATTTTAAATAATATCTCGAATTGATATCTCTCATGTTAGTAAATCGTAAGATTTTCAAGTTAAGCTTAATATTTACAAATATACGGGCTTTTACAGTAACATATACATATGTATACGTACAACTGAAAATGGAATACCTTATCGGTATTTTTCGATTATAAAATAATAAGGGTCAGACTATTGGGCAATACCAAATCCACGGCGCACAATGGCTATAATACAAAAGCTTTACATCGACGACAATATCATATTATAAGTATGGCATGTAAATTACGGGCTTGAACCAAACCGTAAGTACCTATTGTGAGGCCCAGTAAAGTCTTATTTTATCTAAATCCTATTTTGTGTCCCACGCATAAATCGCATGCTAAGGCGTGTACACTGCGTGAACATTTTCTTATTTTCTCCGCAAACGTGCCAAGAACTGTAAATACGGATGCTAGCCCTTATTCCATTATATACAATATATGTGTTGTATTATATTCTACAAACAAGTATACATATTGGTTGGAAATAAAGCTTACTGACTTATTACAGTTACAGTGCTTAGTAATGGAAAATAAGAGCTTTGTTGTTTCTTATATATTATATTCAAATATATTTTAAGACTGACATTTGACTTGAACATAATGAATTGTGCAGCTCTAATCTTTAATAAAAACAACAAGTATTTTAAATGATCGAATACTTTTAAACGTGAAAATGTGATAAATTTTGAAAATTATACATAGCAACACAATTTTGATCGATACAACGTCTAGACCTAAAAAAAAATGTACAGTAAATTAACTGAGACCAAATAAAAGATAAATGTTAAGAGCACTGTTTCTAGAAAACAAGGTAGTGCTTTTTGGAATTCGTGTTCGCTTGTACAACACCACCGTAGATTGTGAAATTGGATCATTGCCATTGCAGTAAAAGTGGAAATAAATCGACTGGGACGCATTTTCTGGCGAATGACCCAGATCAAAAAAGTATCTTACTCGGTCTATGCAACTCACGAAGTTTCAAATAAAGAACCAAAAAAATTATAATGTTTGATATGACTAATCTTACATACCTTTATATTGAAAATTAATACTAATAAACTTCTTATACAATGTATTTACAACAAATGTACAAAATATACAAACTATAATATAAAAAAACTTCTTCGAGGCTGCCGC
Source organism: Ochropacha duplaris (assembly GCA_951361185.1). Classification (NCBI taxonomy): domain Eukaryota; kingdom Metazoa; phylum Arthropoda; class Insecta; order Lepidoptera; family Drepanidae; genus Ochropacha; species Ochropacha duplaris. The sequence goes on from OX592691.1 coordinate 10,347,563, forward strand.
TGCTGCCGATCGGCTAGGTTCCTAGCAGGCTGGCAGCGTTTCCTCTTTGGATGGCCAGGCTGATGCGTTGGCGGAAAAACCTCCCCGCCCGCAATACTAATTAAATACTTACCTATTTATGTATTTATATTTGTGGTTATGACAGTCATTTTATTTGATTGCACAACAAAGTTTATAATCTAAAAAACAGATCTTAATAATCTGATTTCAAAGTTAATAATATAAGCACGGCGTTTTACGGTAACATATGAAATATCGAATTACAATATTCCAGTTATCAATTTGTAATTGATATAGAAGCGCCTGAATCCTTATTAATGAGTAGACAGACACGAACATTGAGTAATTTCGCTCTAAATAAGACTATATTCATATCACATGTCACCGACAACAACACAGATTACAGCTTTTATTATTTCTAGTCTAGGCCTCTACCAATGTTTAAGGCGGGCTTTACGATTGGAGGCAATTCTTCTAATCCATTAGGCTGTCTGATGTTCAACTTTTATGCGGGTCCTACCACTGAATGTCTCGCGAAAAACGAGTAGCATCGCTCAAATTATTTTCAGTGGGGTTTTACGATGGCCGTATCTTTTTACACGCACATCATCTGTAGATATGTGCACATAATGTTTAGGTGTACTACGACGTACGAGCTAAGTGTCCATAAATTGAATTCGTGCGTCGAATTGCATCGCGGTCGGATGGGAATTTTAGAGTAGGTAGTTGTAGGAGAGTAGTAGAAGTAGAACAATCGTCAGCCAGCTATTATGTTATCGGTTCTAGTTGGGAACAATGTTATTAATGCAATCGAGAACATTGGGTAAGTTCTACAAATTATAGTGTAATCTCGGGCGGGTCGTGTCTTCGAGCAGCGCCACCGTGTCTGGCCTTCGAGAACATTGACTTAGCTGCTAACGTTTGAGTCTGGTTTTTGTTCAGCATTTTTGAACAGTCTGATAATAATTTTTTTGGGTCTATTTTATTTTCAGTCAAATTCTTATAAGTACCTCATTATTTTAAAATTATCGTCTGATCAGAATACCTCGTGATAGCAAAATAATTTGGCTGAGGAATTTTATACTTACAGTTTACCAAATAAAAAAATGGGTTTGTAATTTTATTGAATAGGCACATTCTTAGTACGGAATTTTATTTGTGTATGAAATACAGAAGAATTAGAGAGAAAGAATAATTCTAATTTACTATCAAAATGATTGATGTGAAATTCACAAAAGATTCGCACAAATAGAGTGGTCATTTGAAAGCTTCAGTAGCTTAGTATTTGGATCCGATATCCATCATTACGTCTAGCATATGGTGATATGTACTATTTGGAGTCTGCTGACGTCGCATCGCTTAGCCTAGTTCATTTCTAACATCGATTTCCTGAGCCCACTGATTACAACCGAGCTTTGCGGCACGGTTTCATCTCCCACAGGTTTCCTTATCGTGGGCCCAGATCGTGATTATCTCAACTTAGTTTTAGAGGTCAACTACATTCAGGGTTATACAATCGGGGTAAGCACTTACTTTATTTCGCTAGCCGGTACAAATATATAATAGTTTATTTTCGTGCCGTATGTTTATAAATGCCCATATTAGTTTTATGATAATCATATCTGTTTATATTGCTGTGGCGTCTCGAATGTAGGATTGTGCCATTTCGTTAGAAATGTAATAGAACATTCAATATAGGATATTGCTGTTTCATGACATGTTTAACTCATTTTTTTAATAAACCTCTTGATCTTATACGTAATTGTTAGAAGATTAACATTTAAACTTGGTATTGCTCATTTCATAATTATAACTCTATATTTGTAGTATATGTATTTAGCTCAAAATTTGTGAAAAATCTCAATAAATTAAGAAGGTATTCATAGTGATATAACCTGGCATTTTTATGAATGAAATGTATGTGTGTTGAGATGCTTACGTAATTATGATTTAAGCCGGTGCCTGCACGATTTTAAGTCTGGCAAAATGCGTATTGCGTAAGAGCATAAAAATATTTAAGTGCTGTAACATATGCGTCTGTAGAAGCACTAGCATCCGGCGTATCTTAGGGTATACAATAAAGTCTAGTCTAGCTTCGCTTGGCTGCCGTCATATACCATACATTTTAGACACTTAAAGCTGTTTGTCGTGTCATACCATTATTCGCCATGTAAGGCTCAGACTTATTGCCAGCACGAAGGAATAATTCAGTTTAAATTGTTTTCGGAGTAAGAACCGCTTTATTACATTACATTAGAACATTTTTTCATTGCAATGGTATATTAAATTACCTTCATCAAGAGTTATGGGTTCTTTTCGATAAAATTGGGAGGGTATTTAGGTAACACTGTCTGAAAGAAAAAACAATGTCAATAGTCGTCAGGAAGAAACAAAAATAGGGAACATAATTTTTGGTAAGGAGCTGGATACAAATTTTGCATGTAGTTTAGATGAGAGTGGTTTAAATAATTTTAACTCACTTAGTATGCAAATAACGTTTTGAGTTTGTACTTAAAACATAAAAATTCTTGTAGTTTTAATTGTATTTATTACTACGATTTAAGTTTACAATTTAGTATGTTTTGCATTGTAATTATAATATATTGAGACGCAATTTAAAAGCTACTTATTTATGATTACTGCGCGAGTTTAAATTTCAATTTGCACTCTATAGTAAACTGTTATTGCATGTCCGTAAGTTCTTAATATTTTGCTGACCGCACGATTGTTATTTTATATCTTCTAATATATAAAATTCTCGTATCACAGTTTTAGTAACCATATGCTATACCCCGTGCGATCTAGCGGTATGGAGGAGCCAAAACGGCTTGACCGATTTTGATAAAGATTGACGCAGGTGAAACCGCGGGGGACAGCTAGTAATTGTATATATTTTGTTATAAACACATATACAAGAATAACAGTTATATACTTAACTACTTTAATACATTGTTAGTAAGCAAGTTATTATGTGTAGTTTGGTCTCAAAAAAGATGAATAAAATTACACATGAAATATAATGAAAATGAACATGCAGGACATGTACTTAAATGAACCATGCAGATTGGTTGGTTTTACAAGGACATTTTCTATCAAAATGCATATTGAAGCCACATATATTTCTGCTGTTTATAGTTCTGATATCTCCATAGTAATGGTATTTCTTACCAATCACTAGATTGTTAAAGACACATAAAAATTTAATTTGAATCAAATCTATATGACAAGATACTTTCTTGAGTATGCTTCACAATTTAATACTATTTTATTAGTGAGCATTGTATTTATCAAAAATATAAACACGCGCTTGAATTCAATGGGGATTTAGGTTCAAAGCATTACAAATCCGAAAAAAAGTCGTTAAGAGACGCCGACGACAAAGGCATTTTCCAAGTGAATTGAGCCGAACAACGATTCGGGAGTCAAACATCAAATAATAACATAATAAGAGGATAATTCGAAAATGTTTTCTTCAATTTTACACGCACATAAATAAGAAAAAGAGTTCAGTCACTTTACCGTACCTAAATGGAGCCGCGGTGCCGCGGGTGAGGTAATTGTGTTTACATCTTGTTTGTCGATGTTTTGTACTTCTATCAAAATTACTTTATTACGTAATTGGAATGGATTACGATCCATTAGATGTCTAATTTATTTGTTAATATAGGAGAATCTAGACACGCGGGAGCGTGTCGAGCCAAGTTCAAGAAACAGAACAGGCGAGCCGCACCGTGTGTAATTACACACGGTGCGGAACACGAACCATTTGGAGCCACTTTTGACCCCCTCATAAATCAAAAACTATTTTACATAAACGTATCAAATTTAGCTCATATATTGAGACTTGCGAGATACACATGTGTTCTAAATTTCATAAGCTTATCTCAAACGGTTATTTAGATATTAATGTCCAAAATTCCTCATTTTTATCATTGACTGACCTATAGACCAAAACTCTAACCCAGTTCCAGATGACCTAGAGCGCTTTAAAAAAGAATCCCACTTTTTTTGTAGTTGCCAAATTTTAAAATGTTTCAAGCAACTTTTCAAATATTTCTTTCTCTGAAAATGTATCGCCCAGCCGTTTTCAAACCACTGCGCTTATCAACAAACAGCATTTAATTTTTAATATTCTGATTTTTAAATTCATTTCAAATTATTGGAATAAAGCGATATTTTTAAGGAAATTGTAAGCAAAGTAGTAGTAGGTACTTAATTATGAACTAGATGGAGACATGCGCTGACAAAAAAAAATTAACAAGAAGCCATATAAAAAAGTCATCGACATAACAATAACCTTGTTCACATCTCTCTAAGAGCTGCTTCATTCAAAAATATTCGTGGTATTTTGTGAATCCATGAATTTCCTTCACACCTTTATTCGGTTACTTGTTACCTTTAACTTTTCGCGTCTACCGGCTTAATATCAATTTTGCGGGTAATATCATGCTAAATAAGCGTTCGTATAGGTATTTATTTTTCATTTGCGGGATGTACGTAATATGTACGATGTATAAAGATCTAACATTTTCATTATTAAAACTTCATTATAAAATAGGGTTTCTAGATTTTCCGATGTCATCTGGTATTATTGTATAATGTATAGAAATTGCCTGCTATATTTTCAAGTATTTCCAGAAACATTCTTTATAAAAATCTGAGTTACACATAGGTACTCGTATGTGATACAAAACCTATAACAATTTTAACCGAATAAAGCAAATTGTTCTATTGGATGCAGTCCAAGAAGCTCGCTAACCACATTTGGCCTCTGATGTCTAAATACGTTTTTTTACATTCGAAACACACACACACATATATATATATATATAGATACGTTCGTTGCTAGTTAAGTAACATTTACGACACCTACCGTGAGCCGTTGAAGAGAAAACTTTACTGCAGCTCGGTTTTATGTTATGAACACACAAATGTGTTGGGGGTATCTTATTTACGAATAATAAAAACAAGGAAAAGCAATGAATCTCTGGCCACTTCATCTCGTCACTTTAATATTTTACGTGACCCCTAAAATTTGGGTAACATCTCGGCTGACGGGCGGGCGCACTTTTCATTAAGTTCTGATTACCCGAGTTCTCTCAGACGTCATGTCGGGAAGATCCACGAGGTTTTTGGCGAAGTGCAAAAGTTTTATGATATTATGATTACTTGCATGAGACGAGCTCGGCGGACGTGACATCTTGCTTCTATTCAGTCGCTCGTGAGTCAACTATGTGTTTGTAGATGGGCAACTGCTTTCTCAATGATCAACTATACCTTTTTCATTTTTTTCAAGGTTTTTGGCTTGGTATCTAGACCTTTAAGCCATTTCTTAATTTAAAATATTCATTTTTTCTGTTATAGTCACGTTTTATTGTCACTTTCACTGTAAAGTCTAGTCCTCGTCCGTACTATTCCACTAAAACTTTTCACGGACTTATTGGGACAACCTGGAAAGTCACGATACACGCTTTCATTTCATTTCACTTCACTTGTGCACTTAGATTGATCTTTATTGGACAAAACACCACCGAAATTATTCAACAAAACTCAAAATACACCAATTTTAATGAAAATAAAATGAAAACACAACGTCACTTCGCAAGTTTTCGTCAAAAAGTCCCTTTTTCATTATGCATAAAAAATACACAGAAAATAAAAATAATCAGTTGCCTAATCATTTCTGTTGATATTTTACAATACTCGCATAATAAATTATTTGTCCCCACACTATGAAAATGATATGTTAAATTTAAATTGATTTATTTAAGCTATGATGGCTGCCGAGGATGTAGAAAGCCGTGACAAAGGATATGAAAGCGAATACTGCAGTGAATTTGAACTTTCGATGAATGACTACACGGTGGTGCTTTGTAATACTCGCCTGTCTAGCTACCATCATTAAGTTTAAAATCTGTCGCCAAATACGTACCTACAAAGTTCTGCTTGCACTTGAGAGCCTTTTAGGTTTGCAAAGGTCAGAAACATATTGGCAATCTCCTCAGAACCATCAGCTGGAACACTAGCAAAATAAAACAGAAATAGGTATAATACAATTTATCTGACTAGTCTGTGCGTGTTCATAATCTTTGAAAGAAATGCGACTAGACAGACCGCTGTTAATAGAGTGCGATACTCTTTCCTTGTTATAGTGCTACGTGTTAATTACCGAGTACTAGAATTTTATGAGCGGCACTGACTTATATGGATTGTGGTTTAGTGTTTCTTGATGATGTCGTTTTAGTTTAATAACACCAATAGCGCTATTTGGGAGTTAATAAACTATTCGGCTTTGAAATTAAATAACTAAATGTATGAAAGTAGGTATCTACCAATTTATATGAGTAGGTACTAAACAAAAGGATAAGCACAAGAAACTTAGACCATAATTTCAAATAGAAGTCACAGCTATCTTATTTATTTGAGATCAACTCCACAGAGTTGATAAAACGGAATATTTACGATATTGTTGGGTTTTATTGTAATTCCAAAGCATCCACAGTCCTGCTTAAATTTAAAAATATCGCCGGACGAGGACAATTCGACGCAATATTTAATATTTACCTTTGCAACGTCCAAACAAAGACTATATTCATATTCACCCCACGAAAACAAGTAGATAAAAATGCAAACACGCGCAATTGTGTCTGAAACGAACGGAGGCGGTACTCGCAGCGTTTTGTGGGCGAGCGAAAGTATTCCGGACAAAAATGTTTTTCTGGTCATATGAATTTAGATCGGCCTCTGTATTAGAGGGAAGTAAAAGCATTGGGAGACAGGTAAATCGAACTATTGGAATAAAGGGTAAAGGTAAAGTTTGGAGCAGGGATCAGGGAGCAGGGAGCAGCGGAGCGGAGCGGCCCGTTGCGAGCACGCGGCGCGCGACCGCCACTTCTGTAACGACACTCACGTGAATTTAGTGGATCTACTTAAATAACAAATAGAACGCACCAGCTCGTGCACCCTTTCTTGATAACAATAGAAGATTTTTTATCGAATAACTGGTTAAAACAAAATAAACAATATCTAAATAGCGTCGATATATTATAAGAAAACAAAATACCTATGTTCTGGAATTAAAATAATTTAATTTAGTTATGGGATTATGGGAAGTTGTTCTGTTGTTTTATGTGTTCTATTGAAATACAATTTATCCTATTTCGTATCTACAATATTATTTCATAACTAGAAAAACAAAATTTTCATTATGTCGATCGGTGTACAGTACCTACACGTTTATATGGTAGCCACCCGAAGTTTTATTTCAACTTCTGTAAAATAATGCACAATTTTGAAAAGCACAGTAAATCTTTGTATTACATATTGCTACAGAGGAGTATAAATTTTCTCAATGGTCGGCCAGCGAGTGGCGGTAAAGGCGTCTTGATCTGATTTCCGGACACTTCTAACGGAACTTCCCGCTAGATATAAATCTATGTTAGCACACTCTTTGGGTTCTGAAGTTCAGAATGCTATGCTCTTGAATTTATCATTAAAATCAAGAATATTTCCTATCATTTCATAATTGATCTTTATTACGCTTCAATGTTGTTTCATGTCATGTACCGTGAAACTGTTTCGGCGTTTTTTTTTTTTTTTTTTTATATTCAATAGGCTTGTTTTGTTTGTGTTTGACCACAATCTCACCATGGTAAGTGATGATGTGGCCGAAGATGGTAAGCACACAAAGCCTAGATAGGAACTGGCTCTCAAGTGCAGCTGTCGGAACACACCGATAGGTGTTTGGCGACAGATTTTCAACTTAAGGGTGGTAGCCAGCCAGTCGGGTACTACAAAGTACCCTACCACCGTGCTATGGTTTCCTCACGATGTTTTCCTTCACCGAAAGCTCAAGGTCATTGTAGGATTCGAACCCACGACCTTCGCCGCGGTATTCGACGTCACTTACCACTGAGCTATCATCGCCTTAAAATGGATGAAAGTAGGTTCATATCAGTGTGTTTTGAGCTATCGGTGAAGATTATTACACTAATAGTACCACGATTTAGAGTCACAGCACGGAATCGAACCGACCAAACGTGGAAAACGAAGCATTCCTTTTATTTATGATGCCGATTGAATTTGCGATTTAACCAAAAACTAAACTTTGTCCATGAAGTAAATTGTCCTATCAACAATATATAAAGTACGTCCCTTCCGTGTCTCATAGCCGTGCCACGTCTTGTACCGTACATGTCTAGCTCCTTTGTCAGCATTAGCTCGATTTTTTATTAGACCATGCGTCATAATTCCATAAAAGACAATATAGTCAGATGGCCCAAAAATATTTTAAAAATGTAACATTGCTGAGTGGTATTTGACCTTCATAAGTGCCCTTCTAGGGCCTTAACTGAATAAATGGTTTTGACTTTGACTTAATTATTCATTTTGTGTTGTTGAATATATTCTTTTGTCTCAATCATTGTCGTTAGTAGAGATTCAATTTTATAAATTCTCCTACCTTTTTTTAAAAATTAAATCCATATTTATATCAAGTAATATTATGTAATTTATTCTTGGCTAACGTATTAGCGTAGAGTATATTCAAAATCATTATTAAAATCCACAGCAGAACGTAGGCTAAGCAAATTAGACCCACATTTTGGTGGAACAGAGACACTATAAAATTAAATTTTCGTTCATAAAGTGGCTGAGACGATGTAACGACACCCAACTCAACTAAACTGCGTAGGCCCGAACGCCCTCGTGTTTCTAAATAAATTATGAATATTTACCGTCACATTACGCTTTACTGGGATATAATTATTTTAATCTGACTCAGAGATGGCAATTTTCTGGAATAAATGTAGAAAGACATTTCTTTTTCAGTTACTTAATTAGGGTATTTTTAATTTGTTCAACATGCTGATTGAAGTGACTCTAAGTTTGTGTTCAAGTCTTGAGCAACTACATAACGTGAGCAAGACATGGAAAAAAATGTTTATTTCAAAAATATTTGCGTGAAATCATGATTAAACACACTAAGTCTTGAAATAAATGTATAATTTCGTAACTTACTTGAATCTTAAGTATTAAAACGAATATACTTTTACCAAATACTTAATTTTTTTATGCAGAATACTTTAACAACTTTAAGTATTCCTTGTGTCTTTAATACATGGATGTATGTATATTTTTAACGCCACGTCGCAGTTTCTGGATGCAGTGCGTTCTTAATTTATAGCTCCCCAGGTGCGGCGTCGGTTCGTGGCTTATAAGTACATGGATATTTTAATTAAGAAGGTCTGTCATAATCCACATGAGCGAGGAAAAAATACAGCTACACTTTGCTTTTGTTACATAAAATATTTTGTGAACGAACAGACTTTAAAAAAATAAAGAGAACAAGAAATATATAATACAAGATGGTTCAAGCAATAATTTAACAAAAGCCGTTCATAATTAAACGTGCTTACCTTACAGCCGCGTGGCGAAAGATTGTGCTCCATCAAATATGTAGCAGGGTCTACCATGAAATCCTTTTTACGTTCACCGCGGACAGTTTTACGTAGGCCCGGTCTAGCTGTGGCTTAACGGCCTTATAAATTAGTGAAACTCTATTAGCGAGATGTTCGGCCAAACGAATTTGCGTTATCGCCTCTGCCGGGCGTGACACGCGTCGCATACTAATGCCGTCACGAGATCGTCCAAACTTGCTGTTCGTGTAATTACTTCTTTAAACGAAGCTTCCATCGAGGGAGACTGCGATCACTTTTCTCGGTGGGTGTACCGCTCTGATAATCGAGTTATCCGCTGCCCCTCCGCTACGACGCCATATTTACAATTAAGATTCCTTTTGTACTTCATAATCATTATTTTAAGCAGAACCTAATCACTGTTTGTCGTCCATCTTAGTTTTAAAATGAAAAAAATAAATTCAAACCAATTTTGATTTTAAAAAATTCACACGGTGGACCGGCGATCTTGTTAGGGTCACGGGAATCCGCCGGAAGCGAGTAGCGCAAGATTGGCCATCGTGGAGATCTTTGGGCCTCCCTCAAGGATCTCCACGATGGCCGATCTTGTCCAACAGTGGACGTCTTCCGCCTGACTTGACAAACAAATTCTTATTAGTAGGCAGATACTTCATGTATCTCAGCCATTAAATAAATCTCTGTCCCATTTGTTCCTCTGTTCATATTGACATAACTTTTTCCAAGGCCATAAAAAGTAAGCCGCGCGAGGAAAACATGTTGTTTAGCCATTACCAAAGTACGGAGCTAGACCGACGTCAGCGTTCCTAGTAACCTGACACCGCGGCTGTACAGAACTGCTGGAATAAATTGCCCTCCAAATTCAGCGGGAAGGTAAAAGTTCTACTTGTTTTTATTAGTGTTGATTTATAAGAAAAAATAAGGTTCCAATAGTACGCTTATAAGAAGACAAGACGCTTTCAACATAATGCTCATACAAATACAAGACACCTACAATATTATAAGAAAACAATACTGTATCTACATTATGGATCTTTGCATCCATTGGTATAGGTGAGGTACTCAGCGATCCAACAATATAGTGTTAATTTTCTTGCTTTGTCCACTATTTGTGAAATAAGCTTTTTGGAATAGCAAAAGAAGAAATAGTACCTATTCTCCGCAATGGACAACTTGTTTTTTTTCACTGCAATTATATTATCCAAATTTCCCTGTTCTAAAATTGATTGTGGACTTAATATTACACACGATTAGCTTACCTACGCGATATACTTCGGGGCTATGACGATCTGTGGTAAAAATACATAGGGGGCTATTGCAGATGCGACATTAACTTTTTTATTCATTTCTAGTGAACTAGATCCGTGACACCAGCAGACGCCGTCGTCGTAAAGCCAAGATACGCGAAGCTCGTAAACTAAAACGGGCTTACTGCATTTGTGGCCTGTTGCCATACGTTTGACCCTGCGAACCGATGGATTACAATGGCAATATTGCGTGTAGGTACGCCATAAACATGTGCGAACCGTCAACTCATATAAACTCTGTAATTAATTTGTCCAGAAAATAGGTCAATTATGTAGCTGTGATCAAAACTGGAGTGATTGTGATGTCGGTCGTCTTCATGAAGAAACCAAGGGGTCGTCGTGAATAAATCAAACCTCATTAATAGGTAAGGTTTCTGCTTGGTTGGCTACTATCCTCAAGTTGAAATTGTTTCACCCAATGCCGTCTTGTGTGTTCACTTGAAAGACAGTTCTTTTCTAGGTTCTGTGTGATTGCCCTCTTTGGATACACCATACGATGAAATTATATATTACGCAAGCCCAGACAAAGTAAGAAAGGACTAAAAATATTTATATAAATAAAATCTTAAACATAAAATTATATTTTGTTAATTGTAGTATTTGTAAACTTATTTAGAAAGTAAATTTACATTTAAATTACATTTAGTTTCTTTATATTTGTTTTTTTATTATAAGTATACTTAGTCAAATTATTTTTATTCAAATAAGCTTTTGCATATTTTGTGAATACCCAATCAAGACTAACACACGGTTCGGAGGGTTGCGTTTGCTACGAAGCTGGCAATAATCTTGAAGAGGATAGGGATCAAATGATATTGTCCAGTCTCTTTCATAATCATTATAATATTTCAGCGTGTATCACTTAATGTATACAGAAAACAGTAGACAGTAAAAGTAAACAATACGAGTTTTACAAACATCAGTAAAAGTACGTTACGCGCCGAGTACATGTATTCTCTCTGCGCGCGCATGTCCGGTCAGTGTTGCCACACGATCTCGGACTTGCGCGATTCGGCTGAATGGCAAGATGCCACACCACCCCCCCACGGAGAAGAAAAACCCCACACAACAAAACAAAAAAAATAATAATAATGGAATTACAACAGTCGGTCACAGGTCAAGAGGTGTCTTAAATCTAACATTACGACCCGAACGCGTGGTGTATCCAGGTTTCGAGGGTGCTGGACTAGTAGTGGGAGTAGAAGAAACGGGAAGAGTAGGGGCTGCGGAAGTCGTGTCAGGAATTGTATCTGGAGCCTGAGAAGCTGGTGAAACGGGGGATTCGTCATCGCCGTTGATATATGCAGGCTTCACTCGGTCAATACTGACCTGCACGTTTTTATTACCAATGGAGACGGTAATGGTTTTGTCTCTCCGAGAAACGACTTTATAAGGTCCCGTATAAGGAGGTTTTAGTGAAGGCCTAATAGTGTCGTCACGCAGGAAAACGTGACTAGTCGTGGCCAAATCCTTATGGACGAAATGGGATCTTGTTCCGTGACGTGATGCAGGAGTAGGTTTGAGTTGAGACATGCAACGTTTCAACTGATTAATAAAATCAGACACGTTATCTGAAACGGAATTCGAAGGCGTAATAAACTCTCCGGGTAGGCACAAAGGTTCTCCGTACACTAGCTCGGCAGGCGAGGATTGTAAATCCTCTTTAAGGGATGCGCGCATGCCAAGGAGTACCACCGGTAGAGCCTTGCACCACGTGTCTTGGTGACACATCAGGGCTGCTTTCAGTTGGCGATGCATACGTTCGACCATGCCGTTTGCACACGGGTGGTAACTCGTGGTACGAACGCGTTTGGCCGAACAGAGCTGCATAAGAGCCTGAAAGAGTGCGGACTCAAACTGCCGGCCTTGGTCTGTCATGACCAAGGACGGAACACCGAAACGTGCGATCCAGCCACTGAAAAATGTTTCAGCTACCTCTTCCGCCGTTATACCCACCATCGGCCAAGCTTCGGGCCACCGTGAAAATCTGTCTACAGCTGTAAGACAGTAATGGTAACCTTTGCTATACGGTAGTGGGCCGATGATGTCTATGTGCACGTGGCGGAAACGCTTACTTGGTGTGTCGAAAGATCCAAAAGGCGAGCTTGTGTGTCTAGTGACTTTGCTGCGTTGGCAAGGAATACAAGACCGAGCCCAGTTGCGGCAATCCTTCGCGATATTGGGCCACGCAAATCGATTCGATACTAACTTTGCGGAAATTCGTGCGCTTGGGTGACTAAGATTGTGAATCTTATCGAACACCGCGCGACGAAATTTTGGAGTGACAAATGGCCTAGGTTTCCCGGTAGATATGTCGCAATATAGGGCGATATCTGTTCCAGGAATGGCGACCTTGTCTAGTTTCAAGGACGAGTTACTCATCATGTTACGCAGTTCTTCATTTTCTGCCTGATCTTCGGCGAGTGCATGAAAATTGTCTTCGAGGCTTATGGTCTCGATGCGAGACATAGTGTCAGCGACTACGTTGTCCTTTCCACTAATGTGGACGATGTCCGTCGTAAATTGTGAGATGAACGATAACTGGTTCAGCTGAGATGGAGGTAACTTTTCACGACGTTGTGAGAACGCATATACCAAGGGTTTATGGTCTGTGTATATTCTCACATGCTGAGCCTCCAAAACATGTCGAAAATGTTGGACAGCCTCGTAAACCGCGAGTAATTCTCGGTAATAGGCCGGCAAGATGGATTGCCGGGTGGTAAGCTTTTTGCTGAAAAATGCAAGTGGCTGCCAATCATCTTCGACACGCTGTTGGAGGCATGCTCCAACGTGGGTGGAAGAAGCGTCTGTGAAAAGTCCCAGAGCTGCAGCAGTATTGGGGTGAGCCAAAATGGTAGCTTTGGCTAAGTGTTCCTTGCATCTTTGAAAAGCTTGTTCTAAGTCCGGCGTCCAAGGAACGGGTTTTGCCCCTTTCAGTTGGGTAGACGCCAGCATATTTATAAGGGGAGCTTGAAGCTCAGCTGCGGAAGGCAAAAATCGGCGATAAAAGTTTATCATGCCCAAAAACCTGCGCAGACCTTCTACGGTCTTTGGCAAGGGGTAATTCTTCAGGGCTTCGATGCGTTCCGGAGGAGGACTGGTGCCGTCTTTAGATATGCGATGGCCTAAGAAAGTCACTTCTTCGGCGCCAAAAACACACTTTGAAGAGTTGACTACGACGCCAAATTTGGACAACCGCTGAAAGAGTGCTCGAAGGTGCTGATTGTGCTCTTCAATTGAGCGAGAAAACACCAAAATGTCGTCAACATACGGGAAACAAAAATCTAGGCCTCGTACCACTTCATCTATAAACCTCTGAAAGGTTTGTCCCGCGTTTCTTAACCCGAACGTCATATATGGGAACTCATATAATCCGAACGGTGTTATTATTGCGGTTTTGGCTATGTCCTCCGGGCTTACCGGGATTTGTTGATAGGCTTTGACCAGGTCCACCGTGGAGAATACAGTAGAACCGGCCAAGTCTTGGCTAAAGTCCCCAATATGACGAACGGGATAACGATCGGGAATCGTCCGAGCGTTTAAAGCTCGGTAATCCCCACAGGGGCGCCAGCCGTCTTGGCCCTTCCTTGCCATATGTAATGGCGAGGACCATGGACTATTTGAAGGTCGTGCTGTTCCACAAGTGACCATTTCCTGGAATTCTTTCTTGGCCGCGTGCAGTTTCTGTGAAGCAAGGCGGCGGGGACGACATGCGATCGGTGGGCCATCTGAAGTGATAATATGATGCACCGTCGAGTGTAAGGTCGTCCTGTGGATCCCAGGAGGCCGTGTAATTTCTGGGAACTCCTCCAAAATTTTTATGAAAGGGGAATCTCCGGCGACTATAGTCTTTACGCTAGGCTGTGCAATCTGTGCAATGGTAGCAGGCGTAGAGAGGTTCGTGGTACCATCAATTAGCCTCCTGTTACGGCAGTCTGGTAAAAGATGGTAATGAGCCAAAAAATCTGAACCAATGATGGGTGTGCCTACGTCTGCGATGATAAAATTCCATTGGAAGACTCGGCGTAAACCCAGGTTCAACTGTAAAGAAATGCCGCCGTAAGTTTTTATAGCGCTACCGTTGGCCGCGCGAACGTCAAATTGAGTAGGGTTGTAACGACCCTTTAGAAGTTGACGAGGAAAACAGCAAATATCTGAGCCCGTGTCGATCAAATATCGAATTTTGGACCCAGTGTCTGCAACAAATAAACGACGGCTGGAAGAGTCCTCACAGTCAGATGCCGTCATTACTGACTGCTTTTGGAGTTTCCCTGTTGGTCACGCTCCCAGCTGCAAGGAGAAATGCACTTCTCTGCTTTTGAAGCATACTTTTTATGGTACCAACAGAGGCGCGTAGTCTGAGACGAAGACCTGGACTTCGAACGAGAACGCGAGTTTGATCTGGCACGTCGTGGTGAGCGTTCGTCGATGAGGGCGTCGACCTTTTTCGACAGTTCAAGCAAGCATTTCCTGATACTGTCGATTTCGTTGTGCGAGGGTGTTGACGCGGCAGCTACTGATGTGGATGGTGTCGGAGTTTCGACAATGGCGTCAGCAATTTGGGCTACCTTGTCTAAAGGCAAGTCAAGCTGAGCCATAAGGATCCTTTGAACCTCATGTGGCAGGCGGCGCATCCACAGTTCGCGCAGTATGCCTTCATCACCGACGGCAGTTCCTGCTAGCGAGCGGAGGTGGCGGAGAAAAGCAGATGGTTTCCTGTCACCAAGTTGTTCTTCGCTCAACAGTTTTCTCACTCGCTGTTCTTTGGATGATGACATGCGGCGAATAAGCTCCTTTTTAAGGTGTTCGTATTTATCAGTTTTGGGCGGATTGGAGATAATATCCTCCACTTCATCAGCCACGCGCGCGTCCAGGATGGATAAAATGTGCCCATATTTAGTGGAATCCTGTGTGATCCCAGCTAAATCGAATTGTGCCTCGGCTTGTGCAAACCATAAGATTGGTTTGTCCTCCCAAAATTTACTTAATTTAATGGATATCCCACTTACAATTGAGGGAACAGGTTGTGCGGGAGACAAAAGGGTTAGTTGCCTCTGCAGTTCCTTGACCTGCTGTTGCAGTTCCTCTTCCATTGACATTGCAAGTAATATAATAAAATAAATTATAAAAAAGGTAGCCAAGTACCATGCAATACCAGGAAGAAATAAACAAACAAAAGTAGATGAGATAGAGGACACACAATACACAAATTATCACCTTAAAAAAAGAAATGTTAAAATAAAACCATTAAATAACCATTCTTAAGCAAAATAATAAAAATAAAAAATATGCTTATTAATGTACAAAAAAACATTAGTATGTTTAGTAACAATTATTTAGTATGGATTAATTTAAACTATACCTACCTATATTAACATTAGTATTGACATTTAATAAACAAAACAACAATTATTTTAAATGCCAATATCAAACTTATTACCGCTTTGATTTTAAGTAAAATTACACATTAACTTTATATTTACAATAATTTGATGTATAAATTATGCTTCTAGTCATATTATAATTACTTATATGCAAAAGAAAACATAAATTTGAATATACAAACATTAATTTGAGTATAAAACATTAAAAATAAAAGTATTTTAATAAAATTACTCAGGTATTAAATGAATAAATATCAAATTACAGAGAAAAGTCTAAAGTTCATCAAGTAATTTTGTTAATGTTAACTTATAATGTTCATAACAAGTAAAATGAAGATGTAGGTAAGTACTTTTAATAAAACTTTGTTAAACACACAGAAAGAACATAGAAAGTTAGTTTTGAAACCGTGCACTTTCACCATAAATCACCATAGTTAAAACAAAATCTCTCACCAAGTGTCTGAAGAAATGGTACCTTACTAGGGAAGGCTAGTGTCTCCAGCTGAGATCGCCTTGGCAGTAAGCTGCAGTGGCAGGAACTGTGGTTGGGTAACACCCCAGGTATTATAGGGCACCAGGTATAGGGCACCAGGTAAACACCAAATAATTTCACAAAATATGTTCTAGAGGTGAAGTGATGTATATTCGTGTAGGAACAAGTAGGTACTTAAATGTTCTTCACAGCACGAAAATAATGTTTTTGTTATGGCGGCCGGTACTCACAATTTTGCGACGCACAAGAGTTTGTAAATAACTTTTAAACTTGTCGGAGGTCACCACTGAAGAGGATAGGGATCAAATGATATTGTCCAGTCTCTTTCATAATCATTATAATATTTCAGCGTGTATCACTTAATGTATACAGAAAACAGTAGACAGTAAAAGTAAACAATACGAGTTTTACAAACATCAGTAAAAGTACGTTACGCGCCGAGTACATGTATTCTCTCTGCGCGCGCATGTCCGGTCAGTGTTGCCACACGATCTCGGACTTGCGCGATTCGGCTGAATGGCAAGATGCCACAATCTCAGTAATTATTATTTTCAAAAGCAATTTAGACTTATACCAAACTATTAAAAGTATGATTATTTATCCAGTCTCAACAACGACAACAGACGAGATATAACAAAGTGGCGTCTTGTTGTGTGATACCAGCTATAAAAAATGTCGCCTAATTTGGCCGGAACGCCTGAACGTACTATAAATAGAACTTAATTATGAGTGACATAGTAAATAATAAACAAGCAGATCAGACCCCACAAGCAGCAGCAGCTATAAAAATAACGGTTGACCAGCACTGGAGAAAAAGGGGTAGAAAGATTGTTTCAAGTATATAGGGTATTTAAAAAGTCAGTATTCCATAGTACAAGTTCTGTTTAGCTTGGGGTCAAATTAATAGCCGTGTTTTAAAAAAGTCCCAGCATCTCTCTGGATATGTTTATTTTGTTTATCAGTAAACGCGCTCCAAAGGGAATATCCATGTACCTACAGAAACCTACTGTTTTGAGCACCAAAACTACGTAATTAAATAAATTGAGTACATTACAATAGTATAGGTATATATGTCACAACATTAACATAATTTCCTAAGTAATGGGTGTCTCAGTGAGCCCCAAAGACCCCCTGTGGCTTTTTATATAGCACTTTCCGTTAACGTTATTATCAGTAAATGCTAATAATGCAGGAAACCTCGTCAAGTAAGTATCAAATTTACTATAGAGAAGTAATTTCGTGAATAAATATGTAAAGGTAAAAAATCTACTTTCATAGTGCTTTAATAGATGGCGTTAGTAGGTGGTGTTCAAGGAACGTAAAAATTTACAAATATTTGATAAATAATATATTTTTACACAAATAAAATCATGAAAGTTAAAGTTGTCGTTTCCAATTCAAAATGGTAAAAGTCACGGTTATAACGATCTAAAAATAAAGTCAATCTTTTTGTTTATTTGTACCTAGATGTTTGCTGAATTTTTAATTTCAGTCAAAGAACGCCTTAAGCACGAACTAGATTTCATCCGGATAGAGTATAGGTACCTACTTATCTCGGAACACAAACATAATAAACAAGTTTGGTAATAATTTTTCAAAGTTCGCTCCGCCCGCGCCCCTTGAAGTGAGGTACCCACACCTGCTATAAACCTCGTTGAATACATTTCTGTCACTGTAAAGGGAAAATATTTTGTTTTCAAGGAAAGTGCGGGCACATCATCATTACGCTGCGTAATTTTTTTCGTATGTGCCATTCCCGTGCCTGTACTTTTATGCCTTCCCTCCATAAAGACAAAAGGGACTTTGAAGTAAAATCACGTACATTTTTTGCAACTTACTTAGGAGAGATTCAGCCCCTTGCCTTCCATGTTAATATTTTCTGGGAAAACATTGCGGGGACAACGCATGGAAATTACATTTAGATATTTGCTCACAACGCGTACATCTGAGTGTGGGTAGGGATATTATATTTTACGTGCAAGGAATGTAATAAAATGTTTAGGACATTCCGCGAGGAGCTCCCTCATACGTAGACCAAACTAAATATAGGTAATGCCGATTGAAATGTAAATGAGGGGCCTCCATTTCAAACTTTCTTCTCGGCGCCGAAATCTCATTTACTTTTAATAAAGGTAGATTCTTTACAACTTCCACGTCTGTAGGTATTGTGTCTTCCAATTAATTTGCATAATTTATAATAAAATATTGAAATTTTAAATAAAACTTTACAAAAAAAATAGGAATAGGAAAAATTCAGATTATAGCAGAGTTCGAGTCAACCCAAGCCAAATATTCGTAGCATCATATCAATTTCTCGTAGTAGTATTCTACGTCGTAGCAAATTCTACGTGATCATTTTAATGTATTTGTTATATTCGTAGCACTACTACGAAAATACAAGGAAAGTATTTCTTACTTATCAATGTAAACTTGGTAGCAATCAGAGCACTGATTGTAAATCTATTGCATCTTACAAACGGCGAGTTAACAGATTAACTAAACTTAGCAGAAACTCCCATTTCCTGTAAAGGGCACCAGGGGCAGGGGTTGTTTTGTTCGACTGCCACTATAGCTAGTAATTGTGAAACGAAGTGTACTAATTGCATCGTTCTAGTGTAGTGAGGACGGCCGGAGGCTGTACCAGATAACTAATAATGCATTTAAGTGGCAATCCGCAGTCACATTCGGCTTCCGAGCGGCCTATCAAACTGCAATAACGTTTTATAGCTCATGTCATTTCAGATGGGACCATTAGCGAGTCTTTAGCGAATGTCTTGGTGTTATTGAGACTGCGAAGTGATCTGGGGGCACGGCAGTGCCCCGCCAAGACAAGCCAGCGAAGCGAAAACGCAGGGGCACTACCTACCTTTTCTCGAAGCGCTTCGTCGTATTTTTGAACCCTCATAACTTCGCTTTGGATTATACCAGATAAACAAAATTCTCAGGATATGATGCCTATAGCAAACTTATTAAACATATAAAGTTTCATTTGCGTAGCTGTTATACTTTAGATTTTATTGATATCTAAAAACCCCCGATTTCGTCACTGACTGATGATCATCAAAATTCATAAATGGTACTTCCTGAAGTTCTAGAAAGCTGAAATTTGGTATTTAGGCTAATATTAGTACACAAACAACAAAAAAATTTTAAAACTTGAAACTTTTATCCCCGAACCCCTTAAATAGGGAATGCGTCAACTATGTATGTATGGGGACACCCTTTAATTTTCAACTTTTTTTATTTTTTAAATTTTTTCCATAGTTTGTGCTGTAAGACCTTGCCTTTTTGCAAAATTTTGTGATTCTAGGTCGACGGGAACTACCCTATAGGTTTTCGACGGTTTTATCCCAGGAACGGGTGGACCTAGCAAGTTGAAATTTATACCAGATACTGAAGTCTAATAGTCCCTATTAGGTGTATAAAAATCAAGGTCTTGAGTCAACACGAGAAAAAGATATGGGCAAATTTTGATTTTCGCGAAAATTTGTAAGTACCAAAATTTAACTTAATATTCAACATTTTTTATTTTTCGGAATTTTCCCTTTACTTGTGCTGTAAGACCTTGCTTTAAACCAAAATTGATAAATCTAGGTCAACCGGAAGTACCCTAAAGGTTTTGGGTCGAATACCTATATGGTAGTTCCCGTTGTCCTAGAATCACGAAATTTGGCAAAAAGCAAGGTCTTACAGCACAAATAAAGGGAAAATTCCAAAAAGTAAAAAAAGTTACAATTAAAGGGGGTCCCCATACATACATAGTACCACCAATTAAGATAGACCTCTGAGTTGTATCGGAGCTCATACAATTTTGAGGTCTAGCTTAATTGGCACCTATCTCCAATAAGGTAATTGAAAACTTAATCGAAAAAAAATTGAAATAAATCCTCAAGACTCCATTACCGTGATGAACGAACTATTTACAAGTTTGTTCGGAACACTCGGTGCGCGAGTCCGACTCGCATTTGACCGGATTTTTATACACCTAATAGGGACTATAGACCTCAGTATTTGGTATAAATTTCAACTTGCCAGGTCCACCCGTTCGCCCGTTCCTGAGAAAATCGGTGGTGACGCACTAACAGACGGACAAGAGAGTGATCTTAGTGTTTCTTTTTTTACCTTTTGAGGTACGGAATCCAAAAAATAATGTAATAAAATAATAATACAACCCTTTCTAATACTAATAAACAACAAAAATACAGAGGCAGTCCAAATAAGTTTTCACTTCAAAAACTAGATGGCGTTGTCTCTAATTGAATCGAGCTATGGTTTCATTCTTAGAGATTTATATAGGCAAAAAGTTTCATTTTATTAAGTTTCGTTAGTTTGTTTGAACATAGTCGATTTTCCAACAGATTTAAAAGTTAGCATGGATTGTGAAATAGTTTCACTTGAAGTAGAGCTGGGACCTCGCCGTCATCGTATGTTTCATATGCCGGGAGATAGTTCCTGCCTCTTCTATTCCTTGACATACTTAATGTATGAAGAAATAGACGTTGAGGTCACGTTGCAAGTCAGGACTGCTATCGTGCGATATGTGTGATGAACTACAAGCCAAAGGAAGCGAAGCGCAAGGGCACTACCTACTAGGGGATGGCAGTTTGTATGAGACTTCAGATTTCACTTCAAAAACTAGGTATATGGCGTTGTTTCGAATTGAAACGAAAATATTGTCACAAGCAATGTACAAAAATAAATGAAATCCCACCAAAAACATTATCATGTAAAGAGTGCTGCCAAGACACCACATGGCTCGCACTGTCAAAAAGTAATCAGATCTCATGTTGATCCAAGCTTCTAACTCTACACGCCCTAACTCTACAAGCTCTAACTTCACAAACTCTTATTAGTGAAAATATGTAACTTGGCCATTTCGTTACTACAAAATCAGAAACGTAATGAACAGTGAATAAATTTTTCACCTTAAGCCCATGTGAATGTAGCGAAATGGCCAAGTTATATATTTTCACAAATAAGAGTTTGTGAAGTTAGAGCTTGTAGAGTTAGGGCGTGTAGAGTTAGAAGCTTGGATCAACATGAGATCTGATTACTTTTTGACAGTGCGAGCCATGTGGTGTCTTGGCAGCACTCTTTACATGATAATGTTTTTGGTGGGATTATGTTTTACATGTTAAGGCACTTGCAGGGAACATGACAAAGTAGTCATATAACAGTATATTTGGGTAGTAGGTACTAGACCTGCCGTAACCCGGTGATTCTTCGCACCCCCTGCCCCACCTCGACCCTGACCGCCACCTTGGTCAGGTATAGCAGGGCGCCCGGGAACTGGGGGCCGTTTTTTGGTTTTGATAGCCATGGGAGGTTGTGCCCATAATCGCCACGCTGGGCATGCGGGTTGGCGATCGCAGGGTATAGTTCATCGCACCGGTAACGCTGCTGCCCGTTACCAGTCTGTAAATTTGGCTACACCAATTTTTGAAATGGTTATACCGCCATTTATCGGTCGTCAGCGCCTCGTCCGTTAATCAGCAGGATGTACCACGAGCAGGTGAGGTTGACTTGGAGCATTGAGTTGTTATTTATGCTCCCTTACATCCCAAGTGCTCAGTGGCGCGCCTTGGGAGAGGCCTATGTCCAGCAGTGGACTAACACAGGCTGATGATGATGATGAGTAGGTACTAGTGGTCGTCCACTGGTCAAAATTCGGCCATAAAATTAGGAAAATAAAGTCAAACTGTTTCTATTTTTTATTGATAACAACAAAACTCGTCAATAGCTACTAAACAAAAAAAACCGGCCAAGTGCGAGTCGGACTCGCACACTAAGGGTTCCGTAAAAATGGCAAAAAAATCACTTTTGTTGTATGAGAGCCCCCCTTAAACATTTATTTTATTTTGTTTTTAGTATTTGTTGTTATAGCGGCAACAGAAATACATAATTTGTGAAAATTTCAACTGTCTAGCTATCGCGGTTCTTGAGATACAGCCTGGTAACAGACAGACGGACGGACAGACGGACATACAGCGAAGTCTTAGTAATAGGGTCCCGTTTTTACCCTTTGGGTACGGAACCCTAAAAAGGATGTCAGATCACAAAAATTAGAGAAAAAGTGGTACAATTTTTTTATTTACATATTATTATAATTATAGGATTGTTTTTGTCCATAAAATCACAATGGTAAGATTGTAAATAGAATATGTTGTTTTTAGGAGTTTTTCCTGCCAACGCCGCATCAGCCTGGCCATCCAAACAGGAAATGCTGCTAGACTACTGGGAACCATGCCGATGGGCAGCAGCGGCAGCCTCGAGGAAGTTTTTTTTATATAGTTTGTATATTTATAATAAATTGTAAATATATATGATAATCCGGAACTCACAATTCCGAAAGAGATTGCCCTGTGTCACGATATGGAGCCCTCCCGATAGAAACTATATTAGTACCCTTTAAGACGATGACATGTCAGTAGTCACGTCAAAGCTGTGACGACGATCGTGGTTTCGAAGCCTGCAATAAGCTTGATCTTTACCACTCTCATATTGAAAAGCTGTTGCCAAGTTGGCACCTACCGGTGTGTACCGACACCTGCACTTAAGAGCCAGTTTCGTTTAAGCTTGTGTGCTTATAAACAACGGCTACATCAGTTAACATGATGATTTAGTGGTCAAATACAATATAAAAATGGTAGGGCCATTGCGCTATGGTCACGATGTTTTCTTTCATCGGAAGCTCAAGATCACGATATTATCCGATTTCTGCCACAGCTTTAAACGTCTTATAATATAAGTTCCGGCTCGTGGTTTCACCCGCATTACCGAGGGAATTCAAATAAAATATACCTTATATTAGATAGTGATAATGATTCCCAATAGCGAAATATTTTTTTGAAGTGAAAAACATTATAATCTTTTTAATATATAAAACTCCCGTGTCACGATGTTGGTTCGCGATGAACTCCGAAACTACTAAACCGATCTTGATGAAACTTGGCACACCAATAGATTATATCCTGTAATAAGAGATAGGAGAATAAGAGATAGTATACTTTTTATCCCGGGAAAAGAAAATATCCGTCGGGAACGAGGGCGAAACCGCGGGGGACAGCTAGTATGGATATAGCACAAAAAAAAGATTATTACGAGCATCATTAGTGCGGAGTTTTCAGAACTATCCTAAGCTAAGCTCATAAATTATAGAATTCAATACAAAGATTTCGCTATTCTATACAATATTTTCTACTATCTGCTTTCCAATCGTATAGTTCATACAAATAATATCTTATACAACAATATACCTATTCCTTAAATCGTTAATTCATCTGTATTTGTCGCCCCAACCTATATAGAAATAAAAGTATATTATTATAGTCCAATATGAAGAAAATTTCAACTTGAACCAGGATATTGCGTCTTAGCGTCAATTGACCAGCTGAGAGGCCAATAACCGATATAGAGGCTATGAAAGTTTCATATTGCTTTAGTGTAAAGTGGACATGGTTTCATATCAAATACCACCTATCATGTGTTTAGCTAAATATAGGCGTACTTGAGAAACCAGCGTCGGATTATCCTACGTAATGAGATTCTAGCTGTGAATCATAGCCCTCTGGGGTGGCTCCCGGCTCATACTTTCAAGGTTCATGACCATTAAGAGATTTCCCCGTTCTCTTTGGTCGATACTTTGGCAGATAAATAAGATGTTTCGCCCAATAAATTGCCTATGAAAATTTTATCTCACAAGGAAAATGCTGTGTAAATTGTGTGTTTGTTTTTATGTGTGCACGGTGTAAATTATATCTCAGACATTAAATTTCGTAATGTGTTTGTGTCGCTTCAGTGGAATTTAACTTATGCTTGTTATGGGATGTCCGTTGGACTTTAACATGGAATGTTTGAAGAAAAGTAAGCCAATGCGGCTCTATCTACAGTTATTGAGACTGTTTGGATGTTAGCATATCTTGGATAGGTAAAGTAACAAAAATCTCCTTTAAAAACCGAACTGTAATGATTAGAAATTAGAGGTAAATCACTTTTGCAGTATAACTTTGGTAATTATTATGGCTATCGGTCTAAAACCACCATTGGATGGATGGATGGATGGATGGATGGATGGATGGATGGATGGATGGATGGATGGATGGATGGATAAAAAGTATCCATAGGATACTTTTTATCCCGGGAAAGGATAAAATCCCTCGGAAACGCGGGTAAAACCGCGGGGGACAGCTAGTAAAGTATAAATGTCGTATTATTGATTTCTTCTTTCATAAAAATTACATATGACAATAAATATTACAGTTGTTACACCACTATCCACAGCTACTCTCCGACCCTTAACCTTATTTCATTGTTAATAAAATGGTTATTGGAAACTACACAGTATATCTACAGTTAGGTAGGTTCACTTTTAAAATAATTTATGTCTGTTTTCTTTTTATATTTTTTTTTTTTCTTCCATTTTGTACTGTGTTCGTGTCTCAATCACTATTTATAGTATATCAGTATTTATAATATATGTATATATATATTCAGTATTTATAATATAAGTTTTATATATAATAATAACTATTATGTAATTATATATATATATATATATATACATTTTTAATATAATTTGGATGCCTGTGCCGCAACTGTTCGTGGCACCGCTGGCCCTATCAGAATACCAGCGCTGCGGTACCTACGGCCGCAGCTTATGCTGAGATAGGTGCCTTTTTGGCCTCACACAGTGTATGTATTTTGTATAATTTTGTTGTTGTTCCTATATTTGTCTCTGTGTGTAATTTGTGATGTTAATGAAACTGTCTATGTTGATGCTGTGTGAGTCCAAAATAAATGTTTATCTTATCTTATCTTATCTTATCTTATCTTATCTTATCTTATCTTATTAAAACATTACTAACCAACCACATTATTGTAAAAGGGTGTAAAGTAGATATTATCAATTTTAAAAGTCATATTATTTTTATAGCGTGTTCAATCCACCCCAGTCGGGTAATAATGTTGACAACGTTGTTTGAAGTGGTCCAGTTAGACATAAAAGCAAGCTGAACGATCTATCTGTACTAACGGTCGATGTTATTGAAATTTTACTGCTTTAAAAGTTCGATTGAAATGAAGGCCCGATATGTATTATTTCAAATGCAAAACTCAGAAATCAATAACGAAAGAAAATAAAATGGCGCACTATCGGGCAGAAGTTATTTTAATTATTGTCTTTTATAATGAAATATATTTCTAGTATTATTATTAAACTATTATAAATACGAAAGTGTGTTCGCAGGTTTGGCGTATTCACACAGTAACAGAGATCGAGATGGTTTTACGCGTGGAGATAGTTTATGAGTCAGAGAGTGACAAGGCTTCTTGTATTCCGGGAACGCAAATAAAATCGCTGAGAACATAATAGGTAATTTTATAAATATGAAATTGAGTTTGTCTATCTCGTCGCCTGTAAATGTTTTAGTGGCAGGTCTCAAAAAAGCTCAAAAAGCAGGTCTCAAAAAGTTTTGAAAAGGTAGAACTCTTAGAATCCATGTAACGGTAAAGTAATAAAAGCTTGTTATTTATTATACATATTATTTGACTCAATTTTTATAACTGACAAAACTTGATAGAACATTTTGTACGTATATTTGTTGTAGACATCAACGAAATAAGAAAATATCAATTATAATAAAGTATTCCTTCACAAACCGTAAAAAAAAAATTATAGTATTAACATTATTAAATGGCTGACAGAATGGTCTAATGAACTAAGAAATATCCAACCCAGTATAGTTTATTGATACAAGCTTCTGGCTTATGTTATTATGCTGTTAACTTATTGATTTTGGATGATCAACAACTTCAACTTACTGATATTGTTTGTTGAATATTTTTTTGCAGAATACTTCATGGTTTTTGATACGTATTTTTATTCAATAATTATCTCCTTATATTTTTATGACAAAGCCAGTACATATTTTAGAGAGGAAAACCTTTTGTAAATAAAGACAATGGCTACCGTAAATTACTATTCATTTAGGTATACCTACATAATATTCATTTTGTTCACCACATATAAGTAGCATAACCTCATTTATAGATACAAATGAAAGTACAATTTATTATTCTATTCGAGTACACTTCGAGGTGACGTTTTTAGGAGAATATTTTAGTGTTTGGGGAAGTTGGGAGTTTGTAATTAGTTTGGTGTTGCGCTCGGCAGGTGGCTTCACTGTCTTTGCAGTATCATCACGTGCCATAACTTTTTCATTTGACGCGTACACGGGAAACTTTTCCATTTCTTTTTATTAACATCGTAACGAAAATGAGAGTAGGCTTTATGAGAAACAGATACCTGATGGTTTTGTTAAGTACGATATTACTTTTACAAAAAAAAAACATCAACGAAAAGTTTATCGTTAAAATTTTAATTACAAATCGGAGGCGTAGATTTTAATAAAAACATTCGAAGCTAACTTCAGCGTATTTCCTTGCATTAAGGATATTAAGAAGCAATATAATTTGTGGAGGTTAGGACAATGTAAAACACACTTCTTTATGAGCTCGGTCAGTTTCCTATACCCCGGGCTATGAGCAAATGTTTTCAGAATTCTAAACAACAAAACACATTATGAAAAGAATTGTTTTCTCTGTTTGAATTTTCATTAGGGAAACAAAATAAGAAAAAATACTTTGAAGTGAAATCACGTTCCCTAGCGAAGTTACTTAGCTTAGAGCCCAGTCTTTGTATCTTTTTTGTACATTAATAATTTCTTCGGGTCGCACACGGGCCTCAGAATTACATATAAGTTAGGTACGTTATTTTCTCATACAAAGCTGTCAAGATTGTGAGGAGATTTTATTTTTTACGTGCAAAGAATGAAATGAATAAGGAGGTTACATGCCTTATTATAATATAATACGTCTCGTCCCCGACACTGTCTTTTGGAGGATTTCTAAATTGATAAGTATAAGTCAACTGTTGTAGGTGCTTCTTTACTCGGATAAAAGTTATGTGATGGAATATCTCTGAGAAATGTTTGCTATGAAAATATCGGATTTTGTAATAACTAAAAGTAATGACAAAATATTTTATGTGCTGTCTTATATTCTATTTGTTATTTTACTGTATGATAACAGACGTAACTTACGTAGGAATATCTAACGTTTATAACATCTTTTTGTTTATCACACAAGTAAGGATCGATCATGTTAATACACAATAATTTATTGACAATTTATGCCAATAATCCCACACAGCAAGCCACAGTCTTATACTTTTGGGTGTTTCAATATGTTTACAATTAGTTTTTTTTTTTTTTTTTTATTCTATTTAATTTAGGGACTTTTGTCAATTTTGAACATGCCAGTCCCATCGTTCCCTAATCTTAACTAATTACTTACATTATCAAATACATTTATATTTGTAGGCAAATTTGTACAACCTCTTAGCCGCGCGACATGAAGGCTTAGCTAAGATGTCATTCAAAGCACCAATATTATTTGGGTTAACTTTGAGGTCAGAAAAAAGACTTTCTCTTTCAACTTTGTTTCGGACACATTCCATCAACAAGTGTTGTACATCCTCAATAACACCACATACGTCGCATAGGGGGGAATTACTTTTTTTCATAAGGTAAGCAAACTTATTGAGCGGCATGTGTCCGGAACGCACTCTAAAAGCAGTGACTGCATGAGATCTGCATATTCCCACATCGGCAAACCATGGAATTCGAGGAGGCTCGCTCTGAAAGGTCCTGTACCAAATTCCTTTTTCCTTTGAAGTAACATCAAAATACTCCTTCCAGTTAAGATAGCATTGATTTTTAAATTTAGTCAATATTTCTGAATAATTTGGAGAAACATAGACCTCTGAGCCTTCTATTATTGCTAACTTTGCTAAGCGATCTGCCTCTTCATTTCCCGATATGCCAATGTGGGACGGTATCCATTGTAATTTAACTATTATGTCATTCCGAGCATACTCTTGAATTTTGCGCAATATTGCATAAGCTATCGATACACCTCGTTTTCCCGAGGCACATCGAGATATATGCTGAAGAGCACTCTTGCTATCTGAAAAAATTACAAGATGTCTATAACCCAAAGAACTTGCATAAGCCAAAGCTTCATAAATTGCGAACAATTCTACAGACATAATTGATAATCGAGTAACAATTTTATGACAATTTCCGGATTTACTGTGCGGATCATAAAAAGGAGCTCCCATGCCTTCACCGCTTGCAGAACCATCTGTATATATGTTATACCATCCACTATATTTAGAACTTAATTCCTCTATTACACACAATTTTAATGAGTAGTTATTGTATGATGCCTTTGCATTCTGAACACAATCTAAATTTACATTTATTATTTGGTTGGTGTTAATATTAGAGACCCAAGTATCCAGCTTAAAAACATCTGATATATCAGACGAGTAGACCTTTTCATTTTCAGCTTCTAGGTAAACTGCTACCAATAGAGGCTTTTTTTTAGTTTCCCAATATCGTAATTGTAACTTATCTTTAAGTTTAATAAGAAGCTGGATAGTGATATTATTTTTTATAGACATAACTTTTAATACATATTTGTAGGCTAGATATAACCTTCTTACATACAATGGAGGGATACACAATTCAGCTTCCATGACATGTAAGGGTGTTGATCTTATAAAGCTACCAATAACTCTCATTGCCTGATTTTGGATTTTGTCGAGTTTAGTAATATGTGTTTTCGCACTACAATCATACAAAAAAGAACCATAATCTACTCGACTACGTATTAAGGAAATATATATGCGTCTGAGATGCTTAGGATGCACTCCCCACGATGATCCAGCAAGTACTTTCAGCAGGTTTAGAAATTTACCCGTTTTAACACAGATTTCATTAATATGTTTCCCCCAGAGTAGCGATCTATCTAACCACATTCCTAAATATTTAATACATTCAACTGAATGTAATAAATCACTGCCAATTTTCAAATTAATTGATTGTCTTTTACGTCCCCTACTAAAAATACAGTATTTTGATTTACTAGCTGAAAGTACCAACCCTAGTTGATCGAGTAGCGCAACCATTGCATCCAAGGCACTCTGCATACTAGTTTCGCTATTTACAATATTTCTGTTACTTGAAAAGAAGACAAAGTCATCAGCATATTGGCAAACATATACACTCTGAATCATATGACAAATACGCGCTGTAATAATGTTGAATATTAACGGGGAGCTAGGATCTCCTTGGACAAGACCCCTGTTTGTCCACCTACTAACTTTTTTGTCAGATAATTCGTCCTCTATATGTAAGTGCCTTTCAGATAGATAAGACCAAAAATATACGCAAATCTTAGATCCAATACCCATTTCATCCAATATACTGATAGCTCTGTCCACTAATAAAATTTATCAATAAATATTCGCCCACGGTGATAAATACCGACATTTTATATCAAAAATAAGCAACATTTATAATTTACACATTTTTCAAGGACTGTAGAGAAAAGATTTGTATTTTATATAGAGTCCTTTCATGAGTGGATATTCCTTTGAGTACAACGTTCATATTCTACTCAATATAAATCCTGTAAAGAAGTAAAATATTGAAAGGTATTCGCTCGTGAGAAATGAAAAATATCAACAAAATATTGTTAGGTACATTTATTTAAGTTTTAAACTACATACTTACAATATTATTTTTTCATCTAATAAAAGACAGACTATTTGGTTATAGTTACCAAAAAAAATATCGATTAACAATATTCTTGTCTTATTAGTTTTTCGCCCCGCTATTTCACGGGATAAAAAGTATCTAATGTTTTATTCCAGGATATGGATCACCAAAATCCGTTAAGCCATTTTTTGTGTGAGCAACAAACATCCAAACAAACAAACTTCCACATTTATAATATTAGTAGGATTATTATTTGTTAAAAAATAAGAATAAAGTCATATATGAAAACAGATGTTATCAATCAAAGGTTAATCAAAATTATACACTTTAAAGTGTATAATTTTGCATTAAATTAACTTAACACGAAATAAACTAAAAAAAGACGTTCACGAAGAGAATAAACGAGTTATAAAAGCTGAATGACAAGATATTATTAATTATGAAAGTATTTATAATAAATTAATGAAGGGCAAGTGGATAGCTGTGAATCATTGATACAGAATAAACCAGAATCCGTAAATGCTAGAAATGAAAAATAAAACAGCAACGTATTTTCCCTTGCACATAATGTATAATAGCTATGTAAAATTATTTATGAGGTTAGTAAAATAATTGTTTTAATAAAAAATAATTTGCAATTACGAACTGATGATAGTAGGTATGTGGAAGCTAAAGCTCCTTGTAGGATTCCAACCCAAAACATCCTCATGGTATTTGACGTTATACCTCAGGCACAAAATAAGAACGTAAACCTATGAGCAATTACAGTTTATTTTCACCCCAGGCTGTTTGATGGCACGAATGTTGCATGGTGCGGACATTGCCCCATTTAAAACTGGCTTGTGCGACAGGACGCTGAGGAGTCCAGCTTGACTCCCACAGCTTCTGTTTTTTTCTGTGTTAGTGGTGGTGGTGTGAACGTATGAGCGTGCCGGGTGCCGCAGTGCGCCGCGGCGGCATGCAGTGCCGTTGACATCGGCGCCGCGGGGCCGGCGCCCGTCCACCCCGGCACGCGACCAATTATTTAATACTAAAACTATTCACATAAACACGATATTACCTATGCAAATAAACCAATTTTTAACATACTTAACCGATTAGTCGAGGCTGAATAGATTCTATTGGCTAGTGTGGTCTTATAGCAGAATGAAAATCTATTTCGAAATTCACTGATTTTTATCATTAACGTAGGTCACTTACTATTTCTAGCCGTAACCTAATATAAAAATAATTCCAACATGTGTAAATTCGCAACCTATACTTAACTATTATATGACAAATGTCTGCCTATAAACCCATCAAGTTCCGTAATAGCAAAGCCGATGATAACTCCAATAAAGTTTATTGGAAAATCCTTCAACTTTTACCTTTGAGAGAATTCCACGTTTCTGAGCTCTAAAGTGAAAAAAAATACCTGTTTTTCGTCAGTCTGTGCAAAAAATATAAATTTAATCACTATACTGTGCCCTAGTTGACGTATTCAAACTTTTTAAATTAATATTGTCAAGTTAGTACAGAGTACTCAATCATCATTTAATCCAGGATTTATTAAAACTATTTTCAGTTCCTTTGGATTTGAAGGTCTATGTGCTATTTATATTGTACCTATTTGGAATGTGATTCATTATAATATATTTTTACAAGAATTGCGCTGCGCTGTGTTGAAGCTTCGTTTGCTTATCAGTATACATTTTGCTTGCTAGAACTTGAGAGCAAACCCATACTATAAGAATGGGAATAAGCCTGTAGCGTACTTACTCACCTGAAAAAAAAAACGGGATATTAAAACACTAATTAGATCACCGAATTTCTTTTTTGTAGGTAATAAAAATTACAAAATAATGGACTATGGGATGAGATATATATTTTTTTTATTAAAATACGGACAACTATCGTTTATAATGTAACCGTTTTGGACAAAATAACCATAAAATTGCTGGAAACAGTCTCCTTTCATGTATTTATTACATAATATGTAACATGCTCTAAATAGGTAACTAAGATAGACTGTTAAAAAGTATCGAAAAAAGATTACATTTAAATAATATCACCCTAGCGATCACTTTTGCCTACGCGTGAATGGCAATTGGCTTCATGTAACCTGCCCTCCTGGGCGCTTAGTAATCAACCCGAGGAATGTTCGATTTCAACACCGATTCCTTTTTGCGACGACTAAAAAGATTCTTATCATGAAATAAATTGCTATTGTACGGCCAAGACTAAATTGCAATTGTGATGACTACAGCTTAAAAATTTGCCGTGGTCTAGTTATTACTATTGTTGTGTTTATATTTAGCTCTTGCCAGTTGGCAATTTCTTCATAAAAACTGAGTTTATAAATTGCTCTGCGAAAATGTTGTTTAAAGCAGAATGGAAATGATTATACAGTATTTTAAACGATGTAGATTACACTGGGAATGTTGTAAGTTCTATTTATATTTAAGCTAATGTGTTCAAATGTTGTGTACCCTTTTTTGTATTGTTAAGGATTTTTTGTTATTTATATAAGTAAATTAGGACAACAATGCTAAAATCGTGTTAGACACCTATGTTATTTTATATACTTATATGTATATTATGGATTATTTTTGGATTGATGCACGCTTCCACAATAAGATCCCATGATCACTTTTGAAATTTCCTATACATACATTTGAGTAACGTGTTAAGAAATGTAGGTATATTATGTATATTTACATGTTTTAAATTTGTTATTTAAAAATAATAATAAATATCCTGTGACATCCTTCACACGTTAATAACAATGTAGCAAGCATTAATATAAGGGTTAAATATTATAAGAGTGAGATAAACAAACAAACAATTGTATATTCAAACGATATTAATAGTTAATAGTTAGTTAGTTGGAAACTGTTTGCAATGGTTTGGAGTAAATCAGTAGAGCTGACTGTATCCCTAGCACGCAAATCTCTGCAAGTGGCCGGCTTCATAATTTCATAATCTTAATAGCCACCTCAGTACGTAAAGTGGTGGAATTTAGTGGGGCTCTCTTCCCCGGGGAAACACTTGGCTGACCATATCTTATATCTGCTGTAATAACAGGGCTAACAGATACGCTTACGTCAGATCTCTACGTACATCTTTGTAGATCTGAAAGATTTTTCTATTTTGATACAATTAACATTTTTTGGGTAAAAAGTTTCCTGTACACTTAGGTAATTACTACGAGTTTATATGATGCACCCATTTTATTGAAGGTATAAATGATTACTATCATGTCACGCTTCAGAGCTACTTACAATGAGCTGGTGGCCTTCAGACTTAATAAAATTGGCAAAGCGAAACACTTATGGAATGAACTCAGCGTCTTGGCTATATTTATCTGGCTACTTGCTATAAAGAACTAAAACTTGGCATAGCAAAAGCTAATTTAGGATAAATACACAAACAACTTTTATTTACGAAAAAAATAGTGTGAAGTAACTGACTTAATATTCACTTAAATTCAGATAAGTAGGTACATGGACTTATTTAAATAAAAAAGCATGAGTCTATTAGAAACATAAATCTATTACTTATCTGTATCATACGTTAAATCAACCCTTTAATTCGTGTATAAAAACATATCGGAATGTTCAGTCTCCCAAAGCGATTCATAAAGTAAAGAGGGTTTCAAGTGCACCGTCATTAATTCAATTTACATACAATGCCGGGCCTGATGTGCTCCGCGAGACAGATAATCGTACAAAATGACTTTTCGAACTCCGCGCTGGATGGTGTTATTCTCGATGGAATACCATCCTGTATTTTTACTGTTAACTTAAATTAAAAAAGCGTATTTAGTCACGTACCTATAATATTTTTGTCGCTTAATATTAAATCGATACTGTTTGAAGCAAAATTTATTTAAGATTATTGTAGTATTTTTAGATTAGTTATTTCTACATTGAATAAAAAGGTCAAGTAATGTTTATAGCAACGATCAAAGAGTAAAGCGTACAATCGTGATTTATATTGTGTTCTCGTATGTACTAACTATAATATGGTTGTTAGTGTTTATTGGCATGATGGTACTAAACTGTTTCTTAAACAATCTTTACTTACAGAAGCAATAAATCTATATACTTCCCTTACCTACATAAAAGCAAAATAGGTACTCACTGATTAATCACGAAATCTTAGAAATTATTAATGCTACAAACATACTTGGCAGGTAGATTAAATCATCCGCTAAGAAAAGGTTTTTGAAAATTCAACCCCTAAATGGTTTCCTCGTGAACGCGGGTGAATCCGCGGAGGACAGCTAGTAAAATATAAATAAGAATAGTACGTCAATACACAATGAATATAATTTAAAAGCATCGTAATACACTTTGCATGTCACCATTCGTCGGTCTACAAACGAGAGTGGGGGAGCATAGAAACTGTAAATGGAATGAAAACATTCGAGTTTCGTTTTCATTCATTTAATTAGCTGGAGTTTTAAGCGCGGCGCCGCCATGTCGCTACCCGTTGTAATCGCCCATCCATTTAGATATTTCACTCCACACTTTGTTACCTCTATGAAAGTTTTTTACATTTGTTTCCCATTTCAATCTGTAATTTCCAATAAAATGCATACAATGTTGTAGGAATGATATTAAATTTTTATTGTAACGTTCACATTCAATTTTCCGGTATTATTGATGCTCACTTAAGTAATATCGCGTACAATTGTAACATTTATTTTTATAATACCAGCAGATGCAAAAGAGAAGTGCATTGAGCGACTTTTGCTCCTTTTGTTTTTTATTCTAACCGAATTTATGTGTGGAATCCCAAGGGATTTCAAGCATGAACGAGTTTACCTATGAGGTAACTAGGTAAAAACTCGAATAAAAGTACAAAAAAGTAGTTAAAACTACTTATGCTGCAACTGCTCAGTTTCTAGGAATTTATATTTTAAAATAATGGAGAAACACTCTTTATCAGTAAAGCAAATTTGTCGTACAATTCGTGTCATTAACAATTCTAATGTAGCAATAACGTAAGTGATACTATATAAACAGAACCAATATCTTGGGGTGGTTGGAGCAATTCGCCTTCAATTAGTGCAGGCGTCGGTTCTCTTTATTTATTCAGAAGGATCGAGTGAAATAAAAAGAAAGAAAAATATCTCAGAGGTGTTATTCATGTGTATAACAGAGTAACAGTAAGATGGAACCCTGTTATATTATGTTACTGAAAAAAGCATGTTGAAAATTTTATTTTCTGTTCAAAGTAAACACCGGTGAACTACTAAAATTTAATAAACTATTACGATTTCACGATAATAAGATAAATGTATATACAACTAGTTTTCCGTAACGTGGTTTGACTCGCGTCCCCGAGGGTTCATCTATAACAGGAGACGTGATACCGGTTACCGAACGATACGCGGTTATTTTTCTTCGTCATTATTAGTCTGAGAATCTGTTATACAATTTCACTTTAAGTGCGTGGATACGTTAGACCTTTTTTCGTGAAGGTGCTTCCGGTCCCGGATTAACATAATAGGATATTTTTTATCCACGTAAGTTGTAGGGTTCCCGTGGGACACCTAAAGTTCCGTTGAAACTCTGTAGGGTGGAGGCCTAGTGGCTTACGTCGCGCGTCGTCCGGATTTAGGGTCGCGGAATTTTTATACTTTAAGGGGCGTCCAGGGTAGTAAACTTTGACACATATATTTCTACCGCAAATTATGGTCTCTTTGAAACTTACTACGAGCTAACGCACTTTTTTACATACTAGCTTCCGCTCCACGGTTTCATGTGAATTTTCGAGTTGAAAAGTAATAATAATGTAGCTTCCTGTAAGTGAAGAATTATAAAAATAGGTTCAGTTGGTTCGGAGATTACATCCATACTTACAAACATAAACTTTTCATAATATTAGTGTAGATGCAATTGACAAAGTTGCCCTTAAACCTATATTTTTACAAAATGTAATTATATTCCCATCTATTAGCTGCAAATATCCATCAGGTAAAACTGCCTAGCTTACCCATATATTAATGTTGATTTATGGCCGAATACCGAAACACTACATATAATTTGGGAGCGTTTTAAATACTTCAGAAGCCCCTATTTAATACAATCGAACTGTCAATTCACGATTTAAGAATGAGTAGCATTACAGTATTTTCACTATTTGATAAACTAACTAGGTAATGTAAAAAAACAACATACAGCCGAATTGATAACTTCCTTTTTTGAAATCGGTTTAAAACAAAAATCCATGATCAGACCCGATTGTAAAATCTATTAAAATAGTCGTCAATACGTTACCTTCTTGATAATATTTTTATTGGAATCATTGTAAAAGGGGTGTGCCCCACAGCACAGGTCGAGGGGTTCACGTCGCCCGTAAAACATCATTCAGACTGCACTAAAAGTCAATGTACAAACAAGGGCGCCACACCTTATCTACTCCTTAGTACTTTAACTTTGCAGGTGAGTAGATATTATATACATAATTTCCAAAAATAATCATTACTAGTGGAACTGTAGTCATTTAATAAATACCAGGATGTGCTCTGGCTTACGTAGGCTATTATGAATCTTATTATTTAAATAGAAAATACTGTGTTTACTCGAAATCATTGGTCCATGTTTCAAATAAAATTATTTTTGACTCAACAATTGAATTAATGTTCTGGTTGACGTTGTTGTGTTCAAATTAGCTATATATATAAAAACAAAATCATAAAATTCAGTTGTTAAGTAATGGACACTAATTCAGTTCAGTTCACAGTAGAATCCCTGTAAAACAAAGCAATGCATTTGCTTAATAAATAAGTACATACATATTAATCTATGTACCTACTTATTGTGATACAATATGGTAATATTATGTAACATACCGTCTGCGGCGCGACATGCCTTGGCGCAGAACAATTGATGCTCACCATGAAACCACCGCTACAACAGCCCTCCTAACAACATAAAATTTTATGACCGCGAATATTTATTATTTATAGTTTTATAGACCTGCCTACCATCGATTTCCTAGTCGTGTTCCACATTGTAGCACGTCAAAAACATTATTTTCGACCATCAATATAGACGACGTTCAGCTCTCCATATCGAAAAAGTTATAGCTCATTTTTGCAATAAAATTTGTTTTAGAACATGCCAATAAGCGAGTGATATCGCTCGGAAAACATTTGATTGCGGCCACAAAATCACAGTTTCGAGGCTATAATTGAAAATACGAAAATGATACCGGCAAAGGGTTTAACCGTCAGTAAAAATGGTGTTTTAATCCGTCCATCGATACCTGCCGGCGACAGCCGGATTACCGTTGTGCCTCACTGCCAAATGACTCGATTTATACTTTTTTTTACGAATACAAGGTTATAATTGTTAAATTATAACCTTGTATTCGTTTCTTTTGCATTCTGAATTTATGTTGCTCAGTGTCCAGACTACATGGCTCATTATTTTTATTATAACTATAGCAAGATCTTAATGTGGACCGTATCTTTCTTCTCAGGTGAGGTCTGGAAAACTGCCAACTACCTGTAGGTGTTATGGTCTCTAGAATATTTACAGTCAAGTGAGGTGGAAATTTTTATCACCACTTGTTTTTTATTCTTATTAGAAGATATATAAATTATTTCTAGAAACGTTGTATGGATATTCTTCGTAAGTAAGTTTTCTTTCTGCGTAGATCTCAAACGTTCTGTCACGCGTTTCCCTCTTATTGAATTTATTAGAGTTGTATTCGGTAAATAAGTGAAGCGATAGGTAACGGTAGCGTATTCCCACGTCCCCGTCGCGCGTCGCACCACCGACACCGCACCGTACCGCACCGTACCGCACCGTACCGCACCGTACCGCACCACGTCACCGGGAATCCCGCGCCCTCCCCGAGGCGGCCGGGCGAAATGTTAAGCGGATTCGCGTTATTGTTGAAGCCATTTTGTAAACTTATATGAAAAAACCGAATGTTTCCAATATAAATTCGCGATGAATGGAATAAATGTATTTCGTGGGATATATAAATATGTATGAATCGACAAAGTTTTGACGATATGAACGTCGTCGTCACTATGTCTGCGCTATGATACGCGCCTGTTTCGTGATCGATCGTGATCGCCGATGAGCGACTACTGATGAACACCAGAAATAGTTCGATAATATTATCGATGCCACGAAGGGGTTTGCATTCAACTTTACGACCTTGTTCGTATTTAATAAATATGTCGGTCTTTTCCGACCCCAAATTTTACGACTGTACAATAAAACATGTCTCGACATCCAAATTTATATGCGTACATAAAGTTTTATATCTGCGCGACTTGCAACGGCGAAGGTTTCCTAATTGTTACCGGTCATGGACGGTACTGAAGCGGGCCATGGCGGGTTGCATGAAAATACAAAATAGTGATGAATAAGCGACAACCGCTATAAAATCTGATATGGCGGTATCTGATTGATGCCATTGTTTCCAGACGATCGATCGCGCAAACAACCGCTCGCAAACTTAATACTTGTAATTGACTGCCATGATTAAACTAAAAAGCTGGCAGAATAAATACGAAGCGACGCGACGTCGACCGACAAACATGGGAGCTTCTTTTCAAATAAACACCCGTATAAAATTGCGCTATCTAATGACGTAATTTGTATCGTATAATTTACACGTTAGCGCGCACCGGGGCCGCGGCCGGCGTTTTAAGATTTTGTTTATATTTAGTGTGTCTACAGTAAGGCTCAATTCATTTGATTTTCCGTACGGTTAGCCGATTTCACATCCAAATAGCTTGCTCATAAATTGGTCATCGACAAACTGTACAGTCGATTCAATGAGTCATGTTTATTGACCTTTTGTTGCTTTAATTAATCATCGAGACTATAACTCGTTGGTGTCGCGTATAAAATAGCGCGAAATTCATTTCGTTAATAGTGTCCTAATTGCGTATGCAGCAATTATCTGGCGGACGTGTTCGAGCGTATAGTTATCGGTCGTAAGGAGAGGCTGAGCTCGGAATTATCGCGCACTGTGCACTGTGCACTGTGGAGTCTCAGGTGACCCTTACGTCCGAACTCTGTGCAGACATATGTACAACCAAATTCTAGTATCCTGTTGAAATTGTGTTTTTTGAGAATTTGAATTCTATTCACCGCAATTTATTTTTATGTTATAACCAGATACCAACCTGTACAACAATATTAAATTTAACCAAAATAAAATATTGGCAGAAATACCAGTTTTGGTTTGGCACTTTCCTTCTTATATTTAGTTAGCGACGACGTTTCAACTCATTCAGTACACTTTTTATCACAATTATATTTTCTACTTTACTAGTAGGTACTTAGTAGTGAGATCACAATCAATTTTAAAAACAGAAGAATTTCAATTATGTATCTACTGCATACATAACTGTGTTTTTTCCTTTACTTCATTCAATTTATCGGACATAATTTCATCTTCTGTATCATTTTGATACATAACTTTGATTTAATCCAGTTAATTATTTGAGTCAATCAAATGTGTAATGAAATCAATAACAGACATAAGTGGCCATAATATAAAGGGACGGTCGATGCAATAAACATCATTACGATTCAATTAAGGTCCCTCACGTGCTCGTAGCCGTAGCGCGTAGTGCGTAGTGCGTAGCGCGTAGTGCGTAGCGCGTAGTGTAGTGACTTCGTAGCACTGCTACGAGTACTAATTACGAACGAATTTGTATATGAAATAATCAACGACCACACAATATCGCTAATGAATTTTAGTGTGAATATGTTATGTAGTTTATTGGATGTAATTGTTAAACGATATTGCACCGTATTAATGATTTTGGCCAACAATACATAAAGCAATAACTTTTTGTGGAATAAACCTGTAAAAGGTAAGGGTTTTAAGTGCTTATATTTCATTTACTCTATAATCACAAAGTGAAAACTTGAATCCTTGAAAAGTCATTGTACAATAATTGTCTGTTATTTCCGAGGCGCCCGAAGGCAAAAAGCTTTTTCCTAGAAAATTGACTGTATGGCCTGGCAAGTAGCGATGGATGGCGCCAGACATTGACTCACATTGCGCTTAGACATGGGTAATTTAACAAAATTTCAACAGCTCGGTATATTCGTGCTCTATGTTTGAGTCAGTTAATTGAACAATTTACAAAGTGAGAAAATGTTATTGAATTTGTTCGTTATTAACCAAACGATTTCCACGCGCTCGTAGGTTGGTAGTTGCTTTACACATATTTACCAACAAAATATAATAATTTCAATAACTATTAACACTATTAGTATCATTTTTGCTTATTCCTGAAATAAAATTAAATAGAAAATTAATTAATTAAAAATCCTACGAATATAATAAAGGGTATTATGTTAATGAGTCTCTTAAATTAGTTGCTATGAATATAGTTTTAGCACTAGAATCTTATTTAATCAAATAAATTTTGCTTTTTTTTAAGTTTGTATTATGATTTAAGTGGTAACTAGTCAGTTTTTACTGAAATAGCGGCGGCTTGAAGGCGAGTTTATAAAAATCCTTTTTATTATTCAAGTTTTTTCAGCCTACGTTAGTGGAATGGAAATCTAACAAGCCGATAGGTAGACCTACTAATTATTTTGTTTTTTGATTGTTTAGCCCTTTAAACTACACACAACCTACCTTTAACCTATGTCTAATAAAATTTATCAATTTTTCGAGTCGAAAAGTTAAAAACTGTTTCTATATTAATTGAGTATTTTTCCTAAAATGCCAAACAAACCGGTCAAGTGCGAGTCGGACTCGCGCACCGAGGGTTCCGCACACATTTTATACTTGTTTTTTTTTTAATTTTTAATTATTTCTTGTTATAGCGGCAACAGAAATGCATCATGTGTGAAAATTTCAACTGTATCACGGTTCATGAGATACAGCCTGGTGACAGACGGACAGCAGTCTTAGTAATAGGGTTTCCGTATTAACCCTAATTACCAGCTAATATGCCATGAAAATTATGCATCTGCAAAATGTCGTGACAGGACTCTAATAAAATAGTGAGAAAAGCAGGAAAATCTTTTTTATTCCCCTATTCCTTATCTGGGTTCTTCACAAAGATTTTTCGTAGATGTCATTTAGTGCTAATGCCTGTTGTGGGACGAGTCGCGTACGAATGGCCACATTTACTCGTGCTGTCGGCCTCTCGAATAAACCTTAAATCCTGAGTTTGGAATGAGCCAATGCATCTTAAGCAAGGGTGCGCCTTTGAATTGTTCTCAGAAGAAAACGTGAAAAATTAGCCGTAGTAAACGGAATTCTCCATTTTGTTATAAATTGTTATAGTTTTATTTGCTTCATTGGAACAATGATACCGAGCTTAGGTTCGTATAGTATAGTATCCCGAGGGATCTTATCTTTTCCCGCGATAAAAATAGCCTATGTGCTATTCCAGACTATAATATATCTCCATGCCAAATTTCATCCATATCCATTCAGCCGTCCTGGCGGAAATGAGTAACAAACATCCAAACTTTCACATTTATAATATTAGTAAGATTAGTAGGATAGTAAGATATTTGGAATCCCGAATTCCAAATTGACCCTCAAATATACATAAACACTAAAATGTAAAAGATATTTTAAAATATCTACATTAATGATAACGAAGTGCCAGTTCGCGAGCAACTATGTATGCATGCGGCATTTTCGCACATTCATTAAGAGGGCGCTAGTGTCGCGAAGTTCACAAATTCGGTTGGGGATAGTGCCAAATCGACGGCCACTGCTAACTGCTCCACACGAAGGCACTGTAGGAGGCTGTAGGCATTTATTTTCATACTTGAGTTAAAGTTTGGGCAGTTTTGAAGGGATACCAATGTATTTTAGCTATAATGGTAATTTTATGCGACAATAAAATTTTCAGTCATTGCTTTACAGCAGTATTAACAACTTCAACTGTATTTTATTTGGCAGTCAAGTAATAAAAGTAAATATGCTTTTTTGTGAGTATAATTAACAGAGATAAAATAAAATATTAATTGTTTAAATATTTCGTTGTGTTTAATATGTAGCTAGTTATTAATAATTGTAGGTATATTATTATTTATATCTATGTATAATATTAGCAGTCATTGTTAATTAGAGCACTCAGTCTGCGGTCATACTTGTGTCAGCTGAAAATCAGCGCCATGACCTTGATGGTCATAGCACCATGCTGAGCTGACAACCAATTTATCAATACATACCGCGCCCTTTCAACTAAGCATTTCATTCTATTGTCCTAACTATGTCTAAATGCGCTGTGTTTAAAAAAAACTTTCTCTCTTTCATTATACATAAAAAAAACGTATCCTTTCTGTTAATGAAGATTTGACTTGCCGGTTGGCATGGTTGATTAAACACAATATCTATCACGACACAGGTCGTGGGTTCGATTCCCATCTCATCATATTTGTCTTGAGTGTCAAAGTCAAAGTCAAAACCATTAATCAGTTTATTCCATAGAAGGGCACTTATGAAGATCGAATTAAAGAAGTTACCACCGGTTCGGTAGTCAGCCTTCAACTGAGAAGAACCGGCAAGAAACTCGGCAAGGTTATTTTTGGAACGAAGTTCCTTATCGCGCGTTGTGAAAGGGGGCTAGACGGAAAAAATTCTTACGAAAAGTTGTCACGATACTTTTTGCTATAGTAAGCTATTGTAAGCTGTGCGGCGTTCGCATGTTTCTCTGTCTGTCTCTCTCTCTCTCTTATAAAAAGCAAGCCAGTTTTTTTTTTTATATATATATATACTCTCTCGACTTATATAAATTCGTTCCATCCGGGTGTCCCTTGACACCTCTCAAGTTTTTTTTTATATTTTTGGACCTCTGTCTGGTTTTATGTATTTATAAAACTAGCATATACATGTAGGTATATAAACTATATTTGCTAAATTTTACTACGTAGCCGGCTACGCGTGGGTACGTGCTTTGGGTTTCACAATCAGGTATTAACTGCATGCTTCTACAGACCTGTTAATATAATGTTTTACGAGTGATTATACCTACGTTTGCACAACGTTATTGATGAGAGCATCAATATTAATAACGAGTTTCAATTTACTGAAAAGCTATTATAATAATGTGATCGAATATCGATACGTCGTCAATAATTAAGAGTAGGTTCATTTTCTTTGAATGGTCTGTCAAAGCTTTTAAATAAATGTATACTGCCACAAAGTGAGTGCAGTGAATTTTACGATCGTCAGTTTATGGGCGTGCATGTGAGTTTTATTTGCTTATAGGCTTTTAATGGGTCGTACGTATCAGAAACATTGCTGGTAAATGTTTCACTGTAAACTTTTAGATAAAATTTTGCTGCGCGATTGGAATGTAAATTTACTTATGGCTCAATTTCCTATTTTGTTTTTGTTGTTTATTTGTATGTAACATTTAAGGAAACGTATATACAGAGCTTTCCGACCAATGGGACACCGAGTGAAAGTTCTAACAATTAGATAATTTGCTTCAGAGAGAGATTATTTACTTATTAGTTAGGTATTATGTGGTAAATCGACAAAAAGCATTCCGTATTTTTATTATGCCAATCAAAATGATCAATTTTAAAGATTAATTCCTTCTAAGAACCTAATATTAAATTATATTCATTAATTGAAGGTATACAAAAATTTTACTTTTGGCAACATTATACTTATAAAAAGAAATGTCTCGAAAAAGCAAATATTAACAGTTTTTAAAGTAGGTACTTGCGTTTTCAAAGCCGTGGAACGCCCTGTAGGTATTACTTTATTTAAATTTATTAATAAGTATGAATTTATTTTACTTGTGAAAATTATGTAGCTTCAATTTGCAATCATGATGGGAAAATCTATCTAAATCTATAGTGATAGCATCACTGACTGAAGACTAAGCTAGGTAACATCGGTGGAAGACTGAAATTTAATTAAGAATATTTTAAAAATAATGTGCGTCATCATCATCAGCCCGCATTAGTCCACAACTGGACATACGCCTCTCCTAAGGCGCGCCACTGACTCTGGTCTTTGGCTATTCTTTTTCAAACGCCACCAGCCACGTTGCGGATGTCGTCTCCACATAACTAGAGGGCGTCCTACACTACGTTTTCCAAATCGTGGTCTCTTCTCCAAAACACGTCTACCCCAACGGTTATCGGTTCTACTGCAGATTTAATGTAATAATTATATATGAGTTGTGAAATAGAAATACTTTTGTATGAAATAATGTTGTTTATTGGAATCAAAATTATAGAAGAGTAAAATAAAAATGACTACATTTTTGACAATAGAAAATTTAAAAAGAGAACAAAATTATGATTTA
Organism: Ochropacha duplaris; assembly: GCA_951361185.1. NCBI lineage: Eukaryota > Metazoa > Arthropoda > Insecta > Lepidoptera > Drepanidae > Ochropacha > Ochropacha duplaris. The sequence continues at coordinate 10,392,069 of OX592691.1, forward strand.
AAAATTTCTGAGGAACAATGAGGTTTTGTTGGCACATACTGCAGTAGAACCGATAACCGTTGGGGTAGACGTGTTTTTGAGAAGAGACCACGATTTGGTCATATGATCAGCCCATCTGCCACTTCAGCTTACTAATCCTTTGGGATATGTCGATGACTAGTTTTCGGATCACATCAAAAATAAGGTTACATTACCATTCAGTTTCAATTCCTTACCTCAAGCATTGTAAGGAAATTGCCATTTGATATTTGTTTCCTAAATACAGCTGTAGACCATTAAATAGTACATCCAATAAAGATTCCGTTCGATCGCTATTATTGTTGAAAACCACTTGAATGCATTCGGTGCATTTGGACCAAAATGAACTTGTTGGTTTCAAGTTATTTTAAGAATAGAAACGCAATCTACATTTTTGTAGGTAATTGTGAGCATTGCTGATACTTAGCGACGAGGGATTTTTCTCAACTAATGAAAGGAAATATATTCATCCAAATAGATCTTCACAGGAATTTAGGAATCTTCAACTAAATCTCGCTTCGGAAGGTTGTTTTTACTAGAAGAGACTCAGCTCATAAGCTCAGCAATATGTACTTTTTTCAAAATGATCAACGGTAAACATTCTTAAAGTCTGAACAAATACTTAGAAATATAAAACAGAGGCCTCTATTTTAAAGTACCTACAAGTACTTGGTATTTGATTGTTATAAGCGAAATAACACTATATTCCAGCCAGGCACCGGCCGCGATGCAGACGGCGGGTTCGCGGCGCCAACTACAGTACTGTCTAACGTCCCCTAATTGCAGTGTAGCCTACGTGTAACAACGGACAATTTCGGCGAGCACTATTATTACATACGATAACAGTTTACCTGGCGGCCAATTCAATTCGACAAACTTACCCTGTAGTACTAGTCATATTGTGTTGACACAATTGGATTTTCCCAATTTCGTATGACAATATAGGCTCACGTATCTGAAATAAATTTTGGATGCTATCACATTGTGCCATTACATTTGCAGGCTATGTAAAGAGGAAAATTTCCAATGTACTGTGTAATTCACAAACGATTACAAACAAAATGTATGATGGCAATTACGTGTGTTCATTGGAAAACTAACATCTATAACCATGTGAAGCGAGAAATGTGGATCTACTTAATATTAACGATATTTCAAGCGAATTGAAGCTATTTATATAGTCGTATATTTTTATTGTTAGTATACATACTTATATACTCACGTTATTTAAATACAGGATGAGTACCTATACCTATTCATTTTATTTTAACGTATTTATTTGTTGAATAGTTTTTAATAAACATAAACTAAATTAAATACGACAAAAGAATATTAAATTGTTTATACTTTAATATTCTTATAATTCAAGTAGGTATATAGTTTTAGTTGAGTTATTTTATGAATTCATTTACATTAAATTATTTAGAATTAGCTTCCACTCGTTTCCAAAAATAAAAACTAATAATTTAAAAGATTATACTATTAAAATTAGAAACAGTTTCTTCGCTTTTTTCGAGTGAAAAAGTAACAATAAACATAATTTATAAACGTAAATCAACTTACTAATAAACCATCTAGCAAAATTCATTCATCTAGGTAGGTAGGTATATGAATCCTACGGAAATAGCTATTGACCCCAACTAGTTGAGTGTTTAGAGGAAAGGTCAGCCTGGGTTTACTAATTAATTGGAACGTAATATCTATTTCTAGCTTTATAACTCGCATTTCTGTTTGATTGGTAAATACCAAGTATTTACTGGAACTAAATGTTTATACATAGATTAGATTCGATAGTTACAATCTGGGAGTCTTCAAGTCTCGGGTGAATATGTTATTTCTAGTTAAGCGAGCACCATCGTAGACCACATCGTCACCTACTCACGTGATAGTGGTCAAACGCGATACCTATATATAACAAAAAAAACATTCAAATAGGCCTTCACATAGGCGCATGTACGAATTGTCAGACTCCAAAGCATGGTTCGGAAGGTTGCTTTTGGTGAGAAGAGCCGCCCCAGTGTGAATTCTTAGTAATAATAAATAATGTAACGATAAAATCAATAGGATTTTAATTAAACCAAGTTATTAGACTTCATGAAGATTATGAAGGACTTATAAAGCTGAAGCATTATATTTTATACCAGACCAAAGTATACTAAAATAATTTTGATAATTTGACGATGTAAAAAATGTGACAAATGTCGTAGGGTTTTAGCCCTACAATGAACTTGGTTTTCTTTGAATGATATATAATACAACCGGTGTTCCTGCAGTTACCCAGTTGCCTTCTAGGCATTGTAATCGATCGGCAACGCATTGGCAATCACCTGGAAGATAGTCCACTAATCATCAAATGACTCACTAGTCTGCTAGTCAAACTTTTGATATAAAAAAAAAAATTATCTAGAAAATCCTTGAAAGTAACGATGTAGTTACACCGAGACGCATTGTACACAGAAACATTGAGATGGACAATGGATTGAAGTATAATGTTAGTGGAATAACAAGGGTATAAGTGGACGACACGCTGGGGTCCACTTAGCGCGGACACTGCACGCCACTGCGGGCTTCATTCTCAGAACTTCGAGTCGATGAACTGCATTCATACTGAAGGCATCCATTTGTATGCGCTAAAATTTGATTTTACTTCTAAGAAATTGTATGACCTGTGTCATTTAGCTACGCACAGTCAGTCAATGCGAGTGATAGATAGAAATTGGTAAGTAACAGACAGAAGAGATTTTTATGTAATTGGGATTTTCATATCAGCGCGCTTGACGTTGATAGAATGTCGGTAAATCGAGTTTTTAGTAGTAAATAAAAAAAAAACAAATAACCGTAAACAACCATGTAGGTGAACAACATCGGAATGTAATAAGGTTTCGTAAGAAAAGCTGAGGAGCATTACGCAAAGACAAATGTCTTTGAGACAGTATTAACATAATCCGAGAGTGGCGGGAGACAAAGGAAGTGACGTCACATACGGAAACGGGGACTAACTTCCGGCCGATGCACGAGGAACCGAGAACACAATATTATCTTGAAAATTGATGTAGTCCATCAAAGAGTATCCTTATTCGATTATAATAAAAAAATAAATCGCAGCATTTTTTTATGTTAATATGTTGGTAAAGCTGAGGTGAATAGATTTAGGCCATTGTGATTTATTTAGATTCAGATAATATAATACTTGTGACGTCATATTCGTAAATATGCCTCGTCAAAAGACCTACTTTGCTTCAATGTTTCCAAGTGTTTTAAAAGTTTTATACACAGGTTACAGTCTGATATTTTTTTCTCAAATAGAGGCAGCGTCCCTATTTTGAGGTACAGTTAACAAATAAAGTGCTTATATTCGCAAGTAAATTAAAATAATAAAACTCGGTGCAGAAATATTTAAATTCAATATGCAAAATACGAATATGAACGCAAGGCTTTATTAAGCCAATGGGGAATTTTATTACACTTTTATTTATTTCATCATCATCATCATCATCATTTTAGCCGGAAGACGTCCACTGCTGGACCAAGGCCTCCCCTAAGGATCTCCACAACGGCCGGTCTTAATTATTTATTTAATAGTATTACATATATTAATGTGTTTGTACTTTAAACTACAAAATGTTGTGTCACACGGAGGTATTCTATTCAATTAATAAAACTTCTAGATTTAAAAGTTTTTTTTTATTTAGACACAAATCTATATATATAAAAGTAGAAGTCCTGACTGATCTATCAACGCCCAGCCTAAACCCTTAGACCTAGAAAGCTGATTTTTTTCCCAGGTGTTGTTTTTAAAATTTGACTTTGAAATTTGGATTTTTCGAAATTCAACCTTAAAGGGGGTGAAAAAGGGGTTGAAAGTTTGTATGAAAGTCAGTAATTTTTTAAGCTAGAATCATGAAACTTTGTTTTTAGACTAACAATTAAAAATAAAGAAACATGTGTATTAGCGTTTTTTAAATTTCTACCCCTGAGGGGGTGAAACGGACGTTGAAAGTTTGTATGGATGTCCGCCATTTTTTGAAGCTAGAACCATGAAACTTTGTTTAGAGGATAACAATTAAAAATAAAGAAACAAATGTTTTAGCGTTTTCTAAAACTCAACCCTTAAGGGGATGAAAAAGGGGTTGAAAGTTGGTATGAAAAATGAGAAAGCCTGACTCACTGACTCATCAACGCCCAGTCTACACTCTTGGACCTAGAATGCTGAATTTTTTCACAGGTTTTTAAGATGTAAGTAGACGAAGAATAAAATAGGATTTTTCGAAATTCAATCTCTAAATAGATAAAAAAGGGATACGTGGGTGAAACCGCGGGGCGGAAAGCTAGTTACCTATATTTTTTAAAAGCTTGACTGCTTTAAATTAATATAGTGTTCGTTTTTTATTTGATTTAACCGCAGCAAAATTATATAAAGCAAGTTAATTTTTCCTATAAATTTATTAAGCTATTAATCGCATTAGATTCCTTTTAGAACTCCAAACCCGTTTTATTACAATTTGGAATCAAAATGTTTCGGTGGCATCTATGGCTGTATTTCCGTGTCCCGACATGGGACAAACGTGGTGAATCTCGTGGATGCATCAATCTTGATCAGTCAGCCGCTGGGGACTTGCCGGACTCGGTTCTATGTGGATGTATAGTTATACATCCACTGCATTGCTACGTGAATGGACGCCACGCTACGTACCAATGGAATTCCAATGCTAATGCACAAATAAATAAATGTTCCAACGTATTTTGAATAATACATGAGACTAGATCATATTAAACATTTCATTGTAGATACAAAATGAAAATATTGTCATTAAAATTATTGCAAAATTATGTGTAGTAATCTTTTGATAAATTCAATCAATTGTATGAACGGTAATTTTTCTATGTTTTGCATTTTCGTTAATAATACATTTTATCGAAAATTATGTCCAGGAAATACTCATATAAGCTAAAAATATTAAACATGTAAATGCTGATAATAAAATCTAAACGATTATTGCTATTCAATGGAGGGAAATGGTTTAATTAAGCTCGCATATTCTATTCAAGCATACACATTCAACAAGTTACGCTCAGTTTCGAAATCCTTAATACTTTTATGTGGGACCGCCGTACAAAGTAATGAAGTAGGGTTTTCCTTGGAAAAGAGATTACTTTTTGCATTGGCGTCAAAGAGTGGCGATCTACTCGAAGATTTTCTTTACGCCAATGGTCTCTGAATGCTGCACCACAATGCTCGGGGTTCAAAAGAGCTTGATGAATTCCCAGCTCTTTGTTTCCGCTCGCTCTGCCTCGACAAGGCATTGCTTTTTAATTTAGACCATTGCGCTTCATTCCTTTTTTATTTTAGTAATAAATCTGGATAACTTACTGCATAGTATTTATTCACTCGTGCTTTCTTAGCTTTGGTTTTATTGAGGATAATCGTTAGGTTTTTATTAATTGGTAATTAGCTTATCAAAAATAAATAAATATAATTGAGTAGCAGTGGTAGGGGAAGGGTCGTTCGCGATACGTGTTCAAAATATGTCAAATACATGGGTGTAATTTTCAATTGGCAAATGTGTCACAGTTATTGCCATCAGTAAAGTCCTGGCTTCAAGTAAAAAAGACGTCACCATCTTCTATATGTCCAAAACTTGATGTAAATCTACAAGATAAAGCAATTTTTTTGTTGCTAGCTATCTCACGAGATTTCAACCGCGTTCCCGTGGGAACTCTTTAGGGGTTGAATTTTCAAAAATACTTTCTAAGCCGATACCTACTCCTTATTAGAATCTATCTGGTAATTTTCATGTTTATAGCATTTATACTTTCTGAGATTTCGTGATCAAGGCGATGACTCAATGTTAGTGACGTCGGATACTGCGGCGAGAGTCGTAGCTTCGCATCCTACAATGTGCTTGAGCTTTCGGTGAAGGAAAACATCGTGAGGAAATCACACCAGGGTGTTGGATACTGTGTGAAAAACTGTCATCAAGTACCAAGTGTGTTTTGGCAGTTGTACTTAAGAGTCAGTTACCGTCAATGTATTGTAGTGTATAAAGGTCGACAGCACTATGGTATTCCTCCTGGTATTGCTAATGTCTATAGGCGATGGTAGTCACTTACCATCAGGTTAACCACCTAGGGTATATCTGTATCAGTATTAGTATCTGTATCAGATAATTTTGTAAGTACTTTACATAATAGATCGATGTGAACATACTAAAAAATAACTAAGGGCAATCAAATACCTAAGTTGTCTTATCATACAAATATTACAACCTAGGGTATTTTTAAAATACTTAAATGCAATAGTTTTGTAGGCTAAAATACACTCCATTTTTCTTAGAAACTAAACCATTTTCCTCTACGACCGCAAAATCAATTACTTTATAATTGAAAATCTAGTTTCAATTAAACGAAAAGGGCTAGAAAACAAATAGTCAGCTTGATATGTTTAATATTCTGAACTACATGTTGGAAATTCAAAGAAAATATATCGTAAATAGGTTCTATAAATAGAATAGAAAGGAAATAATGTAATTCCCCGGGTGAGAGAAGTGGAATAATAAGTTTTTTTCCGAATAAAAGAGCAAATAAAAGCGTTAATGCGGCTGCATCGAGATTTTCCAACTGGGAAAAATTGCTCTTTTATGTAAGGGCGCAGTAAAGAAGGCTTTAATGAAAATTCTACTCTGTCCCGGATAGACAAAAGTTTCGCCTTACAACAAAGTAAGCCGGCCATCGTTTCATAATGTGTGCAACATATTAATATTTCTGTGTCATGGAACCGTACCTGTGGGCTGCGGCGAGTACAAACATAAAACTTACTAACAAAATGTCAGTTACTTAATTGCAACGTCAGTTAACCATGAAAAGTAGGTACTTGTGTTAGTTATGTTAGTAGCTTTATGAGCAGAACATTTTAAAATGGTTTACAAAAGTAACTTTGACATAAGATAAATAACTACCAACTTAAAATTTGGAAACAAAGCTTAAGATTGTATGTACGAAGATTAGCATATTATATCTAAGCTACCAAACAAGCTAAGAATGCCAAAATAAATAACGTTAACAACAATATTCACAAACATGTATGTGACAATAAATATTTTCAGAAACGAATCAGGCATAGCTGTGCTGCAACCTTATATGAAATTTCAGATAATTCGCAGTGACATTGACAAGGGTTGACTGTGGCTCAGCCAACCATAAAAATATCTCGGTGCAGCACAGTTTATCAGTGATTTTAATGTCAGAGAACTTTTACGCTTTTTGTAGGCAAATATTAAAACAACGCTTTACCTACTGCAGCAATTATTTTTAGACTCTTTCTAAATTCGGTGAGTAAAAACTATACAATGAATAAATATATCATGATTTTATTCTTTATTATCCTACCTAAATTATTATTAACAATCTATACAACCCAAAAAGAATTCAAATCGTAGATACTAGTTCCTGTGATTTGTAAAAACATGCATACATACAAACGTTATATTCACCTGAGGTGTCATGTTAAAACATGGTTAAAAAAGTATTCCATGCATATTGGTCGTCACAGAGGTAGTGTGCGGGCACCCTCGTCAAAGTCACGCTTCATTGACTACCCAGTATCAACTGTGAAGCAATTTACTTTATATGAATCTTCGACCTCTCTTCAGGCTGTCAAGTATTGAGCTTATATTGATCCTTTTTACATTTTCTTGTTGTGTGTGAATTTTTAATAACTCGAATCGCGATTCCTTGAATTATTTGTAGGTAGTTTTCGAACGATCGTCCCAACTGCGAGTGATGGGGCTATTTTTATATTCTTATATTATTGTATTTTATCTCACTAATATTATAAATGTGAAAGTTTGGATGAATGGATGTTTGTTACTCTTTTACGCAAAAACGGCTGAACGGATTTGGATGATACTTGGCACACAGGTAGTCCATATCCTGGAATAAAACATAGGATCCTTTTTATCCCGTGAAAAGATAAGCTCCCTCGGGAACGCGGGTGAAACCACGGGAGACAGCTAGTAATCAATAAAGTAATGAGATATTTTTCGATTGACATTCTTTCCTATTCAGTTTTGGTGAAATAACTACATTTATAGTTTGAATATACGAGATCACGGAAAGACTGCAAGATTTTAACGCCTTGATCTCATAGTTTTTTTTTATTACTTACTATGGTGCCGATTATGAGAAAGATGTGAGAATAAACTAGTCTAGTTCGTAAACAATAGGCGGCACTTCAATCAAAATATAATAGGAACAATTCAATGAACTGATATAAAAAAAAATTGCAAAAGTTAACATTTTGGTAAGTACATATACATATATCCACTCAGTAAAAATCTTTATTACAGATTAAATAGCACTGAGGCAAAAATATATCTTCATAAAACAGATGTATGTAAAATAAAAGTAAAGTAAACCCATCTTCGTGTCTAAGCCCATTACATAACAAATATGTTTTTGCCGCAGAAATGAAAATACTGTTTGCATATTTGAAAAGTTGCAGGCAAAAGTTGCACACTTTACAGGGCTATCATCGATCTGTTAGTAGCTAAATATAGATGACCTGTTCTGTTCCCACAGAGTTGCAAATTGCCACCTTTCAGACGTCATCTAAGTATTTGGAGTTCAAGCGTTAATAAAGAATGTAATTTAACTTAATTACTATAGGTACATATGTTTAGATACTATGTATTTAATATAATAAGTATTTATTATCCAATTTCATGGTTAATTACAAGACTGGTCTTGACTGTAACATGTAATATATTATTATTGAAATAACTAAGTATTAATTACTTTAATAAAATATATATTTATTTTGTTCATTAATATTTTATTATACTTGTAGTGTCACGTAATAAAATCATAGCTGCAGCCGCTATCGCCCGCGCCGCCCAGCGGAAGATTGTTTTACTTGGAACTATGCCATAACGACGTAAGGAAGTACAAAGTATAAATACATTTTGCATGCCACTTAACAGTCTCTATAATATATCATCACGCGAGACAGTAGGGAGTTATACTGTATGGCATTGGCTTAAATGAAAAGAGCCCAGTTTGTGAAAACTTTATTTCATATGTTATTGTTGGAATTCTAAAATAAACCGAAAAATGTTATCTTTATTTCTGTACACGATTTATTAATGTTTTATTTAGTTATTTGTGTTTCTGAGTTTTGTCTACTGTTGCATATTGACTGTGATAAAAAATACAAACATCTTATCGCTCATTCCACCAAATTAATATCATAAATATAAGTTATGTGTCTCTCATTTAAACTCAGTCATTTCATAAAGGCACAACGGTTTTAGATATTACTTGACTCATTAAAATATATAAAAAACATAGATTAAAATATAAAATACTTTAAGGTACTTTATTTTCTGCGACAACGTTCCCTCAAGGCAGAAGCTAGAATTCATATAAAACCTACTTACATAAACTGTGCTGGCATCCTTTTTCTTAAGTATTTATACTGTAATGGAGATGGAGTCGTAGCATAAGCTAGTTCAAAAGATAGACGACTTGCCCATTCATTCTAATTATAAATAAATCTTGAAACATTGTAAAAGATTTATGCGTTTTAAATACCATTGCGCAGTGGCGCATCTTTGAAACTGTTTACTTTAATTCTGCTTAGTATTTCTCGCAAGTCGTCCGTTTTAATTAAAATTATGATAGAAGTGCTGATTACTCATATTGATGATAACCTTAAGTAGACATTAATGTACATTTCTTAAATTTAAATGTAAACAAAATCGTTCAGAAGTAACTATTTTGTTTCCTTTTTTTATCTTGAACGATTTATTGTTTAGATTTAAATGTCGCAGATATAGTACAACTATTTTTTTTAAAGTTATATTTATCATATAATTATATCACACACATCATACTCCATACATTGGCACAAGATCCTGGTAAGTTACGGAGCTCGGACACATAATATTCTGAAGATATAAGCTCGAACGATCGCTGTACGTGATCGTCGCCGCACGCTGCGCCGCGTCCGATGTTGCGCCGGATTGCGCAAATGTCCACACTATTTGTAACAAACACGGATTTAAAATATTACAGTACTTATTTATTTACCTATCTCATGCACCTTAATTTAGATTTTGAGTAAATGTTTTTAATTAATTTTGAGCAACTAACTAACAGTGAACAAAAAAAAATTATTTTTAAAAATAAAAAACAAAAACCGACTTCAAAACTGTAACCTATACCTATGTACAAACATAAACTAAAAAGTAAAGAATAATATTTTAATTTCAAAGCAAGAGCCTTAAAGGACAATCAACAAAATTATTGATATTTATATATCTATTTAATATTTATAAACAGTTCTTTTTGGAGTCGGTGCCAGCCAAGAAGAAGGACAGTTTTGAACTGGACACGAAGTGTTCATACGAGAAAACGTCTTACGACACCTCTCCTTACGGTAATGTTCCTTAGGTCTGCGCCGTCGCTCCCCTACTTTTCGAAAGTTTGTTACAAAGGCAGAATTAAACTGTCCTTCTTGGCTGGCACCGACTCCAAAAAGAACTGTTTATAAATATTAAATAGATATATAAATATCAATAATTTTGTTGATTGTCCTTTAAGGCTCTTGCTTTGAAATTAAAATATTATTCTTTACTTTTTAGTTTATGTTTGTACATAGGTATAGGTTACAGTTTTGAAGTCGGTTTTTGTTTTTTATTTTTAAAAATAATTTTATTTTTTAATTTTTAAAGTTTATTCCTTATTATATGTTATCCTAGGCAAATTAGTTTGTCCTGAAATCGGGTCTGGCCGGTAAAATATAATATATAACTAGCGGGCCCGGCAGACGTCGTCCTGCCCTGAAATTAAAACAAATCTTGGAACTCGATTCCAGCGCCACCTACCGGGTCCAATTGTATTTTAAAACCATCGAAGAACCCATTGAAGTATACACACGAAATTTCATCCAAATCCAAAAAGTCACGCTCAACGACTCAGTTTGATTCACTAAGGTTTATCAAACGAGATAGAATTTTTTTCGTTTTTGTTGATTTTCTCAAAAAGTGCTTAATCAATTTCGACAAAATTTAAATGGGACCACCTCTGAAGTAAGATCTACCAAACAAAAAAAGAATCATCAAAATCTATTCATAATTGGCAGAGAAATCGAGTAACAAACATACAAAAAAAAAAAAAAAAAAAAAAAAAACATACAGACGAATTGAGAACCTCCTCCTTTTTTTTGAAGTCGGTTAAAAATGGTTTTCATTTGATTTTGATCCTAATAGTCAGTGAATAGATTTAAAACATATATAAATTCTAGCTGTCCCCCGCGGTTTCACCCGCATTTCCGAGGGATCTTATCCTTCTCGAGGGATAAAAAGTATCTTATGTGTTATTCCAGTATATGATCTACCTGTGTGCTAAGTTTCATTAAAATCCGTTCAGCCGTTTTTGCGTGAAACAGTAACAAACATCCATCCATCCATACAAACTTTATTTATAATACTAGCTGTTCCGCGCGGTTTCACCCGCGTTCCCGAGGGATCTTATCTTTTCCCGGGATAAAAAACCTATGTGCTATTCCAGACTATAGTCTATCTCTATGCCAAATTTCATCCAGATCCCTTAAGCCGTTCTGGCGTAAATGAGTAACAAACATCCAAACTTTCACATTTATAATATTAGTAAGATTAGTTAAGATAGTTTTTTTTTGTCTCAGCAAGATATTGTATCCCTCTAGAACGCGGGTAAAGCAGTGTCCAGAAGCTAGTAAACTATATAATACAATACACCACACACTCGCAAACTGCACACGTTGTTGAAATAGTTTGTGAACTGACAATCCCAACTTCATTTAGCGAACCTGTTTAAATACTGAACCCTGACATTTTCGTGGAAAATCAAAATTAGATTGGAGTTATTTTTGGAATGTGGGTTTAGTTATTGGTCCCAGTTTTATGAGAATTTTATGACACAGCAAAGTCTTTGCATGGTTTGTTTTTTTGTGCCTATAAAAAGATAGACTATGAAAACCGAAATTTTGCAGTGGGTTCCTTTATGAAGAAGACAAGGAATAAAACAGGATTTTTTGAAATTCAGCACTAAATAGGGGATCATCCGCGGAAAGTCAGTTTTTGATATTTTTATATTAATATTTTAAACTAGCTGTCCCGGCACACCTTGTTCTGCCCTATTTCTATATAACAAAGCAACATTGTTTTTTTATGTTAATAGCTGCCCCGACATTTTTAAAACAAATTTGAGGGAACTCATTATATTATTTTCATTAATGACATGCAACCTCAACTTGAAGGCATACCAAAGATAATCCTAACGCGCCATTGTTTTGTTTTTAATTGACGTCAAATGTTTGACAGCTGGGGACAGAGTGGTTTGTATGGGAAAAGAAAATTGTTTTTTTTTACTATTTTCCTCGTATTTTTACGTTTTTTCTCTCCATAAGAAACACAACAAAAAAGAAATCAGCCAAATCGGTTAGCCATTCCCGAGTTTTGCGCTTAGCAACACATTTAGTAATTAATTTTTATTTATATAGATGAAGTATATTCATCAGTGTGACATGTACGAGTATATCTTCTATCTATATAAATAAAAATGAATGTTCGAAATGTATGTACGCTCATAACTTTCGAATGACTGCACCAAATTAGATGATTCTTTGTTTTATGTATTCGTTATATTTGGACAAGGTTTGTATAATGTTGGTTTGTAGGATTTGTAGAATGCGGATCCGACGGGAACGCGGGTGAAACCGCGGGGTTAATGATAAATCCAGCTTCCAACTTTATTTTCCATAGACATACCTAATTAGTTTTGTTTTCATTTACCTCAAGTGGTAAATAATGCCATAGTTGAAAATGATAAGCAATGCATCAGGTAGACCATTTGCCTGTTTTTATATAACCATAAATCCTAAAAGAGAACAAGATTTCACGTGCAGCGTTTTCGTAACTATATGCAATTTCAATATTAATGTTGTACATGAAAATATATTAAGCTACGATAAAAAATGGTTGGAGCACATCGTACAGGCACGTCACTATGCCCCGGGCACGCCGCACGCCGCTCGCCGCTCGCCGACGACGTTGCTTACCCCGCACCTATCTTGCAGCACGTGAGCTAGATACTTAAATCTACTGTGCTTTTGCACTATTTTGCATTCCCTCAACGTTTTCTCGTTATCCCCTATTAATACATCTTTCGGCGTGATAATAACTCGTCTTTGCATATGCTTAGTTAGAATGACATGTAAGAAAATTTGTCAAGAGTTTCAACATAGGATTACTTTTACCAATATAAAAAAGATAGAAAACATATTGGGCAAAGCCCCTGATATTGCTAAAGTCCAAAGACTTTAAACTTATACAAATTTAAATTTCTTTGCTAAAGTCTATAGGCGACGGTAGTCACTTGCCATCAGGTGACCCGCCTACCCGTTTGTTAGGCTTCTGACACGAAAAAGAACGCTATTAGATCGATAGTTTTTCTATTTCCGTTAATAGAAATACGGTAAAGATTCGAATGTTTGCTTCTATGAAGTAGTTTTTCTTTTAATGTGTGAAAAGTCATGTAAAATAATTTAATGCCTAGCTTTAAACCATATTAAATTAAATGTACACTACCTTAGGTAATAAACGCTTTGTAAATGAAAATGTGGGTAGTCTGTTTACATTACGTATCTAATCAGTTAGCGCGTGACCTCGGCCAGTGCAACTCGACCGCGCTGTTTACTGAGGTAAACAAACATACAAATCAATACCATTTTGCATTATTGTGCTTATAGATATTGTTGAGGTGTTATCGATAATATAATGACAGTGAGCGGCATCGGAGTTTATCATGCAAGTACGTGAGTAATGATTTAATTTGATATTGTTTCTTCAATCTCCCTTACCAAACGGGCGTTTGATGGACGCTTGATACCAAAGTTGGCTAGCAATTTTTGATATTCGTAATTTAGCTTTGTTAATTATAGAAAGTGTCAAAAATACAATACAAATGATAGGAATAGTTCTACAAGTGCAAATAGCCCATTGAAAAGTAGTAAGTGTAAGTGTAAGTGTAAGATAGTTGGTAGTTGAGTAGATGGTTGGCAGAGGCGACGGCGCGGCGTCGCGGCGGCGGTGACGGCGACGGCAGCGGCGACGTCGGAGGCGTGCCCCGGCGGGCCAATGGCGCGGCCCCGCCGCCCTGCGCCCCCGCCCGCGTCGCCGATACACCCAGCTCGCCAGTAGGTTTGTGTCCTTTTGGCTGACCGCATGACTCCGTATCTCGCTTCGTCGCTGTACTCGTTGTCGCTGTAACCTGTGTCGTGCAGCACGCGCTTCACTCAACCCCACGGCTGACTACGCTAGCTTCCGCCAGATTCGCTTCATAATACACGGCCACTGAACTTACCCAAGTTTGTGAGTTTGAGAAACTTTCAAAGTAAAAGTGGGAAAGCAGTGAAGAGACAGAGTGCAGGTGGCGTTCAGCGCGGCGACAGTGCCAGGTACTGTGTCCACTCCACGCCGGTGCGCCCCCGCGCGGCGCCCTCCCGCAACTAGACGCTACGCTGCCACGCGGGCACGCGGGACTGTTGTTGATGCCTTGTTTTGTATGCTCGCTCATGGCCATCCAAACATTTTGTTGTCAGCACACTCGATCCATTTCATTATTCACACAAAAATATTATTGTCGTTATACAGAATTTGAAAACTAACACATTAACTACTAAGAAAGGAAATCCTTTAAAAAAATGACAATGATCAATTTACAATATGTAATGTCGGTATTATTCAACTTATCAATAAGCTAGAGTGTAAGAAGTCTCGATAAACTTTTTAGTACCGAGTAAGTCGTAGGTGTGTTTGTTTTGTTAAATCAATCCCTTTCGTATTCAAAGTATGCGAGGGCATCGAATACGAAGGTTGCTGCGAAATAAAACTATACATATTCAATGCGTTCTCGGCTACGAAGCTACGGTGGTTCTCCGAATCCAATCGCATTAAAACGGTGGAAAAAAACCAAAAAGGGTTGCTAGAAATACAAGATTCCCGAATAAACATAACAATTTGGTGGAAAAAAACCAAAAAGGGTTGCTAGAAATACAAGATTCCCGAATAAACATAACAATTTCCGCTTCATCGCCTCCAAATGTAACCAGACAAATTAAAGAACATTTTTCTGTACGAGCGAGCTCTCGCTCTCACTTAGCGCGCGCGCTACGCGCTAGCTCCATAAAACTTAACTACACGCCGTAACCGCGACTAATTATTAGGGTGGGTTTACATAACGTATTTATGAGCACGAGATTTAACGGCAACGTGCCGGTCTCGGGTGGTCTGTTATCGCCCCATTAAAAAGTTGTCCTCGGTGGACGCGTAAATAACATAATATGAAACCGTAGTATTTCGATACAGTCTTTGTTAACTCGTTATTATTTTTTGTTTACATGTTTTTCCATGGTTAATTTTAAAGTAAAAACCACTTGTGATTATCGAGCTCATTACGAGAGATAAATTATAGCAAGTCTAGTGACAGGTCTAAATATATCTGTCACTTCCTAAAGTCAAACAACAAAAAGTGACAAAGCTTTCTTAAAACATGAATTGCACAAGACATGCTTTAAACCATCTCACGTAGGTAATAAGACAGTAGTTTTAAAATATTCATTATGATAATATTATATTGACTCATAAACCCTAATATTCTTCAAAGTACTCAAAATCACCACCCATACAACGAATATACCTACGAGTACGTTATATGAGTCCTCGGCATTATAATGTATGTCGTTACTCGCGCCTTGAACAATCTTGGTTATATTTTGTTAACTTACTTGGTAATTTGAGGCATAAATTGAAAGTGTAATTAATTTTCACCGAGGTGAATTATAAAACTTCAAACAAAGCTAATACCGTGAGCTCGTGGAAGGCCAATATAACGCACCAAGTTGTTCGTTTGAACGAGATTAGTCGACGAAAGGCGGCCGACGCTGACGCCGACGCCGACGCCGACGCCGACGACGAGACGACGCCACTTTCAAACTTTTGATGTTTACACACCGCTCTGACGATGATACTCGCGCTAATTTCTGTATTTACGACAGTTCCCTTGATACTTAATAAGAAAAACTTGCTTATCTCCCTTGATAAACTCGCAAGTTGGAATTAGTCTTGAGATACTTAAAACTCTTTTCATTTTATGAACTAGACGTTAATTGGTGCGGATTTATAATGACGTCTTTGATTTTAATGACTCATTCCAAGCTCCATATAATGGCCCATTCGTTTTGGAAAATGTCAGGGAATAGTTTGATGTTATTCTATAGTTAAGGCAATGGCAATTTCAAACATAAAATAGCTATTTGCGTGTCTGGAAACTTTTATATAGTTAGGTAATTTATACCGAGTATGTTTAGAAACATTTTCGATCCTGATTTAACATAATATTACAAAAGTTAAATCCAAGAAAATATATCTATGTTTACTCTAATATATTTTTGCGCTACTCCAGTCGGTTTGTTTTACTATTCAAAATATATTGATACACAGCATTTGCCAGCGATCGACAGGCAGGCCAAGTTCTTGGATCTAAAATGTATACTATATTTTTATATATACAATTATTACGAACCAAATTTTATGATAATTGTGGCTACATGATGTATTTATACAATATATATTTTTTAAATTCTGTATAAGCTTGTGTTTGACCACAACTTCACCACGGTAAGTGATGATGTTGCCGAAAGTGTATAGCACATAAAGCGTAGATGGAAACTGGCTCTCAAGTGTAGCTTTATAATAGTTATTAATATTTTGTTATGAAGAGCACGGTTTCCGTTATTATCGAATATCGATACGAATTCAGAATACCTATCAACTGTACTAGATACTATAAATGAAAATGTTCCTAGATTAAATTTAATCCCGTTCTTGATAATACAATTCCGAAGTGGCAGCTTTATTTTAACAAGCGTTGCGGCACGCCTGCCTCAAGGTTTCTTAGTTGTTATTAAATGTACACTTATAAACTGTAAAGATATTCAGCCTACATTTACCTGTTTTGATATAAATTGTATTAAAATCCACGAATTGTATAAATAGCACCGCCTTTTGTATCAGCTGAGTGCTACGAAAATTCGTAGCAAACTCGTAGCACTAACAACAACATTGTCACTTATCGTTGAATTATTTATAAATATTTGTTTGATTTGAGACTAACAATAATTAGTACGTTGAAAAATCATGAATTCCGATGAGATTTTATGTCATAAAATCTATCTATATGTATAGATACGATAAACTTTTCTATTGGTCATATTTATATGGTTGAATTTTAGCTTCAAAGTCTTCTTGAACTTTGAAAACTTAAATCTATTTAATATATTTTTATTCGCCTTTTTTGATTAACAATGATAAAAAAATCTGAATAGTAAAAAGTCTTTCAACCGATTCTAACATTCCATATCTATAGATAGATATTTGTTTTTAAATAAAAAATAATTACGTCGTGATATGCATAAAAGCAATAATATTGTATTAATTCCGATATCAACGTTGAATTGATAATGGAGTTTGACAAGTATATACTTAGATATTTACAGGTGGATGGGAGTGAATTCCACACGAAATCCTAGATAATCCGGCCGACAGAGCGACAGCGGCGCCAGACCGTCTACCCTATATACATAACTGAGAAAATAAGTTAATTTCACTGAAATATTGTGCCGCTATAGTTTCTACATGTAACATTCCGATATTGGTTCATTGATTATACGAGAGTTGATGTAATGAACTGAATAACTTCTTCGAGTTCGCAAGCATAGTTTTGCAAATTATTCCCGTATTTATTTATTTTTCCTTCCTTCTTATTAGTTCCAATCAATCAATATTAAATGTAACCTAAGATATATTATCCTTAAGTAGTTACCCATACATCATATTAAACGTAAAACCAACATAAAATTGTTGAAATCTCCGACGTCAGGTTATCCAAGCGCTCGTCGGTATCTGCATTCCAACATAGCCTCTACTATCGACTATTTGCATCCTAGGTAGAGATCAAGGCTTTTTCATATCCTTCCTAACGTCCTATCAATATTTATAAAGATCTTAATAAATAAGCAAACTCGATAAAAATAGTGTTCATTTAGTTACGTGCAGTGTAATATTTGTATTTTTTCTGTGTTGTATTCACTTTTAAATAATCAGCAACTAACAAATAATATTTTACTATGTTTTCCTATCTAATCTTTCGAACGGGGAAATCAATTCCTTGTAATTGGATACCTTTGATCTGTCAATTACTCCGGCAAAAATCCTAAACAAACAAAAGCGGTGAGTTAAAGCGACTTGAAATATAAGGATCCACCTTATTTCACCGTAGTTTATTTTCCTCGCTGGCGTTTAACTTATATAATTTCAAAGGTTTTTCTCGTATAAACTAACACATTTTACAGTAAAGCCAACAAGAAAAGTTTATTAGCAACTGCAGAATTTTTGCACTAATTAAATAATAGCTGTATTTATATTTCCCTAGTTAGTTTTAATATTATTTACCTTCTCTGCTCTCTTAGCTTGCATTTTTCTACTGTAGTAGGAAGATAGCTTTTAAGAATATACATTTTTATTCTACAAAACGATGTTGATATAGATGTAGGAACATTGATTCTCGAAAAAAGAGTATTCGGGTTATCTAATCAATCGGTCGACCACAGAAAGCTACTGGTGTTTTTTAGTTAAAATTCTACACAAAGTAAGGGTTTAAGTAGATACAAACAATAAATTACTCGATTTTCTAATACATTTTTATCGCAAAACCAACAAAGCTAGCATTACCACATCTTGTAATTTACAGGCAGCATTAGTGCGCTCAATTGAACTCCATGACATGAAATTCTCGAATGTAAGAACATAGGTCTGTTCCACGCTTAGGTTCAGATTTATTGACATCGCGATAAACCGTTGTACGGAGCACCATTCGTCGATTAACTGACGTTCCTCGCTCAGAATAGGGACTAAAATGCCTTATGTTATTGTTACTCATGGGCACATTTGCGTAACTCACTTAAATTTATGCTTATTATCGTGTAGAAAAGAGAATCTTTTAATTTAATCTTGTTTATTTATTTTATTTATCTTGCCAGAATTCATAAATACATATTTAGTGAGTTTTGCAATAAAATAAGAAAATATCTAAGCATATCTCAATAATATTAACTTTATTTATATTTTTCGATCGCCAAAATTATAAAATGTTCATATCAATTCCTTTATTCATTTTCAGCATAAACCGCGTTTTATTTAATTCGTCCAATTCGATCATATGATCAATTTATCTACTGTATAAAAACAGGATACGAATTCTATTCCAATCGTTCCGCTTTAATAGAATTTTAATTTCAATTTCACACATAGCAGGGCACGTGGATTACGACACCGGCCGAGTCGAGTGAATTTTTCCGATCGGCTCGGCAACTCTAGCGTAGAAATTTTGATGGCCTGTTATTACACAGTCCGTTTCGAACGTATTGTGTGTGAATGCTTGCAACAAAAATAGCAATATTTCGAATTTTACTTCCAGTTATTACTATTTATTCTTCCAGACTTTTGTAATGTACTTATTTTATTAGATGAATGGAGATAGGTACTCGTATGATTATTGCTTTAGAAATTAATATAATTTTATATCTTTAAATAAAATTAATAATTGTAAGGAATCAGATTTCTAAATAAGTATTTCAGTGAAACTTTAATACCTTGTTTTAGGTATCAAAAGATACATAGTCTAACTAGCGAATACAGGTCATGAATATGGTAAACTAATATAGAACTCAGGTGCATCGTGCTTGTCTATTCTCGCAAGGCGCAGACGCCACGTAACGCGGCTCATCAAGTGTCATCCCAACAAAATTACCGCAAACCTGGTAACTTTGTTAAGGAGGCAACGGCACGATCATGAGACGTGACACGTTACGTCGACTGCAGGCTTGATAATGGGTATGCACTCACCTGGAAACGCGCTCAGCCTGTTTTATATTTCATAGCCCGAGCCCTGCTGTGGCCAGCGCATCCAATTAACTTCAGTTGTCCGCCGCATCGTTTGTAATGTACGTAGGTACGGTGAAATATCGAGGGCTTGATGAGTGTCCGCCTACCACTATACTGCGCTCAGCCTGTCTTTATGACTTTCACGCTTATACACATCAATAAAACGACCCAGTGTATGTATGCGACTTTATTATAATTAAAATCTTCATATTACACAACAAACTTCCATCTTTTATCATTTTTCTATTTATATTATAGCAACCGAGACGTTGGTACGTCACGTTAATATTATATATCCTTAAACTTTCGTGCCGTAGTTTAGACATAAATATTAAAAACTTTTCTTATATCGAAAGCATTTTGCATATCTACAAGCAGTTTGATATCCCTACACATACATAATATGGCGACAACTTCAATCTTCTTTTGTGAAATCGAACGGGAATGGCTCAGTGATTTGTAGCTTTGAGTATATATCGCGTTGCACTACCATCAATCCGTAAGTGAATCTAGGAGCGAGCACGTCGCAGCTGCAACTGATATCACCTGACGATGTCGTTTGTACCCGTCCGACTTGGATTAGGCTCTGGATATACACGCGCAAAGTAACACTACATTAAGCACGCCTACGGATTCTCGATTGAGTTCCGACCTTTATATCCCCTTTCATTCTTCATTAACACTAGACTCAACGATATCGAACAATAAAATTGATGGTATAAACGACCATATAGTAATAAGATTTATTATTCGTATTGATTTATCAAACGTTTTCAAAGCATTGAAACTTGATGGCCGATTCTATCGAAGTTTCCCTTTGTCTCCGAATCGAAAGCGGATTGAACTCGTGTGGCTCTAAATCTGACTTAGAGTGCTTTATTGGTGGCGGTATATCGTATCTAAATTTCTGTTCTCATAAATCAAAGGATGGTTGTTTTAGAATTCGTAATAATTGAGATTTCGTTTTTGTCTGTCGACGATATCTAACAAACACTAATCAATAATAATTTTATTAAAAAACAGCTCAATTAAATTTATGTGTACTTTTAGTTTCCATAACAAAATTCCTCAAATTATTATAGAATTAATCAGAGGCGGAATAGTAATACAGATTTCACCATTCATAAGCATACAGGTATAACAAGCGCAAACACCTGCTTTAGGGCTATCTCATTAGCTAGCGCAAACAAAATCATATAAATATTATTATTTGTGAATATTTCCCTCCTCAACACGACAGGTAATATTATGCAGTCGGGTCTATTTACACAAGCTGTCATATAAGCCAATTTAATAACTTCACGAGAAACTAATAGTAAAGTAACGAGGTAGCATATCAAAGGCCTAATATATTTTGTTTGCATAAAGGCCCGTGGAAGCGAGGCTGGTGGAGTTTCCCAAGTATCCACTGGGTAACCGCGGCGTAGCGGAAACATTTTTCATAAAGCCTCTACACATACTTGATACGTGATTTATGGAGACAGCGCCAGCTCCCGTCGCTACTTGAATGTTGATTAGAAAATCTTCAGCGGTGTAGCTTTTTAAATTGAACGGTTATTCAAAAGTATACGGTCATCATTAGCAACCATGTAATAATCCTACAGGGGTCGATTACGATTAAAAGATTTCTTCTCAATAATTTGTATACAAACTTAAAATCCCGATATAAAAAATAATGACATATATTTTTGTGTAGGTATATATTTGATCTATGTCCTTATTGTGATTGACGAGCCGGTAGGCGTGGCTGGTTAAACACAAAGAAGGTCGTGGGCTTCGATTCCCATCCAGTACATACATGTGTTTGTGTGTGTGTGCATGAACATGTCTATTTAAGTAATTCCTTACAAAAAAAAAACAACTTTGTATCAGTTATCTGGTCTGTTTAGATTGGAATCAGATGGCCTGTGTAAAAATGTCCAAGGATTTATTTAATTGTAGATTTATTACAAAGTCAAGTCACTCAGCCGTGGGTTGTCGCATTCTTACTCTGTTATCCTTGTAATCTGCTATCAATAAATAATAAACAGTGCTCACATAAAACCATTAGTTGTTATGCATTTTGGAATCGGTTTCTGATTGATATTGTTATTGTTTGACTTGATATTGTTTTTTTTAAATACATAATACTAGCTGTCCCCTAAGTGTCCACTAAGGTGGCAAATAAACAGAATAGGCCTGATGGTAAGCGGCTACCGTTCTCAATAAACGCTTTCAAAAAACCAAAAATATCGCTCGCGAGTTATCGATCCAGCAAAAATCTCTTCACACTCTTCTTGAAGAACCCCACGCTATCTATAATACATTCAAATCTATCTATACCTATCGCATCATATGCATTTACTTAATGCTTAGATGCAATTTCTTATGGTATAACATACAAAATTTGCTATTTTAAGTACGTTGAACCAATTGCAATCTAGTTATTGAACGAACACACAAAATAAACACAAACAAAAGGTTTTTTTTTTACTTTTGGCTTGTGGCCGAAGGTAGTAAGCACACAAAGCCTAGATGTGAACTAGCTTAACTGCGGAACACACCGACAGGTGCTTGGCGACAGATTTTCAACTTGAGCCTAGTAGCCAGCCAGTCGGGTACTACAAAGTACCTTACCACTGCTCTGTGTTTCCTCACGATGTTTTCCTTCACCGAAAGCGCAATCTCATAGTAGGATCGAACCTACTATAACCTTCGTCGCTGTATCCAACGTCACTACCACTGAGTTATCATCGCCTTGTAGGTATGTAAAATCCAACCACATGAGGGTTAGTCTAATGTCAATATTGTTTTATGTTAGCGATTAACGTAGCGAGCTCTCACAACAGACTAATCGCGGGATTTAGTTAGGCCTCAAATGGCACAGACTGATGACGGACAGCGCATATAGCCTAACTTATTGCCTCACTCCGAGACAAGGACCTGCCTTGAACTGATTTATGTAACTACAATATTCTGGCGTGTTGCCTATTTCTATGGTTTTTAATTCCTTATACTCATTACCATTTTGACACGGGTAGACTCGCCCAAAGCGTGGTACACATTCGTGTTCCTCTAGCCACATCCAGTTCAGTCCATACATTATTTGAGTCGTAAGAGTCTCATCGGCTCCATCTATCGTCGTACTTCGATAAACCTGATCAACTCACTACCACTTCAACTACCTTTATCAAGCGTTTTATGTCCTTCTTCGTATTGCTAACAAACGATATCAGAATGCAAAGGTAAGAAATAACAATACACGGGAAAATATCGAATCATCAGATCTTCGGAAGTATTTCCCATTCTCAGAAAAGCTATCGACAAAAGGTGAAGTTTGTTTTCAAACAGTATGAGATTGAATGGGTGACTGATTCGAGTCTACATGTTCTATGCGTCGATGAGCACACTATCCAGCATAAGTAGATAAAAATATCTCGACCTTGATCAAATATATCAGACAAAAAGTAGCCAATATTTGTATCACACGCAATAAAGAGTTACATTAAATGCATTATGTATGTACCAACCAGCTTCACTTAAAATGGCTTTACAGACATAAAATGATAAATAAATGCGGCATGAACTTACTAAATTAATTAACAATGGAACATTTCAGCGAAAAAATATGTCCATTATTGTCGCGTGGAGTCGAGTAATTAAAATTACTTAACATTCGATTCATTTCAAGTCAAATTACTTTTGATACGTGTTTGTAAATGTAGTTACGTAATGATTTTTTTGTGTTTTAAAATAGTATTCCGTTCCAAAGTATAACTATAATTAACTATAATTTCTTACGTATTTATAGAACTTACGAAGGAACCCGATGTGAAAAGCTGTTACTGTTCAAAGGCTTCCAATTGCAAACAAAAGATTACTATGCAAACTGAAGAGCTTGTTGCAAACCCTAAATAACCGAACGCCGGGGACGAGTCAAACGAATACCAAATTATATGAACAAGCTCTCAATACTCTCTTATTTCTCTCGACGGGCCGGTTGGCGTGGTTGGTACACTACACTGCCTATCACGCCGCAGGTCGTGGGTTCGATTCCCATCCAGGACACACATTTGTGTGCATGAACGTGTCTGTTTGTCCTGAGTCTGGGTGTAATTATATATTTAAGTATGTATTTACAAAAAAAAAATTAATATATGTAGTATATCAGTCATCTGGTTTCCATAGCTCCTCTGCTTAGTTTGGGATCAGATAGCCGTGTGTGAACAAATGTCCGAGGATATTTATTATTATTTATTTCTTTTTGGCTATTATCTTTCTATCCATCTTTCTATTGATAGTACTACATAGTAATTGACAAGGGAATCGTAAAAAAAGCAGTTTATTATAGTAATCGCCTCACGGTATTATTCCCAAATATCTGCTTAATGTAGGTCAAACCAACCGTATGGTCAGTACAATAATTGCTTTCAGCTACCAGCATTATATGTTGAATATTTCGTTTAAAATGTAATCTGCCTGCTCAATCTGTAAAAACGTTTGCTGGAATTGTTTTTAAAACATACGCTACATTTTTTTGTAATCGGCATAATAAAAACATGATGTAATTGGAATGTCTTATTTTAAATTCAACAATCATAATCTTAACGAATAAAGTTGCTCATTACATGGAAGACAAAAATGTATGGTTGTAGTCGTCTCTGCACTTACATCCCCCTGGCGAGCTATATGAATGTAGTCAAGTTTCAATGTATCTTTGAAAAAGAAATGCAAATTTAAAAAAAATGATTCACAGAAGAAAGAAAATTGCGTAACTGAGTTCATTGGCGGAGTCCCCTCAGTTTAAGTGTATCCCGAATCAGTGTTAAGGTATATTTTAACGTTCATAAGTACCGTTACCTAAGTAATGTACATTGCAACATCCTACGGTCTCAAAAATATTAAATGCCGATAAAAGATACGAATGTAGACGGTTGTAATCCGTCTTTTCTGGTGTTTAGCCAATACAACTGGGCATAAGTCTTTCATGTTCAAAACGCAGGTATCTTTCAAAGGGATTGTGACATTATCTTCTGATTGTGTACTATAAGCTAAGCTTTTCCCTCTGTACTTTTATCCTTTATTTTACCTCTTTAGGGAAGGTATTTCGTAAAATTCTTTGTAAGTACCTACATAGTTACAAAAGTTACATTATCATCCAAGATTCATGGTTCTATTACTAGCTTAGAGACTGAATTTATTATTGTATCTGCCTATATCTTACTACTATTATAAATGAGAAAGTTAGTTTGGATGTAAAGATGTTCGTTACTCTTTTAGGCAAAAACTACTAAAATAATTTTGATGAAACTTAGCACACAGGATAGATCCCACGGGAAAGCGGGTTAAAAAACGGGAGACAGCTAGTAGATATATATACCTACCGCTTGAGTAACTAGTACCCTCAAGTTGCATCTACATAACTTATCTCAACACAAGCATATCCAATAAACATCAATTTGGAAGTGTGTATCAATCATTGTGTGTATTTATATACTTCAGAACGTATTATTTTCCTCATAGAGTCACCATATTACGGAATATCGGATCTGGTTCTAACGTTTCCTTAGATAATAAACACACATTATGCAGTATTACATTTGTCTGGATAAGAATCAAATTCGAATCCACGTCCTGTGGCATGTATGTAAGCACAAAGATTTTCACCCATGCCTAACCTAGGCAACATTCTAGGCAACTAACTTACACAAATATTCCCTTTAAAATTTTTACTCGATTACCTTTATTTATTCATCAATCCCTTAATAATCTATATGATCCCACTAAATAAGTAGATCATATTGATATTGAAACACAAATATATTAGTTCAAAGTCTACAGTATTCATATTAAGCCGGTTTCACTTCGCAAAGTCAATAATTGAACTAATTAGTAAGTTGAAGATCTTACATTTAAGACAGTCTTTAGTCATATAGTTAAGCTGTTTGACGTAAATATTCGGGAATTTCTCACAAACATACTGTCATATTTTAGTCGAATTTGTGTGAATGTATAAAATTAATTAGTTTGGATTTAAAATAGGTACATGTAGGTGAAATCAAAGCTTGGATTTTTTATATTTATGGTAGATAGAAGTTTGATAAAGATATAAAAGAGAAAAGCAATTGATTATCCATTGTTTAAAATATAAATAATATGATTATTTTAATTCATCGTCCTCATGTCAGCCAGAAGACGTCCACTTCTGGACAAAGGCCTTCCCAAGGATATCCACGATGGCCGGTCTTGTGCTACTCGCATCCAGTGGCTTATTTTAATTTATTTCTGTAATATCTTAATGTCCTACATACAAGAAGACTACTGATAAAACAAAGTTTTATCTACTATATATTGTAACTAATATGACTATAGCCAATATTTTTAACACAAAAAATTGAAACTTAAAAGTTTAAGTTTTAACTGTTTTTAAGAAAAAAAAAACGTTGTAAGTACTTCATCAAAATAATAACAAAACAGAAAAAACTTTTCAACAAATTTTCCAATGTAAAATAGGGACTAGGTATACATTCCACAGGGATGGTGTAGTAAGAAAAACCAAATTTAAATGTCACGCGCTTTTCGCTAAGTAATCAAGTGTAAAATTCATGACCTTAAAAGTTGTTCTTTACCTCAGAGATTTTTACATTTATTATACCACAATTATGGTTATCAAATAATAACAAATAACTTTTAATTCATTTCCATTTTCAATCTTACTACTTACTTCAGTAGTAAGACTGAAAATGAAACTTTCATATATAAATAAATAATAAAAAATAAAAAAGCCATTTAATCTACTAAAATTTGGAATCTAACATTGTGTATCACATATTTTTGCATGCATTTATCTTATCTTAATTTCATTATTTTCTGCTAATTGATTACATTAAAATAATATAATTAATATATTTTTTTTTAATATATAAATTATTAGATAGCTATTAGGTACAATGTTTAAATTCATATTTATATTATTATAATTTTTTTTTTTTTTTTTTTTTTTTTTTTTTTTTTTTTTTTTTTTTTTTGAGCAAAGAGGTTGGCCTGTCTTTAAATGCATCTAAGACGAAAATATTAACGAATGGGTGCATACAGGATGTAATAATCGACAATGAAGCGATAGAATATGTGACGGAGTATATTTACCTTGGCCAGTCTGTATCCTTCGTAAGTACATCCAGAGGAGAAATACAGAGACGAATCGCTATTGCATGGAAAAAGTACTGGAGCTTGAAAGAGATCATGAAAAATAAAGCGTTAAGTCTAGAAATCAAGAAAAAAGTTTATGAAGGAGTAATTCTTCCATGCTTAACGTATGGTTGCCAAACTTGGTCTATACGGAAAAAAGATGAAGAAAAACTAGCTATATGTCAAAGAAAAATGGAGAGAAGCATGTTAAGTATAAAAAGATCAGACAAAGTAAGTAATACGAAAATAAGGATGAGTACAAAGCTACCAGATATAACACAAAAAATAAGACTACTGAAGTGGAAATGGGCTGGTCACATTTGTAGGATGGATAATAAAAGATGGACAAAGAAAGTGACAGAATGGATTCCAAGGGATGGGAAAAGAAAGAAAGGAAGGCAAAAAAAGCGATGGAGAGACATATTTCATCAGATTTGTGGACCAGACTGGATGCGTGCAGCTAGAAACCGAGGTTTATGGAGAGATCTGGGGGAGGCCTACGCCAAAGAGGCGACTACTAATTAAAAAAAAAAAAAAAAAAAAAAAAAAAAAAAAAACTTTCATATAATGAAACATTTAAATTCTAAAATTAAAATACATCTATTTTAATGCTGAAAAAAATTACAGCAACTCTTTAGTATCACTTCATAGGAAATACACGTTGAATTTGATGTCGTAATATGTTTATATTTTGCTCTAAATGATTTATTATATTTAATAAATTATTATTGGTCATTTATAAAAAAATACATTTAAATATCAGAGTGTAGTATATGTATTAACGAAACTTAGCAGTGTGGTAGAACTGATCTAAAAATCGTACAAGAAGTACATAAGTCTTATAATACACCAAACACATAAAGTTAAAAGAATCAAATACCTATTTTACTGTCCTTTAAAACAGCGTCTTTTTTTATAATGCAAAAATCCCCGTAACTCACCCTTAACGACTTTATTCACCCAGTGTCGTCCCGAATAATGATAATTACATAATTTAATTTCGACGTTTTAGACGAGGGAAATTTTCTTTCATTTATGACAAAGGTACCTACACAAACGATTATTTTTGACAGTCCTTGTTACCTGATCATTAAGGTTCATTACAGAGGTGAATGATACTAAACGTACGTTATTAATTAGCCATTAAATGAAGCCTAGTATGACACAGTTGCTTTAGTATTTTGCGCGGTGGTAGGATACTTTGTAGTACCCGACTGGCTGGCTAACATCGTCACGTTGAAAATCTGTCACCAAGCGCCTATCGGTATGATCTGACAGCTGCACTTGAGAGCCAGTTCCCATCTAGGCTTTGTGTGCATACCACCTTCGGCCACATCATCACTTACCATGGTGAGATTGTGGTCAAACAAGCTTATCCAAAATGTAGAAACAGGTTCCTTCTTCTGTGGTCAAATTCTACTAAATCGATTTTTATATATCTTAACTGTAGTGTCAGTATCAGGTGCTTAATAATCCTTAACCATTACTCTCCGTATCTCTGAAAGTATAAGATTTTTCACTATATTAATATTCAAGAGATAAATGATAATACCCTAAAATGAAAAAGGCCAATAACTGGCAGCAGCTTAATAAATAAAGTGTGTAAAGTGAATTCTACACCTCTACTAATCCGACTGGCCGGGCGTGTAGCGTATAGCGTGCATATTATTATCATTAATTCCCAATTGATGATACCACGGAAATGTAATTCATTCTAAAAGGTACGTGTAGTTGGTGCTTTGTAACTGAAATGCATTCAATCTGACTGATTAACTAATGTGCATGCTGAAAATCTGTGGATATAAAGCAATATGTGTATTTGTCCATGGCATAGTAGACAAACAAATTAGCATTTAAGGCGATGATAGCTCAGTGGTAAGTGACGTCGGATACCGCGACGAAGGTCGTGGGTTCGAATCCTTACAATGAGCTTGAGCTTTCGGTGAAGGAAAACATCGTGAGGAAACCACAGCACGGTGGTAGGGTACTTTGTAGTACTCGACTGGCTGGCTACCACCCTCAAGGTGAAAATCTGTCGCCAAGCACCTGTTGGTGTGTTCCGGCAATTGCACTTGAGAGCCAGTTCGCCTTTAAGGCATTGTAATAAGGTGTACAACACATTAGCAATCCCCTGGTATTGCCAATGTCTATAGGCGACGGTTGTCACTTACCATCAGGTGACCCGCCTGCCTCGTTGTCACTTGTGACATAAAAAAAATAAATAAAAAAAACACCTTTTTACTGGCACTTTTATTAACATTGTAGTGCTTTATTAGGTTACCATTATTGGGATAACTAAATCCCAGTATATTTTCCATCTATGTGTCAAGTTTTACATAGATAAATCTGCTCTGTAATTACATCGTGATTGAGTAACATTTCCTCATTCCCATCCACATTTTCATATTATAAATTCGTTACCTAAGGTGTTGCTTAATTTTTAGGGTTTGGTATCAAATGGCAAAACATGCCTTATAATTTTGTCCTGTTTATCTGTCCATTTGTTCGTATGTCACAACAGTTTTAATTGAGACTATTGGCACTACATAGATACATTGTAGTCGAGAAATTGCGAAAACAAATGTTTGGAATGGGTTTCCATACAATAAAATAGAGGGATGAAAAAAGTTAAAGTCATTGTGTATATACGTACGTTTCTATAAGAAATTCTTTGAACTTATTTTTGTAGCTAATAATACTACATACTGTGCATGGTTCGAGACGCACTTGGCTTGTTTTTCTTTCATTTGATTACTAATTTAAATTACTTGAAATCATATCTATTAATATCGGTTTTTAGCAAGCCTACATTTCTTTATCACGTCTGTTGATTTTATAGTGAAAGATATTCATATTAATAAATATATCAGTTATTACAAAAACAAATCTACTATGACTAAACCACCAAAAAATATACGTAATATTTACATTAATAAACAACATATCCGCAATAATTTATTTTAGGGCTAGGGCATAATGTTTCGTTATCAGTGGAGTCCAGCAATGATTGTGATTATAATTTATTCGTAAATAATAATATTTTGAGACAATAATCCTACTGTAACGGAGGTAGTCTCAAGGTAGACCATCTGTCAAAATAACTATTTCATTTTAAGATGGCATCAGAGGTAGTCACTTTCCCTTCTTATATAACAATATAATCAAGTATAAGATTACCCTTGCTTTAGTAATAGGACTTGTTGACTTGAGATAATGTTTATATAAGTACTCAAAGTCATATATAAAGACTATTGCACATGCTATACAAATTCTAAATACAATACAAAAACCAACCGTAGAAATGCTTTATATTTTCACTAAAGGAAAAGTGCAATTTCATTATAAAGTCTGGATATTTATGGTGATAATTTTTTTTTAAATTCATCATTATGTGCCTGTTCTTAATTATTAATTTATATCCTGAGTGTATTGTTACAAACTATCAATATAATTTTCTATTGTGTAACAACAATTAATGGACATTCCGAAAGTAAATAACAGAATGAATGGATTTTATCTCCGAATACTTCGAAGCCATTTGTAGTTATTTCGACTAAATTCTCATTGCTATACCGAAGTTCGCGGTTACTCCACTGTAATAAACATAGTTTCAGTACAGGTAACATGTGCGACACACTGCCTCTCCACTTGGAAAGAAAAGCGGTAAAATGATATTTACACATCGTTTTTTTATTATGAAAATTATTTAATAGCATTTATTATTTGCACTATCGTCTTAATCATACACAATTATAACAATCTTTTAGCCGAAAATTTCAATTATTTTGTCAAAATCCCTATTTTTAGAAGCACAGAAATATTTACTTTTTTAATTGCCGATTTAGAAATGAAATGCATAGGTATTGCATTAACATTCAAATACATAATAACTTACTACATGCATAACGCTTACAAACGGCAAAGAGCCAGCCAAATAATGAATAGAAAACATAACAATATATTATGTTTGTACATTAGTTGCAATGCCTTCGTGACCGTGTGGACCACGTGTTATGTTCTGGTCTCTCGGTGAGGTGGAATCTCGTAGATATCTAGTCTGCAGATTCCTGAACTCGTCTAGTTATTAACAACATTAACCTATTGTGAAAATGTACCTACCATTTTAAATTGCTTACCTGTTACTTTCACAATTTTAACCCCAAAACTACATTTATTACAATATGTCGCACATAATTAATCGGGATTCATGTTACTTGGAAGGAAATTTTTTGGTTGACGTGAAATATTTAACATAAAATCTGATACAACAATTGTAGGTAGAAAAGATCCTCCATCTGCTTTTGTCGATTTCAGGCTTACAGGCTTCAACCTACCATTGCATCCATTATTTGACAGGGTTTAATTTTCTAAATCCAAAATGGAATCGAATAATTTTAAATGTTCTTGAAAGAGTATGCAATTTTCGCTTTTATAATAATATCACATGCTGTGCTCCTAGTTAAGTGTAATTAAATTTTTCTATTAAAACCGATGCGCTTCCCGGCCGGTGGCTCTAGACAAAGTAAACAATGTAACAATGAACTGACGGCGACTGTGCCCAACGTTTGATTTACGTGAACTGCTGCTACACTAATTAACACGGAGATTAATTATTATTACAAGCGGAAGCCCCGCTAAGCCTTACACAGCCTCCTTAATTTGGTATCGTTCATCCCGTCATAGTTCACTTAGAATCGGTGACGCCTCGCGACAAATTACCCGTCAAAAATCATCATTCCCGGTTAACATGAAAAGGTTTTATGGTAATGAAATTGGTGATAGTTAGGTCTACTTGCTTTGATGAATTAATTATCAACAAAGCAGTCAAACACCTCCAAATTAAACTTTGACTGTTTGAAAGTATCAACCGAAGTTAGGTGTAAGCGATAATTCAGTTTTAGTTATTTCGAACAGTGTAGCGAAGATTGTGGGTTTAAATACTACAATTACCTTCTTCTCGCAGGAAAGCATCACGAGGAAACCGAAGCAAAGTAATTTGTAGTACCTACCCGCCTGACTACCTTCAAGTTGAAAGTCTTTCGCCAAGTATATCTGCGTGTTCCAGCAACTGCATTACCATGATGAGATTGTGTTCGTAAACAAGCCTTTGAACAGATAAATACAGGCAGCTCACAATGGGTCAATCAAGTCCCAAATTTACCTAAATTTATCGTATATTCTATCTTTATCTGATTTTGAATAGGTAGATCTATCGCTACTTTCTTTAGGTGACACTAGAAAACATTAATTTTATGAGCTCGTAAGTGGTACCGTTGTAAGTTTCCAATCAACAAAGGGGAATAATTATTACTCAAGCCGCGCTTTACAAACCGCGCCGACTGTTTATCGGTGATCTGAAGCGATTGGGTTCGCATCACACCGACATAGCTACTATCATAATGGAGCCGCTCACCTGGAAATATCCCAATATATTTTGCGGAGAACGTAAATATTTTCATCCCAACAGCAGCGCGGTCAGTGCATCCAATTAATGCAGGCGTGGCGCAAAGTCGCATCGCTTGTAAAAATCGCCTGTTTTCGGCCGAATGAAAACACATTGTTCGGCCGGCAACCGGCACCCGCCCCGGGCACTGTCCCGGCATAATTATGACATAAAGCCAGATAGTGGTACGTTCACAAAGATACGGTACGCCATAATCGTTATGAATAGACGCTGTGTACGTATTTACTGTGTCCGTACGTAATGAAGTTACGCGGAAATTTATAGGCCCGCTGCAAAGATAAGCATGTGATTTCACCTGGGTTTCTCTTTCCTCAACATTATTCAAACTGTTCAGATAATTTCCAGTACCTATAACATTATCACGTGTTGATGTGACGTTATGACTTAGGATTTTTAGAAAATTTTCGCAGTGGTTAAGATTTTTGATAATCTAAAATATTCTAATAATTTCAGGTAATGACATAATTTGACGACACGCGCCTCTACCTAACTAATGTAACAATATGCCGAAATAATATTTGTTAATTATTGGTCCATTCCGGGCCACGGCAAGCCTTCGCATGTTTGAGTAGGCTGGTAATATTTGCGCTAGGCGTCGCCGGCGCCGGCCGCTGACGCCCCCTCATAACCACTAATCATATTTTATGGTGCCCGCTTAACTCAAATATTCGATTTGGATTAAACGACGCACAGGAAAAATACTACGCACTTTACCAACTTTTACGACTCATTGTAATTTGATGAAGTGTACGGAAACCTTTATTCATACTCCTTTCTAATAATTGAATTCTGTAGATAGCACTTGTATATACACGCTAGCTTTCCAACCGCGGTTTCACCCGCGTATCCCTTTTTTACCCATTTAGAGAATGAATTTCTAAAAATACTATCTTATTCTTCGTCTACATCTTAAAAACAATACCTGTGAAAATAATCAGTTTTCTAGGTCCAAGGTTGTAGACTGGGCGTTGATGAGTCAGTGAGTCAGGCCTTCTCATTTTTTTATACCAACTTTGAATTTGAACTTTCAGGGGTGGAATTTAAAAAAAACGCCAAAACACGTGTTTTTTTATTTTTAATTGTTAGTCCAAAAACAGTTTCATGATTCTAGCTTCAAAAATGACCGTTTTTCATACAAACTTTCAACCCCTTTTTCATCCCCCTAAGGGTTGAATTTCGAAAAATCCGTTCTTATTCCTCGGTTACGTCTTAAAAACCACATCTATGAAAAAAAAACAGCTTTCTAGGTCTAAGGGCTTAGGCTGGGCGTTGAAGAGTCAGTCAGGACCTCTCCTTTTATATGTATAGATATAGTCCGATGCATGAAAACGTGTAATTATCACGACAGTTGGTAACAATTTACGTTTGATATGCCAATGTTCCGTGACGTCACGCGCGTAGCTTGTCATCCGTCACGTGACTGATAGCTTTAATATAGTCCCGTTGATTATCCAGCCGAGCGGAAACGCCAAACGGTAATCTAGATTTAATACCACGGCTCATCGCGGCTCGCCCTGCCTCCACATTGTCCTTGTACGTGCCTACTTGCTGTGTTAATCTAAGTTTATAAGCCTACGACATACGTACGTACACGTCTGCGATCGAGCGCCATTTTAAATCAAACCTTGATGTTTAACTTTTAAGTCAACCAATCTCATTCTTTTTATGAAATAAAAGCAAAGTTTAGAATATAAAGTGTCTCTTATATAAATACAGTTTAAGTGGATAACGAAAGGTCCAGTGAGCCTCTTCGTTTGGGGTCGTCTATTCAAATTATCTATCTATCTATTTGAGTAATAAAGACTCGACGTAGATAGAGTTCTTAAAAATTTACTGCCAATCATTTTAGAATTTTATTTGGTTCTTTTCTTGGCCTTGTTGCCGTTATTTTTTGAGCAAGGCAAATAGACAAAATAATATAATAGGCAGTTGCTGGAGAGACGCTTCTTGGTATGATTCTGATGAATTTTGTTGTTTAAGATGACGATAGACGTCAAATACCGAGACGACGATTTTAGGCAATGATAGCTCGGATACCGCGGCGAAGGTCGTGGGTTCGAATCCTACAATGAGCTTGAGCTTTCGGTGAAGGAAAACATCGTGAGGAAAACACAGCACGGTGGTAGGGTACTATGTGGTACTCGACTCGGCTGGCTTCCACCCTCAAGTTAAAAATCTGTCGCCAAGCACCTGTTGGTGTGTTCCGGCAGTTGCACTTGAGAGCCAGTAGCCCTTGCCCTTAAGGCATTGTAATAAGGTGTACAACACATTGGCAATTCCCCTGGTATTGCTAATGTCTATAGGCGACGGTAGTCACTTACCATCAGGTGACCCGCCTGCCTCGTTGTCACTAGTGACATGAAAAAAACGGAGGTCGTGGTTTCGAATCCTACAGAGAACTTGAGCTATTGGTGAAAGAAAACATCGTGAAGAAACTATAGCACGGTGGTAGGGTACTTTGTAATACCAGCTTAGCCACCCTCAAGTAGAAGATCTGCTGCCAAACACCGGTGTATTCCAACAACTGCACTTGATACCCAATTCCCTTAAATAGACTTTGTGTGCTTACCACCTTTGGCCACATCATTACGTACCATGACTGTGGGTGTGGTAAAATACCTTATTCTTACAAATTAGTTTGCAAGGCTCAAGAAATAAGTAGGCATTCAAACGCGGAATATTTTCCATACAGTCAACCCTCAAAAAGTAATTTAAATCATTTTCAAATGGGCGTCGAAAACATTGTGTCAGACGTAATAAAGCTGGGAATAGCATTCTAATGAATGATATTGGTCCTCCTGTGGGATTACAAGTTAATCCTCTTGAAACGGAACCGAAGGGAGGGGCGGGACGGGACGCTACAGTGAGTAACAAAATTCTTACGTCATCGCCGGACGGACTGTGGGCTCAAGGTATTACCGCCTCATCTGCTATGTTTTTTTTAAACTCGGATTTTTTTCACGGAATTACCTCATCTTACGTTTTGATTTCGCTCAACCCTGAATTAATTAACCCTGTTTTAACATGTTCAAGGTATTTTCTACACACGAGTACCTAACCTACCTTCGATTTTATAAAAATACGGAAATCCTTTATCCGAGTGAACACATAGTATATAAATCCAATATTACTTGAAGTGGTTTTTTTAAGAGTTTTTAGTTATTTAAATTAGAAATTAGCAAAATAATGAGCAATGTATCTATAAAAATATATCTGTAACAATATGGGACTTTAGTAGGTACCATGTTACGATATCCAGTCATTAGACGAGATTTTCCTCCCGCAACCTTTGAGTAAACTCGTATTTTTACGAAGAAGCTTCTTAGCGGTGCCTCTTTGTTCCTTCGTTTATACAATGACATTACTTCACACCGTAAAACAAGGGTAATAGTTGACACTAGTAAAAGCTTCCGAGGTCGTGGGTAATAAAAAGAAAACAATATTACTGTTGTGGTTCGGGGCACATTAATATACATTTGGTTGGCGAACGGCGGGACCCGAGCAAGCGGGGGTGAGACGGACCCATTTTCATCACAAATTGAGCAACAAAATAAAATTAAACCAACTTATTTATTTCAGTTATTCAACCAGGCATTATTGAGGTATCTACCAATAAAATATTACCTCTACTAACAAAAGCTCATATAGACAATAGTTCGTTCAGAAAATTTTGTACAGTCAATATTATACCCACCTATTAAAGTTTAATTCATAAATAAAATTGTTGTATTTCAGTAATGATGAGGCTGAAGTGAATATTAAATGGTTTTGTTATTTTCTCTCTATCACATCACAATACTCGGTTAATTAGTCTAATAACATTGTTTTACCAGACGCGCAAACAGAGACTCCTAATGAACGGAGCCAATTCTCGGGGTTGAAACGAAACGCTCTTTCATTTCGGCCGTCAAGGCGCAGGGCGTCGCAATACGCCAGTCAGTTTGCCAAAAACATGCCCAATAACGGTCTGGTAAACAGTACAAATGATGCGTTAGTGACAAAACGACGTACAGAGGTTACAGAGGTCCCTCCCCGCTTCCGAAGGAAACAGGGGCGCCGCGCGTCGAGCTTGACGAACACAACGACCAACAAGACAGGTTATTATCTCCCAACGAGCCGAAACACGTCAAGGAACCTCTGATATTTTCCACACGTCCAAGGGTATTCACTGGAGACTAGGAACGAAAATTAGTTACTGAAGATTCCTTGTTTTCGTGTGAATGCGGTGCGTGATTTTCATTGTTAAGAAATAACAACCGTCACCTTTGAAATTGAACTACGCGTGCTGAATTCCAAAGAGGCCACATGCTCGATTCGAACCACTACTGGGACACTCCAGTTTATACTGGTAATTCAAAGCTAAAATTTGGTTTTCCCAAACTTTGCTACGTAGTTTCAAATTGAATTATTTAGAGAGCAGCTTCTACGCTTTATGAACGGGATATCGTTAAAATATGTAATATGTGTTTTTTTTTGCATAAATCTGAAGCTACTTTAACACATAGTTATTTAAATAGTTTTTAATGAATTTTCAAGTGATGGTATGATTTGTTTGAAGCTACAAAAAATGATATAAAGCGTGATAAAGTCGACTACCTCTGTGTACGAGAGGTAGTCGACACCACACAACACAACACAGGCGTACCAACGGAATGTAATGGTATCGTCTGTCGCATATTTCGGAGCAGACCGTTGTTCGCGCGTCGCCGCTTTGTATTCTTTTGGTGTATTTTTTGCTGGATTAATTTGTCTGCGTATTCAAATTGCAAATTGTGAGATAAAAGGATGACCTTTTTACATTTTTTCCCTAAAAATCGGGCTGTATATTCGAAAAATTATTGACAGAAAAAGGTGTCGCAAAAAATGTGTTAATTTTTCTCACCGCAGAAGTTGATTTCGTGAAACACCATTCCGTACGATATGAGATAGGATGAACAAAGCAACACGTATGGTTGATAGAGGGTGACATTTTCTTAAGTTACGGCATTCTCTTGCCGATTCAATATCCTTTTTCTATTTTGTTCGACTGAAGCGTATCGCACTATCCCCTTCTCTATATTCACGTCTGCATTTTCACATTATTATGAACTATAAGTGTACTCCACGTAAAGTATATTTTTAGAGATCATTTCATCAATCGAAGTTTAGATAATATATATAGGTATTGATTATACAAATTTTGTAGGTATATTTTAATAGGCACGCTATTAAACCAATATTGTATGTAATAAACCAAAAGTTTTAGCATTATGTGGTGTGGTACTCAAATCCCTATAACTTTAGTAACATTACGCTAAACGGTTTTGTATAAAAGTTTGTTTATTTTATGGATAATAGGAAAAACTATTATTTATCTTCGAACTTCAAACGATAACGTCTGTGTTTTACATAATTAGATGTGTTGGTGTTTTATTCGACACATAAGATGACAAGATGACAAGTACAAAAATTGTTCTTGAATAAAACTGTACCTAATACCTTACAACCATTGTGCTAAAATACGCAATAGAATATTTAATATTCCAACAATCACTAAATTCTTACAAGACGTATTTTCAATTCCGTCGCTCGAACAAGTTGAGGCAGATCGCCGGCGACGCGGACGCGCGCCTCCCTCCCTGTATTTTTCCTGTATATTTTTCCCCTCTCTATGAAGAAGTCATAAATCACGTGGATGTAAATCTGTAGCATCCAGTAGCGGATGAGTGACGCGCCATTATCGCTACTCGGGGTGTGGGCCGCAGCACAGGCCTAAAACTTGACGCCAAGCTAAACTTTGCCTTCTTCAACTATCCTTTGGGCTGTTGCATTTTACATTATTTATTCGTTTTTTTTATTTAATTGTTGGTTTTGTTTGACCATTTATTTCATAAATTGAGAGAAAAGTTATAATTATTATTAACAAGAACATATTACATACCTACTTAAAACTATAACAAAAAGGAAAATAATAAAAAATACACTAAATATATACATAACTAAATTAGAAAAAAAAACTAAAATACCTATAAATAAAACTAAATTATAAATAAAACTACATTTAAATTTGACCATTTATTGTAGTTGAATTGTTAATGCCACCTAACCTTCTAACGTACACTTTTAATGTGATAATCAAAATTATAATGTTATTGCTTTAAATCGAAACCATCAAGTACCTACGAGTATTATGAACATTTAGAAAACAATTATTATTTTTAATGTTACTTAGCTTTGGAAAACGGAACGCTCATTAAAATTATGTAACTTTAAATCTCTTTGAGTGTTTCAAAATTAAGCTTAAGGTAGATAATTGAAATGAGTTAAGATTACGCTTGATCTTGTATAATTTTCACCACTTTAACACAGTTAAAGGAAATGTTATGTAGGCTCCGGTAATTGCTATAATTATGTTAAACGTAATACATTAATGTATTAATGCTAGAAGTGAACTGGTAAATTAATAAAAATATTAAGATAAAATTACTTAATAAAGCATTTTTTAAATATATCATTCGTAGAAGACGAGAAGGCTACATCAACATTAATCTAATAAAATAATGGAACGTCACACGGAGCCAGATTTCTGTATGGGAAAATGTAACTGTTCGTAATAAGCCAACACGTTTCCTATCCCCTCGCATCCATCACGTAGTTCCAACCAAGGCTCTTCCATCTGTCACCCATACTGATGATCTTTCAAAGTTTTACTTTACGACCATATTATTTTTCATCCCCACGTGACTTGTTTTTAAACACCGATTTTCTTTTACAGGTACGTTCGCCACTGACAACATTACACTCGCTACCATCACTTGGTGAGTAATTAGTTTTCATCTGTCCAACTATTCATAATTGAATCTTTACACAGCTAAATTTACCTCCGTTCACTTTTAAAGGAATTGAGTTAAATGCTAAATTTAAATTTTAAGATTTACAATTCTTCGTCTTAGCAAGTACAGTTGAAAAGTTACCTTAATTTTAACTTAATCAAACTGGCTGTGGTCGTGACTATTTAACAGACTTCACTTCGACTTACTTAATTAGTTAACCTTCGTTGGTTTTTTGATCTTTTAATAATTTATAGATTTTTAAGGATTCACAATCACTTAATTCTTCACATGTTTCTTCAATATTATTATTTGGATATTTGTTT
Organism: Ochropacha duplaris; assembly: GCA_951361185.1. NCBI lineage: Eukaryota > Metazoa > Arthropoda > Insecta > Lepidoptera > Drepanidae > Ochropacha > Ochropacha duplaris. Next base: position 10,431,892 of record OX592691.1, read on the forward strand.
CCCCAAACCCACCGCCAAAACAAAATCTAATAAGAATATTAACATCATTGACGTCTATTTGAAAATGTTAATTTTATCTATTTCAATATGAATCACATTTCTGGGCAGAGAGGCCGCTGAATAAGTTATTTCTTCATTGCTTCCTATCGTGCCCTATCTATAAATGTTACACTTAAATGTGGAAAAAGTGTAAGTATGCGAGAAATATTAAAACCACGCTTACGTAAACGAGATCTCCACGGAATGGACGAAGATTTGCATGTTAACTCAGTTTTCATAAGTAATAGTTTAGTTTAGTTGAAATAACCCAACCAAGTTAGTTCAGAACGAGCCAACTTGACGATTACACCGAAATATTTAGAATTCGTTGCGTTGCGAATAGTTACAAAAGTTATATTAGTTGACGCGGTTGTTGTTATATTGTTGTGGGGTTTATTTATTCCGGAAAATATTTTAATGTTCCTTTTTAACTATACGTTTTATTCAATTAGATTAATGCCAAGAATTATAAGCACTCTGTTTTCTAACTTACACTGTGCATTTTAATTTTGAATTTGGTTTAATAATTTGTTGGAAAATTGTTTATAAAATTGAAGGGATCAATCTCTTGTCAGCGTTTAACAAAGAAAACTCAATACCTGTAACAAACAAAAGTTGGTTTAAAGCTGTTAAAATTTAAAAGGGTTAATGATATTTCTTGGCAGCAATAAATAACTTACAAATTGTTAAAGGTGTCCCGGGGGCATGGACTCGAGCGCCGCGGCGCCGCAGCCTTTGGATTTGCGAACGAATAAGTTTTTCCACTCAAACTTTATTCGCACCTCAACTTGCGCCATCTGTCTGCTACTCTCAACTTATATTCTTGCTTCAAATGATTTTGTTTGGGAGTACTCTTTCAGAAAATATTTCCCTTTTGTTGTGTTCCTCAGTACAATGGATAGCTCAGACCGAGAATACGTTCAGAACTTACAATAAGTACACAATACCTAGTATCGAGTTACGTACTTAATGTTTTCTGCATATATTTTTATCAATATTTAATACTTTTGAAACTTAATAATATTGAATACCTAAAGGACGCATTGTTTAGAATTTTGTGGCCATAAAAAAATCTGTAAGCAAAAATAATAATCATGAGATTTAATATCGATAATAATAAAGAAACAACAGTAGTGATGTAAGACCATTATGTTTTGCTACATTAATTAAATTAAAACATATAATTATGTAATATCACGTGCATAAACAAACAAAACTACACACAACTACAAACTGCAAACAAGAATATAGCTATTTAGTATCTTGTTTCTCGTCAAGTAACAAAAAATTTACGAGATAAACATGTTACCGTTTAACAATAGTTTACTACAACAAGACGCGTGTAAGAAAACAACTTGTATACATTCCGTCGTAAGTGAAAACAAAATGATTCCCCTAAACTTGATACCGACACCAATAAATCTAGCTGTGAGATAAGACTCAATAAAGTTGCCGGTGGCTCAGGGCTGTCATATTTTTAAGAGCGTTCATAAATCCATCAATATTTAAGCTCTCAGACCACAATATTTTCTTCACTGAACGTACAAGCGAGAGGTGCGTCACACACAAGCCACATAAATTCCGATAATCCCTGCCCCGTGCACACCGCGTTTTGTGCTTTACTATTATATTCATGGCTATTATTCATGTGTTTACTTTACGGGAAAATACCGCCAAGTCTTAATCATTTTCCGATACCGATGTTTCAGCGCACTTCATTGTTTAGCAACACTTATTTACAAATATGCTTTTTACATAAACTCTCATGAATTTTATATACGTTTATAAAATATTATTTTTATTTACTAGTTGTAAGGTGTCCACACTATATTCATATTATTTTTTAATTCGTTTTTTTAGGTCGTGCTTTTAGGTAGGTATTAAGTGTGTGTGCATTTGAAAATGACTGTTTGGAATGCATAGAACTTTAGCTATTATTTGATATTTCAACAAATTGCGAATAATCGTCATGTGTTATGAAGTGTCGCCGGGTATGTTTGCATTCCGCGAGCGACGCGCGTCTCCGAACAAATTGTATTAGACGATGCCAATACGTGACCCTAACAGAAATTCACGCAACAACATGTGTACCACGACGCCATTTTGGTTTTTTCAATATGAAAATTAGGCGTATTCCTACGTTCTTGTCAGTTTAAGCACGAAGTTTCTCGGAGGAAATTTTCATCTCCCTCCCGTACGTTTACCTAATGGATTTATGACACATTCATTAATTCATTATTATTATATTTGTATTGTGTCCCTTGTGGGGTATAGAGAAAGGATATTACGCAATTTCTCCGTATTAACGTGATATTGATATTTATGACACGAATATAAGTTGAGCATATCGACTTTCGTAATCTTGACTGGTGAAATAAAATCTCGCAGTAAGTAAAATAATGTCAACTTGGAAAACTACCAAATATTTTGCAAACAAATGTTATTTCCGGGATTATAATGGGTATAATAAAATAATAAGTTCAGCTTGGCCATCCAATGAGGAAACGCTGCCAGCCTGCTAGGAACCTTGCCGATCGGCAGCAGCGGCAGCCTCGAAGAAGTTTTTTATATATCATAGTTGTACATTTGTTGTAAATAAATAGCATTATTTTAGTTATAATAAAAATAGATATGTTAAGTTAGCTAGTAAATACCAGGAGATCATAAATATGTAGAGCGTGCGAGTTTCCTAGATAGGAGCATATTTATCGCGCACGGGGCACGGCGTTATTGGAGTTGTCTTTTCGTCGTTTAAGGCGAACGGTGATGTGTTTATTCAATTTGTTTGCCGTGGGAAATATTGTTACCTGCCTCCGTACCTCCGTACCTCCATACCTCCGTACCTCCGAACCTCCGTTTATTGCTACGTTGACTATATACTACTTTTACTGCGAACTACTGCTTCAGAAAAACAATCTGATATCCATGTTTGTGCGAAACAGTTGTGAATAGTGCTTTTTCAATTCGAAATAAAGCATAAACATGGTTAAATTTGCGTATGATAAAGTATTGAAGAGTGCTCAAAAATTCAGTATATCTATTCAGTTATACAAAACAACAAACATTGTGATGGACGCGATGCATTTGTAAACAATATTCATTGGAATGGGTCGCGCGGACGGACTGACGGACATATGGCCGAGGCCGCCCGCCCGAACCGGACTGCCTACGGCTGTCTTTAATTTTATATATTCTTTTGTTTACAAGCCCAATTGTTCATTCCCAATATTTTGAATCGGCAAATTGTATGTGGACAAACCTCGTCCAATCATACAAACATAATGAGACCAGTGGATATGCGATACAATAAATACCGTACATTGATTCAAAAATAATGTTATCGATGAGTGATACGATGTTTAGAGTTTTCTATCCATCTCAAAAATTTGTACCTACCTATCTACCTACCCATCTACCTACCTCGTTATATATATCAAGTTTCTTTTAAATTGTAATTTATTGAATTGAGCTAACGTTCTGTCAAAACTTCATGAATACCTATGCATAAAAAAGTTCAATCAAATCCCTAATAAATGTTAATAATCATTTAAGTTCAAACATACTTATTCGACAAAAGCACGATAACGTAGGATCTAGATACAATCTAAACTTTCACCACTAAAACGAAATTTGTATCACCATTTCTACTTTAAACGGCCCACTCCCCGAAACACAATTGGAAAACTCCTCACATAATGGGGCTTTTAACGAGACCTTTTTTCTGAAGTAACTAAAAACATCCCCCGCAATGATCCATTATCTTCTCACGAGGACAAGTTAGCGATCTCCTTCCGTCTATTTTCACAAGTAATAACTAAATTTATCGTCAGACTTTCGGTCGTCTCCGTAGTCTTCCAATATGAGGGTTAGTTGAGGAGTCAGGTCACGCGCGCGGTGGCTATGGGCGGGACGCGGGATGCGGGAGTGTCGTCGCGGGTGTCGCTTGGTCGGCGACGCGTCATTAAAATTAAGCATCATTACTCTTGTAAAGCGAGTCGCGGTGTACCGGAAGGCGGTGCCGGCGGTTTATTGGGAACTTTGTCGCGAACGCGCCTGACGGTTGCTAATCCTCCGCCTTATTGCTGTTGTAACAAATGATTTGCGTTGCTTCGCCAATGTGACGCGTCAATGCGTGCCGCATGGCGTTTCACGCGCCTTCACTATGTCACGTATCCTAATATTGCCCAATTACTTTATAAATTCTTAGGTTGTGCCACAAATTTCTCAAACTTAACAATTATCATCTACGTCAGTAAAAAAAACTAAAATGAATATTTTATAAAAGGTATAAAGCGTCATCCATTTATCACACATATAGCTATGTTGGGTATCAATACGGATTTCGCCTAGAAAAATCTAGCTGAAAGCCATGTAACCAAACGCATTCAACATTCAGAATCCCAAGAAACGTCAAAGTAAATTCCGCCATAAAAAGTATACCCGTAAAAACTTCAGTCGCTGTTGCCTTTGAGGTGAATAAAGTGAAGAGAGAAAGTATAAATATTCATTCAGAGAAAAAGAACTCACGCACAGTAAATATAAACTTTTATTTCAGTTCACCATTACTAAGCGGGGAGACGCATTGAAAATTCGACTCGCGACTTCTAATTAGAGCGGACACGGCGCAGGCGTCCTTTCTCCCAGAGTTCCTTTATTAATGGAAAAGTCCGTTCCAATTGATTTCATATTTAGCATCCTTTTCTCTTAAACCCCTTTAGTATATACAATGGGGCCATTATGTTATTTACGGCTTAGTTATTTATTTGGACTACAATATATCCCAATTTAAGAATACAATATCTACCATAGAAATATTATTTATTATTTACATTATGTACTTCAAACTTCAAACTTTATTGCGTTCATGGTAACATATAGATGGTACAAAATTGGTGATGGTACAAACATGAAACCCTGTTAGGGCACAGCAAAGTAGACTCTAAAAATACATTTTTCATTAAATAAAATAAAATATATTTCCTATTTATATGCATAACTGTTAAGAAAGTTAGTTTATTTTTAACATATATAAATTTCATTTTAGCATTTCTTACATACCAACTCTTCATCAAAAAACTCTTGCAGTGTATAAAATCATTTTTTTAATAAGTATTTTTTTAATGTACGTACATACCTGGATGACCAAAGTTTGTTTATGACAGATACTTATGGACGCGAGCAAATCAAATGTAAAAACACGGAAAATATGAATTTTCCCAGATATGAAAACTAGTATGATCGATTTCTTCGTTGAAATCGTTAGAGCTTTTTTCGAGAACACGATTACAAAATATATTATGTATATGTGTGTGTACGACAAACTTAAGGTGGAGATAGGTGGTCGGGTCACCTTCCAAATATACAAAAATGTCATAACATACTCGTAACATAAGTTATAAAATATCGAAATAAAGGTACTGAATACATAGTTGACGGGCCGGTTGGCGTGGTTGGTTAACACTCTGCCTATCACGCCGCAGGTCGTGGGTTCGATTCCCATCCAGGACATACATTTGTATGCATGAACATGTCTGTTTGTCCTGAGTCTGGGTGTAATTATCTATTTAAGTATGTATTTACAACAAAAAAAAGTAGTATATGTAGTATATCAGTCATCTGGTTTCCATATTACAAGCTCTGCTTAGTTTGGGATCAGATAACCGTGTGTGAAAAATGTCCGAGGATATTTATTTATTTTTTATTATAGTTTTTCTTATCGCTTCATTTTACTGAAAGTATACGTGATAGTATAGTTATGTAACTAATCCACGCATTTGTTGGTACATAGTGGTTAATTATTGGACGTGTATTTAAAATATTTTTAAGATAGATTGGAAATTCTCATTAAGTGAACTCTGTTCTTTTGAGAAATAAAGTTTCTTTGAACCTAATATAATTTTTAAAAACCCAGTAATCGTATTTTTTTAATACAGCGTTTTATTATATACTTAAATTATTTTACAGATCTATAAAACCGGTCAATAATAACTTTAATTATACACCTACAGAAGTAACGATATTAACATGCTATACTTAATAACAGGAAGTGTTACTGAGCGGACAGTCGAGTGGTAAATTGCATTTGGAATGCGTCGCAAACCCGACATGAATTACGCATGAAATAAGACAATGAGCGAGCAATATACTCGTTCTGTAATGCTAACTAACTCTACGGAAGAACTACTATTTTATTATCCTCTGTACATAGCATTAAACATTCAAGATTTTAAACAGCCATCACTTGTAATTTTTTTTATTCTTTACTATAAACAAGAGATGTTGTACTCATGTTTCATTAATAACGTTGTATGATTAAATTACGTGTTTTAGTAATTAGTTTTTAGATTGTCGCTCAAATTATGTAATTTATGTTTCACTCGTTTTTCCTCGTTTTACATCATTCAAATTTGTAGCATTAATACTTTCTGAGATTTCGTGTTAATCAGTGAGTGGTATATAGCTTTTATATATATATATATATATATATTTTTTATATTTTCTTTTAGGAAGATTTACAGCCAAATTATTGATATAGGTAGACATGTAAAATTTTGTTCAATGCCATTAAAAATCTCCACCTATAAAAGTATATTTAAATAGTATATTTAAATAATTGAATATGAGCTCCTAGCTCTTAGGAAAAAAAAACTCAGATAATAATACGTCTCAGATTTGAATAAAATACAATATCATCCCGCCGAATTGACAATAAAAAGTTTTATATGTGAATAAAAGGCAAATGTGTGATGTACTTGAAAACTGAAGGACAGAGCAACAAAATTTAAAATTTCGGTTTTGAATGATTTAATACAGCACAATAGTGAACGGGCATTGTTTCAATATGAAATCGATATCTAGTGTCCTCTTTTTTCTTGTCGAAAATATGACACATTAATTGAAATAGCTCACAAAAGGGCCAGAAGCAGACAAAGGCTCCCTACGGCGCTGCTGTAGCCATCATGTTGTGATGACATGCGGTTGTTTCGTACTATAAACCTATGAACATTTCAATACATATAGGTAAGCTGTTTAGGATTCATCTATATATATATATATATAAAAGGAGAAGTCCTGACTGACTCATCAAATCCCAGCCTAAACCCTTAGACCTAGAAAGCTGATTTTTACTGATGTTGTTTTTAAGACGTAATCGAGGAATAAAAACGGATTTTTCGAAACTCAACCCTTAAGTGGGTGAAAAAGGCAAGTTTGTATGAAAGTCGGTCATTTTGAAGCTAGAATCATGAAACTTTGTTTTTAGACTAACAATTAAAAATAAAGAAACACATGTATTGGCGTTTTTTAAATTTCTACCCCTGAGGGGATGAATCGGGGGTTGAAAGTTTGTATGGAAGCCCGCAATTTTTGAAGCTAGAACCATGAAACTTTGGTTTTAGGCTAACAATTAAAAATAAAGAAACACGTGTTTTAGCGTTAGGAGTTATTTATGAAAAATGAGAAGGACTGACTCATCAACGCCCAGCCTACACACTTAGACCTAGAAAGCAGATTTTTTAAGATGTAGACGAGGAACAAGACAGGATTTTTTTTTAATTCAATCTCTAAAAGGGTAAAAAAAAATACGCGGGTGAAACCGAGGGGCGGATCTTCTAAATAATCATTAAAAATAAAATACTGTGTTATTTATTTAAAAAAATTATAATCCTTCCTAAAAACCACTTAAAAAAACGGAAAACACGCAATGGTGCACCGTACGTTCAAACTCTAATAAATATACGTTCTCTGCAGGAACTCCCAATCTCATTGCCTTTAAAGGGTTTCCAATTTTTTCAAAGGGAGGCGGCTAAATACACAAATAAGTTAAAAAAGCAGGGATGGCAGTCAAGCGCGGTCCTTAAGCTAGGCGGGCGGACGTCGGGAATTCCCAAAATATTTCTGGTATAAAAGCAACAATATCGGTTATGAAGGTCAACTGTCTGATATAAAGCAAATTTATTCTGTTCGGTGTATTGGCTCATATAACTGGTGATCTCGCCGGCGACAGCGGTGGAATGATAACGGTCTAATTTTGGAGGCTGCGGCTCTCCTTATACGCCCTAAATTACATTGCGGCTCCGCATCCGCCCTGAAAGGTTTTATTCATAAATCTACTGAACGTTTTCATAAAGTTGCTGAGAAATGTACGCTTTCGATGGTTTTTTAAACTTTTTTCCGTTCGTGTCGGCTGTTAATTTAGTTCGCGTGTAATTTATTAACTTAGTTCTTTAAACACGAAATACTAAGTTAATAATGTTACTTTATATAGTGTTACGAAATTGAACCATCATTTAAGAATGTTTAAACTCATGCTATTATTTAAAAAATAGAACATTGGACAGGTGTATCATTTTACCACAGTATTACTCAACTTACGGCTAAAAAGTGACAACTCAATTATATTGGATTTATTTTTAAATAAAGCAAATAATTATATCTACTACTACGCAATAGTGACCACAATGAACACTTTATTACATAAAGCCACTACAACTTTTAGATAGAAACTAACTAAATCAACTCACCAAAGTTCTGTTCAGAAATCCAATCAGAAGATTAGCAACATAAATGACAACTTAATGTCGATTCACTTAAAGTTGAAAACAGTTAACATTTATGGTACATTAAGTGTAAAAGTTAATTGAAAGATGCCTTTATCGTGAACAATTTAAGTGAGTGACGGGCCGATCCTGCTTGATTGGATCGCCAAACATTGACTGTGCTAATAGGATAAGCTAACGCTTCCCGATTTGCCTAATGAGGAGCGATTTCACTCGCCGCCTAACTCTGCACAGGAACATTATGCAAACTTGTGTTTGACTTCTATATTAGCTTCCTGAATTACAGCAACAATCGCTTAAAGATATGATATTATGGAGATTGTACCTACGTACCTACACGGCGAGTGGTTGAGACGCGCTAATTGAATCCCTCATTGGTCCTGATCAAAAGGCTTTCTTAGTTAACATGACTTTACGTATTACCTTCAATTTGTGTTAAATTGTTTTTTACTTTACTATAAAATATAATATTTCTAACTATGATTTATAGTCTCATATACCTACTGACATAAATAGTGATTTTGTTAAGAACTGAAATTAACTGTAAAGTATTTTCATTTTTTTTACCGTTAATGTTAATAAACCTTGCGAAACTAGAAGTTTCAAGTTATAAAATGGTTTTAAAGCAGTTTAACAACTTTACCTCAAAGTCCATATTTTTAACGTCAACATACAAATTAATGATCATATATCACGAGAAAACGTTCTAGGTTCCTTGTTGTAAACGCTGCAAAAATTTAATGAAAAGTTTACTAGATTTTAGCCAAAATGCCATAGGTTAGTTTCAACTTTATAGTTAAATTTTTAGTTTTAAAAGTTTATCAAGTTGAAGTACCCTACAAAAATAATTATATTGAACGTGAGTCATCGCTCGTCGATTTCGACGCCGACGCCGACGTCGGGTCTGGTCGCGTCTCCTCGTATGGTAAAAGCACATATTGAAACTAGACCTTTACTCACTACTTTCGAAGCTAATGAATTCTGAAGGCGCTTCGGTTCGTTAAAAATAATACAAAACTCCGCTCACTTAGTTGTAAAAGTTTCACCAGAGTAGTTCCAGTCACCGAACATTAATCTAGTTATAATTCTGAAAGCTCGCTTTTTACTTGGGCAAAGTTCCCAAAAAGTGTACCTTTTAACTGTCACTTTGTTAACTTTCCTTATTTATTGTACGTTTATTTTTTTAAGTTCCGGTGTTACGTTACCGTTACATTATTGCTGTGAACTGTGAACTTCGCCAACAAATGTAGAAACCACCAACCGTCTGAATGTTTCTTTGTAATGAAACGACTCTGCGACACCCACCTGGAATTTATTTATTTATAGCTGTTACATTTTATTTCTAGGTGTAGTTGTACTGGAGTTCCTTGTAGTTTTATTGTTTATAGATTCTTGGTTACGTTCTATATGCTGACGACGACTCAATTGCACAGCATCCCTTTCGACTGACGGGGCTGTCAGCTTAAATTATTTTTGCCCACTTTCATGCATTGTCAATCCACTAATTTTAGGTTATGTTTAATTTTATTCATTGTAATTAATCGATAGATATTGTATAGTATTGGTTGGAATCCTGTGCCATTTAGAATTAAGGACCACTGAATCCTAAAATACGAGTATATGACTCAGTTTAGGAACAGTGTGCTACATACTATGTAAAGACCTTTTTCCAGCGCAATAGATTTATTATTATTTATTATTATAGAATTGTGCTAACAGTCTCTTGACACTATTGTATGTATATTATTTATGATGGTAAAATATTATTCAGATGTCATAATTCCCTCAGTCCTGCTTGTTTTTACAGATTTCCATATTTTACTAAACAAATCTTAAATATTAGTAGAGTGTGAAAGTAATTATAGTTATACCAATTCCGTGTTTTTGCGATACTTCGCGTTTTTACAGTAACAAAACATATATTTTTAACAAAAAAATGTATAGCGTGTATTATTTAGTATTAATACTAAACAGGTAACTTATATCACTTAGAAGTCAACCTTCTAACAATCAAAAATATATACGAGTTAGTAACAATCAGTCTCCTGATTATTGATCAGACTAAGCGATTAGTTTGAAATGCATTTTTTGAATAGTTACTTATACACTGGGCAGCAAAACCATAAATCTTTCACGAGAGCTTTTATCCTATTGGATATATGTATGTATAAAACTATAGGCATGCAAACGTTCGTTGTAACTTTTGTATTTGACATTCAATTTTGTGCACTGTGCGCGGCAACGCAATCCGCTTCCATATCGATTTGTCAGTTCTAAAACAAATTTCGATACATTGTAAAATACAAACAAAGGTTGAATGTGATCCTCACAGTCACAGTACATTAGCTGAAGCAGTAACTTGTCTATAAATAATTAAAAGGAAAAACTAACTGACATATCAGCGCACAGACCAATCTATTGGGACGAGACACGTGAAATTTTGGTTAAGGCTTCTTTTTTAGGCTTTTGTATTTTAATGTAGGCGAACACTATGGAGAGATATTTGGAAATACAATCTAAAAGGGGATGTAAACGCGTATAACATTCACGCTACAATTACGTTTAAAATTTCAACTCTTTGTACTACTGCTTATCAAAATACTCGTACACACACTTGTACTAAGAAATGGCGCAGGGGTATACATTGCTTACAAGGTTTTCTAAGTGTAAAGGCTCTATTCACATAGCTGGTCCGGTGTCGGCTCCCGCAGTCACGTTTCGCCTTATCTTAGCTTCCGAAAACACTCACTCACAACGCTGAATCAATATGACAAGCGTTCACTTAGATCGGATTGCTTAAGCTCAAGAATTGAGGGCCATTGACATTTGAAGAGTGAATTTTTGTACGTGAAATGATGCTACGTTTTACCGCTCTGGAATGTCATTTCTATACACGCGTTTAAAATATTTATTAGATCTGATTCGAATTTTCTACTATAACTTAGCAGTAGCTGGGTTTTTTTAGAATCATAGCTCTGTGTACTGCCATTTTATTTTTATACCATACCATAAACAAAGTCAAACCATTCAGATACATATTATGCGTATTTTTTAATTTTGAAGCTATTACAGAATAAAAAATGCTAAAACAAATCACGATTTTTCTGGCAGGTAGGAACATCAAGACGCGGCGCGGCGCCTATCGTCTTCACCTAAATCGAATGAACACAAAATTAGCATTTTATCTGAAGTTATTAGTATCCCCGTTAAATAGCATCGCCTCCCTATCCTCCCTGGATGTCTACCCCCGGAACCCCTTTCCAGAGTTGTCCAGATCGTTGATTGAATCGCGCCGATTATGACGTTAATCTGTTCAATGCAAATTGGACGAGCCAGTCATTTACATCCCTTTATCAGTATTCCGCGTTAAAATATTCAATATTTATTGTTTTGCTTGGTAACCTTACCCTTTTCATCTGTCAGAGATAGAGAACTGTTTAAGAAAAACTGTGAATTTTTCTTTAACACTATAATCGATATCTAAGTATGCACACTCTCATTATTTCATATATTCTGATTCTTAACCGTAAGTTTATTTGCCTATTAAAAACTTTAAGGGCTGCATGATCAATGTAAATAACATTAATAACTTGAATCGCTTATATACTCGATTCTATTGTTTTCCTGGGACATTTGTACCTATTATAGCCAAAGTTCACTTTATATGATTTTATCTATCTGGTAATAGATTAATTATAATATAAAACAACCGAGACAAAATACCGCTTAAACGTCCATTGAACGTTTATAACGTAAACCCGTAAACGTTTTAAATACCTACCTACAAATTTAACACAAGTAAACAAAGTTGATTAATTAGCTTCCATGTTACATCAATTTGGGTGGATGTTTTATGGAATATCTTGGGCACCCTTCACACTTAGACGCTCGAGGGTAAGTGAATAACGTCGATGTTAATAGGTACCTCTTTTCCTCAAATCTGAGCGCTCTTTCATTCTATCGGCACGATTTAAAGTAACAAATCGCCGATGTCTGAAGTGGGTACACAAGTTAATGAGCGGATATTTGAGAACGTCTGAAAAGATTAAATGCACGCCATTTCTCAAACGGCAGGTATGAAGTGAGTGCACCGATCTTGGAGTATAACATCGCTGACTGGATCTTTGAATAGCGATCAATTGTGATTATGCAAATCTTTCTCTTTAATAGAAAAGGGTACTTACTCTAAGAAATTGATGTAAGTTATCCTCGCAAAAAAATGCGGATGGAAACCTAAAGGAAAATATAAATATAAGGCGATGGGTGCACCTTGAAAATAACTCAATGTAAATCAAATTTTATTATAGACAGTTAATCTATTTTATTTATTTATTGACATCTTCTAGAGTTTTAACCCCATTGCTTGCGGGTGGGACGGTCGTCCCAATACAATCTACAAAAATTAGAATTCCAGGAATTGCGGTTCAAGTAACATTTTTTAGGTTCTATGGTTAAATCTGTTATCTTCAACAAGTACAGTCACCGAATGAAAAGGTTCGTCACCTTAGAGTCGGTTTTCGCTTGCACTAGTACTGCAAGAATCAATTATGCCAACATACCAGTGCAAGAAACAGTGCTGCTAACATTTAAATAAATATGACGTTTGCTATCGTATAAGGTTTTGCTTGTTTTTAACACGCTTTTATTAGGTTCACTTGTATGTAACTATGTAATGGGACTTTTTGGCGGGAACTTGCAGAGTGACGTTGCGTTTTCGTTTTATTTTCGTGTATTTTGAGTTTTATTGAATAATTTCGGAGCACAAGTGAAGTGAAATGAAAGCGTGTATCGTGACTTTCCAGGATGTCCCAAAAAGTCCGTGAATGTTTTAGTGGAACAACCGCCAATTTCACTAAAGCTTGACTGGACATGTATGGACGAGAACTGGACATTACAGTGAGTTTGAGAATGTGACTATAACATAAAAGAATAAATTAAAACTGAAGAAAATGTATGCGATTGAAAGACTTTGTATTGACTAAAAGTACTAAAACTTATGTAAAAAAAAATTGTGACAAATAGACCAAGACCATTTCAAATACTTTGACATTGGCAGAAATATCCTAAAAGGATGATTGCCAAGCAACAAAAAAAAACTATGTAATGGAATCTATGGTTGCTAATTTAACCATCTTCCAAGGATCGTAGCGTCATGAAAATTGGCAGCTGTATGTAGTTCTGATGACAATACAATAATATGGTACTGTCGAACTGATCTGATGATGGAGCCGGAAGATATGAACTAAAACTTCATGATGGAATATCGTATCATTGCCGTGTTTGACTTGTTAGAAAGGTCTTGTAATGAACTTTGACCACGATTAGATCTCAAGGTCTGGTGATGGAGTCGGAAGATAGGCACTGGCATTTCATGATGGAATATCGTATCATAGCCGTGTTTAGACTTGTTAGTAAGGTCTTGTAATTGTAAAACTTTGACCACGATCAGATTTAATTAAACCCAGCATCGCTGGCGCATTAAAAGGGGAGAATGTGCCAAATTGAACCTACTTTCATAAAACACGCTTTTGAAAATAACCAAACTAAGAAGTAGAAAATAAAATTAATAGTTTAAAAAAAATCAATAAATTTAAATTAAGGATAGTGTGATTAGCAAAAAAATTAATTTTATTATAAAAAAAAGCGTGGGGTGCTTTTTAAGACATTTTCAAAATGACTACTTCCATCAAGATCTTGATCATAGCCAAGTGGTATAATCTTAATCATATAATCTTAAGCACCCCACGCTTTTTTATAATAAAATTAATTTTTTTTGCTAATCACACTATCCTTAATTTAAATTTTGTTTACACATTTTTTACTTTTTAGTTAGGTTTTTTATAAAAGCGTGTTTTTTAGTTTTTTTAAACTATTAATTTTATTTATATCCCATCAATGCAATGTTACAAAATGTATTAAAACAACAATAAAATGACAACTATAAAATAACAAGCAAAAGTTAATGAAAACTACGAATAAGTTTAATGACATTTATTTTTAATAACGGGTATAACCACCATTAGCTCCAATCACACATTGTAACCTATTTCTCATGGAACCCACTAGACGAGAGCATAGATCCGTGCATAGATTCGGCAGTGGTTTTCTAAAGCCTCTTTGGTCCTTTCATTTCTATTTTCCCATCGCTGTACCATTAAACCCCATAAGTTTTCTATAGGGTTTAAATCTGCAGATCTTGCCGGCCAGGGTATCACCACTATATCGCTATGCCGGTTGAACCATTGATTCACAATACGAGCAGTGTGCGTGCGAGCATTGTCCTGGACATATCTGACCTCAGGTACCTCATCAGCTGGATACACGGTACGGACACTTGGTAGCATACTGTCTTCTAAAACAGACAGATAGTGTGTTGCGTTTGCCCTTGAAGGAAGGAGAACGAGATCGCCTACTCCATCCGCTGACATCCACCCCCATATATTGGCCGAGATTCGTCCAGAACTGAAATTGGGCACTACATGGTCTTCTGTATATCTCGTACTATTAAATCTCCACAAATGAAGCCTTCCATGTTGGCTCGACTTAAAACATTTTTCGTCGGTAAATATAGTGGTACTCCAATCGAAGTTCAAATAAGTCTGAGCAAATCTTAAGCGTGCTTCCTTATGAGCCGTTGTCAGAGCAACTTTTTTTACGTGTCGTCGATAATGTAATCCCATTGAGTGTAATGCGTTTCTTATCACTCTTGGACAAACATTATATATTTGGGCGAAATGACTCGTTGACACAAAGCCGTTTTCTTCAAATTGCCTTCTCATGTCAGATTTTTGTGCAGCGTTAAGAATAGGACGGCGACCAGAATTATTCTCGCCATGTCTCCTTATCCAGAATCTCACACTATCTCTGGTCACATTTAGACGACGTGATATCTCGGAGATGTTGTAGCCAGCTTCATGTTCGGCAATAATTGCTGCTCTTTCTTCAACACTTAAAGGTCTTGGCATTATGAAATCGTTAGGTATTTAGGAGAAATTATGATATTTTGCAATGATGACATTCACCGATTGACAATAGTTTTGAATATTATTGAACTGAAATAATAATGGCAGATTGAACCAACAAGAAGGTTTTAATTTATCTAAGTCTTGTTGAAAAGATAAATAGTCAAACAACTTGATCTGAATAATTTTGAACTTTATTAACGAACAGTTAAACATTATTTTCTATAATTCGAGTCTATTCTATAACATAGTTTCAAAAGGTAGTATGTGCTCGCGATACGTTGAACGAATCAATTTGGAAATTGACGAACCTTTTCATTCCGTCACTGTACATACTACATGGATTGATGACGTTCGATCTACATTTATATCTCTCTTAACATTACAACAATAAATATTTACGTGCTTTAATTTTTTAATGTTACAATCTGTGGATAGATGTCGCTAGTTCCCATCAAATTTATACTTCGACCATAAACTTTTTACAATAGATTTTAATGACAATGTCAATAGTATAAAAAAACATACAGTCGAATAGAGAACCTCCTCCTTTTTTAAAGTCGGTTATTAAATACAATGTGAGGAAATAGTATATTTACTGTGGACTGAGTTGGAACATAGGTATAATTTTGCAAGAGGTTGCTTGTTGACCCTACGTTCAGAATATTAGTTTTTTGCGAGCGCTGTCCGGCCATGACAATGTTGTTTGGATTTACTATTAGATTTTCTAGCCAGACTGTTACCCAATGTTTCTTGTTAGTCATGTCGTACACTTTTACGACAAGCTTTTTCAGCAACTTTAGGAAATGAGTATTTTCATGAACGCTTTATAAAAATAGGCAAACAAAGGAACGCCGAAGCGAACGAAGGTCGTGTGTAGAGGCAATTACGTGTAGGGGCATTCTGCAATAACTTTCATAAGTTGATTCACTGCCGAAGCTTTTAAATCATTTATAGAAATTTTAGAATTTAAAACTTGCTCTTCGCTGAGAGTGGAGTGATTTGCAGTGCAGCCGGGAGTTAGGGTAAGTGAGTAAAAGAGTAAAAGTCTAAAGTCAATGTTTGCTGTCGTGATTTCAGCTCCCCCTGGCCAGGGCTGCGCGGCCGGCGTGGCGGTGACGCGCACTTTCCACTCTTCACAACGCTTTGCGAACGTGAATACTAAGTTTTTTCCAACTGTAACGTCAAGTAATATTCTATTCAACTATTACAAAGTATGTACCTACTGTCTCAAAAATTTAATTTCTCTATAATTTTCTTGTTATTTTTGCATCACTAATCAAATAGATCAGTCCACCAACAAAGGTGCCGATTCTATTTTTTTTTTTTTATGTCACTAGTGACAACGAGGCAGGCGGGTCACCTGATGGTAAGGGACTACCGTGGCCTATAGACATTAGCAATACCAGGGGGACTGCCAACGTGTTGTACACCTTATTACAATGCCTTAAGGTCAAGGGCAACTGGCTCTCAAGTGCAACTGCCGGAACACACCAACAGGTGCTTGGCGACATATTTTCAACTTGACTAAATTTGATAGGACTTGACACAATTGGTATAATATTTTTC
This sequence comes from Ochropacha duplaris, assembly GCA_951361185.1. Classification (NCBI taxonomy): domain Eukaryota; kingdom Metazoa; phylum Arthropoda; class Insecta; order Lepidoptera; family Drepanidae; genus Ochropacha; species Ochropacha duplaris. The sequence goes on from OX592691.1 coordinate 10,449,020, forward strand.
TGCTTTCAAAATTGAAAAAGTTTGACTAATTTTATTATATGTCTAGGTATAATGGAAAAACACAAAGACCGTCGTAATAAAATATAAAACAAAAATGAAATAAACAACCAAAAGATATCCACACGTTACAAGCTAATTCTAAAATTAAAAAGTGACTCAAACGCGCCCACATTCATCTTGAAACCACGGCTCAGTGTTTCTTTGAAAATTTCGCATGCAATTGCATCTCGGAGCTCTAAAGAGTACGGAATAAAGGGGCGCATGTCATTTCCCGCTGGCCTCGAGGGTGAAATCGCATGAGCAAATGTTGACATCCGGCTCCGTTGGATCAGAATCCGCTGCCATGTAAAAGTATGATTCAGCCTCATGTTACTTACCTACCTACATACTTAGATGTTTGGTTGTAAAATTGCACTTTCTTGTAGATACAGCTTCTGTTTCTTGTTTCACTTCCAATAACATTTCATCGAATAGACTTTTAAGCGTTATTAGGTACAGCAAAATCATGGTTTTGTTTTCTATCAAACAATGAAATGCCACTGATAAATTAATTACAGTGAGCGAATAATGGAGTACAAACACATTTATTCGCTTAAATTCACTAACGAGTACGATTCACCACTTCAAATACAATGTGAACTTTAATCAAAATTTGTTTGATTGCCAGTCGAATTAGCGCGAATGATTGTTTCACCTCCTTACTTACACTGTAGTGTATTTAATAGATAAAATGCTGGTGGAATATTTTCCGAGAGGTATATTTTGATGGGAGCTGCGAGTATTTTATGATTGCGGTGATCCTGAACGATCAATTTGCATCGTAATTAGGAGTTTGCTCTCTGTTTTAACACAAATTAGCTTTAAACCAACAGCCGGTTATTTTCTGTAAGCAAACACGTAGATATTACGTTTTATGGACGGTTTTAATTTTGGTTAATGACTCTCTGTAACAGTTAATAATGCACGCCTGGTTAATTAATTACAGGGGTATCGTTACTGATGACTCTGTTTACTTAATACTTTTGTTACTGATGACTCTGTTTACTTAATACTTTTGTTACTACCTCTTTTCCTTATCCTCATTCTAGTAACACTTAACATATAAGTAAAATTATACACATCCAGAATTATGACGATAAATATATTTACAGAATAGATCTAAAATATATTGGTAAAATATTCCAATACAATATTATCCTATAGTACCTACATATTTTGCATAGATAACCAGTTAGTGCGCCACAAATGTGCACCTGAGTGCATGGCAAGGTATTGCTATGAACACAGTGCAGTGGTCGCAGAATGCACCACTCTGCATCCTCATAATCAATTCATGGGTGATGCGGGCACAGGTCGGTTGCATCCCGCCAATCAGCCACTACTAGCTTTTTCTTGACTTTTTATTTAAATAAACGACGGAGTGTTTTAAAAGAGCAATACTGTTTAAAATTTACTTGAGTAAATATGTAGTCAAATAATATATTATCTTCATGCTTTAAGGCGATGATAGCTCAGTGGTAAGTGACGTCGAATACCGCGACGAAGGTCGTGGGTTCGAATTCTAAAATGAGCTTGAGCTTTCGGTGAAGGAAAACATCGTGAGGAAACCATAGCACGGTGGTAGGGTACTTTGTAGTACCCAACTGGCTGGCTACCACCCTCAAGTTGAAAATCTGTCGCCAAGCACCTATCGGTGTGTTCCGACAGCTGCACTTGAGAGCCAGTTCCCATCTAGGCTTTGTGTGCTTACCACCTTCGGCCACATCATCACTTACCATGGTGAGATTGTGGTCAAACACAAGCTTATCCAGTATAAAAAAAAAAAAAATGCACTTCACATAGCTACTAAATGCAAATGTTTGTAATTTAATAAAATAGCGGATTTTGATGAAATTTGACAATATAGATCATGATGCTTTAAAACAGAAAATAAAATAAGTATACCTACAGTATGACTTTAAACCCTAGGAAATATTATAACTCTCTGTTTTAGCCTCAGATCAGAGAAACTAAGGTTAAAGCATTAGCTAGTTGAATATAAAGTTAACTATTTCACTAACACAGCCATTATTCGAAGTACATAACTAATTTCAAAATACTTTTTTTTTAAAGTTTGATAGGTATAAATATTTATTTCAACAAATGTACAACTATAATATATAAAAAAACTTCTTCAAGGCTGCCGCTGCTGCCGATCGGCAAGGTTCCCAGAAGGCTGGCAGCGTTTCCTCTTTGGATGGCCAAGCTGATGCGCTGGCGGAAAAAGCTCCCCGCCCAAAATACTATATCTACGAAAACAGGCATATACCTAAACAATAAAGTAAAGGCGCGCGCGATTTCGTTTCTGCAAATTTCATTGATGACCGCCAAAAATACACCAAGGAACTAAATAGCATGGCAAAGCACAACCGTCTCGAATCCAGTAAAAAATAAAACATTCATTTGAAACGAAAATTGTACTTCAACAAAGGTAATTCAACAAGTAAGTATTACGAGTGTAAACGTGTACTGACGACACGCGATTTGCAAATAAAGCTAGGAAGATATCAAACAACCAACGTTTGCTACAACATGCGATAAAAGACCTGCGCCGTTTCAAATGGAAATAACAAATGGATGTCTGATATTCTTTTTTCCGTTGCGGCGCAGCCAGTGTGGCTTAGATCAACTTTAATAATTCATTAAGTGCACAACATAAAAAGTATTTTAGTTCCGTTTCATTGCTGGATGATATAAATTCAGTTCAGATAACGCACGCGGCTTACTTTACGTTTTATGTAAATGTTAACCTTCTTAGCCGCACAGCTTACAATAGCTTACTACACACAACTGTCACCGACAGTGACAGTGACAGTGACACTAAAAGTGTCGTAAGAATTTTTTCCGTCCCTTTCACAACGCACGATAAGGAACTTCGTTCCAATATTTTATTTCGCAAAAAAGGAACAAAAACACTAAAATTTACATATGAATAGTAGGTACTTATGAGTTAACTACAAAATAAAAGTGTTTGTTGAAACCTCTGGTATCCAAAGTAAGGACTAACTTGTGTTATGGATACCAAAGCTCTCTCCGCACGGGTTTGATCTTATATAAAGGTAAGAAATGCAAATTATCCTAACCTACATTAATTAATTTGAATAATATTTTCGGTGTCAAAATAATTTTGTGTCAAAAGCCAAGTCGTGGATTGGATTTATAGCTGTTGTAATACATATAACGATCACATTACTGTTGTTGCGGAGTCGAACTATGTGTGATTCATTAACCCAAATATCTGCACTTGCTTCTGAAACTTAAAAGGTAAACGTTGAAACTTACAATATCTTCCTTATAATGAAAGCTTTAACATGTCATTAACATCGTATGATAAAATAGTTCTTATAAAGGTGCACCTAGCACAAACCAACACCTTAATATCAACCCTTAGACTACACTTAGTATGTATTCCTTATCTACAAACTATAAAATGTAACAACTTTCATTTTCTAAAGCTTACGGAAACATTAGACCGACCTATAACCGAAAATTCACTTCCAATGTCTCCCATTTGATAACAAAGGAAAAACACACAACGACCGACAAGATGGTCTAAAAATACTTTCGCAATCTAGCTACCTGCTCACCTGGGCTGGCCATTCCGGCCTTGCCATAAAGAAGAGTAGACGGGAAGCGCCGGGAAGGGTTTATCGTCCCTGAGGGAACGGCCGCTAGCCCGCCACTATATCATTGCCGCCTCTATCTCTATACTACCACTATACTCTAAGCTCTGTGTACTCTACCAACCATGAAACTTTCTGTTAATTTGTATTTAGTTTTTCGTTCGTGAGAATTTTTAACTACCTATGTTTTTAGATAGTAACTAGCTTTTTCTTGCGGTTCTAATATATCTGCGAGGGATCTAATATATTCTTGGGATAAAACACGTCCGTGTTTTATTTTAGGGTCGTACAAATTTTGATACTATGTTTTCACCATTAGTTGGATAGTTAGTAAATATAAGTTTTAATTATCAGTGACACAATAAATCATGAAAATATTATCCCTTATTCCCAATAAGACAGCAAAACTTTTAATGGAAATGAAATAAATATTTTAAACTATTTATTTTAAATGATGATCATGTTGAACATAAAAGCCTGTTTAATAAGGATTGAGTTTCGTTAATCTCCGTATGAGATACACGAAGGTAAACAATGAATTCGCGTACAAACACAGCAACATCATAATAACTTACCGATGCAAATTTCCTTCATTATGGCGTCGACAAAAATAATTACCGGAATTAAAATCGATGTGCGCGCAGTAAATAATTTCGTAATATGTTAAACAAGGACGTGTTTTTGTGCATTATTGTGATACATTAATCGGTAATGCGTTGGCTGTCGATGTATTCGTAATGAAATACCGCATACACAAATGCGGTCGGCGTAGCGACACCGCCGACAAACAAAATATGAAATAATGTCCGCTTTATTTGCATAATGTATACCATAAACGGTGGCCTATATTGAGTCCCATCATAATATTATCGTGACGTCATAAAGGACTATGCGAGAAACGACGGATTAACACAGTTAACTGTGTGCGAGCCTTTGTTCGGGATATAAGTAAGTAAGAAGAATAGGGTGAGCTATTGATACTACATTATCCCCTGGTCTATTAAGGGTGATATTGTGGAAAAGCCATTGTTAGAAAATATTTCTAATTTGTGGTAATGCTAACTAAAGTAGGTAACCTTTTTTATTGTGGCTGCAATATCCAAGAACGTTTCTATCAAACAATATCAGTTTACCTACGGTACAAGAAGAGTACCTAAATGCCAATAGTCCTCTACACGGGCCCAGTAGATACTTATTGTTGGACTATACAGGACTATGAGGGATCAGATAAAACTGCATATGTACCAGTACATAGGTACCTACCTACATTTACAATAGCCATTTCAAATTCATAAATGTACATTACTTAGTCTAAAAGGAGTATGAGTTACAAATCCACCAATGGCCCAACATCATTCTGAATGTACAATAAAGCACATATGTACTAACACATGTACGTATGTATATGTATAGTTCTCGTATTACGTACGGAACACCGCAAGGCGAGCTCGGAGACTTTAGTGTTCCCTTGGGTCTTGAGGAACACCTGAACTGCACACATTGATTTTACATGAGCGTCCAAGTGTGCCGGCCACATTATATGCTCGAGTACATATGTAAAATACATAGATTTCTCAGCCTCCTTTATGGTTATGAGTCTGTAACTAAAGCCCTAAGGTACACCTAATAGTTTAAATAACTGTACGTGAAATGAATGGCTCGTTTGTTTTTAATTTTAAAAAGTGTTCATTAACAAATCTTATGAGCGTATTAACTCTTCTTTTCCTAAATGTGCTTACAGGAAGCATTTTTATTACATTATTTGGGAGCACCTTAAGATTCCGTTTCATTTTATCAGGTGTGTTGCATCCGAGAGAATAGCGTACCAGTTTATCGCTACGATTGAATTTAACATATGTCTTAAGATGCAGAAGAAAATTGATAAATAGAAAGTTCAAAACCTACCTACTTCATTTCTTAAATTACCTTCATAATGTGTATAAGTATGTACCAACGTGATGCTAAATAATTATAGCGTTACTTACATATGAGTTCTGTTTAAGGTGGTTTCTTGCAAGGGTCCTGCCCGTGCTCGGAGGGTGAAATGCTGAGAAAACTTTTGGGTCTTTATTTATTGTTATTGCCTCATTAAGGTACCTACCAAGCGATATCCACCAAATTGCGAATAAATAAGCCTCCTCTACAGACACGTGTGGAATAAATAAGAATGTCTACTTAACTAATTATTTTCTGATTTCGTGGCGCTTTCCAATCGTATCACGAGCGATTCTGTCGAGTTTTCCGGTTTGTCTGATTGCTTCTCATAAATTCTTGTTAAAATTATAGGTACATAATGCGTTCTATATTAAATTTAATTTACTTATTGTATCAAATTATGGTACCTCAATTACGCAATCTAAATTACACTATTTTACTATGTTATGTTAATGCAGTAATTTGCATGATCCGTCATAGTAAATCCATTCCAATTAAAGTTAGTATTATTTCATGATACCTACAAACCGTCAAAATTAGAAACACTGGACCGAAATCAACAGTTTCAATTTATTTCTGTTCAGTTACTCACACAACAATTTTGAACAAAATGAGCCGCATTAACTGAGCTTACAATAATGCTCTAACGAGCAAAGCTTGCAACCGCATTTTCGTCGAATCCGAATGACTCATGATTAAAATATCATCGATAAATAATCCCAAAGCCGACTAACGTTTCATTTATCTAAAACACCCGCAACACTCGACGCAAATTGCGCGTTCACTCAAAGGTAGAGCGCAGGTATTTTAGACTTATTGAGCGCAAATTTTGAAGACCGCAACCCTTTGAATAGTCAATGTCGCGTACCCTTATCTCGCCACAGAAAGACGACACCACATTACCGGTATTATAGTACTACTGCGCGTCGCGCGTCTCCGAAACATACCCTCACAACCTGACTTAAAGTTGTGATTCATATGCTTACGGTATGAAGTACGGGGCATTTTCAAAGTGCAATTTATATTGTATTGGAAGTTAGTGGGGCGCGTTTACCCGGGATGCACAATATTTCGTGTCGAGCCAATGTGCCGCGCGGCTGAGCCTTGTTCCGTGTCTTCTGTGAAACCACCTTTAAGTTTTCTTGTCTACAGCGAACATTTTATAAGCATAAATGGAATTCCCTCACTCGTTTGTATAGTTTAAGACTATTATGAAACTTTTTCTGACTCAAACCATTTCTCTTGTTGAAAGACGGGAAAACTTCGTAATAGGTCCCGAGACGCATTAAAATAAATCAAACTTCATGTGATTCCAATGGGAAAGTAATCGATGTTCATCGTGTACCTTATCTGTCACAAGTTTATAACTATAATACTTGTTCAGTCAGGTGGAATTTAGAGCTAAGGTAAATCGATGGTTCATACCTCCGAACTAATAAAGTTCATAATCGCAAAATCACGCTTCTAGTTATTCAGTTTTGTATTTATAATACCTTTTCGTGTTATTTTATCGTGCTTCTGGTAGCTTATCACAACTCACACTTACAGTAGGTACATGGCATGTACATATTCTATACCTCCAAATAATGTAAAACCTAGTTGCGTGTCACAGGTGTATTCATGTGCATGGCTCGCGAGCCGATATCGCTATTCGCAACCGAGCCAGTCACTTTAGTACCCCCAGGGGAGCTGCACTCCTATATCATTGTCGACGCCTATCTACATATATACCTACGTATGTAACTACCCAGTGGTCCAACGCGATCCGTTGCTAGGCCATTACAGTAACTAGCTTTTACCTGCCATGTGTTCTCGTTCAATTTTGTTCAGTTGAATGGTTTAAAAATAATGTGATTTTATTTAATCCATTTTGATAAGATACTAGACTACTAAGCAATTTTCCTGATTTCATATAAAAAAATTGTAAATAGACTAAAAAAAGAAGCCCGTTAAGATTTGGATACCGATGTCGATTATGTTGTGCACAATGTATACTCATCTTAATTTGACAAGATTAAATAGGTACAATATCTCTATCATTCTCATAAAGTCGGAAAGGGACAGATATATTTTAAGTTTAGACAAATTAGGTCACTCAAAAAAATCGGAAACGCTGTCTATTTTAAGACATAACACTTGCATCGATAGCGCAATAAAAAAGAAATTAATGCCAATTAAAAAAATCTGTAAAAACAAACCCAAGATCAATGGCCCGTTCAAATGCTGGTTTAGGGAGGTTTGAGTGTGAGTTCTGTTGGGCCTGTATTTATTTACATGTAATTAGGTCGGTGTCAGTGATCGACGGCGGCGGCGGACGTCCGCGCCGAGGTAAACAATCCATTACAACGCTGTCAAGCCAGTGTGGCTAACACGCCCGACGGCCGACGGGCCATGCATATAGCTCCCCAATATGGTCGGTAAACATGCGAATTTAGACCAGTTCGCAATCCTCTAGAGTCAATATTAATCCGTATTGACTTTTTGATATACATATCTAGCTGTGCCTACCTAAGCCTCTATTTCATCGGTTTGAATAGGTGACACCGAAAATGTAGTTGGCATACTAGGTACGGCGTACGTTCTACCAGACTGAATGGAAAACATGAAACAGTGAGAGCAAGAGACTATAAACCAAATGTAGTCATAGGTGGTACGATATTATTTCTTCAATTTCCATCTGTGCTATTTTTCAAAATAATAACATTACCTACCCACGTCCCCTCGCAGCGCACAAAGCAGACCTCACTGCAGTAATCCATTCAATGTATCACTATGCAACTCTTATCTTACCACGTATAGCCACGCCAATCCGTTACCGATATTTAGGCAAAATACAAATTCTTTTCCGTTCCAATCCAAAATAAACCTTATGAGCACATACCAGAGTCAATTTTCTATAAACCTATATTAAATTGTACAACGTTTTACAATGGATAATCCGCATGATATTGGAAGGCTCGTCGATGCATTCACTGGGATGCACGAAATTTTCTATAAGGATAAAAGCAAACAAGATAGCCATCGAACCAATGTTACGAGGCTGAGCTTCCATGGGTACGTAGATAATGCCTAAACCGCGGCGCTATTTTGACGAAAAACGACCGACAAATGGGAGTTAAAAAGCAATAAAACATTTTTATTTGCACACGTCAAGTTCTGGGCGATGAAGCTGAAATTTTACAACCATTGAGGCTTTCATCGCAAATATTTGTTAGGACATTTTTCGTCCGATCAAATTATTTTTGAGTTGATTGTTGCGAGGTTTATTTTAAGCTTGCGTTGTAGGGCCTTTTGAAAATCGAATTTTTGATTAATTTCATGGGATAATTTTACAAATTCATAAGTACATTATATTATGTTTATAAAACCCATATTACAAACAAGTAGTACCTAAGTATTAATGTGGCGTTGATAGCGTATTTATTTTAAATACGTAAAATATAATAATATATAAATAATATATATAATAATATATAAATTACAAACAGTAAAGCGACTAACGTAACGTCGTGTTAATTTTAATTGAATACGTAATAATACGTATATGTATTATAATAATATATATTATTACGTATTCAATTAAAATTAACACAAAATTTCTGCAGAAAATAAAAATCGAAAAAACTTTAAGAGAAAAAACATAGTAATAGGAATATCTTGATTAAATCAATAAAAAAATACGATATTTAATTCAACCATTTATAAAATTAAATGTTAATAATGTGCTGATATCAGAACACATACAAGACAAACATAACGACATACATACTCGTACTTACTTTTTTGGCGTGTAATAGGAACAACAGTGACAATACGGCCGCGGCGGCGCTTCGTCGACAAACGTTAAAATGGTTCCGTTTTTGGCGTACTCTCAAGTTAGTTAATGTTTCCAAAACAACACTATGACAACGAATAATACTGCTGTACCAGGTACCTATTTGTGGTGTAAAGTTTGGACGTGACTTGCTCTATGCGCTTCATTCAGTGCTAATTGCTAATGATAATGTTCATATTCGAATGCACTGTGTAGGTGGCTTCTAAATGTTTGCGGTTTTAGACACTAATGCTTCTGTATAAGCCTGATTAGGATTATCAGTAGGTAACAAAGGATAGCAAACTAAGCAGAGCTTGTGCTATGAAATCCTGATAACTGATCGTAGAATAGGTACCTATACTTGTACTACGTCTTTGGTAAATACAGCCTTAGCTATTTTTACTTTATGTATACAAAAGCCTATACGGTAATACCTTTGTATATATCACGTAAATAGCAATATTATTTGAGATAAATCGGCGACAATTTTCACGTGGCAACTCCACAGCTAGATGTCCCGCGACTTTGGTGTAAATTAAAACAATTTGTTTTCCTAGCACGACGCCAGCACCCCCGTACCGGACCTATTTACCCCATCACAATTTACTGCAAACCCCGTAAAATATTATCCACGTAAAAAAGCCTGTTTTCGTACATCCGTTTACATTTGCGCTGATATAGAATTAATTTGACCCTGTCCCAGTAACTTGTAAATCAATCATAAGTGTGGTTATTTTAATATTGCAATTGAAGTGGGTTTTTGCTCTTGACCTTATTTAGTCGTGTAATCAATTTAGTTACATACCTACCTACCTACTCATCTTTATTTTTATTTAAGAACTACGCATTTGGGAGGCAAGAAGAATAGTTTTTGTAGGCACTCACATTTACATGCATACAAATCTTACTTTATTTTATAAAAACCTCACTAACAGATCTATCTCCAACAAATTATAGAATTGGTAGCTTATAGGTATAAGAAAAAATCCTACTAAGTGTGTGAAAGTTTGTATGTTTTGATTTTTGTTACTCTATCACTCAAAAACAGTTGAACGGAATTTGATGAAAATTGGCACACAGGAAGATCATATCCTGGATTAAAACATAGGATACTTCTTATTCCGGACCCCGGAGGATACATAAGATCCCTAGGGAACGCGGATGAACCGCGGGGGACAGCTTAGTATTTAAATAAATGATCGCTTCCATGATCGTCAGTAGGAGTATCTTTATCGTATTACTATTCTGATTCCGCTCTATTGGTAAGTCGAAGTTATCAATAGCTAATATGAATTCCCGCAATGCAGGGCAAAGGTTCGCCGCGGCCGGCTCGTCAGCGACAATTAACGCGAGCCGCGGCCCATAATTCACTCCCACTGACATTCACTATCGTGCAACACTCGCATCCAGAGCGCAACACTGAAAATACTACTTTTAACCGCCGCCTACGGTCGCATTGCCACGGCAGCCATTCCTGACGTTAGTCGCTTTACTGTTTGTAATTTAAATTTCGTATTTACATAGTTTATTGTGGTTTAAGAACACAATTTGTTAATTCGCATGTTGAATACGATTTACGAGTTGACGTTGCAGTTGTTTATGCACGTCACTGTCGGAGACAGTCCGTCTGTAAGGAGCTGTTCACATTATATAAAAAGCGGCGTTTAAATTTCCCTCGCGGTTTCCTCCGCAGACTTTCTATTCTGGTAGCATACACAAAATATTCACATTTTTAATATTAGTAGGCTTTTATACATTAAATTATTTACATGTATACCTAATTACCTACTAATAAACCTATAATAATAATAAAGCCTTTATCATTTTCCATTTGATTTTTATATATAGGTACAAATACAATATTATAAATCTAAAACTTCCCATAACAAATCAAAATATCGTAACTATTAACAAACAACTAAAACGAGTCATATTTGCCGCGCAAAAGCTAAAAAATGAACGTACATACAGAAATCGAAAAATATTTGTAAAGGATCATGGTCTATAATAAAGAAAAATGAAAAACCTAAATATAATAAAAATAAATATATCACACAAATAAAATATAATAATACTTTACTGACTAATCCTAATGATATTGCGAATACATTTAATGATTATTTTATAAATATAGCCTCAAAACATGATATTAATCCCAAAACTGACTTAAAATACCAAATCCCACATAATAATGCCAGCATTTTTATTTACCCAGTAAGTAATGATGAAACTTTTAAAACAATAAAGTCTCTAAATGACACCCCTTCAGTTGGATATGATGAAATCCCAACCAATATTTTAAAAGAAAGTGCTACAGTTATTACACCGATTCTAACTCATTTCATAAATAAAAGCATTTCTCAAGGTATATTCCCAGAAAAATTAAAAACATCAATTATCAAACCCATACACAAAAAAGGGGAACTAACAGAATTAAATAATTACAGACCTATCGCTTTGATCCCAACTATATCTAAAATATTCGAGAAATTAATGCATACAAGAATCACTAAATTCCTAGACAAATATAAGATTCTCAAGCCTGAACAAAATGGATTTCAAAAGGGCAAATCAACTACACTCGCTAGCTTCAACTTAGTATCAAAAATTCTCAAAAATGTGGATAAAAATATATCTACCTGCACCATTTTTTTCGATATGAGTAAGGCCTTCGATTTTGTTGACCATAATATACTTCTCAAAAAGTGTGAAATGTGTGGCATACGCGGTATGGCTCAAAAATGGCTCCAAAGTTATTTAACGAACAGATCTCAATATACTGCCATAACTAATACCAATCCTGATAAGGAAGAGATAATTTACCGGTCTAATATAAAAAATAACAATATAGGAGTCCCGCAAGGTAGTATATTGGGCCCGTTACTCTTCCTTATATATATCAACGACCTTCCTAATATTACAAATCATTTTTACTCACTTTTTGCAGATGATATTGCCGTCGTAATTACGGAGAATTGTGGTAAAAACTATAATATAGAAATAAATGAAACTGTTAATTCAATCATAGATTGGCTGAAACATAACAATTTAAAGGTTAACATTAATAAAACGTCCATTGTCCAATTCTACAACAGAAAATGCAAAAATAAACTAACAGCATCTTATGCCGGTCAGACAATTAATGAGAGCGATGAGGCTATTTTTCTTGGGATAACATTAGATAGTAGCTGCACATGGAAATCTCAAATCAACAAGGTTACCAATAGAATCAATCGATTTGCATATGCTTTATGGAGACTCTATAAAATAGCTAACCAAAAGACAGCCCTCTTGGCATATCATGGATATGTGGCTTCTCAGCTCCGATACGGCATTACTTTATGGGGTAACTCAGTCCATGCAAGTAGAGTTTTTATTGCTCAAAAACAATGTGTCCGGGCTCTTTGTGATGTGCCACCCTTAACATCCTGCCGACCACTTTTTATAAAATTGAAATTGTTAACTGTACCATCCTTGTATATCTTTGAATGCTGCAAATTCGTAAAAGGACATCCTATCCTATTAATAATATAATATATTAATAATAATATCCTATTTAATAAACATGGTGACTTAAAATTAAACACAAGATACCCAGATAAATTGGTCCTACCTAATATAAAAAGCCATTTATACCATAGGAGCTGCTATCCTATGGCAATTAAAATATTTAATAAACTGCCACTTACTTTTAAAGGCCTACCATTAAATAAATTCAAGAGCAAGCTTATTGAGTGGCTTATTGAGAGATGTTTTTACACCCTAGATGATTACTTTAAATATAATGGTAAATGAGTGGACAGATTCAGACAGGTTAGGTAGAAGTAGTAAATTGACTTGGATTAGGTTTTTTTTTTTTTTAATTAGATTTGAACATTTTTATTTTTATTCTTTGACATTATATAACTTTATAATTGTGCATGCTATTATATAGTGAAGTGTGTAGATACTTTTCAATTACCTACCATCATTTGTACGACATTTCTAGCGCAATATACTATTTCATTTCATTTCATTATTTCATTTCATTTCATTTCATTTCATTTCAATTTGTTAATATTACCTATATGCAGATATAGGATAAGTTAGTATTTTTCTAGCACATACTATAATGTTGCATGGAACACCATTAAGAGTGGGCATAAAGCAAAATCACATACCTTTGAATTGATTTTTACTCATGTAAATCGCATTCAAATAAAAAAGTATTTTAACATGGGTATTAACATTATATATGGATGGACTGACATTGTGCAAAAACATAGTGGAATGAAAATTCCTCGATAGAAAAAAATCACAAAGTTGCCTCTAATATTCTTTTTTTTTCGTTTTGCTTAGATCATCGTGCATATAATTAAGCCATTTTTTATAAATAATATTACTAACTATGGCCTATGACCCTGACTGTGAACTTTTTTGAAATGTTCTATACTTTTCGATTTATTTAGATTATAAGGTTTTTTTCGCTTTGTTCCCGAAAAACAGTATCGTCCGTCTCATGTCTCGCGAACATTAGGCATAAGTTTTGTTTCATGTGAAATACCGCTTTTTGCTAGCTTTATGGGCATAAAGCTCTTAACTACATAAACCTATATATTATTTTACCCGATTGAATAACTGGCGTTTAAATAAATCTTAAAAATCTTATTTCTTTGCTTAATAGAAAATCCAATCTAATATCAATGTTACCAGTTGCATAAGAAACGCTAAGGTTCGCAATTTGTCTTTCACCGACTTCGATCCCCAACCACAAACCGCCGCGTTACGTGACTGAGTGTGATAGCTTCTTTACCAACGAGTACGACCGAATTAACAGACTGACTGGCAACAGAAAAGCAGATAAATATAATTACGAATAGACAAATGGTCGTCACGAGTAACAATCGTGCATCATGACCACTCATGACATAGTAGTGTAGCGGAATTTGTATTTTTCATGTCATGCTATTTATAAATATTACTTATACAGTTATAAAACGAATATCTATTTATCATACTTTCGAGTCCCGGCACAGTGACGGAAAGAAAAGCATTTTTTCTAATGATCTGGATATTTTCGGTAGACCGCATTAAGCGGAAAACTTTAAAATTAACGAGTTTTATTCCATGTTCTTTTAATTGGATGTAAGAAAACAGAAGAAGATAGGTATTAGGTATCTTCTTCTGTTTTTGTAACGATAATTCGTTACATCTATTATAATATAAATATATATGACATGTTAACTTTGTTATTTTATTGAAATAATTTTTGAAATTTTGATACAATGATATTGTTATTCTCAGTTCATGACCTTTTTAATATTTAGATATGAGTTCTGTGGTAATTTATTCGTTCTCTTCTCACCTGAATAGTTTCACGAAAGGGAGCAATTAATTCTCTCAGTCTAGTCACGAAAATTTTTCATTTTAATTAAACCTCCGACCGGAGGATCGTTGGCTAATTAACCCATTAAAACACAGACTCCTTTCATTTTGTCTTTTTTCCTTGAGCGTTCACTTTCTTGTGATTTTAAAAAACGAAGGTGAAAATATTAGTGGTCACAGAGCGGATACGAGCTTACGTAGCTAACCTAACCTACTCTACCTACGATTGCCAGACATGTTTTGACGTTGTCTTTATATTTTAAATTTTAAGAGAAAATATTTATCAAATAGATTTTATCCATCAACCATTCATGTCTAATGGATGCGAGTAATTATTACGACAGATTGACTAAAATTACGATACCAGCGATACGATACGATTACTAATGTTAATCCGAGCACTAATTGAATAAAATTTTCTCTGCAAAAACTAGAGGTAGGACGCCTCCTCCTCAAATAAAAATTCGGCTCTCCGTCGTCAGTTAATTAATCCATTAAAATTTTTTCATCACTTTAAATTACATTTCTGAGCAAAGAACGTGGTAAAAAGTGGGCAAAATATTTTATTTTCTTAATACTTCTTCGTGTTACGTTAATTAAATAACTCTGTCAGTATTTTCAATGAAGGAATAGATTTACATTTAATTAACTAAACGGTAAAAAAAACTAAGTACCTACCTGAGGTTCATATCTTAAAAATTATCATTTTTTAAAAGTAAATCTTTTTCTTACAGAATAATGTGAATTATCTTAACAGCCAAAATAAAAAGATTCGTAAAGAAAAGCCGGTATATAATCTTAAAAATAGGTATTTTGTATTTATTAAAAAAAATGTAGGTTAGAAAATAAAGTAAGGTAAAGTTTATTGTTAGTTAATCGCACCTTTTTACGTACGACTTCTTAGAATAAATAATAATTAAATTATATTACTCGATTAGCTTTCCGCCCCGCGGTTTCACCCGCGCATCCTTTTTTTACCCATTTAGAGATTGAATTTCAAAAAATCCTTTCTTATTCATCGTCTACATCTTAAAAACAATACCTGTGAAAAAACAGCTTTCTAGGTCTAAGGGTGAAGGCTGGGCTTTGATGAGTCAGTCCTTCTTATGTTTCATACCAAGAAACGGAAATAACTCCTAACTTTGAACCCCCTTCAGAGGTGGAATTTTAGAAAACGCTAAAACACGTGTTTCTTTATTTTTATTTGTTAGCCTAAAAACATAGTTTCATGGTTCTATTAGCTTCAAAAGTGACGGACTTCCGTGCAAACTTTCAACCCCTTTTTCACCCCCTTAAGGGTTGAATTTTAGAAAACGTTAAAACACATGTTTCTTTATTTTTAATTTTTAGCCTAAAAACAAAGTTTCATGGTTCTAGTTTCAAAAATGGTGGACTTCCGTACAAACTTTCAACCCCTTTTTCACCCCCTTAAGGGCTGAATTTCGAAAAATCCGTTCTTATTCTTTGGTCACGTTTTAAAAACAACACCTGTGAAAAAAAACAACTTTCCAGGTCTAAGGGTTTAGGCTGGGCGTTGATGAGTCAGTCAGGACTTCTGCTTTTATATAGGTATGTATATTGATAGATTTTCTTTTAGTAAGAAATTCAAATAACAATATAAAAATTATGTTGAATACTTTAACAATGGACGCTGGATTTTATGTAAGACAGCAAGACTACATCAACAATTTATTATATAATCTAGAACGATACGAAAATTTCCTAATCATGATTATTATTTACTAAGTAGATCAACCAGAAAATCATATATCACATGCTTCTATCAAAATAAATATAGGTATGAAACTTGTTGCCGTCATAAAAAGAAACGGCGCGAAACTCTGAAACAATAGACAATAGCACATGTCAGCCGACGTAAGGCCACGTACACAAAGCGAGTGCCTACAAGTACAGTCAACAAGACAAGCGGGTAAAGCTGCGATCATCTGAATGACGAAGCAATTACGTAGGTACATTCAGCGCCGAGCGCAGTCAGTCGAGGCAAGTGGTGAGATTGGTTTCAATAAAAGCGCAAACCCTCCCCATGTTTTTCTTTCATCACTCTACTTTGAATGGTGTTATTCAGCATTGTAATTACTGTGTTGTCTATAAAACCGATTTATAAGTAATAAGTCCCTTGTTTTCATTCAGGTAATTTTCAGAGTTAGAAGTTTGAAGGTAATTTTCCAAGATTAATTTACAGTTGTATAAATATTTTCTCACGCACGCTGAATTTGCTTTGACAATTTGGTAAGATAATTTAAATTGTGTTTTGTATTAATGAATAATTTAGTATCTTTGCAGAAATATATTTTAGGTTAAATCACGAGGGCAAACTAGTTAGCGAAATTACGACTTGTATAATTTATATTCTATGATTACATTACATTTCTATCACAAACAAATCAAAAGAGGCATAAACCCATTCACGGCACGTACCAAAGTCTAAAGAAATACGAGTAATAGCGTCCGACAACTCCAACAAACGAATCATTAAAGTCCGCTCTAAAAGTGCCCGCGGCTGCGCTGATTAATCATCGTGCTATGATTAATTAGTGGTGAAAACTCCGATGAAAAGCGCATCGATCCCCTGTCTATGCCCACCCTTGTACGGTAAATTAAAAATAAAAAATGCGAACGTTGAAAGATATCTTCTCTCCGAGACTGACCCCTTTGTTAAAAGCTTCGATATTCATTTAAGTTGGTCTTAATTATTACAATATACATATATGAAATATTAATAGATAGATAAGATAGGTAATACAATAAAAAAATACGGAATTCAACCTCTCAAGGGAGAATGGGGTATAAACGTTTTTTATTGTAATACAATTTCTGTAAAGACGTTTCCTTTTATTGCACGGGTTGGGACATTTTCATACCATTTTTCAGTTTTCAATAGGGGTGAACTGAGATGTTTTTTTCTTCTAATATTCACTCCTTAAGGAGGTAAAATAGACAATAATACAAATATTTAATAGCACACAATTTATTAAATTGCAGATAACATAAATAAAACAAACTTCGTTCTAATCATACTCCTCAATACGAAAGATTCGAAACATAGATAGTGTAAAAAATGTCACACAACTAGCGATCTTTATGAACAGCATTCATTTGTAAACACGTTTACAGGGTTGTTAACTAGAGAACATACTCTAACTGATTGCGTCGTTCATTGAAGTCGTTTGACGAACGAGCTCCCAGCCTACGATTTATACCCAAATAAGCCGTTACTCATATTACAGGGGGAGATTTAAATGTCGCTTTTTTAGATGAATATTTTACAGTTTGTTTGGACGGTCCCGTAACTCATTGTCAGCGAATTTAATACGTTAAGTGCATCCATTTATGAGAAAGTTTTAAATGCATTTTAGAATGATTGTGCAGATTGGATGACTAATGTCAGCCGTATTTTATTACTTTGAAAAATATTTTTTCGGTACCAATTTCCCGACTTCTGTATTTATCCGGCTAATTTCTCTCAGGCTCTCCGAGGCTCTCATTTGACGTGATAGTTTTTCGTTGTAACTTCGGTCCTTGACCTAGTGCTGTAGGTTATTCGATTTTTTAAAACTACCGTTTTGGCTTAGCGGTTACATATGCACATGCACAACGGTCACTTAAAATATAAATGGTATCGAAATACTGTTACATGAACATGACAATTTTTTTTACGACCGATACCGCACTTAAGGTGTTAAATAAAAATGAAAAAAAAATCGTCATATTTGAGACATGGCGAATCTATATGGGTTCCTTTAATGACTACAGAACGCTAAAAATCCGCTGTAATTTTAAATATTTAACTAAGTTTGTTGTACTAATTTAAGACTGTTCGCTGCGCTGCGGTTAAATTAGTTCGCAATACCGTGGGTAGTAAATTAATGGCAGACGTAATAAATTGATTTATTTATAACAATGTTGGGAACTCGGCACGATTAAGTTGGAAATATGACGGCGTGTCGAGAGTGGATGCCTCTCGGTATCCTCATAATTACAATAATTGCAAAAGTTTCGCACTACAGTCTTAACCGCGATGCTTTAGAGCCATTCATTTGTATTTATGCATGAAGCGTAAACAAGTCTTAATGGTGTATCTTTTTATATTTTCTTTGTGGAAGCTCTGAATCCGTCCCCGACGCGACGGATAAATGGATACCTTGAATTTAGACGGAGAAAAATCCTAGTTGAAGTTTACGAGTGTTTCATAATACTTGTGTCGAAACACGTAAAATTCGTGGAGGTTTCGTGCTTCGAGACGCAGCATCGTTGAGGGGGATGGGCCTCGTTTGGGCGCCGTTGTAAAAATATTCCGTAGAAATCGCGGTCCAACAAAACAAGTGCTACGTAAAAAGTAACAGATTACAGTTCCGAGTACCAACCACTCTCTCGTTTACAGCGGACGCGTTATGGGTCCTCTTTGTTCATGTGGTATACCTTCAGTATACTCTGAACATGAGCTGCTTTTCCCCTAAATATTTTTTCATTGCCCAGTTTAATAAATATTTTGTGATAGTAACAAAGGCTTTATTAAAAGAGGAATTTGAAAGGGCGGAAAGTAATTTACCAACTTCTGCATAATAATACATCTTTGCTATTATAAATAGGGTGCCTATACTGTTATTTCGGTTACAGTCATGCTGTTTTGCGTCGTCGCATCATAACCGTCGCTATATTTTAATATCTTAAACTACAAAAAAAAACATGTTCGGTGAGTAACTTTAAAACTACTATCCTTAAAAACTAAAGGCACCTAGCATACTTCCATCTGCTTAGTACACGAGATATTGCATCTTGCATGACAAGTCATATTGTACACAGCAAAATGCACCTGAGTCAACATCGCGACTCTATAAAACCGTTATCCTTTTCTATGCAGAATTTCTATAGAATGACAAATTAGCTTATCTAAATACGATTTGATGCATATGAAACAATGACTCGCTTATCTTGCCACGAATCAAGTTTGTTGGACTTGGGATATGAGGCTAGGCATTACGTCAGTTGATCGTCTGTGCTCTCTCAGCCATAATGTTGCGTATACACACTGAGCTAGCGAACGTCAACGGTCTAGAAGATTTAGTGAACACTCATTAGTTCGGTTCACGAGCCAATGCCTTTTATACAGACTTTTATATTATTACTAGATTTTCATCTCCCCGGATATTCATTTGAAACTTTTCCAATGACTCTTGTTACAAGTCAAATTATCACATGCAAGAAAGTCGCGGTGCCTACATATGTACATTCACACGATAAAAGCTCGTGTTGACACCAGATCCACGAAATTATCTAGAAAATATAATGCGGCACGAGTGTTGGCGCTTCTTAGCTACAAAATGTACATAATTAGAAAAGTTTTTACGAGCGGGGTCCCGCCATCGCGCCAAGTCGACGGTTGTCACCGCCTGACACGGCTCCCCATGTCCGGACGCGGGTTATCATTTTACCAAACAAATTATTTACAAATTGTAATTCTTGTTTGTGTTACGCTAATTTTAGAATGTTGTATTGTTTCTATAATTCATTATTATGATGTTTGTATGTGTAATTAATATTCAGACCTACGTTTCTAAACGAGGCCATATTTTCAATGTTTAGATTCCATTACTATAATTATGAAAACTAAATACCTATCCATGATTAATAACTTAGTGGAAGATTAGGCAGTCAATTATATGGGCAAATCATACGGAGAGATATTTACCACAGAAATTCGCAATGCATCAAGAAATTCTGCAAAATGAAATAACGAAGTCTTACAAATAGGAATAATCGTGGTATACATACTTACCTGCACATAATAAGTTAATGATTGTTGCATCAAGTTGAGATAACGAGGCAATAACCATACAAGGCTGGTTGTTCAACACAGTGCAATTTTTATGAGATAATACTTAATGAATACCTTAATAATTACTTATTGCTACTCTGAATTAAATAAGAAAGCATTTATTGGCAACGCTCCAAAAAGACGTAAATAGTCTCGAACCATCATAAATTCAGTTACTATTTTAAAGCATAGGTGTTCCTAGAATTAAATATCTACAAAAATAAAAGTGTATCTGTGGTTGTTAAAGAATCTGTGAAGTTGGCGAGGTCGTGTTATAAAAATAATTGCCGTTTTTGGCACGACACCGCGTCAACGGCGGGTTCCTTGTCCTAAATGAGTATAATTATAAAAGTTTTTATTACTAACTGCGCGCCAAAACCGCCTTCTAGGATCGTATGCCGTCTATTATGCGACTCGCGATGCGAAGGCTCATGACGATATCTCTGTTTCAAATTTAATTTAAGTTTATTTTCATTATGTTTTTAATATTAATAGTTGGTTTTGATGAGGTTGTTACATCGTATTCAATGATAAGACAAATACAGTGAAATGTAAACAACTTTTTTTATGACCAAAACGCAAGTCTATATTTTTTCTCTTCTCTGTCATAAAGTAATTTTACGTAATAAATTCATTGAATTATAATATTTTTTCCTTTGAATTTCCTTTCTTACTTGCATCTTCTATCATGGTAGATATATTTAAAACGACAACTTATTCTGAAAATCGGAATAGTTTTTTAATGTTTATAAAATATGCAATTTAACTTGCAGAAGCGAAAAAGCCTCGCAGATTTGTGGCCTCCCTTAAAGTAAATTGAATTCTTTCAGTCAAATTAATTCAACCCCATAATTAAAGTACCCTTTGGATTTAATTACGCGAATTCCATTCTAAGGAGAATTGTGTCCTAAAATTTTAAATATCCAGATCCAATAAGGATCTTCCATTTATAAAGACGGAAGATTCCTCTATTACTGGATCTACATACCTAAACCTGGATCTTCATGTAGATTCAGTAAAGGGAATTATTATATGTTACCTTGATTATAAAGAAAGAAAGGCGATATTTTAAATGTCTAAGTGATAAATGTCGAAAAGCACACCTCCATCACAGGTAAGATAGAGACCTAAAGATATGCTAGAATAAGAAATTAAATTTTCATTTGGGTACCTATCGACATGGATCGAAAGAGGTCAGAGTGCAGTTGGTGCACAATGAGCCGATTAGTTCTTAACGAACCCCGGGACGGATTCGGGACGGGGGAGGGACGGGAACGAGCAGGAAATAAACGGAAAACCACGTGAAGTTAGAAAATCCCTAGACGCCAGAGTTCGCATTCTTGGAACATGACTTTTCATAGCGTCGAATGTAAATGGGGTTTATTATGTAGGAAGTAGCTATTATGACTCGTAGATTTTTGTACAATTTGTTATTTTGTGACGTTTGATGAGTCGGTTGGTACTTCTTGAGAAAATCTATTCTGTAGGATATAAGATTTTCAATGTTACCTATGTTGAGATACATGTATAAAAATTGCGAATATAGTATTTAGTTAGAGCTCTCATAAAAATTTCGCTGATCGTATGCAGCATTAGGTACTCAATAATAATATGTGAAAGATAAACACATGTGAAAAAAGGAAATGTGATATGTAAGACTCGGTACGGTCAGCCAAGAAAGTGGTGTACCACTCTAAGGTTGAATGCCGCTTGCAGATTCATAGGTGATAAAGATTAGTTTCGCTTGCAGATCAATCTGACAACTTATGACAACGACATTATTATGCATCTCTTTCAGTGATATCTTTTTAGTTTGAACCTTGTTGTAATATTCGATGACTAGGAAACTAAATCAAAACTGGCACACCACTTTCTTGGCCGATCGTACCATGTTTCATTTAAATAATCGAAATTCCAATACAAAAAATAATTGAAAGCTAGGTACTAAATGTCTTTTTAGATTGGCATAGTGTCCTTGAACATGCATATCTGTCAAATGCAATAGGGTGAGGGTGACGGGACACGCCACGACACGCATGTCGCTGTGGCGTGGCGTGGCTGGAACACGCCACTCGCCGCGATATGCCACGTCCCAGTGATGTATGCGACGCTAACTCACATATTCTCCTCCTTGCTCACCCAACCGTACTGTGGAACACTAACACGGTATAAATTTCAACTTAAACCCACCACTTCACCTTAGAAATGTGTGAAATTCACACAATGAAGTTTTTCACAAGTTCACGGATGTTTTCACAGGCTAACTCTTTAAATTATTACGTTACGGCGCTCTTACCTGGGTATGTAGTGTGTTTGCCAAGATTTATGTATGACATCAACTTTCAATTCTCGTAAATTGTTAGTATAGAGGATAAACAACATGTTTTTAGTAGCAGCTTTTAATAATTGCTTTATCTGCGTAATGAAGCTTTTTATCAAAACATTTTCTTCTTGGAAATACCAGTAGCAATACTGCTAATAGGTTTACTTGAAAATAGAACACGATTTATAATAAATTCTCGGTATGGTGATTGAAAGTGAAGAAGGCAAGGCACGGGAGGTGGTGCTGTAAAAAGAAGACGCAATATCGAGAGCGGCGGAGCGTGACCGTCTCCACGACATTTGCATCCTATAAGGCACATGTCGTATCCACAAAGAAAAAGCGAACTGACTGAAAACTACTTAATAATATCTTTTGGCAATATAATACGCAAAAAACGGACAAAAAATTATAAGACCCTTACAACAGATCAATTAAAATGCGTCCACTTATCTTAGTGGGCCTTTCTCAACGAATAATATCTTACTTCTAAAAAAGCTTCGATAAGGCTTTGATTGTGCATGATGTCACTTGCTACGAGTATATTCATATTACGGTACTGAACTAATCGTATCAACAACTGTTTCGCAAACTAGGTATTGTTTATCTTTCATAGTTCATCATTATCATATTTAATTAATACTGAGCTATAGGGTATGTTTAATTTTTTATGGAAAACACATTTGAATCGGAAAAAAACCGGTCAAGTGCGAGTCGGACTCGCGCACCGAGGGTTCCGTACAAACTTATAAATAGTTCATTTATCACGAATAGTCTCGAGGATTGTTTTCGATTACCTTATTTGAGGTTGGTGCCAATTAAGCTAGACCTCTAAATTGTATGAGCGCCGATACATCTCAGAGGTCTATCTTAATTGGTGGTAACTATGTATATACGGGGACATCCTTTAATTTTCAATTTATTTCATTTTTTCCTTTATTTGTGCTGTAAGACCTTGCTTTTTGCCAAATTTCGTGATTCTAAGTCAACGGGAACTACCATATAGGTTTTCGACCCAAAACCTATAGGGTACTTCCCGTTGACCTAGAATTGTCAATTTTGGTTCAAAGCAAGGTCTTACTGCACAAGTAAAGGGAAAATTTCGAAAAATAAAAAAAGTTGAAAATTAAGGTAAATTTTGCTACTTACAAGTTTTCGCGAAAATCTAAATTTACCCATATCTTTTTATCTTGTTGACTCAGGACCTTGATTTTTATACACCTAATATACAAAAAAAATACAAAAATACAAAATGTTTATTTACCTTAAATGATTTTACAATTTACAGTACAGTATTCGAAGCCTCCTTTTAAGTATGAAATACCTGTATTAGGAGGCATCACTCTTCCATATCATACTTTATTATAAAGAGTTGGTTATAACAATAGGGACTATAGACTTCAGTATCTGGTATAAATTTCAACTTGCTAGGTCCACTCATTCCTGAGATAATCGGTGGTGACACACGGACAGACAGACAGACAGACAGACAGACAGACGGACAAGAAAGTGATCTTATAAGGGTTCCTTTTTTTACCTTTTGAGGTACGGAACCCTAAAAAAACGTAATGAACTTTGGGACATTAATTTGTGGTCGTGGTGTACTCGTACAAGAATATAAAATAAGGTAACAAAAAACATAGATTATTATTATTAAAACACAGATTTAAGACACATCTTTGGTACCACTTTTTTGTATAGTTCTACCATAAGTCATTTTAAGGTTATCCATTATTTACCAGACACTCTGCATAAGATGATAAACGATCAATCGGGACGAGCATGTTACTCTTGAACCTACTCTACTTTGGTAATAAAAGATTATCATTACTAATATTAGGTATATGATGAAACATAAACACTATCATGTCACTATGTACTTGTATCGCATTCATCTTTCGCTGTAAAACTATCGCCCGTCATAACTTTTGCTTTCTTTTTCACCCGCTATTTTTTGTTCGCAGAACTCTAAATGTCCGTGGTGAGACAGGGCCCTTAATGAAAACATAATATCGATGTCGCAGCACACTTATTGAACGACAAAATGATAAAGTTTATTGATAACAGCTCTTCGTTGCCTTTTAAAAGTTTTAAGAGGTGAAAACATACAAAAAATTTAACCACTATAAGTGTTCATAGTTTGCTATTCATGCTAGAAGTTTTTTTTGTAAAACTAACATTTTCTGTTTTTTTTTTTATATAGCCATCGGCTCTGTCTATATGAATATTAATAGATTTTCATATTCTAAAACAGGGGCAACGATTACAATAGTTGAACTATTAAGTACTGATTTGCTTAGAAAATGTCAATAGCCAAACTTTGACTACCTACTTAATTTAATCAATAACATCTTAAACTTAAATGTGCTCTGTCGTAAGGTTAAATGGCACAGACAGGTACAAGCAAAATTCCTAACACGTATTCGATTCTTGATTTCCTCAGAAAGAAAGACGCCTTTGCAACGAGATTCGATGCCCGTTTCGCAGCCGCAATATGTATGATAAATAAATTGCTATCCAATATCAAATGGAAGCTATACCGGTGAAATGTACAAAGCGTTTACTCATATTACATTTATGCCTACGAATGACTCGGTTGGAGGTTCGGGAGCCGATCTCTTCGCGCTGGCTGTGCCAGTAAAGTGCCACACCAGCGGTACTAAAAATGATTGAGTAAATAAGTTTTATTTTCGCCTTACATATCAGGAATTGAATTTATACAAGGCAGCTGATGATGATGATAAGACATCAGAAATACTTGAGCTGATGGTCAACGTTAAAACAATTTTATTAGAATAAAATATGAATACAATACAAAAGTAAAAAATATTGCCAGAACTAAGTAACTTACCTATATCAAATCTGGACAGAAAACTTCCTAGACCAATCCAAATAAGTATTTACGTCAGATATTGACTCGATATATTTGGCAAGTAAACACGGGGCTCTATTTACTATAAGGAAGCCTTATTCGTTTACCTGAATCCGATATTATTCCCGGCTATTGTCATTTGATATAGTGTCGAAAGTAAGGTAAGAAATCCCGCAATATCAGACCAATTTATGAAGATTACTCGCAATAATATAGCGACATAGGTACATTGGAAATGAAAACATATTTCATACAAGATTGAAGCACAAAATCATATAGGTAGCTATATAAATGAAGCGTAAGTAAAAAATCCCAATCCAAGAAATCGGAACAAAAAACACTCAGATACAAGACTTGATGTCATTCTGACTCGAGGACAAAGGAAATAAGAAATATTAAACGTGACTTGAATGTCAAGACGCTTTCCATACAATGATACGGGTTTGTGCCATCACACGTTGGATGTATGTAAACCATCCTGCTTTTATGGAAATGGCGTTATTATAACATTGAAACGAGATGCCGTTACCCCAGAGATTTGTAAGGAAAACGTTCAAATTGTCTTGTTTTTACATCATAGCGAGCGCTGCTCCAGCTTAATTGATATGAAGCGTTCCAAACGCTTATCATAATTTCATAGTCATTTATGAAAATATCTTAACAGTAGCAATATTCACTTGAAATGGTAATATCGATGAACGTTGAAGCTATTACAGAGGTACAACTAACTAATGGAGAAATCATTCCGTGGAAGTTTCATTTTCACTAACTTGAAATTATTTTTAAATTGAGCAACAAACGTTGCGCTCTGCGACATACACAAACAACTTTTACAAAATGATTTATAAGGTTTCAATTCATATCATAATAAACATTAAATATGGTAACACAAATATATATCAGTAAGATAAATATTGAGAAAATTGTCTGCATCATCAATTGGCATTAAAAAACTATTCACTGATTAACGATAAACCTGAATACAGTATTACTTAATTTCAAGAAGCATTTAATGTTCCGCCTCCACTCCTATATAAATAAAATAAAATTGTTATTATTTTTCTCAGAATTAGTAAACAGTTACCAAATTAGCATTAGGTTATAAATCCATATACTAATATTATAAAATGCGAATGTAACTCTGTCTACATATGTATCTATCTGTTTGTCTATTTTTATGAATTTAGGTATAGAGATAGATGGGACTTAGAGACGGATATAGGATTGATTTCATCACGGGAAAAGATGAGATCTGTCGGGAACGCAGGTGAAACCGCAGAGTAAAGCTAGTTACGGAAATTTTATTTTGTAAATAAGCCTAGGTATTTTTTATGGTAAATTATACCTATTAAATGGGTATCTAGTGTTCGCAAAGGAACGTCTGCCGTCCATGTTTCCCTGAAAACAACAACAATCTCAAGGAAAGCTTTTCTGGAAGCAGATAATGCGAGTAATGAAATAATGAGCAAAACTTAAACGAGCTGTAAAATTTATGTTTTGTGCAGCTTAAAAACAGCTCTCCGGAGATTTCCACCAACGGAACTGAGTTAACGTTTTGCTTTCTGTTTAGCTGCCTTTTTTCGTACAACTTGAATTTAGTTTGTGGCTGTTCGTGTTTTAGGAGTTTAAACTTTATGGTATATAAGTTTATTCGTATTTTAGAGGTACAGGTCACAAACAGTACAGGTCATAATAAACCCATTTTAGGTTTTATATACGTAATATTGATAATTGCATCGTGCTCATACTTCATCCTTATTCACGACCTGCTACTAATTCCAAAATTTCATTATTTTATTACCTATTTATTCGTTATATATTTTAAGCAGAACTAATAACAGCTATAGGCACTTAAATTAGAATTGTACTCACGTTAACCTCCTAATAAGATAAATTAAATTTTTATCTAGATAAACTTGTATAACCTAAATATCTGAGGAGCAAGAAGCAGATCAAAGTCAGGTTGGGATGTGAAACAACCGAGAGGGAGGGGCAACAAACAACGGGATTTATTGTTAATGGCCCACAGCCAGGCGTTAAACGCGATGAATTCCTTCCTTTAGACAAACAACGCAACAAACACTACATATATTGCTAATACGAATAGGATTATAGACATAAACATTGATGTTGCTCAGTCAATATGTTTATCTCAATTCTGAGACAGGTCGTGAAACTATTCTCGAACCAATTAACGTAAAAGATGACGTCATAAGTTGAAAACTATCTCTTCTATCTCTTGTTCGTAGGTTTATGTAATTTAGAAATTAAGCTGTAACAAAGTAAGTAGATTTCACGCGGTAACAAGACTGTACAACTCGCTCGAGTGTGTCGTCCTCGGCTAACTTTCTAGACGAGAAGTCAACATAGAAGAAAACGCTACCTTCCAACATAAACGGGCGACTAAACATTTATCTTATGCGGAATATCGATGAGAAAATGAATATATTTTTAATGCTTTAATGTCGAGTTTCTCTCTGCTGGCTCAAACTTTATTGCCCGTAAAATAGTCAGCGGCGAAGTCTCACTTTGTTTCAAACGGCACAGGATGTAGTTTGGGGAGAGAAACTTTGTGAAAATATTGTTTTGGATATTAATTGCTCGTGTTTTCAGTGTTTTGCATGCATTCTGTGATACCCATATTGTGAAAATTATCACTACAAACACGTGTGTAATAATCCAAGGACTTTTATTCAAAAGCTTTTCACAATGGACTGGCACAAAAGCGCGGTCAAACATGAACGTTGTTCATAAACCAAACGAAATTATTGTGAACAAAAAACGCTATAACTGTAATATTTACATTAACAACCAACAACTCCCGCCATAAGGGTTTCATTTCAACCATTCCAGGTACGAATGGAACCTATAACAAAACGAATAATCCCGTTCGAGCGTTAAAAATGTAAAAGTGGCATCTTTTTTCCCCTTCAATCCCTTTCTCCGAAGATTAGAAAACACGTTTGAGAGAGCTCTTGAACAATTTTCCGTTTACGTAGCGGTAATTGTCTTAGAACAGGCACGAATAGCTACCTCTCAGGCGGCGCGCGGCGGCAGAGGCGAGCGCACTGCGGTAGCCGCGCCGCATACCCCGGTGGTGGTGGCTTCCTCCGAAACCTCCGATACGGTACGTGCACTGAATGTGAAAACTACCTGTACTGATTTTATTTTTGCCTCCCTCGCTCTTGATTCAACTATCAAATAGTTATCTGCGGTGCCCCCATGATTCCGCTTACGTTTGCCTTAAACTTACCGCATCAAACTTTGAAGTCTAATTTTCTTAGAGTTACGTACAAGGGTGTCTATTTTATTTCCTGTTTTACGTTTCGGTTCTAACGTTTCCTTTTGTGTAAATTATGCAGAAATCAATTCGGAACAGTATGCTAGGCGCTGGTAAATAATTCAGTGCTGATTGTAACGAGGGTCCGAGTCCACACTAAATGTTCCCAGAAAACCTTGCGGTCGACAAACAAGCTTTGTTTTCCTTATCTCTGTTAAGAATCGTTCTCACCCAGTCTAGAGTCTTTGTTCCGATAATTTTACTTATTGATTTTCGTTGAATTGAAGGATTTTGAAAACAGAAGACACAACCTAAATTAATTTACTAAGTTTTGTATGAAATTTGAAGGACACTACAGATTATTTCAAAGGGTAACAATATTGAGAGGGTTCCAAATGAAATCATAATGGGGCCGCTGCCTGCTCTAGATTCCGCCGGCGTCCACTGTCTACCGTACTCCCATTCATTTAATTATTTCATTAAAATAATCTTTGTCAAAGACTGCGTGGTCTGCAGCCTGCACTACCTATACCGGATCAATACTATTAGGTATTATTCTTTAAATATGTTGAAAACTCAAGCATCTTATTTCAAACAGCTTTAATCACCGAAATATTTTTTGTAAGAAAAAGCAATACAAATGACTAAAGACATACCGCTGTCCGCATCGGCGCTAAAACAGTATAAATAGCCTTAAAATCTAATCGTTTTCTGCAAAGATTTTTCCATGAAAAGTTTTCCACTTCAAACTTCGCCACTTCGCCGAAGCCAAGTCGCGTTTAACAAAGCTTTTTCATACTTACATTTTTATATCAGGAATGGAACGTCACGCTCGGTTTCATAGCCACTCGTACGCCCGACCGCGAAAAGAACGCGTAGACCGGTAATAGGTGACGCTTTATACGATATTCCAGTCACGTTTAGAATTCCTTATATTTCATCTTTTTCTACGCCCCCGAAAAATGTCATCGAATACACATTTTCCCGTAATCCTCATAAGTCTCATGGCCTCGACGAGCTCCGGCCGGAGCTCGCGTCATGTGACTCCGACTCCGAACGCATCCCCTCGGCCTCACCCGCGACAACTAGTTCACGCCGCGCGCCGCGTCGTGACTCGCATCTGACATCACGCACTCTATAATTAGGTAATAATTCTCTCATATTATTAAAACAATCTCCATAACATTAACTGCCATTTCATAACCGTGAAATTTCCAAGTCGTATAATTTTGAAAACAGTAATTCATAAAGGTGTCTGAGTAAGAAAATCTCAAGAGAAACTTTTAATTGACTGCGAGGAGTGTGGGCGTTTTGCTAGCCTAGACAGATCCAGGCGCATGTTAGGATTTAGGGTCGAATCCTGCTCCTTATCGGGAACAGGTTGGAACATGCACCTTGCTCCGGAAGTTTTCGACAACAGTCCAACTAGTTTGGAAGCTTGGAAGGAAACTCTATCAGATACGTGAGCGGGAGCGATTACCTCAAGCCACTGCAACATTGTAACTCTCGGACGACATGCATTAGCAATATGCTTTGTAATTTGTAACACTGTTTATGGTACCTATGTGTACCGCTACCTTTTACTTGCATCGCATACATAAATATAAGTCAACAGTTTATTGTTTGTTTTTTCAAAGTTCTTTGACTCTTGTTGTGAATAACGGCTGTTTTTCGGTTAAAGTGATTATTTTATTTTTGTAATTCCAAATTGACGTTTGGCTATATACCTAAATATAATTTGGGCTAAAAAAAATGCTTGGTCCCAGCTACCTCATTGCCAAATTTCATGGCTATACGTCCAGTCAGATTGTATAACTAAGTTCGTATAAAGAAGGTTAGCTCATTGTAAAAAAGCACCAATAGACAGTTTGAAAAGCTATCTAATAAAAAATGTTCTATTATATCAAAATAGATTTATTTATGAACTCCAGAACTCAGAAGTCGTAAACAAAGATTATTTGTTTTCTGAAGTAAATACTCGTACTATTGCGATCACTTGACCTCGGAAATAGTAATAAATAGAAAATAATAGCTGGAAAAGTTTTGCCGTTTTTACTTCTTTAGTGACAGAATTTAAACAATAAAACTTGTCGGATTGGTAGAAAATAAAATAGACTCCTATTTTTAAACAACAACAGTTTTTATGAGTAATCACTACGTACATTCTGACACATAAATTTTGATAGTATAACTTATTCTTTCCGTGTTAATTATTTATTGCGGTGTTAAAAATGTGGCAATAGCAATATAATATATCATTACAAATTTTATAATTATAACTAATTTGTAGTTTTGGACTTAGGAGTTTAATATGCCGTTAGTACCTACATCAATTTCTAGTTAGAACGTATATTTCGGTTAACTAAACATATAATGCAGGGTATAAGATATTTTTCGATACATACTTAGGTTATATAGGTATTATATTCACCTATGCGTCTCAAGTCGATATGGTGTTAGTTTCGATGAAGTAGCAAACTCCTTAGTCGACTTAACAGTGGCAATATTTCAACACATAGTGTTTCGTGCGGGCACTAACTAGTGAACACAGCTGGAGTTGCGGTGCAGTGACAATGTTTGGACGCCACATCCTTGGGGCGGGCGCCGTGCGTCGCATCCGCAATGAGCGCGCCGGACGACCGCCCGCTCGCCCGCTTGCCCGCCCGCCCGGACGGCCGCTACTCTAATTTATAGCAACGGTTAATTACCTACAAGAATCTGACTCAGCTCGGCTTGGACAACAAAGCCGGCCCGCAATGGACCCGACTGTTTGTTGTGCAGAGACAGCTAATCAATCTGATGCTATTAGCGAACGTGGACGATTGCTAGCCCCACATGCATTTTTATTACCATTTATATGTAGCAAAGGAGAGTGGCTTAACGAGGATGTCTTTTTGTCATTGCTCCGGGTGCACCTCTCGCCCTCCCTTTGAAAAGTAATTAATATGCATAATGTGTATCGAGCTGAATACTAGGAAAAGTTATGTTATTTACGGGACTTTGATTAAGACTTTATATTCATAAAGCACATTTAATTATTATGTTAACGAAATCTTCTTTTGAATAAATTATTAGACGCGGTCCGTCAAAGGGAATTATTTCTTCATTATTATATTCTGACGAAAAGTATTTGGTTGAAGAAATCACCAAAGCAGAAGTTTAAATAAAAAATCTCAATCTGAGGCGAGCGTAGGTACCAACTACACAACATCAACCTACCTTCATTTCGTAAGAAGTACGTATATGAACATAAAAAATGCATTCATTCCGACGAAAGTAGTAAAATACAAACGAATGTTTTGTTTTTAGTACTAGAGAGGTCTCAGGGAGGTGTTTTCGGTGTTAAATTATGCAGAAATCAATTCCTTTCACGGACGAGGCCCCCGCTTTACCTTCTGATAAATAATACATCTGTAATTGTAACCAGGTCTTGCTAGGACTTAGGAATGTTTTCAGTTATGCTCAGTTTAACGGGTAAAAGAAATACTGCTGCTCTCAAATAAATACATGTCTGATGATTACGTTTGAATAAATCTTGATCTCACTAACAATACAATTTAAATCACTAAATATAATAGTATTACTTAAAAATTTCCGGATAAAAAGACTATATTATCATCATATCATAGTTAGGTAAGTACATGTAATATTTACCTGCAATATTCAGCTGAAGCTAAAATGTTGTCTCGTTTGCATTATCTCAAAACTAGAAGAGCTACTCAATATATTAACAAGTTAACGCCCATAATGTCTGAGGCACTTAGTATCGCCTCCCCGTTATTGATAGCGCCAGGGAATACTATTTCATATTTAACTGAGCCACTGTTATATTCCTGTACAATCATAACTTGTATATCTACTACACATGCATTCTGTAAGCGTTTGACGTCACGTGCTTTTCTTACATTGGAGATATTGGTTGCCTTCGATACGATGATATCGATACAGATACAGCATTTTATTAAACGGTTCTAAAGTTATGTTTCAATCGAGCTGGATGGGACTCAAGTGCTTAATAAAAGTAGTTGTGGATTTCTAAAGCAATTAGCCATTTTCGTGTTGAACTGAACACTCGTTGCCTGTTTTATATACATATTATTTCTTTATACTGTGGTTATAATTTGATAATTTTCATATTTTTGTATCGCTTTTAAACGTTACATTTAGTTCCTGTGTGTTTTAGACCGATACTTTTTACTAGATTCAACATTTCGAATTTTTATGGAGTATTTGTTGTATCGTTCCACTTGGTGGAAACGTGAGCCGTCAACATTGGTGCCAATATCGAAATCCAATCAACGTTCTGTGATTGACAGTCAAAGCTGCCCGACCAACCTACAGGACATGTATTCAATATTCACTTGTCACTATAGTTAAATGTTCACGCAATATAATATTGGCTTATTAATAAGCTCCGAATTGGTGACCTAAATGTTGAAGTCTCGATCTTTATTTACTTTGATATTTATTAAGTACTCATCTTTTGCAGGAAACCTCTTTTTACGACATCTCTTAGTTTGAATTTTTATGATGTAGGTTCAACCTATAGTTTCCGTGTAATATATGATCGTTGCCAATATTTTCTGCCTGAATCTTCTAACACCTTCAACCATAATCGACAATTATTACTACGTGATATGATGATTGTTATGCGAAATGCAGATTCAACGCAGACGAGGTCTGGGCGGAATGCGTTCACAATCAGTTTTGTACATAGTAGAGTTTCAACATAGTAGAGCAACTCGCTTTGTGCATTAGTCGCTTGGGTCTGACCCCCAGTCCACTTTAAGACCGCTTTATATTGAAGTGCTAAACCTAGTTCATGAGTTTTAGTTCAATCACTGCATCTTAGTAATAAACCGATCTGTTAGTCAATCGTAACTTTAGTATGAAGTTGTTTAACTAAATGAAGATAATCTAAGCCTTAAATCGTATATTTATTTATGCACTAACTACCTACTTATACATAGTAGACATTATTGATTAATTACTAACAACCCAACTAGTCCAGTGGAATAGATTACAAGTAGGACCTTGATTTCAAAAACCACTAAGTGACCTGTTGTCGTACAACATCGACACCAGTGCGAATAGGACAGACTTTGCGGTCACGAAGTGAAGACAAATGTCTTTGGTATACAAACTTCAATCATTGTCACTGGCAGTAATAATGTGTTACTATATTTTTTTATTTAGGTAGGTACCTACATATAAAAATATCTATAGGTATATGAAAAGACTAGTCTTACGCACAACCTAAAACCCCTAGGGTTAGAAACTTTACAAGGTTACTTTTGTATGCCAGAAAATAGTACAAGTATTCCACATTTTAATTAGTAGGAAGGTGTAAAAATCGTAGGTGTAATTTATAGTGTAAAACTAAATGGGGGAGTTAGTAAAAAACCCGATCCAATAAAAGGGCCTGCCGTTGTTTCTAGGCCACTCCATTGGTCTCATTGAAAACCTGCCTGAAATATAGACTAAAGTGGCATTTGTGAAGCCCGGGGCGCACACCGTCGAATACAAATAAAATTTACTCGATACGCGAACTACTGTGCGCTCCGGTCGTATACAGATCTGATTCAGCTTATAACTAAATAATCTCGTTACGCGGAAGATAACGAACTATCAATTAAGCTCGTGTTTGTGTGTAGCATAATAATATGAAATAATTACACATTTGCTTGTCTGCATAAAAAAGCGGTTTGTTGATAAAACAATTTTTACGATACTTATTGTTTAATGCTTCAATAAAATACTATGTCCGTCCATCTATCTCCAAATAATTAAAAATAGCTAAATATTTTCAAGAGTAATACCATATCGATGCGTAATACCTACATATAAATTATAGTAAGAATAATCCAACATTCAGACTACGAAGATATTATTTAAGAAACGAAAATATATGATCGTGTACGATGTACGGATACAACATAATTCTTGCTATTTACTATGATATAAATAATTCCTGGCAATAAAAGAGAACGTATGGCATCATTCCAAAACATACCCACTGAAATATCCTGATACTTGTACCTTACAGGGGGCAACACTCAGAGAAAACGAGAACCCTTTTTCCAATAAGTATGATCGAACGTCGGAGTTTCACGTTGAAGCTCGAAATTCTTGGGCAGTTCAAAACAAGTTCGGGGCAGCTCTGGGCGGCGGCGGCGGCAATATCGGCAAGTTGGCCGGCCGCAGCTGGCATGCCGCCGCCAATGTCTCAATAATCCTCAAGGTACCCTCCTAATCGACTCTTCCTTAGTTCCGCACAAGTGTGACTAACTGATTAATTCTGCGAGTCAGTACGTGCCCGGTCTGTCTTTGCCCATTATTGTTTGTCCTCACACTTTCGGACGCTCGTGTCCCATTATTGAACGATATTTGGACTATTATTGCGGAGCCTTCTATTTATGTGTTATCGAAGGGCGGCCGTTACACTAAGGCATATAGTTTGGGATTGTAATTGCTGCTATTTTGTTAGATTGAATCCGATTTTATCTGCTTTGTTTAATGATTTGTACTTGTTTGTGTTCTGAATATTGTGGGTACTAGCAGTTATGTATGAATGCCATTATCATATTTTATTAAACTAGATCTTTTGTATAGTTACAAATTGGAACTACCTTTTTCGCAGAACCTTGACCAAACTCGAATTCTTACCACATCAAGATTAATTACCATCACTTTGAGTCATTTAAATGTATAACCTCGGTCAACAAATTAAATAATTCGTTTAGTGGTTTACATTATAATTTCATGAAATGAAAACAGAGTTAATATTGGCCCGGGTTTATGTTTTACAAACTTTGTAATTAGTTCGTAACGGCAATGATAAACAGTTTACTGAAGTTATATTAGTAGCTATTTCATACTTATAAATAATTTAGTGCTCAATATAAATAATAAGGAATTGGCAGAGTGCTCCAGTTGTAGGAATTATTACGACATGTCATGTAACAAACTATAAATTATAAGACTAATGTAATCATATTTAAATGCAACAGTTACGATTTAACTAAATTGATGCTAGTGTATAAATGTTAATTTTACTATCAATTTATGTACAAAATACAGTAAGTATTTCAATGTAAACTAATTTCAAAACACGATAGTTGATCTCAAGAAGTTAGTAGGTTTTGAATTTGATCTAAATTTAATGAACGCCTTAAAGGTAGTTAAAGAACATTTAGCAATAAATTCTCATAAACGCTTATTGAAATTAGCTAAAATGAAATATAGCTTTTATACCGAACAAAATAAGCGAAGCTTTCAGATACACTCTCCAAGACTATTAAGAAAAGCTGTCTATAGGTAGCTATTAACCATCTCTGTTGTTGTTAACTCCTTGCTCTGTTAATTGGTGTAGTCTTGATTCCTGTGAGCTTTTTCCGATAAAATGAAGATTGCTCCACTTGTTGGCCCCTGAGGGGGACATTTGCGCGATGGTGGGGGCAGGGGGGCTAGATAAAACGAGGGTAGATCGCCAATAACTCGCTCCATTGTTTGTTGGCGGCTGACTTAATAAGTTCCCCGAATTTATTATGATTTGTAGGCTCCCTTGTCGTCTTATTATGAGGCTTTTAACCATACTCAAACCGCACAGTGCTCTTTCTGCAAATAGTATACCCTCGCCAATTTGTGCTTTTATAACCGCCTTAAAAAATACTGTCTCCGATATACGCACGGCCTTGGGCACGATTATCGCACAAACTACGAGAATCTTGCTCATTTTTATCATGTATTGCTCTCTGAATAAATACATACGGCGGTTTATGTCGTGTTAGGAAAAGAGGGGCTTTCCAAAGTAATTGTTTGATATTTTATTATAAAATATCTTCACTTACCCTAATAACTAAAGTAAGTTACTTGCATTTATTTTACCCCAAGACTATTTAAGTGACAAATATTTAAAGTTTAGTACTAGATATCTTGAAATTAAAACTGGTACCAAAAGATCTTGTGACATTTCATAATCATCTTGGATAAACTAGCTAAAAACATAACCCCACCAAAACTCATTAAAATCTCGAAGAATACCATTATTCTGAATAATCGCAATAAATCATTTCTTTTCTATGTTGGCCAATTCCCAAAACAATTACGACTATAAATAGAAAAATCAGAGAAAGAGTAAAGAGATGAAGAAAACCCAAGTGGATAATCTTACTTAAACATTATTGAAAATTAGGAGACTTCTGGTACAAACATGGATCATAAAATTCATGGTAGTCTGTAGGATGATCCGCGGACATCTGAAAAATTTGATGTTGATAAATTACCAAGGAATAATGTGAGATGTGACGTCCCGTAAGTTAGTGATCCGTGTCTTAAAGTCGCTGTTTAATTTGGCAACAAGGCTGCGACCGAGATTTCTGCCGTAAACAAAATGTCTCTAACTGTATTTTTAGGATAAAACTTATTTTACAATGGAATTAGATCTTTCTTACAGGATCAAGGTCTATTTGTAATTGCAATCGTTTTAAATTTACTGGCAACCCCGGTGTTCCCCAGGGATCAGCTCTCTTCACTTTTCTACATATCAACGGCTGACTAAAGCCAGCGGTATCTTTAGATATGCAGACGACATCACTATTGCGGAAATATATTTTTCAGGAAATTCCATCCACAACATTGTCCTCCTCCTCATTATGGATGCACTGACATCTGACATACAGGAGGAGGCACCCTGGTGTATGCTGTTTGCCGATGACATTGTTCTTGTTGGAGAGAATGCAATCGAGGTCCAGAACAGACTGGAAAAGTGGCGGGAAAAATTGGAAAGTGTCGGACTGAGGATCAGCAGAACAAAAACTGAACACCGGTTCTGCGACTTCGGTGGTACATCTAGTTTTTCCCATATAGCCTTAAATGGTGAATTCCTACCAGTCTGTTCAGATTTCAGGTACCTTGGTTCCCTGATCCAAAACGACGGTGACATTGTCCGAGATGTGACGAACAGGATTAATGCAGGATGGATGAAATGGCGGCAGGTTTCTGGGACAACATGTGACCGACGAATGCCCATGAAACTTAAAGGGAAAATTTATAAAACCGTCATAAGACCTGTCGTAATGTATGGATCTGAATGTTGGGCAATGAAAGAGGTGAATGAGAGAAGAGTGCATGTGGCTGAGATGCGAATGCTGAGGTGGATGTGTGGCGTTACGAGAATGGATAAGATAAGGAATGAGTATATCAGAGGAAGCTTGAAAGTAGCACCAGTGACTGAAAAGATGAAAGGAAATAGATTGGCTTGGTATGGGCATGTCATAAGGAGGGATGAAAGGCATGTAACAAAAAGAGTATTGAGCATGAGTGTGGATGGATATAGAGGTAGAGGAAGGCCGAAGAAGGTATGGATGGACTGCGTGAAGAATGATATGCATATGAAAGGTGTGAGTACGGAGACGACTAGTGATAGAGCGGAGTGGAAGAGGAAAACATGTTGTGCCGACAACCGTGCCGTGTCCTAGCGTGGGATAAGGAAGAGAAGAAGAAGAAAATTGTCGACATCCCACATATACCTAAGGACACAACATTTCACACCTCATCGTTCCTTACAAATCTAAGAATTTACATCCGGGGTCTGTTTCCTTACACAATCCATATATTTTCATGGCCATGGAGTGAATAGTCATTTTCAAGGAAAAGCTCGTCCTAGTCCTCGACCTCGTCATGATTTTTATTGGAGTCAGTCGATGGTCAAACGTAGGCCCATTTTACACAAGGTATAACCACGTCACACACATGTTGATAAGAATGAACCATTTTATTATTTTATCTGGATTCACACTTGTTTAACAACATTACATCAGTTATCCTACAAGAGCTAATTACCCTGGTTTTTCAGTGTAAGCAAAATCTTAAATGACTTTACAAAAGCCAACAAATAAAATGGAGTGCATTTCGTGGGTGAGCGTCATTAACGGGTGTCCGTCGAAATGTAGCGGCGACACGCTCGTTAATCATCACTAATAATACCACTGCCATAGATTCAAAGAATGATGGAAACGTCCTTCATACGCTAATGTGATATTTTAGGATTTGCTACCTTGCTGTGCTAATTTTGCATTTGCGAATTAATGAGAGTTCTACATTTCAACGTATGTACACCTAAAATATATAAGAGATAAAAGAACCGTGTATCTTTGATAAATACTGAATCAAGAATTGTAAGTTACTTTAATTTCAAAGCAACCGAAAATCTCTTTCTGCTACTCCTAATTCCAAATTTGATCTTATCTCCTTCCCAAGCTTATTTTTTTACTACTTACGAGTATCATACAGTCTATAATTTAAAAAAATTATGAAAAAAAAATCATATACATATATTATGTCTAAATTTAATACGCCGGCATCAACTATGGAACCAAAGAATGCAGTTCCGGTGGCACCGAAAATTTTTGCCCGCAACATCATCAGCCACTGTCTCGTAAACAAACACCTATTCACCATAGTGTGAGGTTCACCACAGCTCCCTATGTAGAGGAATCATGGAGGCAGAAGAAACGCCACAGCACGTGCTTATGGAATGAAGGAGCGTGGCAAAGATCCTCCTGTCACCAGCATCGCTTTTGGAAGCCTTCAGCAGTCTAAAAAGGCTGTTAGTCATCAACTATCTAACCACGTATTTTTTAATAAGTACCTTACCACCGTGTTATGGTATCGTCACGGTGTATTCCATCACCAAAAGCTCAAGCTCATTAAAGCATTTGAATTCACGACCTTCGTCGTGGAATTTGACGAGATATCATCGCGACGCGAGAAATTTGCACCAACTTATTCATTATAATTATTCCGTAAAGTAAACAAAATATAACGAGCCATTTAACACTGTCATTCTAAATAACGCAGACGGTCGATCTAAAGTAGCCTACACCCAAAATTAACTAAGTAGCTGTAGACTGAAATAACACCTGGTATCCTAAATCAAATCAGTTGAAAGTGTATTTGGTAAACGAAAACATTTTCTTAAAATCAAGGTTCTTTTTATAATAAGTTCTTTAATTTTTTTTTAATGTATCAATCACAATATCTTCTATGTTCGCTAATTTATAGTGTCTGAAAGGAAATAAAGTAATTTAATTGCAAGGCATTAGTAACCATGATTCACTACCAACTAGCATTCAGGGTTAGTAGCGCTTCAAATCCGTATTTATGTATCGAAATACGTAGCAACTGTGATTCGTAACTTGAACGTTTTGAACTATTGTTATGGTTTCCTTCCTGAAGGAATGCATTGGAAAGGTCATGAATTTCCGAATCCTATCTTATATCCTATATTATAGCTATTTGGGCCATTTTTTATTTATAAATACTGTTGGTTTTAATGTTCGTATAATTTTATATTGTTCTTAGTAAAAATATTATGGTAATTTTTTCAATAAATATTCATCACACATAGCTATCGGAACCCAAACTATACAAATCTTTAAAATATATGAAAACCAGATAACTAATAAACCTTCTAAAATACACAGTTACAGAACAAACAGATAGTTAGGTATGTGCCTGGACATATATGCTCTAGATAAGAATCGAACCCGTATCCGCGAGACCTTACTAACGGAGCCTTTAAACGATAAATACTTCTGTGTCATCAATGCTTTATCTACTAAGTTTGAACAAAGAGTTAAAAAAATCCGAGAAACAAAATTCAATTATAAACAAGATCGCAAGTATCTAAGCGCAAAGCCTCAAGAAAACAATATCTTAGTAATGGATAAGTTTTAAATTGCAATGCGCTATCCGATTACACGGAAAAATAGAGAAGTTTGTATTTTAAAGTAATTAGCAGTTACTCTGTTGTCCCTCCGCGCGTAATGAAGATAATTCACTATACAGACTCGGTGGGCGGGATGTCTCGGTAATTGAATCCAACAACATTCGAGGATAACTCCGACTGCAGCGAAACTCTTTCACAGGACCCCTGAATGAAATAGCAATGGCATGTGTTTCTTTATTGCGTTCCTATTTATGTTTAATTACGAAATTGAAGTAGGAACTGGGATCTGTAAACTTTTAACTCGCAATTTTGTTGCTTGTAATAATTAAACTTCTTGGTTTAAACTGATTGGTTTTCTGGAAACAAGAGCTCTATTTCATGCAGTGATAATATTCAAGCTTACATTAATTCAATATTAATTTTATATTGCAAGATTGATTGAGTATCTATTGAATAGCTTTTGAATCAGACTATTTTACTAAATAATACAATAAGGTGCTGCGCTATAGTATGCTAGGAGATACTCAAGTGTCCAGAAGTGTGGGGGGCAATAAAGCTACCCAAAAGCAATCGGTCGGTCCTAGCCAGCACAATACAGCGCGCCACTCTATTCCCACTGTTCTCTCCGCTCACCGAGGAACGAGTGCAATTTCCCGCGTTCCGTATCGCGGGCGACGTACAAAAATTGCTTTTCTGAACGTGAAAATATAGAGAAAAAAACAACACAGTGCCATGCAAATTTTTGTAAAGTCATTCGAAGGCGTGCGTTTGTATTTCTCGGGTGAGGGTAAGGAAGGCGAACGATTGTCGCGGGGAATTTCTTTATTTTGTAAGAGGGATATTGCGCGTCGGGTGCAGACGAGGCAGCCAGCTGCCGCCGCCCGAATGAGCGTTGTTTACCGGCGGCGACCGGCAATTCACCCGCATCCAGCTCAAATGCACTCCTATGTCACGATCTCTTATTGAACAACGCTATCTTCCATTGTACATCCAAATTAGTCCAGACCGATCTAACACGGTACTAAATCATGAGAACGACGCTACACAGACGATTCGGGCGTGTTTATCCAACAAAAGTTGTTTTCCTGACGTCAGCGGGCGCAGGTCTTGGCCCGGCTCGGGGTCAAGGCTCGATTTGCTCGTAAATACAAATAAATAGGATACCGTCTGAATCTCATTCCCTGATGCTTATCATATTTTATGGTATTGTAAACTAGCGTACGAATGTTGTAATAAGCAGGGTATTGTTTTATTGCTTCGGTTTCATTACACCTAACTAATGTATTGATGGTTTGGTATATTTTTAATTACTATTTTACAATCTTCTTCTTGGTTTAAACTAAATTCAACGTCAACATTCATAAGCAGTTCAACTAAAATGTTAGTGCTCTTTAAACTCAATATATTTTCATTACATTGAAAGAGCCGATCACAATTAATAAACGGATATAATTTGTTATCCAAACAGCCACGTGGTGTGGTAAGCAATGTTCGCCCACATAAATGTGCCCATTTGCTACTTGTCATGTTTTTCCGCCCTCAGTTCCCGCCCTTAACACTTCCACAGAACTAACGGAAAAGCAAATGACTAACTCGTAATATGTTTTCTAATCTATGTACTATTATAAAGCTGTTACACAATTTGTCAGCCTTTGCCTTTCCCTTTTAATTTACATTTATATATGAGCTTTTAGTGAACCTTTGTTTTCCAATTTATATACTTTAGAAGGGATAAAATAAATTAATGAATATAATTAAACGTTTCATTTGATTATAAAATATTTGTTTCTACAACTACTTTGGTTATGTCATTGATCTAAATACGCGTCGTGCTCTTGACTTATTGACGTCCGCTCCTAAATTATTGCCTGTTTATTTGGCTCTGTATTTTCGCTGGCGGGATCTATTGTTATACCATCTACTCGATGTCAGGTATTCAAGGACTTTGGGAAACCAATAAATTTATCATGAACAGGTATTTACTTGGTACAAATTTTTGGAGAAAGCTGTTGTAAAAATTTCATTTCAGACATTATATAGGTGAATAAAAGTATTAAATGAAGGTTATATTCCACCAAAACTTATTCAAATCCGTTTATCTGATCAGAAGCCGAGTAACAAACATACATAAACATGCTTTCTTATTTCTAATGTAAGTAGGAAGTATGATGATTAAAATATTCAAAGATAATATTTCCAACGTGATATCCAAACTATACAAGCTAACTATA
This sequence comes from Ochropacha duplaris, assembly GCA_951361185.1. Lineage (NCBI taxonomy): Eukaryota > Metazoa > Arthropoda > Insecta > Lepidoptera > Drepanidae > Ochropacha > Ochropacha duplaris. The sequence goes on from OX592691.1 coordinate 10,492,065, forward strand.
AAATTTTGTTTCCAGGTTACGTTGCCGCCTTGTAGCCGGGAGATAATTTGCGAAAAGGTAAGTCCTCGTAAGCATCTATTTGTATTCACGAGCATGTGAACTGTTCTCGGCGGCAAACGTGGTCTCTCGATTCCCTCCTTTTTAAGATCGAATATTCAATGAGATTCCAACAGAAAAACATACAAAAAAACTACGAAACCTAATAAGCAATCAGGTATAAAAAAAATGCCGACAATCGATAACGGTAAATTCGACGAAATATTTTTGGGGACATCGACGAGTAGGTACCTCTCCTAATGCGATTCTAATGCTATGTTCGAAGAGTCAATAAAATTTAAGTGTAATTTTCTCGATTCATTTGAATATACAAAATCTCGTTATCGTTTGAGTACGTACTACGTCGAAGAGAAATAGTGATTTATAAGTTGAAGATATTATTTCACGATTCCGATTCGACGGGAAAAAATTGTATCTCTAAAATGAGATGTTACATTCCGTTTCGGCCGCGGAGTTTACGAGTTTCATCGAGCTCGCTTTCGTCTTCCTATTTCGTGGTGGAATAGCCCTAATAACATGCCACAACTCATTCTGATTTATACCGTCTCGTTATAATTGTGCGCTTCGCTGGCGCGCCGCTATTGCCTGCTGTTGCAATTTTCATGCAACCGATTCGCGAGAATGGATTTATTCTTTCTGGCAATTTGCTCGTATTGCTCGAGATAATTTAATTTTGAAACAGCTACGCCGCTAATGGAGCTTTTGTGCTTAATTCACCTACTCTAGGCTGTATCACTAAGTTGGCTTCTTTTGTTACGGCTCAGTGAGATGCGCAAATATACAGATAGTAAGTCATTTAATAAAAACAGTTCTCAAAAAATATATATTATGTAAATGGAGCGGTTTCTGGGTTAATATCAGCACGGGTAATTTCCAGTCGTGCTAACGGGCGCTCTGAAATCGTGCGAAGGACGTCTTATAATAGTGTTACTATTTATTACTGCGTGAATCACAGTTTTACAAGAAACTGTTATGCGGTGAGTGTTGAATGCGTAAATATAACGCAATCGCAGCACATTTACAGAACGACGAGACGCGCGACGTGGAGACATAAAACTATTAATAGCTGAGCCATAATTCGGTATGACGAAGTAGTCGGGTAGTTCTTTGCGCTCCAATCGTATTGATAGCCGTAGGTACCGTAAAGTAGACTAACTCTCGGTTTAACGCATCGAAACTTCTCCCTGTTTCTTGTGATTACGAGCTCTCGTACAATACAATCAATCGTCAACTTTTATTTGACTTATTCTGGAAATAAAAAACAAGTAAACAAACAGCGGGTTCGGATTCCGTGGATCCCGGGCGCAAAGTTTGAAGGTGAGCCGACGACCGTCTCCCTAATAGAGAAGAAAAATACGTTAATGTACCCTCAGATCCCAAAGACAAATAAACTGAGGCGGACAGGGACGAAATAAAAGCGGGGAGGCATTGAGATAAATAACAATGATCTTGCGGAGCGAGTCAGTGCGGCCAGGCGCAGGCGGCCGGCCCTAGGCGCGCGGGCGGCAGGCGTGCCCAGGGCCCCGTGCCCATGTCACACTACTTACACTTTACTCGTGTTATTAGACTAGCTGGAGTTACGCAACATTAAATACACCACAAATAAAAACATATACGTATTGCGAAGATTAATTTGAACTGGCACCCTTTCATATTGCAAAAGTCCTCGGCCCTAATTACTGTGAAATTTCAACATTAGATGCATGGTTTGTGAGCACAGCTTTGATTTTTACTCACTATATTAAATCTAAACTAATATAACAATAATATTATTAACTAGTTTCCAGCGCAGTTTTACCCACGTACTTTTATTATAATAGGTATCGCGTTTGACCACTATATCACTTGATGATAGGTGACGATTTGCTACGCTTACCTAGAAATAACCTATTCACTCGAGACAAGTTCGTTCGTTCAAGGGATAAAAATTATCCGATATGTTATTCCAGGTTATAATCTATCTAACGTACCATATTTCATGACGATCCGTTAAGCCGTTATAAGTCTAAGTGCGTGTTTGTTACACTCGCATTTATTATATGAAATAAGATTATAGTGTAAGAAAACGAATAGTAGGAATTACGAATAGTAGGAGGTAGGTGTTTTTCTGTCGTCCTATCTGTCTGTATAGACTAATCTCATAGACTACTGTAGTGATTTTGGTACGGCTTTCACTAACAGATAGATCGATACACGAAGCAGTGTATATTTAGAATAAATAACTTTCATGATGTCGGTGAAATGATGTAGGTATTATGGTAGGGGAGGCGAATAGGGGATTTCGGGATTTACTCGAACGAAGCAGATTAACATAAGGGGGGCAACCTTGCACCTTGTGAAGTACTCTCACAAAATCTGAGCCCTCTATATAGTGTCGAACGTCTAAGATAGCCCGTCAGATTTGTAAAAAAAAAAACGATGGTTCGAAATACTCGAGCGCGTCAGATTAAGGTAAGGTAAGTTAGTTACATACAAAATAGTGTACATTTCAATAATCTGATAATTTGATCGCAAAGTTGCAAAAAAAAAACGTCACCTGGATTTTCTCACCGCTGAAGGGGAAAATATCACATAACCTTTTTTTCTATATTCCACCTAATCTTCAAATTCCAGTAGGTCCCAAAGACGCTCGAGTAACTACAAATTTAGCATCATTGCCTCCCCTACTATTAGGCATTTTCCCTTGCAATGCGTACGTATATAAATGCGTAAGTATGCATTTACAATGATAAGTGAAAATTATACATATTATATGACAATATTGTTGCCCTTGAATAGTTCTAAAATTTGTAAAGTATTTTTATCGTATACCATTTAAATCTAATGAGTTCTTAAAATTATTCATCACAAGATAATAATAAGTACAAAAATCACTCGCCAGAAACAATATATTATAACTCCACATTATTAAATACTCGCTAGGTAATTAGTTATAAATATAATTTTACTCTAACCGTGTATTCGTGAAAACCAGGCAGATGTGTTTCCGACTAAGCTAATAACGCTCATATGTTTTATACAAAAGGCGTAACTAAGCTCTATAAAACGCATAAATTAAATGTTCAACTGTACGAAACAATACCCAATGGTTGCCTGTCGTGCAAATGTCGGACTTATAGAGCAGTAGGGTTGAAACGTTCGTTTGAAATTTAAAAGCGTTTTGATAACTTTACTTATAAACTATGTATAAAATTGCTTTTCTGTCTCATCATATTATATAGGTACCTATAGACTTTCATTTAAACAAACTATTTCTATAGAGAGTAACACCGATGTATGTAGTTAGATAATATATTTGTTATTTATAGCAATATAATTGGAATCAATGATTATCAAAACGTAAAAACAATAGACATTGAACATGAGCTGAAAAGGTTTAAGCAAAAATAACAATCGTCCTAATGACTCACAATCGTGTCAAGTTACCTTCTCAACAAACTTCTAAAACGGTTGAAGCCAAGATGCCCTTTTCTTGACAATCGATTTAAATCCTAACACTCATAGAAGTTTGTGACAATTTAGCTTTGTTAAAAATTTTAGAATCGTCAAAGGAAACTTAATAATTTGTGACCCTTTGCACAACCCTATGTTGCGCGTTGTCGAAACAGATTCTACGAAATGTTTTTGTCCGCATCGAGCCGCTCAGCTTGTCATAATCTTCCGCCTCAAAACAATGTCAGTTTTAATTAAATACTTTAAAATAATAAAACTTAGAATAAAAGAGAACAAAATCGACGATAATATTGCGCAATTTTATTGCTGAATCCTCGACAATATTCAGTGGTGGAATCCATTTATTTCAGGGCCGACGTTTATGAATATTAAAACGTAATCTTTTATTGTTATTTCAAGTCTTCCAAAGTCACGGATATGAATTAAATGACAATCCTATAGGTAGTTATAGTACATTATTAACTGGTTGCTTAAGAGTGTTTCTAGGATTTATATATGTCTGTTTGTAAAGTTATTTGTCGATAGAGCTACCAGCATTTTATAAAAATAGCATTGTGTAGTGAATCCTCCTCCCATATCAGCTAAATAATCATTTTCCCGCCCTATAAGGCACATAAATCAAGACAAAAAAATCTGGTCTTGTGTGACAACGCAAAACCAAAACTGCTGGGACTAGAAATATGAAATTTTGTAAACCTACAGGTTTTATGACAGGGTAAAAATGGGGATTGCGAGGGAAACAGAAACCTAGTTTATTTCATTAAATATTTTTGGAACGTAGTTCTGTAACTGTTACGCGGCTTACAGTAGGGGGAATTAGCGGAAATCGTCACGTAAGAAAACAGCGTTATGCCAGTACCAGGGTCCTAGAAGTTTTAAAGCAGTACTTCTATATAGGTGGTTGGTTGGGGTACGCGGTGGTAATTGGGTACTTACAAAAGTGTCAAATAAATCAGAGATGCATCTTGCAATTCTACATTATGAAATAAGATTCCTCAGCAATGTAACTCTAAATTTTAAATAATAAGGCTTATTTATCTGTGACTTTTTTTGCGTAATTTTAATATCTCACGCTACGCAATCTCGTAGCACTGATAGCTTCGTAACCCTGTCTATTACTAAAAAATATGGAAATTTTTGCCTGACTAGGGTCCCCCAACCTCACATTTTTATTTATTCGTATTATACTGTACCTACATGCTACATCTTACAGACCACTAATCCCTACACATTCATGTCTGCTTTAATTTTATTTGTCCAAGGTTGCGTTACGCTATGGCACTAACTAGCTCCCGCATACGATTCTGGGTATAAATATAATAAATAATATTAATTAAATGCGTATTTTCATCGTAAACAATTATAGTGATGGACTACCCGCATTGGCCGCGCACTAGGATGCAGCTCTTGGTTTTAGTAGCAGCTAGGTTTGGACACTGAATTGAATAGAATAGCTTCAAAGTATAATTTTGTCTATACTACACTACAGTACGTATAAATATTATAGTTTCTCACGGAGCATTCCATATCTTTTTCTGATATTGCCTTATTTTTAGCTGTTTAGTAAATTGAAGAAAAATATGATACAATTAGCATCAATTTATGATATTTCAGCATTAATAAAAACGTAATTATAACTCATTTACGTATCGATGTAGTGATTATGTAAAATAAAGTCCACAAGTCAATGAAAATTTAAGAAAATTAGTAAATTTCTATGAAGATTTAGGGTACTAATCCAAATCGAGTGTTGCTGGTCAATAGTTTCACAACAGTTTGCAGTTTATTTGAAAACGCAAATGATATATGATTTTATTTAAAAAAAAAATTGAAACTGGCGACTCTACAGCAGTAACACGCGAGTTAGAAACCGCAATATCACTACTCGACTGATATTACATTCCCGCCTACCTCCTCCCCGCGCCCCGCCCGCCTGACGCCATGAAGTCCCGCAGCCACCCCCTGCCAACCCCATAGGGTAATGAATTCGACCACACATATCGATATGACCTATAAAAATCTAGGACGCAATTATTCTATTTATAAATAAATTTATGGAATAGCCAACTCAATTTGTAGTTAATCAATTATTCCTGGTATTTAAAATCATGAAGCTAATAATTTAATTTGAAATATTAAACATGTCCGTCTAAGCTAAGACATTATTTACTCAGTAGCCCGTAGTTCCTAAACATAAACTTACAGTTTAATTTAGGTACATATTTGCCTATATTTATGTTTCAGCATATAATATTACAGACACCATTTTAATCATTTAAAACATAGACAAAGAGGGAGCTACGAGTATACCAACCTTAAGGTTATGATTATAATAACTTTATTTTGTCACATTTCAAAACGATTTAGCTTTTACCTTTACTTCTCTACTTTCACATATAGATTACCTATATGACCGGTGAACATATTTTTATTGTTATCCCCCTTTTGTCCCTTTTCCATTCAGATGCCTGTATCAAAATGCAAATATTTGTTTTGTTAATATTATATCAAGATTTGTTATGTCGCAAACGCATACAATAGGGCGAGTCAGCGCCTACTGACTGCTCGTACCATTTCACCAAACAACCATGACCTCTCATATTCACCCCATTATTCCTCCACCATACTGAAAAATAACGTGCATGGTATACACGATGATAGATCTTGCAATATTGGACGTGTTTGTAACAGCGAAAGCGTGTCCCATAAAGAACATTCTGTTTCGTACATCTGGCTTGTTTCATTACACGATGCTATATATTTCATTATTTATATTAATGCTAACTTACATAAGTTATTATTGTTATTCAAATTCGCCTTCCAAATAAGTTACTGCAAGTTACCTTACCTATGAGGTAAGACTTAACTTCTTAACGTTAAGTAGGTATTATAAATAAATATAAATAAATAAATATCCTCGGATAAATATTATGTACTAACTAACCATTCTATTTTAGTACAGACTGCTTGATTGATTGCCAGAAAATAAAACGCACTATCCTTAAACATTTTCATATAAATGGATTACCAAAAACTTTTCACAGTATCGATTTCTGCACATTATCATCAATCACAAAAGTGTCATGGAAAAAAATCTAAATGGAAACTGCAGCCCATTTTCAAATACTGTCGGACAGTTTGCAATAATACGTCAAACAATTTTCATTTCACATTTCCAATCAAAATTCAATATGTTCAAATGGGCCGTTTTTCTAGGGTTATATTTTAAATAATATAGATTCATGGACTCTGTAATAGTTTATAGATTTGGGGACCGCATTACAGTTTCAGAATTTTGCTTCCAACTCTTATAGAACTCAAATTTCTTTGCTTTAAATCATCACCCACGTCTTGATACAGGTTATCCCTGTCAATACTGCCCCACCATGGCATTCGAGCTAGTATGGTGATAAAAGATTACCTTTGCAACTATAACTGTTAGGTTAACTTTCCATCAACGTTAGATTGTGACCACATCATGATTTAGACCTATTATTTGGTCTAGATTCGAAATGTGTAGACCCATGTACCGAAGCTTCGTGTATTTTAATAATAGGTCTTTACCTATGAAATTGCCGTTCTGCAGTACTGGCCATTTCAAATCAAAATAATTTTTGTTTGGCTAAGAATTCTAATTTCAAATTAATTTTATTTTAAAAACATGGATTTTTTTTTCCAAAAGTAGTCATTTGTTTATTGATTAGTGTTACATTTTCATCGCATTTCAATATTTTTCGTCATCATGGATACGTTAAAAATTCGAGTACCGTCGTGGCAGCAACGCGGCACAAGCGGCACGCAACATGGACGACGTTTACGGAGCTAACACTACAAACCAACGCACCACCTGTTATTAGTTTGCTCGCTTCCGTTCTGGAAATTTCGACCTGAAAAATGAACCTCGCGGTCGAGACTTTGGTCGACAATGACGAATTAAAGGCGATTGTGGAAGTTGATGATACACAATCTACGGCTGAATTAACAGCAGCTTTCGACGTTAGCTTCAAAACAATATTGGTCCATTTGCGTCAAATTGGCAAGGTAAAAAAGCATGACAAATGGGTGCCCACGAACTCAATGATCGCCAGCGCGAAGTACGCGTCGAGACGTGCCTTGCACTGCTCAACAGACACACAAAGGAAGGAATTTTGAACCGCACTGTTACCTGCGATGAAAAATCGATTCTGTTTGATAACCGCAAGCGCTCAGCAAGTTGGTTGGATTCTGGTTCAGCACCTAAACAATACCCTAAACGAAAACTTACCCCTAGAAAAGTGATGGTAACTGTTTGGTGGTCTAGCGCCGGTGTGATTCATCACAGCTTCTTACCAAACGGGGTAAGCATTACTGCAGATGTGTACTGTGAAGAACTGAACACAATGATGGAGAAGCTGGCACATCTCCAACCAGCATTGGTCAATCGCTCGTCTCCGCTGGTCCTGCACAACATCGCGCGACCGCGACCAAGTTGCAAGAACTAGGGTTGGAAGGTTCCGTCATCAGCCCTACTCACCAGACCTTGCGCCTACAGACTACTACTTTTTCCAGATTTTGGATAACTTCTTGGCGGTAAAAAAATTCAATACCCGAGAGGCAGTACAAAATGCCTTTGAAGAATTTGTTGCCTCCCGTCCAGCTGATTTCTTTAAGAAGGGCATCAATAAACTGCCACTGGCACCGTTGGCAAAGATGCATTGATTGCATGGGTGATTACTTCGATTAAAACAAATAAAAAATACATGAAAAAAAATCGTTAATTTTTTTTCATACAAAACGGCAATTTCATAGGTAAAGACCTAATAATTATATCTCTCGTAATAAACAATACTCTCTGTACAAATTTGACAACCCTTATGTAAGACGATATAACCCATACTGATATTATGTCTCGTAAAACTTATGTATGTATGAACATAAGTCTTTGTGATCTTTCCAGCTATTTATCAAAGTGAACAGCGTTTTGTCAAATATAAACAACTGCTCCTTTGTCGCCAAACACTGGACACCTCGTTTAGGTATTATTATTCATGAGCGTTTGTCATGTAAAAAAAATGCATGATGGTTGGTGTGATGACGTACTTCGAGTTAAGTTGACAATCTATCGCCAAGCAACTGTCTATGTACTATTATGATTTTGTATGTTTACCAACCACATCATCACTTATCACGGCAGTCAAACACGAGCCAATTCATAATAAAAAATAAATCTAAAATCAGAAATAAAAATATCGTTAAACCTACTACTGCCTGCCGTGCCTGCGTGTGTTCTTTTTATGTACAAATTGCGTATAAAATATGATAAGATAACATTGCAGTTCATAAGTTATTCTTTACGGTTTCGATGTGGCGGTACATAGTTGATTTTGTATTCCGCTACTCGTGAACTATGCAATAGTCGGTGTGGAATCAGTTGGAAACAAATTCAATGCTGCTGGTACGCTGGCCGGATTGCTTCATAGTCGTAAACTTTGGCCCGACTTCCCACGTCCGTTGTTCCAGGCGTTCATTTTTAAACAAGTGATTTAGATACTATAAAGTTTCACTGTTTTGCTTCTGAGCGAGTCAAATGCACTTGCCGCTTTTTGACTCTACGTTACATAGCGGAATATTTATGTATAAAATTATTACTACTCATGATGGGAAAGGATTGCAGAAGCGTAAACCGATAGCAGGAGTTGAACATAATAGCTAGTTACTAAAAAACTAATTCATGCAAAATGTATGAGAACGTAGCAACAAATGTTTCAGTTCGATTGAAATGGCAATATCTACCGTTAGGTAAGGTATTCTAGGTGATAGTATTACGACTAATCTTTTAGCACGTCAGCAGCGCACGCACATAAATGTATGTTGAGTTACGAGCCACCTCGAACGAAACCGATATTGGGAGCTCACCATCCCACCGTTGTAAATTTCAACTTTACTCAGTGAGTTGTTCAGAGTATATTGTGTAGTACGTGTTTTTGACATTAGTAAACGCTGCTATCATCGCGTAAATAACTCAATCAGAAAAAAAAACAATTTCGTTCGTCATCCAATTGTATATTCTGTTTTATTACTTTTATTATGTTGTATTCCAAAATTCCGTCCGATCAAACACTGCTGACACTTGCAATTTGCATCATCATTCATGTGCTAAATTATTCGTTTGCTGTCACGGCGCTGCGTTTTATTGTTCGATAAAAGGAATTGCTTTATTGACTTCCAAATGATGTACGCATTATTTCGAGCAAGTTAAACAATTATCTGGCTCCTTCAAATGGAAAGAAATACTTTGAAATATATTTTTGAAATGAGCTCCGCAAAACAAAAAATAATAATTAAACTTGGCGGAGTCGTGTAGTCTTGTTCCTAGCCGGAGTTAGTTCTTCATTATTACGTTTCTGTTTCCGGTCGTCGGATTTTGATTTATGGCTTTAATTTGGCAAGGTTGGCGACGACAGGCCGAGACATGTCGGAGTGTTTTCAAGGAGCCATCGTGCAATTGTTTAATTAATCTTAAGCTACGGAAGCGCTGCGGGTGCACTACACTTGGTCCAACTTTAAACTCGTTAAAAGTTCCTTTGAAACATTTGGCGTCAGATAAGCCGCAGTCAGGCTTTGGTTTCCAGATTGTTAACTTATCTAGTGTTATAATTAGACATTGTTTCATGTTTCATTTCTCCCGAGCATATTTAGTTTGTCTAGTAATTGAGAAATTATATCAAAGCTTCTATTGTCGATAAAGACTTCATTTACCTAAGTGGCTCAAGAAAAGAACCGATCAAAATTTACGAACACATAGATAATAAACTTAATTATGTTAGCTAGCATACAATCAAGTGTCTTTCTCGACAATCTTCTGTCCAATTTCTGAGTTAATGTGTAAGAATTTTGTTCATCCACTTTCAACAAAACTAAATTGCACATGAATAGATGTAATTGCAAGGATAGTTCATGAATTACTGTACTTGAGAGGACAATAAGTATTTGTATGGTCATTGAAGACACTCGGGGGCACTGTCACCATGATCGCCAAAAGCGTGTACATAACAGGCAAGCACAGAGCGAACAAGGCTCATTCCACGCGTACAAGATGGCCGACAATGACCCTTAGCGGATAATTACTCAAATAGATTGCCCATTGGGGCATTGTCTTTGTGTGCTATTATAATATTAGCATGTTTCGAGGATAGTGGTAATTATAACACTTACTATACGAAGCGATTTTAAAAATGTCCTGAAAGTTGTATTTCATTTTTTTTTTCAATAATAAAAAAATGGAAATCTGCCGGAAAAGATTAATTTTGTTCTATTTTTAGTTTCAACCCAAAGGAGGTAAGTATTAAACACTTATATTCGTTTTCATCACCAGGGGCGAAATTTTTCCCGTTTCGCATCACGACCATTTAATCAGAGGTTTTGATCAACACGTCCTCGCCCGGTAATATAATTACAGTTAACAGCAGTGCGGCGACGTTATCGCGCGTATAAATTAGAGCGATTTACATTTACGGCCGAGACATAGGCCCCGCCATTATCGTGAATGATGCGGGGATAGGTGCGGGCCCGAGATCATTTCTCCATCAGTGAGCTATAGCCCTTGGACATCCTTCTGCCTATTGACTATCAAATGAGCTGAATTTTTTCACACTCGTGTGGAATTCATGTTTCACCGTTTAGGTTATTTTTAAGCAAGTTCTAAGTAACAGTTATCCATTTTTTTATATAATGCTTTGGGACTAATAAAAACCTTCAACACCAACATTAATATTTTAGTCCATGTTCAACAGTTCATTGATCCATACGGACCATGACGCAATAATCTGAATTCCAAATCTAAAACACTAAGATCTTACCCACAACGTATTTACATGAAATGAAATTAAAATCGTTCATTACACGTTCGCTCAAATTACATCCGTCACGCCGCTCATAAATTAAATTCCCATATTCGTTGCAAAACCTCTGCAAATTGGTCTTAATTTACTTGAAACATATAGCCTTAATGGTAAGCATATAAGCAATATCACTTTAATACAGTGAGGGGGATGGAACTCATATATAGCCTCGCAAGGGTTGCTTGCACGTAATAATTTTCTCCGGTGTAATATTATTTATTAGTCTATAGTATCAGAGACAATCCCCAGTGACTGCGACACAACGTGACGCAGACATAGATTCCGAACAGAGATGATGAAACTGATCTGTATAATTACACAAATTTATACAGTTAAAGACTGTCTTATACAATTGGATTGGAAACATTCCTGAAAAGACTTCGTTGACCGAGCTTGAATATCTAATGAAATTATACGTAAGTACTTTACCAATTTTTCGTTCGAACAAAAACGACTAATTTACGAGTACGTTACGAAAGATCTAATATACTGAGTCAACTTAAAAGGTGATTACATACCGTATTTAATAGGTTATTCTCGGTTATTTACAGTCATGAATGTGTGTAAAAGCAATTTGATTTACCGCTGAGATATAAGACGGATCATTAGTGTGCCGACGGCAATGGCCGCGAGTCACCGTACACAATACAGCTGACAAATTGTTCATCATTCGTCGATGAATATTTCTTGCTGGTAAACTGTTACATTATACCGTTATTGAGTTTGTTTCAGTCTTTTCAGGGACAGCACAATAGTTGTCTGACATACATTGAGTTTAATTTCACTAATCTTATGGTTTGAACTGTAATCCTGAAGACAATGATTCTGCAAAACTTATTATTTATGGGGTAACTAGTATAGTTAAGTCTATAGAACACTATCGAGATAATTCCATTGATAATATAATACCTAATGCAAGTCACTTTGAAATTTTCTTGAAAAGTAAGAGCATTTGTTTACGATAACTGCCGAAATGAAGTTAATAATAAATACTTGACTCTGGCTTTAATCATTTCCGTGACCATATCTAGACGATATGCCAAAATAAATATTTTCAAGGATTTACCTCCTATTTTTTATCTCGTGTCTGTTTTAGACGTCTAAACAGAATTAAAATTTAAAGTGTAGTATTAATTTCATTTCTAGTTCGACTGAACATCTATTTTTCCAATTGAAGCGGTTAGTTTTAAAACTCAATTCGTCTGAAATAGAATCTACTTCCTACGTGCACCTGGTATATTGCACGTGCATTGACTTTATAAAGATGTCCAAACGTTGCACTCCTTCTCTTGCTTAGGTCAAGTACGACCTAAGGAGAAAATGTACATTTATTTCGAAAACTTAAATTATACTCATTTGTAGCGTAACTCAACATTGCGGAACTATCGTGTCTAATTCTTGGATAGGTACGTTTACCGTTAATTTACGATATAATTCCCAACAATATAACAGTGATGTTCAATAATACCTAAATGTCAGCGGTGAATTGTATCTATTTGACGCGACCGATATCGGTGGCAATATTATTTTTTCGCTGCGACACGCAAGCTTCCTTAAAGCTTACTACATATTAGATTCATTATTGGAAGATATCGATGAAAATCTCCAGCATCCAATCTCGCGGGGATCGCTGGTGACACGCGTATTCTTGTAATTTCTGAGGCATAATTTTATTTATTAGAGTATGCCCTCGCAGGAGCGGCAAGAGCACCCCATTTGCCGCTTCATTGACTTACAACGGCACTCCATAACACTTCGCACATATTTCTGTAGCGCCTCTCTCGCAGATGTTAGATCCCTCGCACCTCATTATATTGCGGATGACATTTAATAAAACATTATGGGTATCTCACAAACGATTTTCGATAACGGTATACACGTCACACGTGGTTTAGGTATCTGGAAAAAGATTTTATGAGATAATATTGAAGAGGGAATGAACGTTTTACTACAACCAAGGAAAGAATATTGGCGTTGATCTTTAAGTTGAACAAAGGAAATCTTGCCAAGTTTAGCATTTGTGATAAATGTTTCCTATATTGTACGACTAGACAGACTGTTGCTTATATTATCAATCGGAATTGCTACAATTGTTTTTAACGCAGTCACCAAATAGTTTTACCACAACTATACCATAATTTAGGGTATTACCAATGTCTTATCGAGCCTTTACTATGTCTTTAATACAACTGGTCCTCAAGGGCAACTGCCGAAACACCAATATGTGCTTGGTGACAGAAGTTTATTGAGGTTGATACTCGTAGTCAGCCAGATGATTAATTCCTAACACCGTGCTTTTGTTTCCTTACGCTGTTTTCCTATACTTCAGGTTCATTGTATTCATTTGTTATAGTTTAGATGCAATTTAGAAATTTTGATACATGAGCAATATCAAAAACATCTTTAATTATATCTAGTTAATAAAAATAGGTTTCATAAATAAATATAGTATAGTGTGCTTAATAAATACACAAAGTTTGCCATTGTCCCGTAATATACGCCCGCACTTTGGACAGCTGACAAATTGCAGCTCATCTCGATTTACCGCACAATTAGTATTAGTATGTTCCATTACCGCATTTGTATCAAATAAATATTTTAATACACACATTAAACAGTAGTGTACGTATGCCAATACATCAATAGGTCACGGTTTGTGTACAAATTTCATGGATGGTTTAATTTCACCGGTTTATCTGTTATTTCAAATCGTTAATTTTCTATTCACATAATATTTTTGCTTAAACTATATCATTGTATACAAAGAAAGTTTTTGTCTATATCACCCAAAATAATTTAAAGCTCAACACAAATATTTTTTACCGGTACATTAATAGCTTACCTTGAACCTAAGTTCGTTACTTCCTGACATTGGTCACTATGCCTTTTATTTAATTTAGGAGAGTTGAGGTGCGCGTTAAAGTAATGTGAATATTTTTTATTAAATTAACTAAACTACCTTATCACTCACCGTATGATAGAAACCTAATGTGCCCGGAAATACCGCACAACACTGTTCAGGCTAACACATAGGTACGTGTATTGTGAAAACTTTCATTCAAATGCGGGTCGAATTTCCCAAAACTAGCCCTTACTCATGAAAGGAAGATCTCTTATATAGGTCACCATTCCTGGGCTAGGTATTTCGGTATAAAAGGTTAAGTCTGTGAGTTTATTTATGTCGTGATTCGTATTTTTGGTTCACGCTCCAGTATCGGTAGTCTTTTTTTCGAAAGAATTTAATTTTCATTAACAAGCCGACAGCTTAGGGCAAAATGAGATATTCATTTTTATTCCTAACAATTGTTACAGTATAATTTTTGCATTATCTTTCGCAGCAGGTTTGTGAATGAAATGATTAAATCGCACCAATTTTTAAACGTAGCCTTAATAAAAAAAATCCGAGAAATAAAATGGCTAGTAGACGCTGGTATGCATTTTAAAATAAGGGGTAAGTAAAATTGTTTAGGAAATATGAAAATAAATCTTGTTTGAATTATATTGTTGTTCTGAATCTACCTAACTTACGTATTTATAAAGAAACTTCTCCTTCTGCTCAAATAATATGCCGAAAATAACTAACAATATAATTTCCCAGCAATATAGTTCACGTATCATAGGTACCACATTATATGGTTGTTTTTTGATAGAATTTTATTTAAAATTACAAAATAACAACAATAAATTATACAATAAATATGTCGTTGTTAAAGTACAAGTTTCATGGAAACCTTAGTTCCTTTTACAACATTTCTGTGTGCGGGCGGCTGACGGATTTTGATTTATCATTTTAATTTGGCTAGCGGTGACGACGGGCCGAGGTGTGCCCCCGGGATCCCGCGGGATTCTCCGGGACCCTCGGTTTAAATTGAAATCCGTTAGTATTAAATAATTATTTTGTGGCTATATCAAACAAAATTAACAAATTCTGCTCTCATTAATGTGCTTCTTATTAAATTTATTGTTTAACTCTTTATACTTCTGATAATTATTTCAGCATTTTTTCATTGTATCTCATCTACCTTTTCTTTTTCCGTGTTTACAAGTACGCCGCAGACATAAACCAAAGTACTAACTTAAATTAGAAATAAAGTTGCACACGGTTGTTAGTATATGCTTAGACAAGTAAGCCTTCCGTTAGGGTGGCTGAGGCAGTTACCAGCTCACAGCCAGTGTGGTGACGTCACGCATCCCCCACCCCGCCCTATGTAGACGCCGTCGTCGCCGCCCGCCTTCATTTGTTTTCTGGTGTCACTTCTTATCTCGTCTCGCAATTATTACAATTTGTCCGCTCCTCCCCTTATCTTAGCGAGTTTGCTACTTCAGCATAAAGGCAGCTGACTTCAGCTGATTCATAAGATCATATTGAGGAGGATTTTCTTCTTTTTTTAATTTTAGCTTGTGATTTTCTTTAAAAACATTAAATTATGACACAGGCAGTGCCGAGGGGGCAGCAAAACTTCGCAGACTGGCAATTTTTGTTTTCTTAGAACATTATTATTCGATAAAGTTAAGTTTAGACCAATTCCTAGAAAATAGAAAGTTTTTAGGCACTTAGTTTATTCTATTTTTAAGTAAAACCTGCAAATGAAAATTAAAAAAAAAGAATCAAAGCACCTAGAAAATCTTTGAAGTACGGGGTGTCCCTGGAGCCACACATAAGTTGTTTTTACATAAGATGTGTGCTTAGAAGTAGCTCCACGCATACGCTTAACGAACGTCCGGCCGCAAAATGTCCACGACGCTAATTTGGTACAGGTGTACATGAATTAACCGCTCACAACGTCCGCGTCGGCGTCGGTCGTTAGTGCGCCCGATTGCCGCTGAAGCGCGCCGTCTCCGTATTTTTATCGCTCCTTCGACGGAGGGGAGCGACGCGCGCGCTCGTTGTCGCGACAAAATGTTCAATTTTAGATACAAATAAAAAAGGTCGGACGCTTCGCACAGAATATTAACGGCGCACAATATGAACGTAGGCATCCGGAATTCGCGTCAAAAGTGCCAAAACGATGTTATTCTTTTCCGCGCAGGGGTAATAAGCGAGGCGGTCCCAGCCGTGCCGCGGATATGAAATCCAGAAATGTTTATGGCGCGCGATAATGGGAAGGCTCCGTATCCGATCGGGGTTTACGGATGAAAGGATCCACTCGTAATTAGAATCCTTAAGGTCTTTTGTAATAGCGTAATTGTTTCCCGTTGTCGCCTCGGAGCACGCCGTTATCTCTATGAATGGAACGACTCGAATACAAAGAAGAGACTGCAAGCGTTATGCGGAACGCTCCACTTTCAGTTGAGAATTTATAAATTATGTGTTTTATTTCGGGTAGCTAGAGTTCAGATTAGGAGGGGTGCAGGAAGCAGTTGACTCACGTGCCACATTGCGGAGTGATTGAAAGTCGTCAGTTGCACCGTCCGGCGCGGTGCGGCGACGCGACGTTCACATACCCGTTCCGACCTGTGCCCTGATTCGCTCGCCAAACATCCTCACTTCTAATTGCATTCGTAATTTACTAATGCATCACAATGAAAATACCGGCTGCTGAACTGAAAAAGAAACTAATAAAACACTGACGTGACAACATCTCACTTATTATAATTATTAAATAAGGTAGATTTACAACAATGTTAAGATTGCAATAATAGGCTTGACTGTGAATAGGATGTCGGTCAGCTAGTTCGCTAATTGGTCCTTTCAAGTAGCTTAATCATGTAGTTACACTACCGTGGCCAACTGTTTTTGATTAATGGAGACTGATGCCATTAGTATATTTATTGATTATTATATAGGTATGTTACATACATACCTATATAATAATTAATTACTACGTCTACAAAATATGTACCACAAAGTATTCACGAGAAGAAGACGAATATATTTTATGAGTTAATAATTTTATTATAATTATGGCCTCTACTACGGCAAAAAGACTTTTTTAAATATTCTACGTTAAAGAACATGTATTTATGAAGCTTCCTAATTAATTTTATAAAATGAGATGGTGATTTTTTTGTTCGTCGTACGTAACGGGGCAACAGTTTGATCTTGTTAAACGTGGTCACCACAACGTAGCAGTAGACTTCAACAACAGCAGATCTATATGATACCTACTCCAATATCTATATGCCATATAGACTGTTCACATTCACTACTAAGGTATAGAGATTACAGTGCAGGTACCTACTTACAATACGCCGTGTTCTGCATAGACACATGGATTGGTACACCGCAATAACCCCGGAGCCATGTTAACACGCTTAGAGCAGATTTGCTTATGAATTGTTCAACTCTGCAATTCGATTGAGTTATTGCTCGACGGTCCATCACCGGTAATAGTATTTCCTAATTACTTCAGTTAGCTATCGTCTAGTGTAGGTTCATTTTGTTCTGTAATCCACGCTTTTATTCCTAGCACCCTAAAGGGAGCCGTTTTCTGAAATTTTCCGAGAATTTTCTACATAATTCCAAAGGTTCTTGGGTGAGGTCTCTTATTACAGTCCCACAGTAGCTGGTTACATTGAGCGTAGGTACTACTCCAGCTCAATACGTGAGTTCGGTGTGGTCCTTCAATAGACTCCTGTAATAATATTTGCATACAAAGACGATCCCGCCAGTGCTTTGCGCTTTGTACGCAAATTTGTAAATTTTCTACGGACTGCCACTACTTTGAACACAAAGAAAATATTCTCGTATAAATATTTCGTAAAAAATGGAGTACAAGAACTATCCAGGAGATAATTAAAATAATAAACAATTTAGTAATTTTCTCAAGCAGTATTTGATCGTAGTCCCCGCCTCATACCTGAATAACTTCATACTGACAATCTAGACTAGTGATAACATACCAGTACAAATAACCAGTAGATAACGTGCTGAGAAAAACATCACAGTATATAAATTAAATTGCGCTAGAAAACTCTATTAGATCGCAGCGTCGATATAAAATTAAGAGATATTTTCTTTAGAGGATATATCGCTCTAATTCAAACAATTGTCGGTGAACACTTCCCACGTAAGAGATTAATTGCTGCAACTTTCGCTGACCGAAACGTGTAGCTCTGGAAGTATGAGTGTGAGGGAGAAAGCGGCGTTCCACGGCAGCGGAACAGAACGGATTAAATTGCAAGTACGCTGATGTATTTATAGCTGGACCGGAGACAAACGAGCGAGCGCGTGATGGACCTGCCTCGTTATGGGAATTAATCGAAGTTGCAGCGAATGGCGCACCTGCAACGTCTAACTGAAATATGCTTTCTACTGCAACGCTGATAAATACGGAGATCTTGTCAAAATTGCTAATTACTGAAGCCAATTTCAAGCTTAAATGAAATATTATTCTTATTCCAAGAAATAATCGTAAAAAATCTGGAACATGACTCTCTTTTCAACCTTACTGACTAACTAGAAAATGCATCAAAGTGTGAACAAATAAAACACAACGACAATCCAGCTAACCTACTTAAAGAAGACCCCCACAACAATGGCTTTCATGTAATTTCTCGGAAGAGAGGCATTAATTTCCATTTCCAAAGTAAGTAAAACCAATTTAAAAAGACGAATTGTTTTGCATCACAATTTACACGTTCTTTAATTCATTTTTTCTTTATTATTGTTTTGTGATCTCGTATATAGATAAATACATAAAACATAATGTACAATAATATCTAGTAGGTACTTACAAAGTGCACTATCGATTTAGTGTTCACACTGAATTGCTCAATTTGATAATTTTAGTCGGAGCACCACCTGCGGCCCACGCAGCCTACATGAGCTAAAATAACCGCGAAATCGAATTATTGGCCTTCCGCGACTATTCAATTCGACTACGCACTTGAATTGCCATTTCGATCGGTTGACCAAATACAGTTTCTGGGCACTGAATCATTTATGTAGTAATATCATTATTAAGGATCCTGAAATTATTATTATTTATTATCGAATGGCGATTTTTGTTTATTGCTATGTTATTGTTTTTATTGTAATCTGCAGTTGTACGCGCGTTGCCGGACAAAAACACAAGTAGATTAATAAATTTAAAAAAACCATTGAGACTTATGAGTAACTTATTTTCATACTACACTTAACCACTAACTGAACCAAAAGATGGTTTAACTAACGCATAAAGTTTATTTTATTTAATTAGCGTGTTTAAACATACTAATAAAATCGACGATGTTTAGCAACTGCTTAGCAGATTCTTAATTCAAATTTTCTATAGAGAATTTGAATTTAGAATCTGCTGAGCACTTACTAAATACCGTCGATTTTATTATGAATAAGGCCATTATAGATTAACCTTGAAATTATGTATTTACTAGTTATGTCACTGCTAAAAAAATGAATGGGGGAGAATTCTAACAATCTCAAAGGTCTTCATCATTTTCTCAAACCCCGATAAAGCAAATGGAACAACGGAACGAGAAAATTCGAGTCAACCGTTAAGCAACAATACAAAGGCGGCTTTGATTCGCACACAATGCAGTGAGTAGTCGAGCGGCCCGTATTGTACCGTCGCTACATACAATATTTATGGCGTCTACAAACAAAACTTGAAGAAGCTAAGTGGTCTAAGTTAGTGCTAATTTAAGAGTTCGGCGCCGAGGCAGGCGCAGCGGGTCTGCCATGCCGCGGCTCGGTCGCGCCGCGCTTCGAACACTGCCGCACTTTGTCATAACTTAGTCCGTTACAACTCTCAACCTTCCACATAACACATACTACTTCATTTATCGAAGCTTTTGTTCTTACTTGTGGCAGCTAATCAAAATTTACAGCGTATGTGGGATATTAGTTGTACGAACTTACTGAATAGCTATAACAAACACACCAAAATCATAAATGTGAAAAGGGCCCAAGTTCGGCACTAACCACTTATGGTGTTATTGCTTAGACCAATAAACCACTTATTGGCATTGCCGTTAAAATTGTTAACTACAATAGTAATAATACTAGAAATAGATTTTAAACTTGCCAATTCATACATTCAGTATCAAAGTACCTACATAAAAAAACTTACATGTTTGACATAAACTGACTTAAAATGATTGGAGAAAAAATACAAAACGTTAACTGAGAAAAGACATAGGTAGAGTGTATTTAATTTACCTATTCATGTAAGCCATTTGATAAACCGCTGGCACGAGAATTTTTTAATTAATGTAATAAGTATTTAATAAATAATTGTATGATTTATCAATAAAGATCAAATAAAGGATGAAAGCCATGTGACTAAAAACTTTTGAAATTAATTTACTTGAGTGGGAATCACGTGGGAATGCTGTGTGAGTTTATTATTTCGCCGACTTAAAATGTTATATTATAAAAACGAACAATGATGGGTCTATAAATGTGTCTGAAGGAATAAAGTTTGATGTTAGTAAAAATTCTGCATCAAAATTAACATAATTTAAAATTCAAAACCGTATGAAATACTTCATTGCGGAGAGCACGCCACTGAAAAGGGGCATATTAAATACATTTAGCAGCACTTTGCGAGAAACGAGTAGCGAAAAAAATCTTTTAAGAATATCAAGCACGTTTCGACTTGACTTTAGAAAAAGAAAAATACGAGTAAAAATAATAAATAGCGGTATAATGGCGATCTCCACGCGAAAGATTAGCTACAAAAGCCAGGAGCTTACCAGTATTTATAAGGAGTGTTAGCGGCACGCCACAGGGCGGATCTTGAAATGTTTCTTCTGCCTCCGAACTTCACAAACATTTTTATCTCTTTACATTCATATTAGGTACGAATTAGGTGATCAAAGTCTTCTCATTAACCTTTGACGACTTGACAATAAAATGAAAATTTCCATAGAAATTAAAACTATAATAACTCATAAAGATGTCGTAAGTACTCTTAATGAAAGTCATAACTTAATGGTTTAGTCCTTTAGTATAGTTTCTGTGGTCGGTGTCTGACATCCGCGAACATTTGGGCCTAGTTACCGGATGGTCCCATTGCGGCCCGCGTAGCCGCAACTTCCCCATAACTCGTTTACTCTGGACCACCTAATTTGCTTGCCAACTACGTAAACCAGTCAACTTGTCAGTATAATTTATAGTATCCTTACACTGTTTACATTAACGAATTTTGTAAGTTGAAGATACGACCTTTTTTATTTTTTTATGTCCGCCGTGTGAATTCTAATTCATTCTCTATATCAAAAGAGAATCAGCTTGTTTGTACGTTGTTGTTGGTCCATAATACGCAGGCAGGAAGTGTATGAGGTGCATCAAATGTTATAAATTCTACCAATCACCTATGTCTGGTAGTCCAACACCTATTATAATGATATTATAAAATATACACAATTACATTCCAAAGTTGTTATTTTTTTACATACCTAGATTTCAAGGTCTGATGATGGAGCCGGAAGACAGGAACTGGCATTCCATGATGGAATATCGTATCATAGTCGTGTTTCGACTTGTTAGAAAGGTCTTGTGATTAACTTTGACCCCGATTAGGTTTCAAGGTCTGGTGATGGAGCCGGAAGACAGGCACTGGCATTTCATGATGGAATATCGTATCATAGCCGTGTTTGGACTTGTTAGAAAGGTCTTGTAATGAACGTTGACCAGGATTAGGTTTCAAGGTCTGATGATGAAGCTGGAAAATAGGCACTGCCATTTCATGATGGAATATCGTATCATAGCCGTGTTTGGACTTGTTAGTAAGGTCTTGTAATGAACTTTGACCACGATCAGATTTAATTAAACCCACCATCGCTGGCGCATTAAAAGGGGAGAATGTGCCAAATTGAACCTACTTTCATAAAATACGCTTTTGAAAATAACCAAACTAAAAAGTAGAAAATAAAATTAATAGTTTAAAAAAAACAAAAAAAAACACGCTTTTATAAAAAACCTAACTAAAAAGTAAAAAATAATTTTCAATAAATTAAAATTAATGAAAAAAATGAATTTTAATATAAAAAAAGCGTGAGGTGCTTTTTAAGACATTTTCAAAATGACTACTTCCATCAAGATATTGGATCATAGCCAAGTGGTAAAATCTTAATCATATAATCTTAAGCACCCCACGCCTTTTATATTAATTTTTTTTTGCGTATAAGCGTGTTTTTTTAGTTTTTTTAAACTATTATTAAATTTAGCTGAGGCAATCAAAACATTACATTTCTGTCATTGTCTTCTATCAGTTGCAGCAAGGTATAACAGCACCAAATTGCCTATCTGTTTATCAATTACCTATTGTTAAAAACTGATCAACTGTAAGTTTAGTAATGTCTCCAATGGAGAATGTTTATAAAGGTGAATTTATAAGCGGTCACGGAAGCCGACCACAGCTTCCCAACTGGGTTGCACGGTCCAAGGGTAATTGCTTCATCGTACAGATTTGTACATAAATGAACAAATATGTTTGCGACCCATTTTTGTGTTCATTTGTTACAAATGAAATAATAAAGCGTTCACTTAACTGAAAATGTCTGAATTTAGTACAAAGGTTCGGATACGTTAATTCATACATTGCTTAAGAGTAATCCGAGGGATTTTTCTTTCGTAAAATCTTCCACATTTAATGTAGGAAGGTAGCCTAGAATTGAATCAGTCTCCCACAGTTTAAAATTAGTTTTGACTTTACATAGGTTGGTACGAGTACATATATCAAGAACGCGAAATAATGGCGAAAATGTGTACCTACTTATGTAATTTCGTTACTCAACATAATTACTTCATTACGAAAATTGAATTACGAATTAAGATGTGGCAAATGAGTGTAGTGATTGCGTGAGGCATTAAATCTCTTGCAGCAAGGTATCCAGGTAGGTAATGAATACAAACTGCGGGCCGCGTGGTTAGCACCGCAGTAAATTAAGCCAAGAGAGCGGCGGTCCGCGAATTGGAAACCACTGCCGTGAACTGTGCAAAGTACGAGAAGTAACGATCTACCAGGGGAATACACCCGTATTTACCATTGATTACATTTATATAAAGGCTTTAGAAAATAAAACTCGATGAAGATAAAGAATAAAACAGAATAATTTTATTCAAATATGACAACCAACACATAGGTTACTACCAAGATACCCTCAGGAAGCTAATAAAGTTCACAGTTACCCAAGTGACAAAGCAGAAATTACAAGAAATTATAATAAACGCATGCAATAACATTCAATGGACTCTTCAGCAGAGCGTATTAAGTTATTTCAAATAATTATAACATACCTACCTACTTATGTAGTATTTAACGAATAGAACAGAGTACTTCCGATAATTTTCAGAAAAGGGAATGCACGATCGTCCTCATGATTGCAATTACCTGTGATCGTAGTAATGAATCGATAGAGGGCATTGGCACCATACGCATCATCCATGAGGTCGAACCCTTGGGAAGGGTGTTCGCCACACATTACCTCTACGCTCTCACCCCTCAATGGAATTTCAGGAAAACACTGTAGTGTGTTCAATTCCTTATTTAACGTGAACCAGGTATGCAATTTATTTATTGATTTCCTTTATTTGTCAGAAATTGCAAACCATAACAAAATACGCTTTTGTAACTATATTTATATCGGCTATGTAAAATTGTATCCAGAATTAGTAACCCATGTTGTTTATCTAATCCCAGCTTCAAATTCCAACGATTCCCATCGTCGTCTAATCTCGAACTCGATCCGATAGTTTCTTAAAATGTTTCCATTGGAATCCTGGAAGGATAGGAATGGGAAACCAAAGTTCTTTTCCAATTTTCTCTCAATGGCCATTAGGATGAGAAATGTAAAGTAGATTCCCGAACGAAGTCGAGATATGTGTTCGAAAAGAATGAAATTTCAAACTAAACTGGCGCCACAGCGGTACTAGGATCCTTTCAGCCGACGAAATGACTGCAAGATGCAGACTGTTCGGAAACTATTTACATGTATGACGAGACACTGTAGCATTGCTTACCTAAAATGATACGATGAATCATACTGAGAGGAGCAAACACATTTTCACAGAAATATTTTCGAATGTAAATTATAAACTCTCAGTTTTAGTACACAAATGATTACTATTAATATGATTGATAATTGGGCAGTCAATTTATTTATCATAAAGGAAGTACAAGTTGTGTCCACAGCAAACAAGCTCTGAAATAGTGACTTAACATAGTGTCAACAGGTTACTTGAGTAGCTGACAGTCTGTAATTTTGCCGGCGGACCAACTTGTGGACGGGACTCCTCGCTTATTTGTGAGGCCACAAGTAACTTTAAACTGCTGAGACTAATATATAACATGCTCCCAGAGTTCTAAGTTTAGGTCCCGTCTCTGTACATTCACTAAGGTATCCTTGTGAAGTTTTGTGGATATATTTTCTAATGTGTAAATGTTTTACGCCTTAGACGAATTGTAACGAATTACATAACTTTTGCAGTATTATTAACTAGCAGTTAGTAAAGTTAGCAGAACTAATTTAAGTATTATTTATGTTAAAGTTTCTTATCATTTTGGATAAAATGAGTTGCAATGAGACATATAACTTACGCTTACCTTTATGATAGGTAAGATAAATACTTATACGTTATTTATTTGTACACCACATGATAAACAGGAAATTAAAAGAAGTATAAATAATAAATAAAGTGAACACAAAAGAGACTGTCTTATCGCTAAAGCTATTTCTCCCAGACAACCTTTGGGTAACGGACACAAAGCAATATGGCAGATGTGGCACGGCATTTATGGATACAATTTAATAGTTTTTATTAATTTAGGTATGTAATTTCGCATGACAAAGACTAAATAAGTAATTTCAGTTATTAGATCGAATTAAGTCTTACAGGGTCCAATTTTATTTCGGTAAAATGTCACAATGAAATCAGTAATAAGTATGTGTTTATTAACTATGTTGTTAAACAATAATAAAATTTTAGCTACCATCCATAATTCCAGTTTCTTCATTTGGAGTCTATCAATTATTTCTGATAATACACAGACGTTTAAAAAGCAATTTGTACGTCTATGTGACCTTCTACATAGGTACACTCGTTGTTGAACGCGGCATCCGCCTCACCACACCACAACGCAAACCGGGCCACATCAAATTAAAAAAAATAAACTCATTATAAGTATTTTTAATCGTCACATGTTTGATATATTACAATTTTTTTTTTACTCTAATGCACGGTTCTTAAGGTTGCTTCGTCTTACATCTTATTATTCTAATAATAAAAAACCGGTCAAGTGCGAGTCGGACTCGCGCACCGAGGGTTCCGTGCAAACTTGTAAATAGTTCGTTCATCACGGTAATGGAGTCTCGAGGATTTTGGATTACGATTATCAATTTTGGGTCGAAAACCTATATGGTAGTTCCCGTTGACTTAGAATCACAAAAATTTGGCATAAAGCAAGGTCTTACAGCACAAATAAAGGGAAAATTCCAAAAAATTAAAAAAGTTGAAAATTAAGGTAAATTTTGGTACTTACTTACAAGTTTTCGTAAAAATCTAAATTTGCCCATTTTTATACACCTAATAGGGACTATAGAACTCAGTATCTGGTATAAATTTCAACTTGTTAGGTCCATCCGTTCCTAAGATAATCGGTGGTGACACACGGACAGACGGACAGACAGACAGACGGACAAGAGAGTGATCTTATAAGGGTTCCTTTTTTACCTTTTGAGGTACGGAACCCTAAAAATGTGAAAGCTTGTTTATTTGGATGATTAGATGTTTGAATGTTTGTTGCTCAATCAAAAAAGCAAAAAAAAGCATTACGGATTTTGATGAAACGTGACACACATTCCACATCCTGAAATAAAACTTAGGATATTTTTTATCCCGGGAAAATATAAGATCCATCGGGAACGCGGGTGAACCCGCATGGGACAGTAAGTTACTTATATATGCCCTGAGCTGAGTGTCACAGTGTTAAAATTGAGTGTCACTTTGGGAAAAATCGTTTTAAAATATAATGACACCTCGCTAGTTGCTTCTTTGATCTTGGACGTAGATCTGGTGAGTTTTCGCCGTTATTTTTTAGCTAAGAAATCCCCTCGCACAAGTGTAGTTAGGAATTCCGTACACCTATCTTCGCATCGTGCCACATATTTTGTGTAGACGGCAGTCGGGAAGCGCATCCTTTTTCTTCTGAAAATCTTTCCTTGTATATTTTTCAAGAGCAGCTTTGAAATCATAACAATAATTTTGATTCTTCAGGTAATTTAAACAATGCAAAAATAGATAAGAATTTTGTAATTTACTAGAATAAAGTGGCACTGTGAACCTACATTAGAAATTTATAAAAACTCAACAATGATTAATCTACAAACTCAATAAGTTACCTCCATCAAAGGAAATTATATCCCTTCTGAAAGAAATGGCAAGAACAACCTGTGTGTACAACTTTTTCTAGCAACAATAGTCAACTAAATTACGATAGCCCATTTATTTTGGACGACGAGACGTACGAGTATGTGTCTAGGTAGGGTAAACAAATTTCAGAGGGTAGTGTATGTACTGTCGTCGCGAATACCTCTCCAGTGTAATATTGGGAAAAACTTGCGGGGCGGCGGATAGTTGCGGGGGTCAAGTTAATGATATCGCCGCCATTTGTGGACGACTCCCCGCTCTGAATTGCGCCCGGGCACGTTAATGGGCTCGGCTACAGCGCTCTGAATATTTTAAAGGACATTCGCCGAAATTACTACAAAAATAATGTCGCTTTGCTTGTACCGAATTACCCGAGAAACGGTTTAGAGACCGGTAATAAATATGCACGGAATCCTCTTCCTATTGCCTTTTTGGAGATTGCTTTTTCGGATTAAACATTTTCAGTTGGTGTGTGTTTTAACAGTGTATACCTATGGAGCAAACCCATAAGTTTAACGAAATTCGAATATAGCAAAACGCAGATAGATAAAATGTTATAACAATCTTTCAAAGCCGTAGGAAGGTATGTTTATGCATCTAAGTAACTATCGATTTGTAATAAAGGAATCGCTTAGAGCCTTAGAGAAGTCAATTTCGCATGCGGCGGTTTCAGAGAGCTTTTAAATAATAAACGAGATTCAGTCAGAGGTAGAAGAACACGAGAGTCCGTACCGCGCCGCGCCGCATTTGCCGACTGACTATCGGCTCCCCCCGCCCCGTCCCGCGTGCAGACAGCGTGCTACGTGCGCCGCATAATGCACCGTCCCGTGCAAAATTCACAACTACCAACCCTCCAGCAAAATAAATTTACTGCCTCTATCTTATTTGCTCTAATTCGCGAAAACTGCAACGTATCTCCGTTCTAGACGTAATGATCGCACGACACCGTTTGCAGAATTAGTGATGAGTAACCCAGCCTGCCAGCATGCACGGTAGCGCGCTCCGCTTAGATTTTTAATTTGTCTCTAGCTAAGGGAAAAATCGCTAAATTCTTAGAAACTTTCGAGTTCCACACTGAATGTTTCGAACTTCTTATGCATTTTGCAAAGTGCAAAAGTTTTGTACGCGCGCTGGTGTGTCGGGCGGGGCACGCGACGCGATGCATGCAAACGTGAACCTCCCCTAACTTTTTCGCTCTGAAAATCTTCATTTAAATAATGTTTCCTCAAATAAACGCGTATCGTGTAGATAATAATCTTGTTGCACAGCTGATTTAAGTTTTCAGAAAGTTAGAAATGTGTTGTAGACGAAGGATTTCATGTTACGTATGTTACAGAACACAAATATCAGTTTATTATAAAATTTATTATAATATTCATTCATCATAGTAAACAAATATAAGTAGTATCTACCGGAGTATTAAAAAATAATTCAAATATTTATCGAATAATTTTGACTTATTATTCAGTCGAGTCGAGTACCTACCTAATGATAACACTACATTCAAGAGTTGGTTAGAAATTCCTAGTATTGTACAAACTACAGATCCATATTTTTATTCAAGAAGTTTGTAAACAATACGGTAGACAGGAGCGCCGAGCACCTGGCCCGCCTGCTTCTTTCAGAATTATTTTCTTGGGCGATTTGTGAAACAAAGCCCGAGTTGTAATTTAAGAAAATCGGCGGACTGCGGGCCCTCTTGCCCGAACGTATTTTACCTCGCCCTCGCACCCCTTCACCCTTTAGAAAACATAGCTTTGGTTATTTATTAGATTTAAATAAAGTCGAGACCTTTTGTCGTTTATCCTCTCACGGACTATCCAATGTCGTTCGCTATCATAAATAATTTTATTGGGAATATTTTGAGGAAGTTATATCAGTAGGAAATATTTTTCTAAACAACTAACAAACGAACAAAATTGAACAAATACGTCATACGTCTATTGGATCACCAACTTGACTGGCTGGCTACCACGGTACCACCCTCAAGTTATGAACTGTCGCCAAGCACCTATCGGTGTCTTCCGGCGGTTGAACTTGAGAGTCAGTTCCCTTCAAAGCATTTTAAAAAGGACGACAACACATTAAAAGGTCCCCTGGTATTGCTAATGCCTCAAGGCGACAGTAGTCACTTACCATCAGGTGACCCGCCTCTGAAATAAATAAAAACAATTGAAACCATATTTTTTTGTTTGTATATAGGTAATAGTTATAGTAGGACTCAGGAAATGAATGAATACTTACTTAAATATTATCATACTTTTATTTTCGCGAACTTCGAAGACTGCGCCTCGGGTGCGGAACCCTAAAAAGGACCTAATTTTTGTAAACTAAACACTAACCCATGTTTTTGTAGTGCTTTTTTTTTATATTCTATAAATATCATCAAGATTACCTCTGATTTCTAACCTGAAATGTAGAGTCCAGATGATAAGAGAGTTGCTAGTGATCTGGGAGATCTACAGTAGAGATGATGCTAGGGGTAAGACCAGACGAAGAATTGCTTTTTAATTTTATTTTTTTCAGGTTACTTCACAAAAGAACAATTAAAACCTACTTACATAGGTACAACAACTAGATGTCTGGTGTGTGATCCTTTTCCGAATTTTGAAAAAACTATTCTTAGTATGTAGGTAATAATAGGCAGGTTTAAGACCTTTCATAACATAAGCATTATTATTATTAAGCATCCAAAGGAACCTGTGGGCAAATTTAATGTTTCTAATCCCAGCTATTAAGCCTGTGCATTGATAGGACAGGAGAAATCTTTTTATATGTATAGATTCAATTACATAGGTCCTCTTAATTTCACTTACCGATACCTTTTGTACCTACATTACATACGAACTTACAACACAAATAGCGCTATGTATGCTTACGGATAAAATTGCTTTGCTATACAAACATTTGTACACCTTCACTCGTAGGTAAAGTAGGCTTTGTCTGGAGGCTGCTGGCTTCTTATTAACGTGCATAAATATCAGTCCCCTGCTGCCGCCCGCCCAATTTAGTGAAGCCAGCACCGACGCGACATACTGTGGCTCCAAACAAATCAACCTGTAATAAAATTATAAAAACAACTTACACATGTTTCCGTCCCGTGGTTTTTAATTCTTTTTTTTATGACAAAAAAAAAGTGTTACATTACAGGTTACATAGAGGTTGTATCTGATGTAGGGAAGATCTATAGACTGTAGTTTTAGACACAGACTTAGGATTCTGCTTATAGTTATCCGGACTATCCAGGATAACTGTGTTGTTTGAGCGCGCTCCTGGTCTTAGTAGGTAGTTTAGTTGGGCTGTGCGCTGATAATGTCAATCAGTCAGTTTCTTAATTATAAGTTAACATAGCTTTAATTTCTGTCCAGAATATATAAGTAATTTTGCGAAGGTCGTGGGTTCGAATCCTTACAATGAGCTTGAGCTTTCGGTGAAGGAAAACATCGTGAGGAAACCACAGCACGGTGGTAGGGTACTTTGTAGTACTCGACTGGCTGGCTACCACCCTCAAGTTGAAAATCTGTCGCCAAGCACCTGTTGGTGTGTTCCGGCAATTGCACTTGAGAGCCAGTTCGCCTTAATAAGGTGTACAACACATTAGCAATCCCCTGGTATTGCCAATGTCTATAGGCGACGGTTGTCACTTACCATCAGGTGACCCGCCTGCCTCGTTGTCACTTGTTACATAAAAAAAAAAAAAAAAAAAAAACTGCTGTGGTACAAAACACAGGTATCAGTCAGACATGCCTCCTCCTCCTACACCTCACACACACCACGCGTAGAGTGTAGTAGGAAAACATTCATATTTTGTTTGTTTGAGACAATGATAAGATATTGAATCAGTATTTTACTAGATTTTATAATATAAAACAGCTGGTAATTTCTACACAAACCCTCCCCTCGTCTGTTCATTCGGTAGTTCCCGTACGCGCTAAATTTGAATTCATGTTACGAACGGGCAACATAAACTAATTACTGAGTAGAGCCAATGGCGGGTGGCGGCACGCGGCACGCGGAGAATCGATAATTCACAATATGTCCGCTAGAGGGCAACGCCGTCGACGCCGGTGCGCGCCCACACCACTCCTCCACGTTGCGCATCTACATGTGAAACCTTGTTGGAACGTCTTAATTATTATTTTATAATCGTCGCACTGATAATGTGTGCATAGTTTATTTTCATTTATGAGGTTTTCCGAGTTATTATAAACGAAACATGTAAATAAGTTATTTCTCTGCATTTATAATACCTATTTCACTTTAACTATTTTGAAATATTTTTATGATCTGAAAATAAAAAAAATGTCATTATTTTGGATTTGCATAAATTTCAAATAGCAGCAAATAAAATATTGAACGTCAAAATTCGTTGATTATCCCCGATACAAAGTCACATCAAACAGCCGCGCGTAGTCAGCTGCTGCTTAGCTTGCCGTTTCGTGTCGCGCTTCTTGTCCGCTTTCAATGTTTTCCGTTTTATTTAGTTATTTCTGTGATGCAAACCGATTTTTTAACTAATATTTATATTGTTGTATTGATGTGAATGAAACTGTGCAGTATTACAGTGGTATCAGCCTCCGGACAATAGAAGAAACAAGGTAAACGCCTTAATATTTTTGTTTGTCGCGAACCTAACCTCTCTGACATCATGTACCTACGTTGTGACTTGTGATGCTCAATTTCAGTCGTTTATAAGTTTTACAAGATAATGGTAGAGTCTGATATAAATTCTGCTTGAAAGAAATGAGTACGGTGATTAAACTTTCGTGGAAATTGATAATATTAGTCTATAACATGATGTTTTTGACATTAGGTACCTGATTGAAATCGAACAAAGATAGAATAGGTCTGATACATGAAATTACTTTTTCTGTTTCTTAGATACTACATAAATGTGATAACCTGAATAGAGTATTTCCTAAAGGCATGATTATTGTAAAATTATTATTCTTCTTGAAACATATAATTTTGGTCCAAATATTATTCTGAAAGACGACAGACAATGACGCTTGATAAAACAATGACATTTTCATTCTCATAGAGGGCGCTACTGACGCTAATTGTATATTGCAATGTTACTTGTATTGTTATCAAATAACTAAATACCTACATACATACCACTTGCCTGAGTAGGTATTAGCTTTTTAGGATTATGTAGTCTAATAGCAAAAAATTGAACCCTATACAATTTCGCCCTGTCCGTGTGTCAGTCAATTCCAATGTACGTATATAGGCGTTTTATAAACCGCTAAGATATAGAGGAATTACAAAAAAACCGGCCATGTGCGAGTCGGACTCGCGCACGAACGGTTCCGTAAAAAAAGGCATAAAAATCATGTTTGTTGTATGGGAGCCCCCCTTAAATATTTATTTTATTTTAATTTTATTATTTATTATTAAAGTAAAAATACAACTGAGTATTTTGTGAATATTTCAAGTGCCTACCTGTTGCCATTATTGATATCGAGCAAAAAAGGGCAAAAAAAAAGCGTTTGTTGTATGGGAGCCCCCCTTAAATATTTATTTTATTTTGTTTTTAGTATTTG
Organism: Ochropacha duplaris; assembly: GCA_951361185.1. NCBI lineage: Eukaryota > Metazoa > Arthropoda > Insecta > Lepidoptera > Drepanidae > Ochropacha > Ochropacha duplaris. Next base: position 10,524,314 of record OX592691.1, read on the forward strand.
TTGTTATAGCGGCAACAGAAATACATAATTTGTGAAAATTTCAACTGTCTAACTATCGCGGTTCTTGAGATACAGCCTGGTGATGATATCGAGCAAAAAAGGGCAAAAAAATTGCGTTTTTTGTATGGGAGCCCCCCTTAAATATTTATTTTATTTTGTTTTTAGTATTTGCTGTTATAGCGGCAACAGAAATACATAATTTGTGAAAAATTCAACTGTCTAACTATCGCGGTTCTTGAGATACAGCCTGGTGACAGACAGATGGACAGACAGCGAGGTCTTAGTAATAGGGTCCCGATTTTACCCTTTGGGTACGGAACCCTAAAAAGAACCGGCCATGTGCGGGTTGAACTCGCGTGGAGAGGGTTCCGTACAATACCAAAGTCAGTGAACGTACGTAACTATCTACATATATATATATATAAAAGGATAAGTCCTGACTGATCTATCAACGCCCAGCCTAAACCCTTAGACCTAGAAAGCTGATTTTTTTCCCATGTGTTGTTTTTAAAACTTGATCGAGGAATAAGAACGGATTTTTCGAAATTCAACCTTTAAGGGGGTGAAAAAGGGGTTGTAAGTTTGTATGAAAGTCAGTCATTTTTGAAGCCAGGATCATGAAACTTTGTTAAAAATAAAGAAACACGTGTATCAGCGTTATTTAAATTTATACCCCTGAGGGGTTGAAACGGGGGTTGAAAGTTTGTATGGAAGTCCGCGATATTTTTAAGCTAGAACCATGAAACTTTGTTTTTAAGCTAACAATTAAAAATAAAGAAACAGGTATTTTAGCGTTTTCTAAAATTCAACCCTTAAGGGGGTGAAAAAGGGGTTGAAAGTTTGTATGAAAGTCCGCCATTTTTTTAAGCTAGAACCATGAATCTTTGTTTTTAGGCTATCAATTATAAATAAAGAAACACGTATTTTAGCGTTTTCTAAAATTCCACCTCTGGCGGGGTGAAACGGGGATTCAAAGTTAGGAGTTATTTCCGTTTCTTGGTATGAAAAATGAAAAGGACTGACTCATCAACGCCCAGCCTACACCCTTAATTTTTTCACAGGTATTGTTTTTAAGATGTAGACGAGGAATAAGAAAGGTTTTTTTGAAATTCTATGTCTAAATGGGTAAAAAATGGATACGTGGGTGAAACCGCGGGGCGGAAAGCTAGTTATCAATATAATAGTAAACCCAATAGTTTACCACTTTATTTTCAACTAGCTGTCCGCCCCGCGGTTTCACCCGCGTACTTCTTTTTTATCCCTTTAGAAGTTGAATTTCGAAGAATCCTTTCTTATTTCTCGTCTTCGTCTTAAAAACAACACTTTATTTCACTCCCCTCCCGTACCCCAGTGACGCCTACATCGCATATCTGCCTAGCTAGCCGAGCGGGGTGATCGGCGACCACGCGACTTTTTTCTAATACTTACATTTTTAATCTCGTGATATCTTTCGAATTGAATAATTAAAAAAGTTATATGAAGGTATTGACACAGTCTTGAATATGGAGTAATTTATTTTGATAAGGATTAATACCAAGGGACAAATAAAGAGCCTTTTCTAGCGCCGGCATTTCAATAAAATTTTTAAGAGAAAAGAACACTCATTGTGACATAGCTATAATAGCTAGACATATGCTGTCGCGACATTTTTTGTAGAAAATTATGTGTTCTGCAATGTCGTAGTACATTATTTTGTTCTATCATCAATAGTTTTCGCAGCGCACGCGATGTAAGGATTTTTTAGGTCAATTTTTTTACACCTCGGGTTACATTATTGGAGTTTTAGTAAGGATCCCTATTATTTTTGAAAATATAATATAGCCTATGTTCATCTGAGATAGTGACGCTTCCCAACGGTGAAAGAATTTTTGAAATCGGTCCAGTAGTTTCGGAGCCTATTCAATGCAAACAAACAAACAAATCTTTCCTCTTTATAATATTAGTATAGATTGATAGAGTTCTTTTAAGTTTTCCTGTAATCTATTAGCAATGAACTATATTTTGTATTTCTTTTCAAATTTTAGGCTCAGTAGTCTCAGAGAGCGGGGGGGGGGGGAATGGTCAATTTTCGCGGCGAAAGCCGTGGGTTCGAATTCTACAATGAGCATGAGGTTTCGGTAAAGGAAAACATCGTGAGGAAACCAGAGCACGGTGGTAGGGTACTTTGTAGTACCCGACTGGCTGTACCACCCTCAAGTTGAAAATCTGTCGCCAAGCACCTATCAGTCGGTACTTCGGCAGCTGCACTTGAGAGCCATCTAGGCTTTGTGTGCTTACCACCTTCGGCCACATCATCACTTACCATGGTGAGATTGTGGTCCTCCAGTCATCTTACCAGTCTCCTCCTCATGTCGTTTATTCTCTATAGTTGAGGGTCGTGACCTCGTCGAATCACTTTCTCCTGGACTATGTTTCACTATCTTGTCCTATCTTCGGCTGTGTGGATGACCGCAGATTCTTAACAATAAACGGTGAACAAATCTTGTATGTCCAGCGTGTCGGGCTTCTGCCTCTAGGTCTTTTCCTGTTTACTTTGCCCGTCAGCAGTAATTTTTCGAGATCTTCATCTCTCCTTCTTGCAATGTCTCTAAAGTGTTCGAAACACCTTCTTAGGGATATGGTGGCAAGCCTTATCTGTATTTTAAGTTCCATCAGTATGGTATACATTGGTCTGATGCTCTGTCCAGTGAATCCCAAGCATTATTCGCCAGCACCACATATCGAAAGCGTCAATGCTTAGGCAGTCATCTTTTTTCAGGATCCAGGTCTCTGCACCATATAGGAAGATGGATAAAACAAGGGTGGTGACGAGCTGTTTCTTGATCTTCTGCGATATGTTCCTGTCGGCCTGTTTCAATTGGGATATAGTATTCTTCGACATACCAATTCATCGTCTTACGTTCGAAGCACATGACCCATTAACCAATCTCCTACCCAGGGTGCAATATTAATTAAATCACTTAAACCAATTTGTTTTAATATCCATACATCAGCATCTTTATGGGCATTACTATTTCTGATGTGGCTCTGGTAAAGTAGAGAAAAAAGCATTCCATGCATCTGCTGCTGGTACAATTATGAACTAAACTGGATAATTGAGTTTTGATTTTTGAATGATAACCATGATGAAATGAGTCTGGTATTTTTTTTTCATTTCAAAAACGAACCAGAAGAAGCGTAGTACTTATTGTGCCTACCCCTTATAATTTAGAATACGGCTAGCACATAATGATGTCCAAAATTAAAAACCTTATTTCAATTACTAGTGCTATTTAGGCGTTCGGCGATAAAAAAAAAAAAAGAAAATTTTAGAATATAATTTTAGCGACACTGCCACGACCATTCAAATTAAGCAAACAATGTCTCCTCTCGAATTATACGGCATATCTATTCTTATTCGGAAATGCTGTTAAATACAGATGAGTAGCTGAATAACGTTTGCAAATGTCGACTTTTGTCGAAAATGTCCGTCTCGTCGGCCATATTCCGTTTAATGTCGCAATATTGTGAGCGTCGGCGGGCGGCCGCGGCCGGTCGCATGCATTTACATACATTAATGCGGACGCCGCACATGCATGCACCTCGCTCCGAATGTGTGTGCGCTGCGAATTAACTGTAATTGAGCCATTCGGACAGCGGCGAGCCGCGCTCTACTGCCTCCGTAGCTTGCCCACTCTGCCACCACTTTTCATATGCCCACTTTATCTATCACAACAGTGATCACAGACTTATTGTGATGTTTGCAACAACTCATATTTACATTAAATTCAATACATTTTCAGGAACCTGAAAAGCCGATCTCAAATCAGGTAAATACTGAGAGTAAACCCACTCGTCTCTTTTTTGTAGAAAATAAGTAACTGATGGCAACGCACTAGGATATTCATCTTCACCCCTTTCTGGAGAAACAAACAGGGACGTTGGAATTTTGTTATTAGCGTTACTGAGGGGGTAGGTGGGTCTACCGTCGCGCACCTGACTGATTGATAGCACTTCTTTCCACCTCGGGTCGAGCTTGTAATCGAGCCATTAATAAACTTTACTGCCTCCAAGTTTATCCTGCGGACTCGTTATTTGCTTAATGGGCTGGCAAACGGCTCGGGCACGAGACACCTGTGCTGGTCCGCTCATTGTGCACCCTAATTGACATATTGATGAAGATGTTCACAGGAGGTGAAAGTTCTTGTAACAGATTTACGGTTGCCCGCCTAGTTAATTATTTTTGTCTTCGTAAGTAATATAAGTGAAAAATAATTATTGTACAAAAGCATGCATCTCAGGAAATCATATTTTTTCGTACCTATTTAGTTTGATAACTAGACAAAAGTAAAAATTAATAAATAATTTCCCGAATAAAACTTCAATTTCATCGCAGCTTTTGGGGAAATAAATAGAGTCAGGGAATTATTTTATTTGGTTTCCAAATTATCTGACAGTGGGTCGAGCTAATGTCACTCGACGCTTGACAAAGCGACTGTTGGCACGGAGAGGCTTTGCTCGCAGCTATGTAAACAAAGAGGGCAAAAAGGTTGAAGCAAAAAGTAATAAAAGTTTTATTTATGTTCCAGTTTATACTTAAAAGAGAGAAATTACAACTTCAATAGAAGCAGTCTCGTTAACGTTGCGTTTTTAATTTATTGTCTTAACAAATTAAAACTTTTAAACGAACTCCTATCCTCAGTCTCGCTGAGCTTTCATCTTTTGCTATCTGGACTTCATTGTTGTGGTGACAGATAATTTAATAGTCATTATCGACCACAATTAATCGAGTTTACTGTATTAATGTCGACCGCGGATAGGAGAGTGTCGCTACTCTATCAGCCTGCACTCGGCTCCGAGAGGCTTAACTTGACAGAATGTAAGCGGTGAGGAGACAAGGGCGCGGCGCGGCGCGCGTAAAAAAGGGCAAAGCAATAATTGCGGTGGTGCGGGCGGGCGGCTATGGTAGGGCCCGCTGCCGTCGCATCGGCGGCGCACGAGCTCGGCTCCTTCCTTCCGCCCGCCGTCATTGAAAGTTGACATTGAACAGCGCGGGGTGGCGCCAGGTACGGCGCTCGCTATTTTTGACCCCGCGACCTATCGCGCCGGCGATCGGCCTCGGCTAAAACTTGCCGTTTTAATCGCGTGAATGTGCCGCACCATTTGCAAATGCGCACAGTACGAAACTACGAACCTTTCGTGTTTCACTGCAAATTAGCGTCGCGTTTATGCGCCACTGGTGCAATTAACTACGGTAAGGTTAAATTTTCAAGTATAAAATTGTTAATTCTAAGATTTTAGCTGCTATTTATATTCAAACAAGGGCATTGTAGAATGTTAAACCCCATTATAAACGGTTATTGATTATTTGTGTAAAAGATCAAGATATTAACTACTTGACATTCATATTGGAATCATTTGAATGAAGACGATGTTGACATTGCCATGGCGCGGCGGCGGAGCCCCATTCGAATTGGGTCAACGCCTACCGACAAAAGGTGCGGCGTCAGATAAGCGACATTTCCCGGCGCGGCGGCGTCCAGCTGCCGCTCGGCCCTCCTAAAACAAAGAACAATGAAATATATCTCATTTATTTACGTTTACCGCGATTCTTTTTTTTCGTACACACTCTATGTATAGATAATCATTAGGCATCGTTTGTTCGGTGCCCTTTAATGTGTTTGCATGCTCGACAATTTGATACCACGCCTGTTTGCATTGTTGCCATTTTGCCTTCCCGATTAGGGTCGCATTCGAGTTCCATATTTATTAGAGCGTAGGACTCGCGACACGACTTTCATTTTATACGGATACGACACACGTACCTATAAAATATACGAGGCGGTTTGCTTTCCTTCTCAAGGGATCAATGGTAACATGGAAACGATGATGACACGGAATTATAAAGATAAATAGATGTTAAGAAGTAAACGAATAAAGTTTCCACTGTGGATGGTTTAAGCGTCTCTGCGATGGTATTTCATCGGATTTTTGCGTCGTTTTTGGTTCAGTTTGACAGGTTGAAGTACAAACATGCGCTGGATAGTGGTGGTGGCTGGCTACGTATAGTATAGAAAGCTCGGGGGCGGAAGGACGTGTCACTCACGGCGCGCTGACGTCTGCCTGCTTTCAGTGGAGCGCCGAGCTCGCTTCCGACCTGCCCTCCGACACCCACACTATTCAATGTCGCATCATATTACAATACATCACAATTGCAATGCAACATAGCAAAGCAAGCCCTCACAAACCTGTAATAACTCATTGAAATTCTTTTCATGTTGTAAACCATTGTTTTTGAACAAAATAATAAAATTAGTATTCGTCTATAGTCAAATTCCACAGAATAACAATAAACATTCAATTTTTTTGGGTTCGAATCCTACAATGAGCTTGAGCTTTCGGTGAAGAAAAACATCGTCGTGAGGAAGCCACAGCACGGTGGTAGGGTACTTTGTAGTACCTGACTGGCTGGCTGGCACCCACAAGTTTAAAATCTGTCGCCAAGCACCTATCGGTGTGTTCCGAAAGCTGCACTTGAGAGCCAGTTCCCATCTAAGTTTGTGCTTACCACCTTCGGCCACATCATCACTTACCATGGTGAGACTGCGGTCAAACATAAGCTCGTCAAAAGAAAAAAAACTAATAATTATTAATAACCTAACTTAATAATTAATATTTTAACTAGATGCGACAGCATTTTAAGAGCGTCAAGCATCTACCGTGGTGTTCCGACAGCTGCACTTGAGAGCCAGTACTCTTCTAGGCTATATGTTCCTTACACCTTCAGAATTATGTAATTACTTAGCATGGTGAGATTGTGGTCAAACTCAAACTAACCAAAGTTAAAAAAATAAGGTTTATTTGGCTCACCAATATCAGGGCTTTCCGCAAATATCCATCAAATCATTTCGGGTAAAAATTTTATGTTTGAACGTCCATTAGCGTACCCCTTCCAATTAAGACATTCCCCCCTTCCAATCCGTGAAAACGAACCAATGCGATGGTAGCACAGGGTAGTAACGTCGGATACCGCGGCGAATGTCGTGGGTTCGAATTCTAAAATGAGCATAAGCATTTGGTGAAGGAAAACATCGTGAGGAAACTATAGCACGGTGGTAGGGTACTTTGTAGTACCCGACTGGCTGGCTACCACCCTCAAGTTGAAAATCTGTCGCCAAAACACCTATCGGTGTGTTCCGACAGCTGCACTTGAGAGCCAGTTCCCATCTAGGCTATGTGTGCTTACCATCTTCGGCCACATCATCACTTACCATGGCTATCCGTCCACTAAGCTGTTTCCGTCCAGCCAAACGTAATTAATGGTGGGAGCAAACACTTGAATGACGCGTCTCTTTCCACCAATAATCGATTACAGAACACGATGCGTTATGAAATAACACATGTAAAATACTTTTACTAAAACTATTTTTAATGAATGTTACACGCAATTTAAACCCCAACAGATTTTTGGCTGCTCTATAAAAACTACATTAGTTTTCCCAAACCTTCAGCGTTCTTGCATTGCGGCTTGACACTTTAATTCCAAACTGACACTTTAGTAAACGTCACTTTAATTCAGAATATTGTTAGCCCCTCCGAAAGCTCTTTTTTGTCGACATCCACTGGGGACTGGACTTTTGTATCGATTATTTTGTTACAAGTGTGGATAGTGTCTAAACCTGAAAAATTTGCTTGCCTTGCAATACGAGTACCTGAGGTAGTATATCACTTCCGAAGCGAGTCGACCCAAGGACCTGGCCGATGACGTACCCGACCCTATAATGTGCTCCAGCACACGACAATACACGGCATATGAGAAATTTATTTCCAACTTCGTTTGTTTACAATCTTTCATGGAGGTGGTAAGATGTAGCCGAAGATGGTAAAAACACAAAGCCTTGTTAGGTAAGTCAGCCTCAACTGCAGCTGCTGTTTCACAGAGTTAGGTGCTTGACGATAGATGTTCAACTTGAGAGTGATAGCCAGCCAGGCTATTAGGCATTAAGTAAGTAGTATCCAACGTTCTGTTTTCCTCGCGATGTTTTTCTTCACCCAAAGCACTGGTTTTCTGTAGGGTGCGTCTTCCCACTGAGTTTTCATCACCTTGAATTTTCATTGTGTTGATACCTAATTTATGAACATTCCTGCATGAATTATTACCATAATTCATGGTTGGTTACTTCATTATAATATCTCAGTAATAATTTAAGGTACATTAACCTTTCGAGTGGTAAATTAAGGGCGTAACATGCTTGTATGATCTTTACGATCACCCGGGATATCGCGCAAGTTCATTCCAGTACTTACCTTTGTATGGTTGCAATAATGAAGGCTCTTCCTTCAGCTTGAAGGTTATCTGATAGGGAAGTTAAAAATATTTAGTGATGGAACATCGTTTCCCTAAATTCCACTAATAATGTATGGTAAAAATATTATGTTCATTATAAATCGCTTTGCTTCGACATGATATTATTAGATTATTTATAACCACTGTAATTTTTTTAATACGCTCCTACATTATAATATTATTGATGAGCTCTAGATACAGCTTTTTCGGGGGACAAATTAGGAAAATAAAAAAAAGTTTTGCAAACCTGACTGTGTCAGATATCTAATGAAAGGGCTCGTTATGAGGATCTCAAATATATTTTTGTTATTATTATAAAATAAATAGTTTTGATTTTATTCATGAAAAAAGACTAAAATTTGCCATTCAAAATAAAGTGGTAAACTCAATGTAATACGTTTACTGACTTTGGCATTGTACGGAACCCTCTCCACGCGAGTTCAACTCGCACTTGGCCGGTTATTTTTGCTAATCACACTGTCCTTGTTTTAAATTTATTGAAAATCATTTTATACATTTTAGTTTGATTTTCTATAAAAGCGTGTTTTTTTATACTATTAATTTTTGTAGCAAAATTATGAATATTTTATTTAGAGCGCCTACTTATCTTTCATATCAAAATTGAGTTACAAAGCCATAAAAGTTGAGATTATTATTTATGGTAACCCTCCGTGTGCAAGTCGGATTCGTACTTGGCTGGTTTTCAATTTTAAGATACAATCTTAAAATTCTTACATGATATTAACCTTAGGTACTTATTATAATGTAGGTACCTACTTACTTTTTATTTCAAGCTACTTCAATGATACAATTTTCACATGCTAAATTTTAATATATTTAATTATGAAAATTATTTGAAAAACAAAAATCAATATGTTTCCTTATTTATTTCAAACAGTCGTGTACGAAATAGTAAATGCGCACTAAATCCCTCGTCTAACACCGATTTACCTAAAATGGTGTAAAATTCATGTATGTACTTATATCTTTCGTTGCAGTTGTAACTAAAGCTTATATTTATTGTGCCATGAAGTCCGAAAATGATTGGTATTGTAACACCAGTCTCCAAAAGGCTATTACAAGAGTAAGTAATAATATAGTGGGCAGATTGTGACGTGATTGAAATTTCATACGATCGCGGCGTCTGGTAGTTACAAAAGTTGTTTAGTATTTTATGAGCCACCACTCCTCATTGTTGCCGCCGCCGTTATGTCCGTCCGTAAAATCCTCTAATGCCTTAACGATATAGTAAATCACACTGGCTCAGTATTTAGTAAGTAGATACACTGTATTTGAAGTACTTACAATTTTGTTTTTCATTACAGGTAATATTTTGCTGTGTTTACCTGCTTGCATGCTAGGAGTGTTGGTAAGTATACTTTTTGATATTCATGTTCTCATACTCGACTCAAAACATCTTTAAGGCCTATCATGTTACTTATGGGTGCTGCCAACCGCTGTGGATAGCGAAAAATATTTTGTATGTGTGTGCATAGGCCCCCAGTTATTGTGAACTCTCGTCGAATCCAAAATAATACCTACTAGTTTTTTCCCAAATATCCTTTGATACTGATATCTCAACCGAAATATGTTATGCTACGCGTAACAGATGTGTATCAAAGTTATCTCATCATAGATTCCCTTTTTCGTGATGTGACACTGAAAACTGATAAATTGTTTATTCATAATATTTGATCCCGAAACTGGAAGGGCTGGACCTTCTGTACCTACTGTACCTACAAGAGTGACAATTTCATTCCTCCCCGACAACATGAGCAATATCTGTCCGTTCACGTTTTCAAAAGTTTTTGTACGCGGTATATATTCGGGCAAATAGTTTTATGTCACCCATTTTGACTTTTATTTTATTTTTCGTTTATTTTCCCTTGCGCGGCCGTAAAACGTACCTGGGCTCGCTCGCGGGGATAACGGAGCCGGCTCACGAAAAATTTATTATTGAGACCTTTTCGCCCCGGCGCGCGGCGGCTCCATCGACAGACATTGCGAAGGCGAAAGTTATGAATGACACATGTTTTGAAATATTACCTGCAGTCAACTGCTTCTTGGAAAGAAAATTTCATGGGATGAGAAGTTTATTTGTCGTGAAATATGTGGGAGTTTTACGAGTCTCTTATTCCCGACTTTTACAATGCTACGGATCAAGCAATTTTCTTACTTTTCGGTCTATATTGCAGAGTAATAAGGCTGAAAGGTATATTCAGGAGAATAAAAGTATGAGGTGCGACAAATTGGATGAGAAAAGTTTCTCATTCGGTCCTTGAGCGCCTATTTGCTTCGTTTCAAGTGAGTTTTGAAACCAAAACAACATGAAGATTTTTTTTAAAGATTCAAATTAAACCTAATAAAAAGTTGTTGAAATAAGAGGCAGAGATTTTTGCATTTGTTTACATAGATTCAGGGGTTTCGTTTTAACTTAAATAAAATACAATAAGGTATAAGCTCGTTAGTTTATAAAATGAAAATATTTTTTATTCAAATAGGCCTTTACAAGCACTTATGAATAGTTATAATAAAATTATTTCAAGCTCGTACCAGGAAATTTTGATATCTAGATATCGCAAATAATTTACTTACTTACTCCAATTTCTGAATTCTACGTTGAAATCATACGACAATGGTTTGTTTATTGGCATAATATTTTGAATCGTTATTTGGTACATTTTCCGATATTCGGATATTTTTCGGCAATAGGTTTACATACATCCTACTAATATTATAAATGTGAATGTTTGGATGGATGTATGTTTGTTACTCATTTACGCATGGAGATAGATTATAGTCTGGAATAGCACATAGGCTCCCGGGAAAAGATAAAATCCGTCGGGAACGCGGGTGAAACCGCGCGGAACAGCTAGTTCATTATATGTTTGTTTATTTATCGTTTGCAGAATAGCCGATATTAGATATAACATACGCTTCATAGAATAGACACATTTGTGTAATCGCTTAATTGGATTTAACTTGAGCCAAACTGACATGCTTGGAACGCCTCAATGGTCTCATAGTCATCCTGACTTCGACATCTGCCGAGCACATGTGCACTTTGGCCTGGCATCTATACGCTTCACTCGGCACATGCATATTATGTAAATATATATGAGTTAACTCCATTTTATTAAAACATATATTTTACAGGAATTGAGAAAAGCCTCCCTTTTCCGTACGTACGTACCTATGATATACCATACCTACGTATGTGTGCCATACAACTATGTCATCGCTCAGCGGACGATTCGTTGTCGGTCGAAATTAGCGACAAACTCGCCTCGTCCCGAGCCTCTGTTTTATTCAGCCCCTTGGGAGCTCGTCACACAATGAAAAAATTGTTGTATGGTTACTGACGTTTAATTTTTTTTTTCGCCAATTATGGATATTCTCGGCCAGCGCGCGCCATCTGGCATCAAAAACTTACATATGTAGATGGCAGTGTAGCATTCTCTCGAGACCGCAACAACTGCAACGTCACTTTGTTCCTGTTTCGCGAGCTATAGAAAGTTCTAATTTCACTTTTGCAAATATAAGTCTGCAAATATGTGAAATAGATGAGATTGCCATACATAAGGGCATATTTTTATTTAATTGAATAGTTAAATAATCTATATTGAACCTATCCATTGCTATCCAAGTCTACACGTATTAAAAACTTTTCCTATCAACGCACAGCCTTAAACCACTCGAGTTAGAAAGTACATATTTTCTTATAACATAAGCAACCACTAAGAAAGGGATTTTGATAATTCAATAAAAAATAAAATAGATGCTTGCGGGTGAAACCACAGAGGTATCTGCTTCGCGGTTCATTCAATATGAAAATTAACAAAATACATTTTTTTGCCTCGGCTTCGCACGGATAGAAGAGCGTAGAACATTTTTTCTACTTATAACTTAACTGTATTGGTTGGATCACTCGGCCTACGCCAGTAAAACTCCCAGTCTGCCTGATTCTTTCCAACATCTTCAACCGTCGTCGTCATATTTCAGCCAATTTACACAATACCTTAATAAATCAATACTATTCCTTCCTCGACGAAGAAACTGACTGGTATAAGGAAATTACGTTATAAATTTACGATATATCTACTAAAAACGTAAGAACTTAATAAGCCAACGATTGTATCCATCAATAAGTGGCTAATCGTTGTACCTAATAGTATTTTTGATCGATACCTACTTCGCAAGTAACCTAATCATACTACATAGAAAGTAATTATTTATCGAGTGAGCGATCGGTATTTTCCCGAGTCGCCATCGTGGTCTGAGTCATCGTAGCACAGCGCGCGATTCGCGGAACTCAGTCAACCCTCTACAGGGGTGCGTTCGCTAATGACCCGCCGCCGCGCGCCGGACAACGGCTGCCCTCCGAAATGCAACTAACCCCACATGCAAAACTACACCCTCGAAACAACAACAGTAAACTCCAATTCAGCAGATTCTCCAGTGCCATTTTGCAATTCGGTGCGTGTTTATAATATGCAGCTTTTCAATCGGCTACGTTATTTTGATAAATATGCATGAAGTAGCGAAACCAGCGGCACGGGTAACATAAAACCCCATCGTGAAAATATAATGACATTTCCTGGTAGTCGTCCAATGAGTCATATCCGTCGAAGGGTTAATTTTAACGTGATATTGCAACGAACAATCGACAATTTCCTATCTTCCTTTGCGTTGCAGGGGTTGCTGGGGAAAGTACTCTATTTTTCTTTACAGTAAAGTTACTATTATAAGGACGAATACTAAATACTACTACTATTTACTTGAAAGAAACTGAAGAATCTGCCTCTACCGCTGTGCGACTTTATAAGCGGTTTTGAAATAAAATTAAAATATAACTCGTGTCAGATAATTTGTCCGTCTATCTATTTTTTTTTTAATAATAATGTTTATTAATGAAAAAAGCAATTTTACATAGTACGAGATCGTTGGTCCCCAAACTAGGTGAAACCTGTATCTTGGGAACCACCTTCCTAATTGAAACAAATCTACACTTAAAAAAGTATATAACATTATGAATATCGATATAATATTTTAAATGCAAAAGGTAGATGAAATAAAAGAAATGTGTGCATGTGAGTGAGTGTGTAAGTGGGTGTGTGCGTGTGTGTGTGTGTGTGTGTGTGTGTGTGCGTGCGTGTGAGTGTGTGTGTGTGTGTGTGTGTGTATGCGTGAGTGTGTGTGTATATGTTCCTTTAGTCTGTAGATTGTGTAATATTTGTTTCTGTTTCCTCATAATCCAGTGTCAAGAGCCAGTTCGTTATTTTAAATTTACTCTCAGAATATATGAGCTCATGAAACTTAAGAATTTTGTTTAATTTATTATATAGGTAGTTAGACATGTTTGTAGATTGCCGTTGTATGTAAGAGGTACGTGGTAAAGCATAAGCTAACACATAATATTTTCGTCTTCTAGTAAGTAAGGTCTGATCATAGGGTGTTACTTTGTGTTTCCTTAGAACAGTTTGTAGTATGTAAGTCTGTCGTATAGTGAGTAATTTAAAGTCCGTATTAACTGAGTCGTTGAGTATCTAAAGAGTTTAAATGACATAATCTTCAGGATACACCTTTGTGCTCTTTCTTGAGGTAAGAGGTGGGTTTTGTGGGCACCTCCCCATACAGATATGCAGTATCGGATAATTGAATGACATATCGCTTTGTAGACCATAATAAGTATCTTATTTGATGCAACATGTCTTAATTTTTTAAATACCCACATCATTTTACGTACTCTACCAATTATAAGCTCAATATGAGGAATCCATCTGTGAGAATAATATTGAATATGGCATTGTTCGATCTAACATCCCGATCAGGAAAGTATAGCGTAAATCAATGAATTCTGATTTTTGGAGAGCACATTAGAAAATTCTAAAAATATATATGTTTCATGTAGATAGATACTTTTCTCAAGCGTGATGTTTCAATGAAAGTTATGAAAAATACTATTGAATTGAATGTTTATTAACATTCAATTCAATTGTATTTTTCATGTAGTTGAATAAAAATGCATTTAAAATGTACTTCCCAGAATTCAGATCTTTATAAGCGTTACTACCTATAGGATAGAGCATAAAAATTCTTACAGTATGTTATCTTTTTCAAAATCAACGGTGATTCTTGGATATTTCCTTTTTTATCCAAATAAATATACAGTTCATATTTATCGAAATAAAACATATTTGCTATTCTTTTGGATTTGGCCATCAATGCCTAGTTGACCATTTACCTTCGGAATATTATAATATGTAGTTACACAATATTTTGAGTTAGTCTTCAGAGTGGTACGAAACACTCAGCCAGCACAGCAGAGTTCAGTTCCAGAATTTATTCAAAGGATGGCTATACCGGAAAATGTGATTCCGATGAAATGAGATCAATGTAAAATTAACTCGACATAAAACTTTTCGGCTACGTTTATTCTGAAATTATTCTTTCACATTTTATTTCAAAGCAATCAATTGTCCACAAACCATATCTTGTTTATATTACCATGGCCCGTGGTATCTATGTAAACGAGCGGTTATTTATGTTTTTGTTTGTGTATATCTTGATTGCTCCAGTTCCGATTGCGGGCTGCTTTGTGTTCAGTCAGACCCACGAGGATATCAGAATGAGCACGAAACAAGTGAAAGTCTTCTGTAATACTGAGAGTGCAACAGAAATTGGTTTTCTGCACTGGAAAATAGAATTTTATTGTCTTTGTTTATTTACTTAAAGCTCAATAAATGTAAACGGAATTTTATTGCCTTTATTGATTTTAAATAACAAGCTAACTTTATTTCATTTTGTGATTTGACATTACGTACACATACGTAAAGTGTCTAGGAATTTATGTAGGTTCCTACGTATGATTGTGACGTGTAGATAAAATATGCTACAATACTTAATTTCAAAGTTATTTGTTTTATTAAAAATGTATCGGTATACGGATATTATACCTACCTAACCCTTGTAAGTCTCATAAATGTGAGCCTTCATTCTATCTTAAATACTTTATTCTCAAAGAAGAATTCACTTTATATTTCTATCTTAACTGTGTGATAAATTTTAAAGGTTAAACTCAAGTGATGCTGAGCCTTAAGTTTATAGTGCTCGTCTATATGTCACTTTATTCGAGCACTATGCACACGCTTGCTCTCGTGAATCTGAGGCTTGGCTTATCTAGATCCAGTCGAGAACTTACCTATGTACACAAGTAATGAGATTTTCTACCTACAGCAACGCTACACTGTGCAGTGAGCTTTAATAGACATTTGCATTCATCAGAAATCCTTTGACTCGTTACATTTAAGTGAATAATCATTTGCTTTTATTTGCTCTTTGCCGACAGTGTTTTCGTATTGGCAGCCATTATCTCATTTCAAACTTTTCGTTTTTCATTCTTAAATTTTCTCATGCATGACAAATTGTCTTTTAGATTTATTTAATAATAGCATTCCGCTCCCTGGTTTCACCCGTGTTCCCGCGTGATATTATGAATAAAATATAGCCCATATTATTCGATCATAATGTACCTACATAGTTTTCTACAATTGCAAGAATTTTTAAAATCGGTTAATATTTTTTTTGAGTTTATCCTTTTATTTGCTGCAGCAATGATGTCATAATAAAATTTATTAGTTTGTCTTTCATATTTTTAGTAGACGTGTAATGGCTCCGAGTGGCGGTTAAAAGCAAATGTAGCTAAAAATATCGAGCCATGAATCGCTGAATACTGGCTGATGACTAATGTACTAACTCCAATTTACTGGTTGTGTAAAAAGTATTGAATAAGAATTGCGCAACACAAAAAACGTTTACATTGTTATGGGCTGATATTTTGAAAGTGTTCATTGCCAGATCTGTTTCCCTCCCCCCAAACGGCGACATATTCGATAAATGCAGATAACAATCGCCATTTTACATTCACCTTGCCAGCCACCTTGGCCCACGCAAGGTGATTCAGTGATATTATAAATTTAGTATCCGCCAATGACGACTTCGAAAGTGCCTAGGCGCTGCTTGAACTCGTTCAACTTTAAATGTATTTAAATTTTTTTACGGTTATGAACTGTCTAGGAGTCTTATTGTTATCCTCGCGCGGTTGTAACGTCTGGTTTCGAAGAGGTACCTAATGACTAACATAAATACACGTTTTTTTTTATTTATTAAAAAATTTAAAATTTAAAAAACCCCCGACGCAAAAAAGAAAAGCGGACATTTAAAACATAATACCTATCGTTGAGCCATCAAATTCGATTGAGTAATACCTATACATATTTTAATTATAGAAGTTGATGGATAGCACGATAAGGTTTGCTCATTGAAATGGCGCTATAATGTCACGGCGGGGTACCGCACGTTGCGTAGGGGGTTTTTTAAAATTTTAATTTAATTTTTATTTTAAAATTTTTAAACTTAGTTACAAAAGAAGTTAAATATGATAAGTACAATTTTTAAATCGTCTTTGATCTTAGTTGCAATAGTTACATAACTGCCTTACCTATATTCTGGTGCGCTTTCAGCGAGCTTGAGTTCTGTTTGGTAGTCGTAATTATTGGTTTTTACATACTTTTTTTCAAGAGTGTTCTAGTGTTCTAGATATCCTGGCTGCAGCATCAGCTCATCGTGTTGCCACTGTTGCATTGTATGTAGAATCAAATACTGATCAAAACGAATCCAAACACGACATATCTGCTATTATTTTTTCAAGAGTGTTCTATTGTTCTGGATATCCTGGCTGCAGCATCAGCTCATCGTCTTGCCACCGTTGCATTGTATGTAGAATCAAATACTGATCAAAACGAATCCAAACACGACATACCTGCTATTATTTTTTCAAGAGTGTACTAGTGTGCTGGATTTCCTGGCTGCAGCATCAGACCAAAAATTCCATAATCTTGCATAGTTATATAGCATACATGGATGTTTCAAATTTTAGGTCACATCTAGGTTTGAAAGTAAAGTAAATACCCATTACGCGTCTAAGATCTCTACCACAGTTAACAAAAGATAACTTTGAAACGGCTGAACCGATTTTGATAAAACATATCTAAGAACCGTCGCTGGAAAACCTGCTTTTAAATTAAAAAAACCGCATCCAAATCGGTTCGCCCGTTTAAGAGCTACGGTGCCACAGACAGACACACAGACACACACACACACACATAGCGGTCAAACTTATAACACCCCTCTTTTTGCGTCGGGGGTTAAATAATACACAAGTATTAGTACCAAGTATCTACCTACAGGTTATTATCGCTCTACAAATCGCCCATTCTGTTTGTCTTGAACTTGTTTCTAGTGTTTGCTTTTTGTTATTTTTACCTTTAAAAACTAAGGTAGGTAATGCTTGGGGCATGGAGTGGGCTAATGCAGCGTCTGTTTAAGGTGTTATGTATGACCAAAATGACCGATGCGTTTCAAATATTTTATTGCTTCAAAATATTAATTTACTGCTGTAAAATATTTACAATATTCCAATATATTGCACTACAACATATTATATTAGAACTATTTTACTACTAATATTTACTAACAAGGCATAATATTATTTGATACATCAGTAAAAGTCTCTAGAATAAATCAAAGCCTAGTTTTTTGTTTAAGTGATGTAGTTTTAGGTATTTAAATCGTATTTTACTAATAAATAGTTTGCAAGAACCAAGCTTCATTATTTATTATGGTATTTAATCTATAGTTCTCGTCTTGTTCACTCGGCCGTATCTTTTGCTAAATAAGCAAGTCTAATTATTATGGATGAGCAATTCATTAGTTTGACGTGATATAAGTATTCAAATATAAAATGTCAAAATTATTCGTAGAATAAGGAAATCTGAATATATGAATGTGTTAATTAAACCATAACTATTTCTAAAATATTTGAATGATATATAACATTATGTAATAGTATCGATAAATACCAATTAATTTGGTACAATCAACATCGCTTTATTCCACAACTCGGAACACTTGGACCACAATGGAAGCATAATTTTGATTGGATTTTTCTATTCTCAAACCAGATAAAACTGGAAAAACGTCTCACCGACAGCATGAGCTCATTTCCTGCAACGTATAACACCGGTATAACAAATAGGGCAAATAAGACTGCTTTACAGTGCACCAGATCGCATACACAAAACTGGTTCCGTTGTAAAACAATACAATACCATGACTCGAGCTGTTCGGACTTCGTGAAACCGACTATATTAATGCACGAATGTTATATACGCGAATATTATACAAATAACATATTTATTTTATGTAAGTACCTATACGCTATTTTACACTCACTTTATTGCAGGTATGATGTTTGATGTCTATGGATATCTTTTGCCAAATGATCAATGACGAGGAGTCATTCATTAGTCTGCTGGATATACTTACAAAATTACGAAGGATACCTACATGTTCTTAGTAATATTTGTTTAATAATAAAACGGCGTCACAAAATGACTTCATTTGTCCAATATCACCTGAATATAAGATGAACTACCTACTAACCTACGCAATATCCGTCAGTGATCGCACTTCATCGTGGGTGTAAGTTTTATAATCCATGATTTAATGCAAAATGCGCGAGCAGATGACCCGGGTAATGGACCGGTCCTTGGTGCTTGGGCGGCGCGGCGGCTCAGCGACCGTCTTGGACAGAAGGGCTCTTTCGCAAACTGGTTTGAGATCAAGCCGATATCGTGCTCCCGCCCCCCGCCCGCCTCTGCCTTCACCCGCTGAGTTTTGCACTTAAGCTTAAGGCCTAGCTTGTATATGAAAATTATTTATATTCTATTCAAATCAAATTCAAGATTTGAAGATGCAAAGTTATTACTAATATGTACTGGTTGTGCTCTGTTCCTATTAAGGTCTAGAAGTCGTGAACTATTAATTAACCCTTAAATGAACCAGTTTCCGTTGCATTCAATTCGTGCGCAGGAAATAATTGTGTAACCTAACAGCTTATTACTGGCTGCAGTAATAGTAAATGCTTTTAAAATAGACCATGACCGTAATTTTTCCTGTTACTAAACCGAATACACATTAATAAATAAACTGACCAATGCATTCAAGCGAATTTCTGCGTAGGAGCTGGTCACGTCACGTAACAAGCGAGTGACACTTTTGCAACCGTTTTAATATCTACTGCTTTTAGTTAGGTACCTATCAATGAACTAAATCAGTTTCGCAACAGTCATACTCATACCTAATTAACATTTATTTCGTCCAGTTTATCATGCAGTCAGCACGACTTATTATTTAAACATTTTCGGCGTATAATGTGTGACAAATTTATCTTTTTTTAGCACGTTCCACTGATTTTCTGTTGACATCTCGAACACGGTTGTATTTGTTAGTGCATTATTCCTACAATATGATTTGCACGGCTGACGCGCAGGTCGCACCGCACGGTCTGCCATCTAGCAGGAGAAAGTGCACTGCCGCTCCACTTTTCACTTCAGTATAACCATATGTAGTATATTGAGGTATATTTTTGTTGAATAATCTGTTACTTTCGAAAGGCAGCACTGAAACACACATACATACTCGTTATATCATAGCTTTGCGACTCTACATGATAAGCTAATTTTATTTACAGTTGCCTAATACGAAATGAAATTAACGCTAGTTATTTTTTTAACTAAATTAACCTCGCAGTTTTCGTGAGCAAGTTGTAGGTACAGACTATTAGATTCATTATTAACAACATGCATATTTGCTTTTCACTACAACTGCCAGCAATTGTGATTACAATAGAAAAATAGTCAACCTAGTTTTATTATTGTATGCCCTACTAATGCTTGTATAGACTCGTTACAATTCAATAACTCATGTTTTGTAATTGTATACGTCGGACGTATCTTATATCAGAAGGCGAAGTTGAATTCCTTGGTCGTGGTCTAATAAACATGCCAATATATTAGCTGGTCTGTTGAGTAGTACAGTAGTAACCTTATTAAACATTTACATATACTGTCCCCCGCGTTCCCGGAGGATCTTTTCTTTTCCCATGATAAAAAGTATCCTATCTCTTATTCTAGTATATAATCTATTTGTGTGCCAAGTTTCATCAAGATCGGTTTAGTAGTTTCGGAGTTCTTCGCGGATGATTTTATATGTTGAGATTATTATGTGAAACAATTCTTCTAAGCCTCCAGTGCATTTCCTGTGGCATATATACATACCTACATCCGCATCAAAACTGTTAAAGCTTTCTGTATACCGACATACACTTAGTTAGGTGCGTGTGGCGCCTGAAGTCTGCCGCGTGGGCGAAACGAGACTGAATTCGCCGGGTTTTATTGCTTCCATGCAATTCCTTTATATTATGCTAAGTCATAAATTCATCTATGTATTTACCAGGGTGATGATATCCCATTCCAATGTTACGTTTTAATATTACACGAGTTACCAAATTATTTTTTATTTCCTGATGTTCATTATTGACATAAAGTGTTCGTTAGACCCTTCTTCCAGCTCTAGTCTTACTCAATATTTGACCTTTAAAATGTTCATGAGACTGAAGCAGGCACAGCTAGGGCAGATAGTTTCATACCGTGTACGTTTTCAGTTTACGTATAAGTAGGTACTTATAACAGATATCCCGATACCGAAGTGTAATGTTCTGCTTTACCAATTATTTTGAATCGAGTAAGTGCACTCTAAATGCCAATTATAAAACGTCACTTCTACTTAATTGGAAGGAGGTTAGAAAGATTCGTGCAAAGAACCCTTTTAAGTTTAAAATAACCACTCATTTTTAGTCAATCGATAAAACCTTGGGTTTGCGTAAATGGTAGTGGTGCCAGCCACTTTCTTCATGTGGGCTTGTAATTATGTTCCAAAATAATACTTCATTCCCTTTGATTAGAACAGTATACCTACAGTCGTAAAGAATCAGACAGTCGTTCTGATGCTTTACGACATTTATAAGGGTACGTACCTACTCCTTTTGACGTTACATCAGTTTATTAAATTAACCATCGATTAATAAAACGATTCTTAATTAATTAACATCGCTACGTAGGTGTAGGTGTTGGAATTTATTAATAACGCCGAATTCCATTAAA
This sequence comes from Ochropacha duplaris, assembly GCA_951361185.1. Taxonomy (NCBI): domain Eukaryota; kingdom Metazoa; phylum Arthropoda; class Insecta; order Lepidoptera; family Drepanidae; genus Ochropacha; species Ochropacha duplaris. The sequence continues at coordinate 10,545,704 of OX592691.1, forward strand.
CGTAGTGTTGCTTGAAATAGCGAGTTTAACCTAGCTTCGATATAATCCCAGCCACCGACGTTAATGTGGGCTGCACAGAATAATTCTATATTTGGACAACATTTCGTCGAGTTGAATCTGAACCAACTGTTTTAGTATCAACAAAACCAATGTAGGTACTGAAAGTTACATTTCATTTGCATCAAACGCCTGATGCACTACAAAGATTTGAGATTCAACTGTGCTAAGTATTCAAATTATAATAGAAATGGGAACTAGCCATATTACTATACTACTACCTACTAGCGGTCCTTCGCGGGGGAAAATAGCTTTTGCTGTTTATTAGTCAATGTAGGTACTTTTTGTAAGTAATTTGCTAATTTCTGAAATATTAAATTTTACATGCAAATTTTGTCAGTCGTGCAGCGAGCAGCCAGCTCAGACTCGCGAGGTGTTCCGATTTTAATCTTCCCTGGTGCCTATCAACGGTACGCCGCGCTCCGCTCCAATGGAGCCATTTGCATGCGACTCGTGGGCGAGGTCCGTCTACCCACGGTTACACGGATCGTAAATTTTGTCCTTTTACTTCCAAGGAGGGATTTTTTCCAGAGGAGCAGATGTCCATTTTTCCGTAAAGGGCTAATTTATTGCATGTTGCGGCAAAAGCCATAAAAGAAGACTTTGAATTAAAAGACACAGTCCGGGATGTGAGCGTTGACCTCTTTTTGGTATCCGAAAGGGAAAAGTAAAATCTCGTGGAGCACCAGTCAGAATTTGTATTGTGTTTTTTCCATGATTAAAACTTTATGATTATGCTAATGAATAAAACCTTTACATGAGATACCTACTTTCAGAAAAAGTAAAATGGTCTTATTGTGATTGAGAGAATAATGAACGAGTAACGAACCCGAGATCGATACGATCGGAAAGACCATTCTCGGCACCAACTCGATTCACTTTCTAGTCAGCGGGTGCCATTGTTAGTTGCCTCTAATTTATGTAATGTTAAAGTCATTTCCCATTGAATACACTTATCGCTTATCTTATCCCCTTATTTACGAAATAATCATTCGTAGCAATTTGAACATCTTGAGTAATAAATTAATATTATAGAAATATAAATTTCATAGTATTTCTCTATGACCCTATGAAAAACATTTTTTTTGCAATAACTCGGCTTATAGAATACAAACTACCTTCCAAATTTCATCTATGTGCCAATAGTATCCAAGTAAAACGACTATATATGGACAGGACGAAATTGTAATGGTTCCGCTTTTTGCCTAAAAATAAATTACTTGCTTATTCAGGAAAATAGGTAGCAGCTGTGTTGCATTGAAAATTCTAAGATAATATCGATTTTTGCTTTAAGAGGCTACCGTACAATACAATACCGATGTTGTAATAACCGCACTGGGTCACCCTTTTGGCTATTACAGATCTGAAGGCTAAGTGAAGCGTAACGCAGTACTGGACGAATATAATAGTTTCCACTGCAATTACTATAATCCATTAGACAAATCTAATTGTTCTGTTTGCATGTAGGCGTCTTTACTGCGGCATTAACACCATCAAAGTCCTTAATTTAATTAGATCCTGTATTTTAATTAGACAAGCATTATACTCTATAGCACTCAAAAGGGAAAATTCCGGTTGTAATTGATAGAAGAACATTGTACCTACTTAAATAGAGAAACAGTCACTAAGATTGAAAAAACAAATTAGGAAAAAATAAAAACGAAATCATCGAGCGGGGCGAGGAGCAGACTCACTCGATTACTCAGCGTATAATTTTGTCCTCGCTTAGTAGGGGCTTAGTAACTGTATAAATAAATCCATCGATTATTTAAGAAAACATTCGTCAGACGACTCGCACCGCTGCACACAATGCGATGTTAAAATATTACAGACAAGAATTATCAGCATAACAATTGTGTATTTAACTTCTAAATTGTTGTACGCCACTTCCTTCGTTCCGAACATTTAAGGCTATTTGAAATTTACCCACCTATATTTAATAACTAGTTTTTGTCTGTATCCCCATTTATTCTATTTAAAATATTGCAAATTATCTGCGACTCGAATGCACTCAGTATGAATGCTTGTGTGTGAGTCCTCCCTCATACGATTCTCGACTCCACGCCCTGCATATAGAGCTGAATATTTGAATTGCAGCAATTTCATTAAAATTTTATAGCAGCATAATTTGATGTTTCATATCTGTGTATCCAATCTTAATAATCCGATTGAGTCAATTTTGCAAATAGTTTATTGTTAGCGGCTTGTACTTCGCCAAAGTATATCTACCGCTTCAATGACCATTTACGCAGTATAAGTTTTGTGTACTAAAAACATTTCATTTGCGAATCAAAACCAACAAATAATTGCTCGTTTTACGAGACTTGGGGCATTATTCTATCTAATGAACTCCTCCTGTTAGCCATTTCCTTTAAAGTGCATGCTAAATATTTAGCGATTACAGCGAGACGAACGATTGACGAGGTAGGCAGGCACGCTTAAGTAAACGTCCCGTCCGATGACTCAAAGGGGTTGTTCGGGATAAATCTTTTCCTTTCAAACGTCAATCATTTTTTCCGTTTTTCTATGTAATAGTTAGTTAGTATGCATGATAGTGGAAATGTTTTTTATCGCTCGTTTGTGCAAAACTTTAGAGTTGGGTACTTCGATATACAGCGAATAAAATAGGTGATGACGAACTAGAATTGCAACGTGGGAGAAGATTTTACACGTTTACCTTAAAAACGATAAATAATTTCTTGGATAGCAATAATCTCACGCTTTAAACCGAAAATCGCGCTTGTCTATGAAAAAAGTTCTCAATTACAAGATTTGTAGTATGATTTTTATAAGATGATGTCATAAGTGCAATGGCCGCGCCATGGTCATTGCAGATGCGTAAGCGCAATGCGTTTTAGCCCGATGACGTTATAAAGCGCAGTAAATGCGAGTGACTGAGTTCATAACTTATCTCCTTAAGATTGTGACTAAAGGTTAAGTTTTCGTTTTGTATTTTTATGATTGTTGAATTAAACCATTAGTTAGCCGTTAATATTGAAAAGACTCGTCATAGGTACTCGAAATACCAAAGTATCAGTGATTGATTGTTTATTTGTGTGCATGACCATGTATATATGTTTGTGCTTAGGTTTCATTTTCTATATGAGTAATATTTCAAAATTTGTTTGGTATCACCCAGCATATTCTCATTAGACTACTATTGTACATACGTATGTCACATATAAGGTCCTATATGGGATAAAGTATGCAGTTGACAAAATCCGAAGGTCCGAATAGGCGAATGAGAATGAATAATGCGATGCGTTCGCAGTGCAAACAGGATTAGTTGGTGTGCAATTAGAGTAAGAACGGAGCTTGTGGCCCACGTTAAGTGCCGCCCTACGGATTACGACTTCGTGTTCTGTGTTTACTCTACGTCGAAGTGGACGTTTAGCGGCCACCTCACTAATGCGCTCAGTTCAATTATCGATTGATGAATCACTGATTAACTGACGAAAGGCGTGAAATGCCACTCTAAAGTTACGCCGTCGCCATTAGTTGCTGTATGGCTACCTCTTTAGCATGCTTTGGGTCATAAATTATAGGTGAATTTGATTAGAATGCTCAATGCAATTTACGATATTAATACGATAATGTCACCATCGACATTTCGTCTTCATTAGTTTTATTTAAATGCTTATAGGTCCCGGTACAGACTAGGTACTTCAGAATGCTTAGCATGATCCCATGTATATCAGCAGAACTGCAGCATTTTCTTCGTTATAAATATCAATATTTTTCTTAAATTAGCATTCCATAAAATTTATCATGAAACTATAGGTACCTATATTATCTCTCAACCAAAAAGTATTAAAAAAAAATTGAAACTATTTATTGCAAATAAAATACATTCAAAAGTATAATTCTTAGGGATTCTATTGCTACGGTTTTATTCAATCTGGGCTGAAGAGTCTGGTATCACATACTTCCCCTCCACAAAGTATCTGTTGTACATTTTTGATGTGCCTATGTTTTTTATCGACAAGCGTACTTGGAAGTTGGTTCAATATACGGGGTAGCATGTGATCCCACACTCTTCTCCCAAATTCATTATTACATGGCGGACGTACATATAAAGGTAGGTAGGGTAGGGATCTTAAATGAACTTATATTCGCCGTTTTAAATTTGTAACCTTTTAATATAGATACTAAAATGGCGCATTGAATTTGAGCGGTAGAAAACTCAGAACGGACTAACCGTATTTAAATCCAATACTATTTATACTACCAACATTTCCATATTCTATCAATTTGAAAAGATTTGTTACAAAAATATATAATAGGGAATATGCATGATTTATTTTTATTCAATAGTTTACACCACTATAAATATATGTAAGTATAAATAAATTGTGCCGAAAGAGTTATTTAATGTATTTAAATAAAGTTGAAAATAATCATCCGAACCGGGAACTTTAACGCCACGCCATTTTGCTGCGCTTGGATTATGAACTTTGACGTCACACACGTCAAAGTCCATACAAATAGGGATAGATTATAAGTTCGGTAGCTTTGACATTTCTTTTTTGTCATAGACTTTTATTTTCGCTCTGATCAAGGGCGTCGCGTTTCGAATATTTAAATTTCCGACAGATTTTTGCACTTTTAAAAAATTTATTTCTTTCTCAAAAATAAATTATAATCTAAAATATTAATGGAGCATAATTCTGAAGTAATAAAGTTAATTCAAAAAAATATTTGAACCTTATTTGAATCACATGCATATTCCCTATTGATAATATGTATTAATTGTATTAATCACACAATAGAGAATAAAATAAATCGTTTAAATATTGGTATCGATTCCGTTGTGCACGTATCCTGCTAAACTGAATTCTAACCGTAATAGGTAAAATAACATTTCGAAATAATAGTACAGTCCAAATCCATGTTTTGGACAACAATACTGGGAATTAGCGGTCGATTAGATTGTAGAATGCCATTGGCCGTGAGTGACATAGACGGCTAATTACTCATTGCTATATAATAGTTGTTAGTATAGTTGAATGGAGTCAGTAACCTCGATGCAAGCACGTGGGCGAGCACGTGGGCAATTGCCAATGAACTTGACATCAGCAAGCCGATGCTCATGCTAATCCTACCGTTGGCTGAGTCTCCTAATTGAAGATTACCATTAATGTCAGAGGATCATGGAAAATGCGGCGAGTTTCCAAGCTGTTACAACTTAAATGAATACTTAAACTTATTTCCTAGAAGTTTTTTTAGGTTGGATTTTTAAATTAATTTATGCTGGTATGGCTAATTATGGTCGCTTAGAGACTATGGTTATCAAATAGTTAGTGATAACTTAATATACTCTCATAAATAAGTAACGTGGAGGAAATCTTAATGTACAAAATTCCCGTGTAACGTTGTTGGTCCGCGATGAACTCCGAAACTACTAAACCGATCTTGATGAAACTTGGCACACAAATAGTATAATAATAATATCCTGGTAAGATATAGGATACTTTATGTCCCGGTAAAAGATAAGATCCCACTGGAATGCGGGTGAAACAGCGGGGGTAGCTAGATTTTTTGTATTAGTGTATAGTATAGTGATTTGCAGAGATTAAGTCTGCACTTTATGAGGAAATAATGTAAATAAATCGCTAGTACCTTTAATACGTATACATTTCTGAGAATCAAATCAGTCATACAGAAGCAGTGGCAGCGGTACTATAAAAAAAATGGTCAATGAAACTAAAACAATTTGAAATTTAAAACTTGTCAGGACACGAAAGTGACAGATGGTGTGACGAACAAAGCTAAACGAAGATATATATATATGCGAACGTGTCCGAACCTAACCAAAACCAATGATCAGCATTGCCGACTTCAGGCCCCATCATCAGTCACAACAGGCCCATATTTAATAATTTTAGCACCGCCAGATAATTGAAAAATTAACCTCTTTTTCCCATGAAAATTGTGTCAAGCTAAGCCCATTTCACATAACAAAATTCGAGGCTACGATACGAGCTGAAAATTTACACCACATCCCTATGCATCAATTTATTCTCTCACGCACATTTTATGGGTGTTACGGACACGCACTTCATAATATTTCGTAAATTTTCGTTTGCAGCATTTGTCAACTATAGATAAATAGTTAACTAATTTATATTTGTTATTTTTGAGATGTATTTTGTTTTGATGTCACTGTTTGCGTTGCGTTTGTTTCAACATTTTTATTTATGGTAATATCATCATGACCAAACTGAACGGAAAGTTAATAGCTTAGCGTGGGTGCGGCGATTCATCCATTCGGCTCTTCATCCATTCCGCTTGTTTATCGATTAGTCAAGATTCCGCGCCCATGGGCCAACTTATGTCATTTGGCCGGGAGTCAAGGACGAAGCAGCGAGGCTCGCCGGTGCCGCGCCGGCCTTATTTGGCGATTGGTGGGCGCCAGTTTTACGACTTTGCCTTTTTTCCTACGCCCTGTTTCCATGTTGACTACACTTTAGATAATATGTGTTCATATGTGTGCTGTAGACACGAATGAAGCATTGACCTTTGTCAGTTTTTTCTTTTTCATATTGTCTCAAGGACGACATTCAGTCTCTAGTCTTATCACGTCGTGTCATCTACGAGATTGCTTATTTTGTTAAGTAATGCTATAATAACTTCATTCTATGTAGTATGCTCGACTCGTTTCTTTACGGTCCCTTGTAAATAAACGGTACTATAAATGTATGCAATTGAAAGAGATCCTGAATCGCTATCCCGTCCCGTAGGCCGTTTATTTTCCTGCAAGAAAATGCGTAACAATCGGAAGTATTAAGTGTTCGGGTCGGTGACGGGCTCTGTTGGCTGGAAAAATGGAACGTGACATTTTAAATTTGGCGCAAAGCTCGCGACATTAATCTGGCGCGTCGCCGCCCTCGCCCATGCCGTGCGTGGCCTAATCCGCCTGCTCCCTGAACGATCCGGGAAGATGGAAAAATCTCGAAAGACTCACATCAAATTACCAGCTTTAAAGCGTAGTGAATTCCCCTGGGCCTGACGACACACCTTACCTTTCAGAAACGCCCCTAAATAACGTCGCGGTGTCCTTCGGGAAGTTTGTAAGGTTCGGGCGCGCACGTGCTTTTGTCATAGTCATACTTTCGACGAGTTTTACGTACGACGTGCCTAGCACTTCGATTGAGTTTTGAAAGCGCGTTACTTATAAAATTCTTGTTATCAAAGTTTTTGAGACACGTGATCATGATAGGTTCCATCTACATAATCTTTTGGTAATAAAAATTGTGCTAAACTGTGTCATGCTTTATAAAACTGAACTTTATGAGACCGAAAATAAATCCTAAATACTCTTTTTTACGTAGGATAGGCAAAACAAAGTAAAAATACATAGACAATATTATGTAGGTGACTCCACTCGTCTTGTGATATTCTTGTAACCTTAAATTTCCGTAGTCCCTATTCTTTTTTTTTTGTTCAGGATTCATTAAATCGTATTTACAAAATTGTATTAACGAAACTGTTGATGTTATCTCAATGATTATCAATTGGTGACAAATCATCGCAACACAGTAGGAACATTCAGATCGAATTATCTTTTATAGTTATGTTGCGACATGTTAATAGAAGGGAAATTGTCACAAAAAGGGTAAATTTCTAAGGCCTTTATCTCTCACCATCCGTCGCGTTGCCGCTGAAATAGCTTGAGCATCTGAAGCTTTGAAATTCGCTACCGCTTGCCATTGCAGACGTTCACTAAAAAGACGCGTAACATGTTACAGCCGCCAGCGTAAAACTTGCACACTTGCGGGCGCCTCGCGGCTCTTAAATCTTGTTTTAAGTTCTCCTCGTTCCTACAACGTTACGGTTATTAGACGTATTTCGGGACCTCATTCATTCTATACTTAGACTTAGTTAGCATCCATTTTATTTTATGTTTTATGTTCTAGCAAATACAATTTTATTTTATTCGCTCGTGCCCAAACTCTTTGCACTGAAAGCTTAACAAATATAACATACTTATATTGGCTCTCCTACAGTTGTCCCACTAGAGTCTATAATGGAAGATACAAAATGAAAATCGTAGCTAACCTGTGGATATACTGAATACATATTTCAATAAGGCTTCCATTGAAAATCAGAACAGAAAACTACCTACATTTATAGTAGACCTAGCACCGCGATTAGCAGTCAAAAGATAGATGAGAGGTGAAGTAGGTACAATATTATAACCTTGACTCGAATCTCTTGAATGAACGATACTCTGGTCTCCACTCAACCATTTCGCTCTCCGCTAATGAAGCACCAAGTATCGCAACGGCGGTAGGTAAGCAACGGCATATTACGAAAATGTAATGTGCCTTGTGATATTTGCATAAAACCCAATCTTGAACATGTCGCCCGATCCCTAATGAATTCAACAATAATTAGAGTTGCCGCGAGAGAGCACTCACTGAGCTTACCGGCGGATGTCACAAATCCTAGCCAAGGGCCGGGGCGTGTAATGCAAATAACAGTGTTTACCTAGCCTCCAGGAGGGTTAGGGGGGGGGGGGGGCTCCTGCGCCTCCGACCGCCCGCCCTCACCCACCGCGCGATTCATAATAATGGCTTTTATTTCCGTAACTAGCTACGACGCTCTCATTTTGTCGGTTAACGCTTATTGTGACACGGTGAAACGAATGCCGCCCAGTAATGGAGTTTAAAAACGCAGCTTTTTCGTTCCACAAAGGGAATTATGTAACTGTAGAATAGTGATTGCACAACGAACACTACAGGCACCTACAGGGCCCTTGTACAGATGGTGTTTATTGTTGTTTTAACTCTCTACTTAAATTTTTTTAACATGGAATAATTAAAATACCTATACAATATTTGCAGGTATCATTTAGTTACAAGTTACATACAACGCCTTATTTACTACAACAAGTACTTATTCAATTCCCGTAAATACGTAAAATTTCATGCTAACGCAATCTCACCATGGCAAGTGATGATGTGGACGAAGTTGGTCGCCAGCCAGTCGGGTACTACAATGTACCCTACCACCGTTCTATGGTTTCCTCACGATATGTTTCCCTTCATCGAAAGCTCAAGCTCAAGGATTCGAACCCACGACCTTCGCCGGAGTATCCGACGTCACTACCACTGAGCTATCATCGCCTTAAACTACTCCTTTATACTAAAAATATAATTAAGTCACGCTTCGTGTCGTAAGTGAATCAAAAACACTTTTAATTCGCCTAAGTTGAGTTGCTTTGTGTATTTAATTTTCTTGTGTTTCATTATGTATGTACTTATGTATGTGTACAAATCCAGTTCGGATGCGTTGTTACGCGTTCCAAACTTCAATTTGAAGAGAACTTAGCAAGAAACCGCGTTCAGGCTATTGCGAGTTTAACATTGGTATAATTTGCCGGGCATATTGGAAAACTTGTAATTGGTTTAGTTTTATATTCGCGCGGTAACGTGTGCTCGGTAAACTTAAATTATATCACTGTAAGAATTGATCTTCTAAAGATGCTGGTTATACCCTGCTTACTAACAATGTTTTGTATTCTTTCAGATTTTGGCTCGGAGTCATATATCATTGCAAAAGAGCTCTACTCAAAGTAAGTACTCACAAACTCACATTTTATTTATATTTCATTTATCCCTAATACCACAACGACAATGACTGGTAGAAATAAATTAAAAGTAAGCCAGGTCCAAATAGAGTAGGTACATGTGAAGGTCAAAACATGAATGTACATCCCGATCATAAAATAACAATCGACTCAAAGAAACAGTCTACTTTTACTCAGTTTTCAAATTATTTTGTCTGGCTGCAATTATTTATTTCGTATTTTAATATCGTCCCTGTCATATTTTTCATGATTACTCTCTTGGCAAAATACCAAGATCTTACTCGCTTATCTTTTGTAACTTGCGCAGCAAAATACTACGTTTGCTCGATATTTTCCAGAAAATTTAAACATTTGCACTTTTCGTATCTGGATTAGGTATAAGTTCTCTATTGTAATTAATGAACCATTAACACTCTCAACTCATTGATGCATTGCACACACCCAAGTAGTGTGCAATTTTGCGATAAGATTAAATTTATACGTAGAATAAATATTGAAAGCTGATGTCATCTCTTGCACTTTCAAACGTCTAGTCTACAATTGAGAACGACCATGGATTTTAATTGATCAAGTTGCCAACCGGTTAAATAGGATAAACCGTTTATAATGTGACATTCATTATTATTAGAATATTTAGCAAATATAGTTTTTGTCAAACACGGAAACTTGAGTTGACCTTGCACGACTTGCCACAAACACGATCACTGTCTTTTGTCCTCACTCCGCGTAAACCATGTAACGAACAAAGTTATAAACGTGCAACGCTGTTGTTTTCTACTCAGATATTTATGAAAGAAGACGTCTAGTTGTTTTGTTTATTCTTTCCATCTGAATTAGTTATATAGGTCGTCATTTGCCTAAGGTTCGTGTACGTGTACGTGTACCAGAAGGTAGGGTTTACAAATTCGGAGAAACAATCGGTATTGTCGGGATCTTCCGTAGCAATCTACATTAGTAAATGTCAGTTCGCCTGCCCACGTGAAACTTCCGTACCTCTACCACTACTGTAATAACCAATACTCAGTTTCTCTTCTCAGTCGGACACTCTTGACAGAGTGGTCGTGGTTACCGTAAGTCTCGAGTGGCGGCTCTAGCAATGCATCTCCATTTGGCTCTATTGAAGGCATTGCGAGAACATTCGATCATGGTGGAGTGTGTGGTGGACTTTATGAGGTCGGACCATCTAGTCGGGGACCGACCACGTGGTCTCTTGCCATCCATTCTGCCTTGCACTACCAGACGTTCGATTGAGTCCTCTTTGCGGGTTACATGTCCAAAAAACTTTAGGATTCGCATCTGCACAGTCGATGACAGTCTTTCCTCTATTTTGAGTGTGTCCAAAATCGACACGTTGGTGCGGCGCGCTGTCCACGGAATCCTCAATAACCGCCGCCAGCACCACATCTCCAGTGCATCGATTTTTCTCCGCTCCTTCAGTCTCAACGTCCACGTCTCAGCTCCGTATAGAAAAACGGAAAGACGAGACTTCTCATAAGCCGGACCTTAGTGGCTCTGGTTATTCTTCGGTCTTTCCAGATTTTCGTGAGCTTCTCAACAGCTGAACGGGTCACTGCACAGTATCTTCTAATCTCATCTTCACAGATTCCGGTATTAGTGATGTTGGAGCCCAAGTAAATATAGCTCTGGACAACGTCACAGCTCGCTATACTTTTAACTTCCGGTTGGTTATTCTGCGCCCGGTCCACTATAATCTTTTTGGTCTTTTCATGATTAATAGCGAGACCCAACCTTAAGCTGTTCGACTCTAGCCTTTGTAGGATATTTTCCATATCTTCTTTAGATTATGTAAGAAGAGTGGTATCGTCAGCATATGAGCAAGGTAGTTTTTTATTTCACATCATAGGTACAGAGAAATTCATGTGTTCAACGGATGGTCACATACAAATCTGGGGGCACGGCAGTGCCCCGCCAAGACAAGCCAGCGAAGCGAAAACGCAGGGGCACTACCTACCTTTTCTCGAAGCGCTTCGTCGTATTTTTGAACCCTCATAACTTCGCTTTGGATTATACCAGATAAACAAAATTCTCAGGATATGATGCCTATAGCAAATTTATTAAACATATAAAGTTTCATTTGCGTAGCTGTTATACTTTAGATTTTATTGATATCTAAAAACCCCCGATTTCGTCACTGACTGATGATCATCAAAATTCATAAATGGTACTTCCTGAAGTTCTAGAACGCTGAAATTTGGTATTTAGGCTAATATTAGTACACAAACAACAAAAAAATTTTAAAACTTGAAACTTTTATCCCCGAACCCCTTAAATAGGGAATGCGTCAACTATGTATGTATGGGGACACCCTTTAATTTTCAACTTTTTTTATTTTTTAAATTTTTTCCTTAGTTTGTGCTGTAAGACCTTGCCTTTTGCTAAATTTTGTGATTCTAGGTCGACGGGAACTACCCTATAGGTTTTCGACGGTTTTATCCCAGGAACGGGTGGACCTAGCAAGTTGAAATTTATACCAGATACTGAAGTCTAATAGTCCCTATTAGGTGTATAAAAATCAAGGTCTTGAGTCAACACGAGAAAAAGATATGGGCAAATTTTGATTTTCGCGAAAATTTGTAAGTACCAAAATTTAACTTAATATTCAACATTTTTTATTTTTCGGAATTTTCCCTTTACTTGTGCTGTAAGACCTTGCTTTAAACCAAAATTGATAAATCTAGGTCAACCGGAAGTACCCTATAGGTTTTGTGTCGAAAACCTATATGGTAGTTCCCGTTGTCCTAGAATCACGAAATTTGGCAAAAAGCAAGGTCTTACAGCACAAATAAAGGGAAAATTCCAAAAAGTAAAAAAAGTTTAAAATTAAAGAGGGTCCCCATACATACATAGTACCACCAATTAAGATAGACCTCTGAGTTGTATCGGAGCTCATACAATTTTGAGGTCTAGCTTAATTGGCACCTATCTCCAATAAGGTAATTGAAAACTTAATCGAAAAAAAATTGAAATAAATCCTCAAGACTCCTTACCGTGATGAACGAACTATTTACAAGTTAGTTCGGAACACTCGGTGCGCGAGTCCGACTCGCATTTGGCCGGATTTTTATATACCTAATAGGGACTAGACCTCAGTATTTGGTATAAATTTCAACTTGCCAGGTCCACCCGTTCGCCCGTTCCTGAAAAAATCGGTGGTGACGCACTGACAGACGGACAAGAGAGTGATCTTAGTGTTTCTTTTTTTACCTTTTGAGGTACGGAATCCAAAAAATAATGTAATAAAATAATAATACAACCCTTTCTAATACTAATAAACAACAAAAATACAGAGGCAGTTCAAATAAGTTTTCACTTCTGTCTGACGGGCCGGTTGGCGTGGTTGGTTAATACACTGCCTATCACGCCGCAGGTCGTGGGTTCGATTCCCATCCAGGACAGACATTTGTGTGCATGAACATGTCTGTTTGTCCTGAGTCTGGGTGTAATTATCTATTTAAGTATGTATTTACAAAAAAAAAGTAGTATATGTAGTATATCAGTCATCTGGTTTCCATATTACAAGCTCTGCTTAGTTTGGGATCAGATAGCCGTGTGTGAACAAATGTCCGAGGATACTTATTTATTTACTTATTTACTTCAAAAACTAGATGGCGTTGTCTCTAATTGAAACGAGCTATGGTTTCATTCTTAGAGATTTATATAGGCAAAAAGTTTCATTTTATTAAGTTTCGTTAGTTTGTTTGAACATAGTCGATTTTCCAACTGATTTAAAAGTTAGCATGGATTGTGAAATAGTTTCACTTGAAGTAGAGCTGGGTGGGACCTCGCCGTCATCGTATGTTTCATATGCCGGGAGATAGTTCCTGCCTCGTCTATTCCTTGACATACTTAATGTATGAAGAAATAGACGTTGAGGTCACGTCGCAAGTCAGGACTGCTATCGTGCGATATGTTGTAGACCACTGTGATGAACTACAAGCCAAAGGAAGCTAAGCTCAAGGGCACTACCTACTAGGGGATTGCAGTTTGTATGAGACTTCAGTTTTCACTTCAAAAACTAGGTATATGGCGTTGTTTCGAATTGAAACGAAAATATTGTCACAAGCAATGTACAAAAAGAAGTGAAATCCCACCAAAAACATTATCATGTAAAGAGTGCTGCCAAGACACCACATGGCTCACACTGTCAAAAAGTAATCAGATCTCATGTTGATCCAAGCTTCTAACTCTACACGCCCTAACTCTACAAGCTCTAACTTCACAAACTCTTATTAGTGAAAATATGTAACTTGGCCATTTCGTTACTACAAAATCAGAAACGTAATGAACAGTGAATAAATTTTTCACCTTAAGCCCATGTGAATGTAGCGAAATGGCCAAGTTATATATTTTCACAAATAAGAGTTTGTGAAGTTAGAGCTTGTAGAGTTAGGGCGTGTAGAGTTAGAAGCTTGGATCAACATGAGATCTGATTACTGATCTGATATGAGCCATGTGGTGTCTTGGCAGCACTCTTTACATGATAATGTTTTTGGTGGGTTGTATTTATTACGAAATAGACCGAAAAAAAAACGTTTCTGTTTTTTTTAATGATTTGTTAAATTAGGTACCTACTGACAATAACTAATTCAGAGACCTGACCCTGCAATATTTCATCTTATGTTTTAATTAAATATTTCAAAACAGCTTCATAAATTATAATTAAAATACAAAGTTTAATTAACTCCAGTCGTTTAGAATTGTGACTTTCTTGACAGGAGTGAAAATGTAGTATTGTTATAAAGTTTAGTATTCTATTCATTGAGGTTACAGATCTGTAATGAAATCACTATGCTTCCCAATAATTTGTCTTTGGTTGGTAATTGCTAAATGTTTGATTAACATTAATAATATTCAATATCCTATCAGTTTTATTATAAACAACAAACGGCATCTCTAAAATAAAATTGTTTATACTACATGCAATGATTACCATCGGGAGCTGTTGTGCTCGTTTTAGTGGTCTCTTTGGGTAAAAACAGCATATTTATTATCCACAAAACGAACTTTTACGAGCTGTAGAGCCAGCGTGGACTCGGTTGGGAGCAAAATTCTTCAACATACTAATTTAATGACGCGTGCTAAAGATTGCTCCGCTCCATTTTAAACTTTTATAAAATAGTAAGCTGACTTTTTAGTCGTGTTTTTTTTTCGGTTTCAGTAAATTTACTTGATAAGGATATTTATAAACCATACCAAAATAATATTAATTAATTCGTCATAGGAGTACCTACGTACTTACATACGGAAGTTTGATATCATCGTCCAACTTTCAACTCCCTAACTGCTGGAACAATTAGTCATAAATAATAGAACATGGTCGATATTCCTTTGTAAGAAGACAAAGAGATGTCATACTCAAAACTTTGACAATTTGCGTTAAAACCATAAAGCCTTAGTAGTGAATGTCCTTAGGTACTTGGTAGAAAAGTGGAGGTAACATGAAGAGAACTTTCTACTCGGGGTACAGTCGTACTTACCTTGTCTAGAAAGGGATCAAACTGCGGTGCATTCGCCGCAATGTATTATGCAGTCTCGGAACGGCTGCCAGTGTAAGCGGCTCGAAATCACTTCTACTCCCAGTCGAAGAACACAGCTATTCCTTGAACATTTTCTATTCCAAAAGTTCGAGGAAGCCATTCCGCTTCAAATATCTTTCTTAAATTACTTGCGATGGATCTGATGATTGTAAGTTACTACAGTGTTTACTGTTGGCTTTGCATCCACTTTGTGACTTTTATAGCTTTTGCGATCGATAAAACTTGTCGTTAGAGTTGTTTTTTTTTAAATATAGAATTTATGCTTAGGAGTCGTAGGCTCTTGCAAACATTTAGTTTCATTTAAACTACTACTACTACATCTATTTAGCAACCCAATGCACCGCTAACCAATATTCATCAATTAACTGTCCACCTATTTTGTAGGATTGTACAACTGAAGTAACAATAGACAAAACAGAACACAATTGTTGAGCTTGGCTTGTATTTAAATCGTGATCTTTAAGCATAAACAGCGGATTTGAACCGGAACGTGGAACCAACTAAAATAATGGTTGAATATTGTTGTTCCTTATTTATTTTATATTTTGAGACGGTGAACGCTAGAATGTTGTGTCAATGTGCACTGTAAATGTTCACCGGCTAGGCAAGCTAATCGCAACTTATTTCCTACATGTCCCTCGTAGTAGTGGCAAGCACAAATGAGATTGTGGGCTGACGTGTCGTTCGGAAGACCCAGTGCCCAGTGGCATCCACAATCCAACCGAATCTTGTCTTCAACTGTTTCCTAATGTGGGTATGGTACGGTTTGCATTTGAGCATTGTCGATTATTTGTCGGTTGATTGAGGGTCTGGCACTTAGGTCTTGTTTGGCTTAAAAACCTACTATGACACGAAGCTAGCTAAAAAATATCCAGTCCTATTTTCAAGTCTCAAGGTTGTTTTCCCTCGCTGATAATCTAGTGCACGCACAATAGTTAAAACCGTTTATTCAGTTGAGGTCCTAAGAAGAATGGCACTCTACAGAACTGAGAAGAAACGGCTAGAAACTCAGCAAGGTTATTTTTTGGTATTTTACTTATAAACACAAAAAAAGTAATAACATGAACAAGTTATCTAATTCCTAACAACGGTTTAATTAATCGAATAAAAATAAATAACTTAAGTTTTGTAATTACTTAGTCATATTCACACATTAAACCATAGTCAATTTGGTTAAATCTGGACGAACGGCTTTTCGAACGAAGAGGTATGTTATCGCGTTTCACGCAAGTTTCCCCGGGCGGCTCTCTACTTACACGATTAATTTGAGTCGATAAATCCGCATTAAAAGCGGGGCCAGGGGGCAGCCGACCGCGCCGTTCTCTGTAAGTAGCCGCTATTCCGGCCTTTTTATTCCCACACCGCGGCACCGTTCACTACTCCGCAGTCCGCACTAAACTCTTTAATCAATTATAGGTGATAGTAAACCTATAATAGATTAATGTGTCATGAGTATAACGTTTTCGTATGTTATCGATCGGAAATTGGTAAGGTATATGTGTCGGTTAGTGTTCGATCTAGTTAGCGGGCGGACGGCATCGGCAGCGGTGCCGGTGGTCGGCCCGTCGCACGTCACTAGCCGGCAGACAGACAGGCAGCGTGCGCGGCGCCTGCGAGCCCATTAGACGTCTGCCCGATGTGGAACGCTCGATAAACTTGTAAAAACGCCTTCTACCCATTTAATTTTATACCCTCGCTTAAGCTTTGCTATTGGCAGATTTCTTCCTTTTTTTTATAGATCCGTCATTAACTGTATCGCGCGTTTATTATTTTGCGCTTGTTTAATCCCCTCGTTATTTCCGCAATGTCGTCTCAAATACAGGCATTGGCAGTAAATTACAAGTCATTATTTTGCATCGGAATTTTTCAATGTTCTATTAATATTCAGTACTACCTAACCTACCCACTTTGATCAAAACAAGATATAGGAAAAAACCTACTATTGTTCTAAGCATTTATTTTAGTTCACGATAAATAAAAAAATCTGTTAAGGTTTGTCTGTCTCAGGCATTTTTATCTGACTTAATAAGTATGTAAATAAATAATTCAAGTCTAGTAGTAGTAGGCAAGGTACATAGTGTTAAATGTAGGTATAGACCTATTTGTAGTCAGTTACTCCAATGCAGATGATTTTTTTTGAGATCATGGCTTGTGTTTGACAATTTTATATGTGGAATTGGCTGTTTTGTTGAATTATAATAAAAATAAGAAATTCCTAAAATTGTTGTCTTCTTGTGTAAGTTATAATCCCGGAGAATTCGAAATTAAATATCTGAAAAGAAAAATATGATAAACTTAGGATATTTACCTACTGAGGTCAAATATACGTTTAGGTATTACTAACTATTAGTACGAAACACTCGTTATGTAGCGATTTGTTTACCCATGGGGTCCACCCAAATGGGTAAATAAAATAGCTAAAATAATTTTGATAAAATCACGAGAAGTCAATAAAATTAAAACTGAACATTTCAAGCACATTTGAAGTGTATTATACATAACCCGCGCTACACACACCACACACACCACATACACCACACACACCACGATCAGCAAAAATGATATTGGTACAAAATATTTATGACTTCAAGTGATAAACTTTATGTTGCGGTAAGAGTTTTATTTCTCTCATGAAACGAATAGTCATCTTTTTTCTTATAAAATAATATAAAATAGACCAATAAAACGATATATCTCCTTTATGTGAATAACTTTTAGCTTATTCTTCATATTAAGCGCGGAATTGCGAGGCATTTATTACTTTATGCGCTTATAGCAGCGTACTTTAAAATAATACGTACAACGCCTCAACTGATGTTTTCTTCTCGAATTAGGCATTTTAATTGCACCGAACCCAAATGATAAGAAATGTTAGAAAAATCATTTGAAATATAGATAAGTTTATTATAAGCCAAATTCCTTTTCATAAGAATCCAATGAAATAAAAAATATTAGGGCAATAAATATTTAAAAAAAAATACGTCTAAAAATGTAAAAAAGAAACAGCAAAGGCCAGGCGACGCGCGACGTCGTCGGCGCCCGGCGCGGCGCCTGATAGTGGAGAGAACGTTGCTATGTATGTATTGGCAATAAAAAAGTACTCTTGTTTTTTTTTAATGCGTTGAAAAGATGAAAATATAAAAGCAAAAACCTATGACTATCTTCTGATATTCTGCTTCCGTAGAATCTGAAGCAACTAATAAGTTCACTAATTTATTATAGTAACACTAAAGACTTTGACGTCACTAGCTGGCTCTAACGGAAGACCAGAGCAGGTTATCAACCTGCAAAATGCTGAGTTGGGGCCAATTTGTACCATTGTCAGTGAATTACTTATTTAAAGTTATTTACAAATTTATATGGTTTAAATGGTTACAAATAAAAATTATTTCATTTCACTTTGTTCCGGACAATTAGGGTTGATCATATCCAATACAGAGTTCCCGCTGGAAATCGATTTGCGAAGGCGACATATTCGATGATTAAACGCTTTTAAACTCCTAATTATAATGTAAAGGGAACTTCTACAGTACTTTGCCAGTTGTCAGGGCACGTGCGGGAACTTTTATTCGGCGAATTTGGTTACGTAATTCGTTGGAAATATTCAAGTTTTCCCTTCGGCGAGACGTTATCGCGGGTGCCCTCTCAACGCGGGCGTGGGCGGCTCACTCCCCGCGGGGACTTAATTTGTTGCTCTCCTGGCGCCTCGCATCTCACTTTCAAACGGCGTAACGCGACCTTACCACTTCCCCTTCTCACATGCCCGCCGTTCGCATGTTCACGTCATCTAACTATCTACATACATCCGCACCCGGTTACACTACATCGAACTCAATAACTACATAATTATATTGAAAATCTTCCAAAAACATACTAAGTACAATGTTATTGTATTTCTTAAATATGCAACTAGACACTAGATGACAGACAAGTATACGTATAAGACCGTTATATTCTAGTAAAATAATGTTCTTGAACATATTGTAATATTAAACAAGCAAATACCCTTTATTGTTTTAGATAGATTAACTTAGACCCTTAGTGTAGCAATCGTGTTGCTGATGTGAAAATCAGCAACACGATTGCTACACTCCTTGTTTAAAGTTTGTTGAACAAACCTTTAACCATGTAATACCTATATAGTATTAACGATCAATTCAAACATGTTCATTATTTAGAATCGTTCGCAATTTTATCTACTTTCACTTCTGAAAGAGTGAGTTCCTGAATCGCAAATGTTAATCTAAGTATTGAAGTATCGAACGTTACGTGTTCTCCGGGAGACGTGCGTTCTCTTTATTGAAAATCTGATATAGCATCGATTCGCGTGGCACCAGCAGTGCGACAATCTAATCACAATACCATAAAGGAGTGCACCGTAAAATATTTATGGGGACGGGAGCAGGCACGCCACGGTACCCGCCGCGCGCCGCCACCGCGCGTGCCCTCTACCTCCATCAACTTCGCTGATACCTCTGTGTACTTGTACATAAAAAAAAGACTCACTACATAATACCAATACAACATTTTAAACTATAAAGCCATCAGAATAGTTTTCTTTTTTATCATTAGGTACACAAATAAGATTATTACTTCTAGCTGCGGAAACCAGACGGTGTGAAAAATAAATTCGGATAAAAACGTATTCCGCAATAGCTTAAGTATAATGGTCGTCCTTTTTTACCTGAATATACCTCGGTTAAATAGATATTTTGTACCAAGTTTGTAAACTCCTGTTTTAACTCTTGCCTTTTACATTTAGAACCAAGTTTTAAAACGTAAATAGCAAGAATATATCTGAATATCAGTGTATGTTTCGCATAAAGAAATCGAATGGCAAAGAGTCCGGGAGCTCAATTAACGTAGTCCTGGGAGCGAGACGCGACGGCCGCAGTCCTCGTTACACACCCGCTCAAATTGGCGGTGACCACTGAACTGTAACGATAATGAAGCTGCCTGAGTTGTGCCCCACTCGTCCACTAAGGTAACTAACTTCTCTCATGGGAAGCCCTAAAAGCCACTTCATGCCAAGCACGTACCTACTTTCATATTTGGCAGTCACGCAAATACTTGCGGTTTTTGCGGTACATAAACAACTAGCACACGTGTGTGTCCGACCGCTAGCGAATCGATTGATTTGACTTAAAATGCATAGTTTTCAGCTTCGGTGTCGATCGGTTTCCGCCAAATTTTCAACTGCGGCCGCTTGGCAACCGCACTTTGTGGTGTGCCACAATCACCTATACAATTGTGTAGTTTTCCGCGGTAGACATCGTGTCAAGTTATGGCTTATAGAACGGCGTATATTCAACATTACTATTAATGTTCCACATTTATTCGTTGTTCCCATAACTTCAATCGCAGAACGTGTATCGGCAACACTCATAATCATAGCGAACACGATCGACCACTGAAAGCTTTTTGAAAGCTTGTAGCGACGCGCGATGAAAGGTTCATGCGGTGATTTCAAGCGACTCATTGCTGCCCGACGAGCGAAAGTGACAGATAGATTTTTACTTTCTAATGTATAAACTTATCATTGATCTTACCTTTCTTTTTATATTCTTAAAATACTAACAGTACTTCTTACAGAAACATACAGCGTAAAGTATTTTAGGCATGGATCTTGTGAGGTATCTAGGTATTAGATATAGATGTATTCAATATTGGTAATTTATGACGGTGATAGGTACTATGAAATGGATAGGTAAATGTAAATGAATTCGTGGACTAAAATAAGAAAACTAAGCATATTTACTTACAGGAGGTTTCTCGATCGTCAAGTCCATGCTAGCACCGCAGGACTGTTCAGGCTATCGAAAATAATAAGCAAACAAATACTGGTACGTAAGGTAGGATGTATTCATATTCCTTTTGTTATCGGATACGTGATAAATCGCTAAATAATGCGCCCTCTGCCGTTACTCTAACCCCACCCCTAATGTCTTCTTAATGCTGCATGGAGTTGTCACATTGCACATTCACAAGTGGCGTTTGTCCTTTTCCTTTTTCTCTATTAACTACTTCGTTGCCTCCCGAAAATTTACTCGCAAGTTTTCTCCTCGCAGTTGTTATTGAAATGCATTGATATGTTAAGTATTCAAGACATAATGGTTATTAAAGTGACACTGTCGTGTTAGTCGTTTGTGAGCACTCTAAGTGTATATACAGAGTTTGTTAAGTATGAAAGCTTCATTTGAACGTGAGTTTTTTAGCTCATCTTGCCTCTGTCGGCTCGCCACGCTCTCCTTTTGTTCAACGAACGTGATCTGGTCGAGATGAAACCCACAGACGTTATTGCTGCGTTCTTCGTTTGAATCTGTTTGTTTCAGATCGTCACATTTGATACTTATTATTATTCGTTATTTTCAATCATACATAGCTAAAATGATTTTCTTGCCACTCTTGTACAATTTTTCACGGCTGTGAATATTTCCACACCCATTTGTTTTCGTGACGTGTAAGACGTAAGCGCATTACATTACGTAGTATTCGCTTTGCCGCCATATCTCATGGTTCCATAAAGCTTCGTTTCCAATACGGCGTCGCGGGATGACAAACGGCTCGCAGTCAAATGTGACGTTAATATTTCTGAAACAGAATTTTAAACCAAGGAGGAGAGTGATATACGTAGACGTATGTACATACATATTCTCTGTATCTATCTAGATAGTATGGATATGTTTTGGTACTTGGTTAATAAAAATTTCCTTCCGACGAACCATCCCTACTTTGCCTAAAGATGTCTGTGAACTAACATTTGCCTCATATGAAAGAGATTGAAAAGTTTTTCAGGGCTTAGATTTGTTTTTCTACGTGCCTGATTTCAAGCAGCTACGCCATACCATACATACATTACGATCGTGAAAACTTTAAAAGCTATTATAACTCCGATCCATGTGTATTGGTCTTTGTACAAACATTTTACTTATATTTTTTCAACGAATACTCGTTGCTAGTTAGTTATTCACATTAAATAGTAATAAATGATCTCACCTAAAGTCTGCCTTTAAAAAAATAATACACTATACTGTTTCAGAAATCAGTTATCAAAATGCTAGATGAGAGTTAGTTATTAATTGAATAATAGGTAATAAGTGTCTAACTTATCTTTTTCTAACATAAAATAGAATAAATGTATAAAATAATCTTAATATTTCATCTAGTTATCAAATTGGTTCAATTGCTTGTTATCAACGTAAATAACATAAATAGTGGGGCAGAATTTATTTTTATGTTTTTTGTTCGAAAGAAATAGGTAGGTAAATATATGTAGTTAGATTAAATAATTAAGTTATGTTTGTAAACAACATAATCGGCAATATTGTCCCGGAAATCATTTCTCAAAATATACATTTCCTTAGCGCCCACTCAAAAGACATGTCTCAGATAATTTTAGTTAGTACTAATTAAACACAGCTGAATATCAGAGCGGCTCGGCGTGTATTCGCATGTCACAACACAACGGAGTGGCGCATGGCGCCGGATCTGTAGGCGATATAATGGTGGAGCAGTTATCTCAGTATCGCCTGACTACGCCCGTTGTGGCCGCCATGTTTATTTTTAGTCTCGCGTGTACATTCACTATTGCGATGAAATTTACAGCGATCGCCGCAGCTCGCCGCCCGCCGTACTCCGATACGGACGCTTCAAATGACAAGCTACCGCTATTTCAAAAATGTCTGCTATTTTACGCAAGAATTCCTGCTCGGTCGATGAGCATTAATTCTTTTGTTCAACGAGTGAAAGATCCATGGGATTACTTTTATTATAGGGTATCATGGATAAATTTTTCACATTCTAGAAAACCTAAACTTAGAAGGTTTAACCTAAAAAAAAACCTTACTTATTCTGGTTTAGATATGTATTAATAGTACAAAAGATTTTTAGTATAAAATAAAATACTATTATTTCATCTTTAAACTTATGAAACTGGGTGTGACTGGTGATGATTAGAAATCTTTAAATTGCATTCTTATTTGAATTATATTGAACTCAATTTGGAAGTTTCTGTGTATTGAACACTAAAATATCTTCTTGTTCAATGTTATGTTCTACATGAAACCTAAAAATCATCATAACGACATCACCTAATTTCCACCAAGGATAAGAACCATCTCGCTGATCTGTTTGTATTACACTATGTTAACACTATGTTTTGTATTGTTGTGGCAAAACCTTTTTTCGAAGAATCCTACTCAATTTCTGGAAAAGGGGTTATTTTTGGAATTATATTTTTAGGTGAAACAAGGCAGTAGTTAATACCCTTGTTCGTCAAAAAACCATTACCGTACGGTGTGGGGTCCCCTGTCAAGCTGAGATTTGGCGTAACTTAGTGAGTGATTAGCAATAGCTACGAGCTGGCGGGCGCGACAGGTGGTCGGGTTGAGGTGCGGGGAGTGCCTGACCCACGGCCTCTTGCCTGATTGATGGCCGTGCCCTGAGCCCGTTCCAACTTAACATCTTGTATCAGCACTTCACTGCTTGTATTTTACTTCACTCACAATGTTACAATCTTATATTTAACTTGGCTTTACCCGCGATAAAAAGTTGCCTATGTCACTCTTATGCCCCTAACTATATTTATGCAAAAATTACGTCGATCCCGTAACATTTCTAATAGGTATCAGTAATGTCAAGTAATGATTCCTAAAAAAAATTAAACGCTGTCTGCCTGCACCCAATAAGCTTGCAGGATATTTACATCGGAGATGTTTAACAGATCCCTAATTTACATTTACATATCTACAGTTATTGTTAATCCAACAAATTAATCAGACTATAAGTTATATATTTTACTTTTTTATTTCAATGAAAACTTATCATCTTAATAAATTCAGGTTTAAAGTAAAGTAAAGGTAAAGTTTAGGGTTCACTATTCCACAATTAAATATTATTCGTCGTCAACTTCGGGAAGATAGCTCAGCTTAGCGTCACGCAAATGCCAAATGTTGATTGTTGTAGCTGGGGCGGTCTCACGATCTGCGACCGCGGTCTAATAACCCGAGGTCAAGTCTCGACTCATGCATATTCACGCACGGTTCAGACGACAGCGGCTCATCTGTAACGGTCCTGCGACCGGTTGTATGAGCTTATTGTTGCATGTGACCATATGGCAAACGCGGGCCTGCGCTAGCGCTACGACGCCCGTCGCCGCGTGTCTCTTGCAGCAACATGCAATATTTAGTGTTTCTTTATTTATTTTAAAAGCATTTAATAAGTATAACCGGATGTACCGCTCTATTTCTAATACTTGTTGGCATACAATAAGAGTCGTCTGCCTTTATTTCTAGTAGGTATCAATATACTTTGGGCGTATGCGCATCGTGATGATTGTCAGATTTGAGCGTGGAGTTGAGGATGGTAATCCACAAAAAGCAACGCTATTTTTGCGAATTCACATCGCATTACCTTTTATTGCAGAGCGTTGGTTTATTAAGATTACAAAGGTAGGGTCAGTTGTTAAACGCCGCCCGGTATATATTTATATTCTAATTAGGTGCCAGCGACAGCAACCCGTGAGGGTGCATGCGTAATTTGAAAGTACGTGTTTTTCTTCGCATGGTATATTATGACATTATTTTTAATGGGACCGACTGACACAAAATGTAGGCGACAAGACGTGTATCCTGTTGTAAGGTTTATTTTTCAAATGTGACACCCGTTTAAGAGTTCCGTTCTTAATAGGTGCCCATACACCTAAGTTAAATACAATCCTTTAGAACACTTTGAAAATAAGATTTATTCAACATTTTTGTTGTGGCTCTATTTTGGAAAAGACACTATAACAGAAGTTATTTTACTAAACATTATTCATTTAATCAACAAGTAATAGTTGAATATAATTAAAAAGTTATGTAACTAATATTTTTTTTTATATTTCACATCAATAAAAATTAAGTTGGTATTTATTCCTTATATTTTTAGTTAAATTGGTAGGTATATAAAAATAACATTTTATAGATGGAATAAGAACAGGAAGAAGGAAAAGGTATATATACATAAAAAACAAATCTATTAAAAAGTATAAAACTGTAATAATTAATCAGTTGACAAACATGTATACCTATGTACATAGTGATAAGACGCCTATTATAACCACTCATAATAATGTGTATGTTTTGTTATTTTTGTAAATTTTTTTTGGTGTAGGTACAATAAAGTGTTATCTATCTATGTATCTATCTACATAATTTATGTATCCTAAGGATAAATACTGTTTAAAAAAAAGAATTTCAGTAGATAATACCTACGTTTTATTTTCTCTAAAATGTGTACTTGAACAATGATAAGTTAAAATAATTAATCATGATATAAGTAGGTGATTATGTTTGTTTTAACCTTAATCTGACATATTATATTTTTGTTGCCAAGACACCATATGGGCTCGCACTGTCAAAAAGTAATCAGATCTCATATAGAGCAAAGCTTCTAACTCTACACGCCCTAACTCTACAAGCCCTAACTTCACGAACTCTACACCTTAGTCAAAATATGTGACATGGCCATTTCGCTAGATTCACATGGGCTTAAGGTGAAAAATTTATTCACTGTTCATTACTTTTCTGTTATACATTTCTGTTTTTGTAGTAACGAAACGGCCAAGTCACATATTTTGACTAAGGTGTAGAGTTCATTCATATTTATAATAATATCAACAAAATGGAGCCCAGTTCGTGAAGTTAGGGCTTGTAGAGTTAGGGCGTGTAGAGTTAGAAGCTTGGCTCTATATGAGATCTGATTACTTTCAATGTTAAATAAATAATAATAAGTAATTATTATTTAATAATCTTTTATTTATTAATTACAATACTTGTTATAAAATAATTAGGTATATTAAATAATTTAATACTCTATTATTGCCAGGAAATATCTACTATCAAAAAGTAATTTACGTTTTTTGTTCAAAATGTCATTTGTCTATAAAATTGAGATTGGTAATGTTTTTACAATTCCCGCTTCTGCCCGCGTGTCGAATTTGTTCAATGTCGATTTGTGCCGGAACAAAACAACGTACCGACCGAGTCAGATAAACTAATTCAGTTACGTCTATTTGCAGATTTTGTCAGATTGATTTTTTTTATGCATTTTTTATATCCATGGCCACTCGTAATAAATACCATAAGCCGAGGTACATACATACTTTATAATTTTCCAAAGTTTATATCAAAATGTTGTGGCTTGTAGTCGCAGCTATAGTAACTAAAAGGGCAACAATGCACGTTATAACACTCATATGATTCAGCGCACGAACCTTCTAGTGCGATTCCATCTTAAAAAGTAGTAAAATAAAGATGGTGCAGAATGCATTTTACATTTGAAGCATCATTAAATAGCGCATTACACGGCACAAGCCCGTCGAGAGGCAATTAAAAAAGAACTGTTAAGACTGAGCTCGTAAAAATTAAGTCGTGTTCTCAACTGATTAAAAAGTCTGCTCTAATCTTAGAAGCACGTTAAATTTTTAATCAAATTCGTTTATCGCAAACGACCTTAGCGCCTTCTTATCTCTGACCCACACCATCGCTTTTGTAAGAGATAGGTGAATGGCGTGCCACCTACAGAACGTACTATTGCAATTTTATTCAGTTCAATATACAGTTATACACATATTTATTATACGTGTATACGATCGAAGTTTGTAGGATAATTCCAGTCTCCGGTTACGCTGTCAAGATCTATCAATTAACACGCAAACTCCATCGGCTTTCAGGTGAACGTCAATTAATGTCAAAGACTGAGTAGCTTCGCCCGTAGAGAGTGTACCTATCTCGGTAAACCGGCAGATATACCGGATAGTCTTGCAACAAGTCCCAGTCTATTAAGCGATGACCTCACGCTTTACGCTCGAACGTTAGATACAATTAAAATAAATCCTTGTACCTGCTAGACTACTAGCTAGCTTAGAATGGTTTTTATACTCTAAGTAATACCTGTAATATAAGCAGGTAAAAGTGAAATTGATTGGTTCTAATTAAACTGCTAAAACAATTGAGGTTTACTAGCGGTAATACTCCCACGCATAAAAGAGTAAATAATGTATAGTACACATATACACTCATAAAGCTATATTATTAGACCCTTTCTACAAAATAGCACACGATTAATGAGGATTAGCAGGAAAATAAACTGTTAATTGTCGAATGGGAGTAAGGAATATAAATAACAAATTACAGTGGTAAAAAACTGGACATGTTAAAAACTGATTAAAATCTATCTTTGCTGAGTGTGCCTAGTTTGCCTGAATACATAACGTAGTAGGTATGTATTGATTGATTGATCAATGATGAATGACTTGCCCGTTATCAAATGTCAATAAATCTCCAATGGGGATATTATTAGGTCATGCTGCTTCTACTGTAACTAGCAGGCAGGAGTCGATACTACTTCACTATATTCAGCTCGATCCTCTTTGTAGAACTTTGAAACAAATATAATTATCGTGTCATTGTTCAGCGAATACTTACACGATTTGATAAAAAAAAACACAAAGAGAACTCGTACTGGTAGAATTAAATCATTAAGAATTCGATTCTTCTTATTGATTCTTGATTACTCGTAGAACTAAATTTAAAGTATAATTTGAATTTTAAAAATTACCATTATCTTCACCATGAACCGACAATACCGAAAATCTGTGAGGAACGAAATTCGTCTAATTCACTCATATTTCTAAAAAAATTGAATTTGTTGTAATTTTACATTTAAAATATCTGAAGAACCCGTAGGTATTCTAGACATTCCGATAGGCGGTCATCTGTGCTGGTGGGCAGATTCAGCTAATTACTACTCCGCGAGTGTCATTTGTTTTTTTTTGTGTTTGACCACAATCTCACCATAGTAAGTGATGATGTGGCTGAAGGTGGTAAGCACACAAAGCCTAGATGGGAACTGGCTCTCAAGTGCAGCTGTCGGAACACACCGATAGGTGCTTGGCGACAGATTTTCAACTTGAGGGTGGTAGCCAGCCAGTCGGGTACTACAAAGTACCCTACCACCGTGCTCTGGTTTCCCCTCGATGTTTTCCTTCACCGAAAGCTCAAGCTCATTGTATGATTTGAACCAACGACCTTCGTCACGTATAATAATATGTTGTATTCAATATTGTAGTTAATATTTTAAAAAATGCTGAAAATAATCCATGATGAAACCAAACACTAGATAGTCATACGAGATTGACTCAAAAGTGCGGTGTCGGCTGCACCCTCAGTGTCGCTTACGTGTACCAAGTTGATATGTGAATTGCGAAATTATCTGTGGTTACAATAATATCGCTTTGTACATATTTAGAAACCTGCACAGGTCTGTGCAGTGTTATTCAATCCGCGACCCATTTGCGGTCAATCGCTCTCCTAGCTAGACGGTGTCGACCGCTTGACGGTGCTTGTGTCGTGTATAGGTATACCAACCTGTTATTCAATCTTGTGTAAAACATAAACTTCATATTTTACTATGCTGAATGTTAGTCCCGAGACCATCTGATAGCTAACAGATATTCCACACACTAAATGCACTAACTCGTCTAACTTAATTAGCAATTTTAATTAGCGATCATTATTTTAATCGCTTCTCTCGTCACGGTAACCGCTTATTTGTACATAATTTCATGATGGACCCACATTCAGTAATAAAATTATAGCTAAAAATGATTACAATATGTTACTATCCTCTATGGTGCCATACTTATCAGTAGTCTTGTAGTTTTTAATTTGAAACAAAATTTTATTTACCTACAAGTAGGTACGAAATATTTTTTACCGCAGGTTGAAATAATAAGTGTAAGTTGCGACTTAGCGACTAATACTAATATTGAATCAATTCTTCATTTCCGAGCTGACGAGGACACGTACCTACTACGAGCTTAATAAGTGGGTCAAGTAACCCTTTGGCGTGTAGAGGAGTGAGAGCAATCACACGCGCCCGCCCGCCTAATTGAAGTCCAATGTCGCGCGGCCCGCCCACGGTGATTGATACCGCCCAGACCGAGCCGGCATCTAATTCGATTGTGATATTGTTTGGACGTTCAACGACGTCACTCCCACGAGCCAAATTCTAATCTGTACGCACGAGGATGATGTCATCCCGAGACACTGATCGCCCGATTCATTTAGAGTGGTCGAACGAGAAACGCTCGAGGGGAGATTGATGAGCGTCCGTCAAAGCTTGTATCGGTCGACGTCACCACTGAAAAAATACGTTTAAGCAGGGATATCAGAAAGGTAGTAAGGGGCTAATTAGTCGCGCCATAGCCATCAATATCCATTAGTGGCGCCGCACGCGACGCTTTTCGTTCGACGAGCGAGTTGCGCACCCCTGTCGGTCGTCGGCGCCGTCGCCGCGTCGCCGGCAACCATCACCGCGTGTGCCGATTACACAGATAAACTTCGATAAGGGTTTGCACTATGCTTTGCCGTCACTACCTGACCAGGGTGTATAGACGGAAGGAAATATAAACCAACCCTACATGCTACTTCTAGATACAAAGACCATGCAGTCTTCAATAATGAACAATAGTTTATATATCACGCTTAGAACGCCAACGCGGTTTTGTGTTTACTTATTGTTCCCTTACTTTATGAATTAATTTCGCTGTCAAACTGACGTAATCATCTTTTATCTGTTTATGAACAATATTAATAAAACAAATAACATAGGGGCGGTAACGGGTTTATCGAACATAGCTTGCGTGCGTGTATCGAGCGAGACCGCCACGGGGTGATTCGATTTAATTTGAAACTTCTTCACCTCACCGGGCGATCGTAGTTAAAGGGTTACCCTCTGCCCTAATCTTTGAACTATGACTTGACCGTTAATACGCATTTATAATTTGCTCTTCGATTATTTAGTACGGTGGAATGGTACGCCGAGATACGAATAAATTAGTTTCGTGTTTGGGAACAAAGCCGTTTCAATGTTTTGAGTAACGGTCACAGGATCGTTGTAAGAGGTAAACTTATTCCACTATCTGTTGGCAGAAGTGCTGTTTATTAGAATCTGTCTTGTTGTTTTGTTTAGGTATTCCATATTTTAATGTCAATTATGTATCCGATAAAATTTCTAGACTTGAAAACCTGTCTTGCATATTCAACAAGAACACAGACAAATATTGAACTATTTCATTGCTTTCTCTTTGAAATTCAACGCTCAAACAGTATCTAGAGTACGTTCTGAACTCTAACCGTAGACCGTCTAGCAATAAGCGTCCCTCAGCCTCGGGTCAAGCTCCCCGCGACCTGCAGGTGTAAACTCGCCCTTACTTAGACTGCAGCTTCCACACACTTCATTTACATAGCCAAGGTATCTTATGCACTCGGCATGCACTCGCTTCTCACTTTATAATTCAAATGTTCCACACGAGCGCGGGGTGAATTCAAGGAATTGTGAGAATTTGTAACGGAATTTTTAGCTGTTATTTAACTATTAATACTCTTGTTCTTGTAAATTTAATGCTGAATATTTTTACCTAGTACTTACACTATTATTCAGCTGGATTTTAGTAGCGATTGTTACTGCAAATAACTGCAAGGTACTTTGGTATCTCTAAGAATTATTATAAAACATAAACACAAATACAGCTTGCCTTTGCATTTTAATGTTGTTAATGATTACTAAATACATGAATAAAGTTGCAGATTTACAGTTTACATTGAACATTACCACTTGTATCATTAACTTATCACAAGTACCTTGTTTGAACATTAGTAATGAGAAATATTACATTAATAAAATCCAGTTAATGTTAGAATTATGCCTATGTACACAATTATTCTTAGTGTACCAAAAGATAAATGTTGATAATACATAAGTACCAAAATAATATACGGAATATGAACTCTAAAGCTAGTCACATCACAATCAATACGACAACGGTTTGACAACGTCTCGGATATACGAACAAGTGAGTTGCTCTTCTGAAATGAATCGCTGGATCATCACGCGGCGCGCCGGCACAACACTCGAAGTGGCTGGGTTTTGAAAGGCGCACTTTGTGAAACTTTACAGTTCTAAACGCTTTGAAGTGCATCTTAGACGTGATATAATTGTGACGCAAATACAGTTACTGCGATCCTATTATCCTTTTTGGCATTACACGTTAATTGAAATCAAATATATGGGGTCAATTTAGCAGGCTTTGTATATTATGAACAATGGTTGCACCACCATTCACCGTCGCCGTTGGTCGGTACGCGTTTCAGTGCTAACTACAATGGCCTTGCCCCGTTGTAATCAAATTAGATGCGTGACGCCACCGCCTTCAGCACCATAATGCTAATTAATACAAACTTCGATCTGGACATCGATTTACATTAAATAATACATATAGTCATTGTGTTCTGACAGTTTATTTGTTAATTAAATAACAGTAATAAAATAAGTTTTATAATCGTGTCTTCCTGTAGTTTGACATCCTAACTAATACAGTACTTGAACGATACTTTACTATGATAACCGAGCATAAATCTATATATATAAAAGGATAAGTCCTGACTGATCTATCAACGCCCAGCCTAAACCCTTAGACCTAGAAAGCTGTTTTTTTTGTTCAGGTGTTGTTTTTAAAACTTAACCGAGGAATAAGAACGGATTTTTCGAAATTCAACCTGAAAAGGGTGAAAAAGGGGTTGAAAGTTTGTATGAAAGTCGGTCATTTTTGAAGCTAGAATCATGAAACTTTGTTTTTAGACTATCAATTAAAAATAAAGAAACATGTGTATCAGCGTTATTTAAATTTATACCCCTGAGGGGGTGAAACGGGGGTTGAAAGTTTGTATGGAAGTCCGCGTTTTTTTTAAGCTAGAACCATGAATCTTTGTTTTTAGGCTAACAATTATAAGTAAAGGAACACGTATTTTAGCGTTATCTAAAATTCAACCCTTAAGGGGGTGAAAAAGGGGTTGAAAGTTTGTACGGAAGTCGCATCATTTTTGAAGCTAGAATCATGAAACTTTGTTTTTAAACTAACAATTAAAAATAAAGAAACAATGTATTAGCGTTTTTTAAATTTCTACCCCTGAGGGGGTGAAACGGGGGTTGAAAGTTTGTATGGAAGTCCGCCATTTTTTGAAGCTAGAACCATGGAACTTTGTTTTTAGGCTAACAATTAAAAATAAAGAAACATGTGTTTAAGTGTTTTCTAAAATTCAACCCTTAAGGGGGTGAAAAAGGGGTTGAAAGTTTGTACGGAAGTCCCGTCATTTTTGAAGCTAGAACCATGAAACTTTGTTTTTAGGCTAACAAATAAAAGTAAAGAAATACGTGTTTTAGCGTTTCCTATAATTCCACCTCTGAAGGGGTGAAACGGGGGTTCAAAGTTAGGAGTTATTTCCGTTTCTTGGTATGAAAAATGAGAACCTAGCTAAAAAGCTGATTTTTTTTACAGGTAATGTTTTTAAGATGTAGACGAGGATTAAGAAAGATTTTTTGAAATTCATCTCAAAGGATACGCGGGTGAAACCGCGGGGCAGAAAGCTAGTTATTAATATAATAGGTAAATAGTATGTATGCATTTGTTTTTAAATCCGAAATACTTCAGTCATTATGTAGATATGAAACTTATCTTCAGCCTCATTATAATGCAAGATCCAACCAGTTTAAATTAATAGTGGAGCCGGATTAAAGCAACATTTTTCCAACATAACGACGCGACGGTGTGGTCGAAGTAGCGCGGAGAGCGCGTAGGTTGGATCCTCCCAAGTGGTGACTTCCTTCATTACGTCACCATTGTGATTCACGCAATCATCTCCATAAGATGTAGCCTGTTCTGTGCGACTGTGTCCGTATTCAACTATGACCTCGCGCTTGTTGGCCGCACCGCGCACGGCCTCGCTCCGCTGCGTCCTTGCTTGGCCCAAATCTACGTACTAACCACTACCAGGTCTATAAATGCCTATGATAAATGACTATGTTTTGTTTAAGCTTAACTATCCTTATCTCTACCCCATTCATCATTCTAATCTTTTATACGGGTTTTTGTCTGCTCCTAGGCTAACAAACGTTTCACTATGCAATGGAAGTATTCAGGTTCCGCAACCATTACACAAAGCTGATTGCAGAGTAACATGGAACATAAATCTAGGCTTGGAACAATATTACGATTACGTCATTCATAAAGTGCATTTATGTAGGAAGCGGGGGCGCCATCTTTGTGCGACTCCGCTGCGGCCCGCTGCTCCTGATATGAAAAGCAGTTTTCCGAGAAGTAAATAATAGAGCGGCAGTCGGAAAGCTTCGTGCACCCTAGCCAGAGACAAGTTACGTGTAACCCTTTGCGTCTCCCACTGATACTTGCGATATTACATCGCTAACTTACGTAACAGTTAGTATAGCTACACTGAAACGAGTTAAATGATTCTTTAGAAATATTGTCAATATTGTACCTATAAGGAAAATCATACTAAATAAACTTTATTTCTCACAACGAATAAAATTTTGTCATGCACGTACAAAAAATGGATGCCATGCAACCTGAATTGCGCTACTTCGTTGCCTGCCATACTAAGAAACGACAAGGAAACTTCATGGTATTACAATAAATCTATTATTGTATAATATAAAAACAAAATCTTATTATCGTACAAAAAATTTACATTCTGAAACAAATAAACTCACTTTTGCGAGTTTGTTTATCTTCGCATCGTAACGGAGTAATGGTAGGGGAGGCATTGATGCTAAATTTGTAGTTACTCGAGCGTCTTTGGGACCTACTGGAATTTGAAGATTAGGTGGAATAAAGAAAAAAAGGTTATGTGATATTTTCCCCTTCAGCGGTGGGGGGAGCGTCTACAGGGTTTCAAAAATGTAAAAAAAAACAGTCACCAAGAAATACTCGAGCGCGTCAGATATTAATAGGGTAGTCGCGCCACGTCTGTCTGATAACGGAAAAATAATAATCTGCCGTTTTGCGTGGTGGGGGTGGCCGTACGAAGGGGTCGAAAATATTTAAAAAAAAAATTTACTCGAGCGCGTCAGACATTGATAAGGGATGTTAAGTGAACCCTCCAGTAGCTCCTATTTTAAAGACTGACGATTTGGAAGCGACCATCAGTCAGGGCCGATTTTTGAAAATGCAAAAAAAAATCGTGACCTTGATTTACTCGAGCGCGTCAGATTTTTATACAGGCGGTTCTTCTTGATGGCCTTGTTGTACTGACCCATAATCTGACAATTGTGTTGAGGGATTTCCTTAATCTGACGGTTTGAAAAAAAAAAATATGTAAAAAATATCGAAATCTCGAAAATGGTTCAAGATATCGAAAAAATGTTTGTACAAAAGTTGTAGAGAATTTAACCTTCTACAATATTTATTATGAATACATATACCAAAAAACCCATAGGAAACGAGATATTTGCAATAAATGATTTTTTGACCTTTGACCTTGAAAAATCAGTAGTCGCGGGCACCCTAAGATAAGTAGCTTTTGAGACAAGTTTTAGGGTGTCAAAATCAAGGTTTATACAAGTTAATAGCTGACTATTTCTCATTCTGAGGTGAAACTCATAATATTCCTGGACTATACACTTAATAATGATTTAAGCCACTTCGGCTTGTGCAAATCGGCAGATTAAGATATTTCCGTGATTCGTGACTAATTTCCTTCAAAATAAAAAAAAAACCAATCGCGCTCGAGAAAATCCAGGTGACGTTTTTTTTTTTGCAACTTTGCGAGTCTCCAATTTTCTTTCGTCACGCCCAATTTGTCAGATTATTGAAATGTACACTATTTTGCATGTAACTAACTTACCTTACCTTAATCTGACGCGCTCGAGTATTTCAAACCATCGATTTTTTTTTACTAATCTGACGGGCTACCCTAGGCGTTCGACACTACATAGAAGGCTCAGATTTGGTGAGAGTACTTCACAAGGTGCAAGGTTGCCCCCCTTATGTTAATCTGACGCGCTCGAGTAAATCCCGAAATCCCCTATTCGCCTCCCCTACCATAATGGTTAAATTTAATTTTTTCCACAGGGGTAGATGACACGGGCGTGAAGCCAATAGAGTTTTTAAACCCAACCCCCAAGACTATTCACAATGAAAATTTAGATTGTAATTATTATATTAAAGTACTTAGGTTACTAAGATCTTTTCTTGCTGAAATGAAAAAAAAAATAGATAAATTGTATTGATAAAAATTATCGTAATCCTAAACCAATAAAATTATGCATATATTTTTACTGGAATCATTTCTATTTTTTATATGTAGGCAGCGGGGTAATTTTTAATTTATTTTATAGATTATATAAGATCTTTATTACTTTCGCGAGTGGTGGTAATTCCGCACACAATTCAAGCAACATGATGCCCTAAGTAACTGTTCCCAGGCGGCTAATGAAACTTTGCAAAGCTAACACGAGACTGTGCTTATTTAGAGACTGCGATGTCGAGCAGATGACGCCCAAACAAATCTCAATATCTGGCATATGGTATGAATATTTAGAGCGGGAGAACGCATCGAGCGTTTCTCTGCACGGTTATAAGACATCGAAAATAGATTGTGCGAACGGGGTTAGGACGCACCTGTTATTTGGCTTTCGGGCGGGAGCGGCACGGCACTGGGGCTGGGGGTCGGTGAGGTGAGGGGGCGGCAGATTCATTAATAATGGCCCACAATGAGACGCCCTTATTTACGAGCTGTGGTGATGGAGTCGAACCGCATCGCACAACGTGATGCTGCAATGCGACTTCCTCGCCACCCAGAATGGATACTGTTCACAACACGACATTACGTATGGTGACTTTTTGTTGCACCGCATATGGAATCAATCAGCTTAATTTTCAACAATCGGTCACATGATTAACTTGATTTGTTAGTGACGTGTTAGATCACATATAAGGCGAACCCGGCTAGATTTTTGTCGTCAGACCAGTTCAATATTCTCTATTTGTTAATCATCTATTGTGAACTCGTTTTTGTGTAATGTTGACTTCCCAAAGCATACAAAAAAATCTTCCCCATTATAGAAGAATCTCATCTACTTATACTAATGACTACACGAGGTTTATAGATTAAGCATAGGCAAAATTTATCATAATATTATTGTAGCCACTCCATGTGAAATATGTATTTTTTTTTGTAACTCTATCGCATTAAGATTATTAAGCCTGTAATGAAAGATGTTATGAATTATAAATAAATAAATAAAATGTCTTGTTTTAGAGACACCTATCTTAAATATAGTTTTATCTGGCCCTGTTTATGCTCTTTTATGTTCTCACAATAATGCTATAAGCAAAATATCACGAAAGTACAGAAAATGAGAAACCATCAAATTAATGTACATAATAATATTAAGTATTCTTTGAATTTAGTTTCTCTAATGCTGATTCACTAATATATCTACCTATAACAATGAGATCTGCCTTCTTCACGCGCTTGATATATTCTAGATGCGATGATTGGCATTTTATTTGCAGCATCTTTTGTGACCGTGATTGTTAATGTTGTTGTGTGTGACTCACAATTTTTTACTTACAATACATTCGTGCTCTCTGAAATATTTGTGTACAAATTGTATTCACCGCTTTTCGAGATACTAAACATCTCATAAACTAGGTACGGTACGTGCTTACTAAAATCTGTTTCGTAATTTCACAAAATGTTTGAACAGAGTTGGATAAAATAAACAAAAAGTATCGAACTAAATTCGTGTGAGCATTCAGATAGTCGAACTAGAGGCGGTGAGATGAGGTAAGCGACCTTAAAAGCCACTTAGCAGTTAGCACAGTGCGCTCTCGTCTCGGCACGGGGCGGCGCGGCGGCGGCGGCGGCGCTCGCTGCGTTTCTTATTACTTAGCGAATAATTCGGGTAATAACTAGCTACTTTTGGACCACTCACACTCAGTGCCACGCCACTATAATGTACCTATGCGCTGCTGCCGAACTACTTACTGTAAACTATCCAATCAACAAAGTATCCTACATAGACCATTGTTGTTACACATAAACTCATAAAATATATCGTAATTGTTAATTTGATTATGGTGTTAGATAATTATTTAAAAAAAACTTGACATTAGAGCGATGTAAGCACAGCAGGATCTGCCTCTGTAATGTTGATAAATAATAAGGATATTGTCATATCATTCATTGAACCATTAATCTTATAATGAACGTTATTATAAATCTGTAAATTAACCGACAATTTATGGAACGGAAATGTATATCATAGTTTTCTTTGTTTCTCTCTCGGAAAAGTTTCAGCGGAAATTATAGCTTACTTACTCGGTAACTCCAATACTTGAAGCATATTCGCCTTGATACAAAAGGCCAGATATCAATAGACGCCAAATAGAAGTCTTTCATTTCCGTGCCTACGTCATGGATCCGGAACACATTTCAGCACGTGGATTACCTAAAGATGGGCAACACACACACAACGTACCGTACATTATACACAAAGTGTCGGAAATCACTAGACACACTGTTTGCAAAACCATTGTCTGTTCATTCATATAGGTAGAATATTTTCTTTAGTTTATGGAAACATTTATATCCAGTTGCATGCATCTATTTTTGCACTCCATTGTAGGCACAAAAAATTATGTGCATTACAATTTCGTGAGCAGGTCAGAATAGGAAACAGAGAACCAATGTTAAGAAGGTTGGAGCGAGTTAATTAACGTTTATATGCAGAGTCATCAAACGGGCGTGAGCGCGCTGGATGCTTCATTCGGAACAGGCCCAGGAGCGCGACTTCGCTTCGCTGCTTTTAATTAAAGTCTGGAACCGCGTTGCAAAGGAGTCATCTGTAATCCACTTCCTAGTACACCCCCTCATCGTTACCATGTAATCAAACAGTATTTTTTATTAACTAATTTATTGTCGACTACCTCTGTCAATCATAGCACAGTTATAGGTACTGTGATCATAGTGTCCCTCTGTCTTCGTTTTAAACTAGATCTGTTGCTACATCAATAGTAGGCTCATTTATATGATAACTTGTATGGACTGTGAGTATTGAGTTCCACAAAACAAGAATTAATAAAACATATATTGAATTATTTAAATTTCAACTGCAACAAAATAGTAGCAATATTAAAACATCGAAATGGTTTTTTTTTCTCTAGACTCCTTCAGATAAAGTGGCTATATAGCAATAATAATTTGTAGCTCAATAAATCTGTTTAAAAAAACAATCAATAAATCTCAAGTGATGCGTCTGTAGTTCCTAGCGGGGGTTAGCCAATTACCACGATGCGCTTCAAGGAAGCTAACCAGTTTCTAAATTCTTCTTATATTTAATTTAGCTTAATTGGTGTGTGGATACTCGACGGTAGGCAGCCGACCGAGAATTGGAGCCTCTTGGTTGGCGAAATCGTGTTTAAAACGGTACCCTCGTGAATTACACAGCCGTGTGCACTCTTCTCTCGTATCACTTATATGGTAGGTAGGTAACATTGCTCTGGTTGCCTTTGAAATCTGATTACACGTTTTTCATTTTGCTGTTTAAAACCATCAGCATTGGAGCTGAAGTAGGTTGGTTACTCGTGTTACTATGGAAAATTACAGCAGTAACGATCGGCGGTGGGAATTGAATTAAAGATTATTGAAAAGATGTTGATTGAACAGATGTTATTGGTTTTGTTTCTGTACTACGTCATCTCAGCGACTACAATAAAATTATTGTGAATATTAAAGTTGATCATCATGATTTAAATTAAATTGAAAACGAAAAAAACTGTAGTTCATTATAATAATGATGTCAGCTGTGTATGAGATCGCAAAAGGAACGGACAATCGAGTTAGTGGGTGCTCGAATGGTGATGATTTGAATGGTACAGGAAACTAAGCGCGTGCGCGGTTAACTGATGTGGAGATGAGTCGTGTGGGCGCACCCCCGCTATGTTATTAGTCAAACAATTGGCCACTCCACGTTTAGGTAAGACAGTTAACGATTCATGCTTTGAAATAACGGGTCATTGACACAAGATTAGTAAAATTGGGGCAAACAACGTTTGTTTGTTGCCACTTAAAACTTCCGTCAAGTTCCATAATAATATGTCAGTTGAGCATAGAATCACTCGCTTGAGTGCATCAGCATGAACCATTTCGAGCTACTGTCGACCCCCATAACTGAAAAACTATTAGACCTTCCGTACACACATATACGTTTTATATTTATATTATATGTTTATTTAGTAGCTATATTAAAGGATAAAAAAAATTACAAAAAATAATGACATCCCCCTAAAACCTTTAACAAAAAACTTTTATGTTCTTTTATGTTATCTTGGAATTTTTTAGCAGACTTAATCTGTTTTAATATATTGACTGACTTGCCGCGATATAAATTCAATAATATCAAAGTACATACCTACATATAAAATTTTATTTTATAAATATGATATAAAGAACGTTACATTTCTATTGCTTTGATTAAGGAACCACTATAGAACTTGGCACCTGTTCCTTCATGTCAACTCTTTTATCGGCGACGCCAACAAACCCAAAAGTCGTTTGTATTGAACATGGCCTCTTTTTACCCGACTGCGTCAGAAGGAGGGTTATGTTTTTAGAGTGTATGTATCTATATTTCTTTGGCACGCTCTGTAGGCTAAACGGCTGAATCGATTTTGATGAATGATATGTTGTTAGATTCGCCTTTATTGCGCGAGTGTCACTAAAGACATTAAAAATATATATACCAGACGCCATATTGTGAAAAAGAAAATAAACAAAATTTTTAAATAAAAAATAAAACCGACTTCTAACAAAAAGAAGCATCAAAACCAGAAACAAATAAAACCGGTCAAGTGCAAGTCGGATTCGCGTACCGAGGGTTCCGTAATAGAGCCTCAAGGATTATTTTTAATTTTTTTCGATGGCCTTATTTGAGGTTGGTGTCAATTAAGCTAGACCTCTAAATTGTATGAGCGCCGATACAACTCAGAGGTCTATCTTAATTGGTGGTAACTATGTATGTATAACTTACCTTAATTTTCAACTTTTTAAATTTTTTGGATTTTTCCTTTATTTGTGCTGTAAGACCTTGCTTTTTGCCAAATTTCGTGATCAACGGGAAGTACCATATAGGTTTTCGACCCAAAACCTATAGGGTACTTCCGGTTGACCTAGAATTGTAAACTTTGGTTTAAAGCAAGGCCTTACAGCACAAGTAAAGGGAAAATTCCGAAAAATAAAAATTAAGGTAAATTTTGGTACTTACAAGTTTTCGCGAAAATCTAAATTTACCCATATCTTTTTATGGTATTGACCCAGGATCTTGATTTTTATACACCTAATAGGGACTATAGACCTCCGTATCTGGTATAAATTTCAACTTGCTAGGTCCATCCGTTCCTGAGATAATCGGTGGTGACACACGGACAGACAGACGGACAAGAAAGTGATCTTATAAGGGTTCCTTTTTTTTACCTTTTGAGGTACGGAACCCTAAAAAGCAAAAAAATACTGAATTAATATTAAATCCTAAAGACAAAAAATTGTGTAAGACTTTTTATTTATTTTTGATTAATTTCGTTTTACCTACGACCTGTTCGAAGTCGGTGCCATAGCAAAAGCAGGCAGGCGTCATTGACAATCGTCTAATCGTCGAATTAATATTGAAATTTGATGGACTTACATTACAGGTATCGCATTGATATACATATTTGCATAATTAATACCTAAGTACCCACAATAAGTGTGACAGAGTGACATATTTGTAACCTATTTGGCTTAGCACTGTCTGGTCTCCATCTTTTTTTTTCTCCATCTTTTAACGCCGTCGGGTTTTTTATTTTATTTTATATTTTTTTTAGTGGAATCTTCTAACAGATCAACGTAAGCTTACAGACGATATCGCTGTCTCGCTAAGATCTTGCAAGTAATAAACATTGTTCTCGAATTGTTCGCCAGTAACCCAATAAGGAGAGAAATGCGGTGTACGATTACACGTGTGGTGATATGTAACTGTTCTTTGTATACGATCATGTTTGTACCTTCTTTTTTTATGTAAGTACATACATGTCTGTTCTGTGAGACTGAGGACTGCGTTCGGCGTGGGACGGGGCAGTGTATTTTTTTGCGGGCGCGAGATGAACGGCAGGTTGATGAACTTCACTGTTTTCCTCAGCAGCAAAATTTGCCAACGGAGCACATTTTTCAGTCGTATTTATGGAGGTGCATGGTATGGTTATTCATTTGTAAATCGTACATTCGTCAACACAAATTAATTGAAATTCCGTGTAGCGTATCTTAGTACAGGTTCAAAATGGTTGATAGTGCTACTACTATTTAAAACAATTTTATAACAAAATATTCCACCAACAGCTTGTACGAAAACATTAAGTGATTTATAAAAGTTAAAGTCTAGGATAAGCGTTATGGCAACACATTTGCCTCGCGTGTCAGCGACGAACGGACGGCGCGCCGGCACGCATTGTTGTGAGCAGGCGGGCGGCAAGACGAAACAGCTGTAGGTATCATTGCCCACTCATTAGACGTTAAAAAATAATCAAAAACAACCAATTAGCACAGTTGCCATACTTACTTCGCGTCTCTCATCCGCTAAAAATGTGTGACGGGCGCGCTCTTTATAACTTTATGAAGTGCAAGCTTCACTCAGGCCAGGTGAAGTATGTAGAAATCAAGCCACCCGCCACCAACCAAGATAATGTGTAATATACATTCAAAACGGTGCTTTTCTTCGAAAGCGTTATAGGCTAGCGAGATAGCTGTAATATTATTACTATCTGCTAATTGCACATTAAAATGTGAACGTATGTGATTGAACACCCACTCGTAAAACATTTTTACCTGTTCTAAATTTCTCTTATCAAGCAGGCGTGAAGAATTTGAATGATTTAGAAGCAGTGCAGAATGATTTAGAAGCAGTAATATTGCATGTATGAAGTGACTAACAGTTAGTTTTTGATGTTGTCTTAAAACCACACGTAGGCAAATGACTATCCATGCTCCACTTAGGGTAATATTTTTAAAGCTTCATACCTATTTGAAGGTAACAATAAGTTGGCCTTGTCTCGGACATTGACCAGGAATTAACAACAAATGATTTGCAGCTCTGCATTATTAAGATGATAGCTAACCACGTAAAAAAATACTAGGTATTCTGAGTCAAACGACTATAAGAAGCGTATAAACGAGCTTTTAGACGTTACGCTTGGTGGCGTGCGGGAAGAAAAAACTAGCACACATTGTCTTCGTGACTCCCGCCCGCCTGCGCCCGCTCCGCAGCACGCCCAGCTAGCGTTGCCAGGCGTCCGGATAAAGCCGGACATAGTTAGGGTTTTTGATGGCGTGTCCGGCTTGTCCGGCTTTTGTTAGGCTTTTTACATTTCGCAAACGAGCGAGCGCCAAGCGTGGCCGAGCGCAGACGATATAGAATTTAACAAAAGTAGCTTGATTTTGTTGTTTTATTAATACTGAGACACAAAATCCTCAATAATATAGGTGTCCGGACTTTTTACCGGTTTGGCGACCTGGCAACCCTACGCCCGGCCACAGCCAGTCGCCACATTTGTTGAGCGAGATACACTTCATTATTAATGCATTCAAGTGACTTACTTTACGGGACATTCGGTGCCGAAATTGTTTCCCCAGTCACTGAGTAGGCAGTGGTATTTTTAATAACCCATGTATTTTCAACGACCATCATTGGTGGCAATATTAATTAAATAGTCATATCAAATTCTTACAAATCAATAAATAATTCCCAATTATCACTTTTTCTTTACGTATTACGATTACCAATTTGATCTGCTTTTTTTAAATTAATCTTTCAGTGCCATCGTGAATGATTGAATTTTATTCACATTCATTTCATTGCTTTTCTACATCATATAATAAATAACATTCACTCATTCTATGTGAGTGAACCCACTTACTTGTAGTTAACACAAATTATTATTGGATTATCACATAGTTGGGTATTATCCCTTACTGATAACAATGATAACACTAACTACTGATAAAATTAGCCAGTGTTATCTAATCTTTGTAGGTAGTCGTGTACTTTGCCGTTAGAGTATCTCGTTATTTGCTATTCCATCAATCTATTTTCCAAGAAAAGTTCTAGCAAATACTAAATCGTTTTTAAAATCAGTATCATCTTCTACTTTCCTGACTTATAGACTGAGACGGTCGTAGGGAAGGAAAGCAGGAAATCAAATTGAATCAGCATTAGAGTGCATGTTCCTCGGCGTAGTAGGCCGAATAAGCGTGTCCTCGGGCGGGTCACGCGCCGGCCGCGGCGCTGCTCGCAAACTCGTTCTGTGGCGTGGCGTACTTTCGCCGCTCCTCGTCTGCGCTGCGCCCGCGTTCTTTTACCCACTCGCTTCCACATAGCATTCCCTCTCCCTCGGATCAACCCGATCCATGAACAGGTTACCGCCACCATGTTGCAAACTTGCAAGTTGCAACACTAAAATTTCGAAAATCGAAAGCGTCCTTTGATCTTTAA
Source organism: Ochropacha duplaris (assembly GCA_951361185.1). Classification (NCBI taxonomy): domain Eukaryota; kingdom Metazoa; phylum Arthropoda; class Insecta; order Lepidoptera; family Drepanidae; genus Ochropacha; species Ochropacha duplaris. The sequence goes on from OX592691.1 coordinate 10,589,333, forward strand.
CTGTCTACTTTTAGCTGTGGAAACTGAAATAAAAAGATTTCGAACTAGGTAGTGGTATGTCTTTTGTCTTGTCGTAATGACTCAACGTATTCTTGCATATTCATTTCATATTACCTAGGTAGATCACTGTTTCATTGAAATTTCTTGAAAAAGATTAACTGAAAAAATGGTTCTTCCAGCTAAAAATCCATTGATCACATCAGTTCAGAATAGAACCGAATACATCAAATATGATCACTAACAAAAAAGTCGTCATCTGCTCAAGAAGTGGAAATAAGCGGTGCAACACATTGACCGGCTAAAACACGATGTACAATCGGTGGGGCGGGCGGAAGTATGGCAGTGGCGAAAAGCTCGCATCTGCATGAGGAGAAAGGAAGCGGCGCGGCGGCACGGTGTGATAAGGCGGCCGGCTGGCGTCAGTCGCGGGGTGAGGGTAGGCGCGGGGTGTGCGGCAGGGGAGAGGGGTGCGCGCGCAACGGCAGCCCCCGCGCCGCGCCACTCGCCTCCCGTCAGTCGCCTGCCGACTCTGCTTGTGCTTGTGTGACTCGCGCCGCTCCGTGCACTGCACTCGTGCTCCGAACACGACGCGTGCCGCCCCGCTGTGGCCGCGAACGCGAATTCTACGCTACCGGCGAAACGTTTCTCCTAACTTACGTGCAACTTGCTATGTTTTAACTTACGGACATTTTACACTCCCTTACCTGGCTTGTTTACCCCTCATCATGTAAGTGTTACGCTCATTCTATTAAATGCGACATGATCTCGTCGAAATTCGGAACTCGCGTTCAAGTGTTCATCGTGGAAGTTTGTGTTTAAAGCTAGTGCATATTTGGCTGCCGTGTATGTTTTGCATCTGTCTGGTGTTCTTTGTTTGTGGACGGAGTCAGAACCCATCGGCGATTTCCGAAATTCGACGGAAAAAGTTTCCAACAGTAGAAGTGAGCGGTATGTTTTTGAATTCCGGGCAATGGAGGTTCGCTACGCTCGCTCCGGCGTGGAAGTCACCTCGTCGCATGAGAGCTTTCGCCTTGGTTGGACCCGCTCGCGCTCGGTACAGAGCGGGCCACGCCACACTACTCGCACGACAATCCCAAGCCCGACGTTAAAGCTTTCATCGATATTGCCTATAATGTAAAAGTTACGCTAAGTAGAATTCTTCCCTAATCCCCTGGCGAAACTTTCTTGCTCATTACTCAACTCCTTCTAATATTATTATTGCGTTAGTAGTTCGTTTTGTCTCGCCATTATTCGTATATATATAATTGGAATATTGCTACATGTGCCATTGCAGTCCTAAAAGAAGTTTTAGACTAACATAATTCCAATAAAACAGTTTTTCTGTATTCGATGTAATAATATTTGTAGTTTTACTAGAAAACTGGTTATTTGGTTCATTCTTGCTGTACGCATATGAAACATTTTCTAATTCAACTTCGATTAAATCTTTGTCCATTAATAAATCTTCGGTTATTGTCCATTAACACTTAAATAACAATATTACAATTAATTGTGCATTGCTTATAATTTGTTCTGACATCACTATCCTTATCATATCTATTTCGATACAATTACGTATTCTCTAAATCTTATCAAAAAAAATACCACGCAGCGCAGCGTTGATTTCTAAGATATTACCCCAAAAATATCACTAAGTACCTACCTACCCATGTATTTTCAAACTGTAACTTGTTTATAATTTGAAATATTTCCATAAAGATACACACACGGCAGTTTCTTTGCCAAAGTCGAAAAAACTCCAACTCTCCAGCAGTGTGTATACGAGTATTCACACGAACCATTTCGAGCCCCAAAAGTTACAAGTGCCAACTAATCTGTTTGTGGTTTAAAATATAATAAAGCTAACAAGGCTGAAATGAAAGCCGTATCAAAAAACAAAACAAAATTAATAAATCAATTGAAGAACTTTGAAGTTCTATATTAATATGGTATATTAGATAGCTTATTTATTAGTTGAATTAACTACCTATTATGGAACTTGACGCCAAAAACTCCAAACTTGGTTCCTTTTACAATTTATGCTTTTGGTGGGATACCTATATGGTTTAGTGACGACTGGCCCACGTACATGTCTAAAAATCTTTTATTATTTTGTTGTTACTGGTAGGATTATAAATAACAAATAAGTGTGGTAATTAATAAGAACAAGAGGTAAATGGAAGTGAAGATCTATTTGAATTTGCCACTAGCAGACAGATCATATTATTTTGTCGAGGAACTTGTAAGTGCTGGAGAAATCTTATAACATAAGTTATTTGTCTATATTCGTGCTATTTGGAATTAGAACTTGTAACTTTTATAACGCAAAATGGATTAAAAAGTAAAAAACTGGTATATAAAAATGCTGTTAAATTCCTAATCTGAAATAAAATAAATGTCTGTGTAAAGTGCCTACGACCGATTTGAATTGTGTATTAAAGTGCTATAAATTCCTAATATGGAAATTAAAGCTGAAACTCAAGATTGATGTGTAAATTTTTTAGAATGGCTAGCTTTATGCGTTCATTTTAATCCACAATGGTTTGTTTGCACCGTTTCGTCTACGAGGGTAACAGCTGGCTCCGCTACCTGCTCCTGCTCCAAACAATAAAACGTCTGTCAATAGAGGGTTCGCTTAACTTTATTATTGTTATTTAGGCTACAAGTACTGTGAACATTTTGGATATCTAAAATACCACGACGCTATACCTATGAAAGTCTATATTAATATCATCGATAAGAGAACAAAGATTTGGTTCAGGCTTTAAGAATATTATTTCCACCAGCTAGCCATTTGCTGCAATAACAGAAGATTCGTTACAAGTCAGATTACTTAAAAAAATATTTTAAACAATTCGAATAATCATTCGACAGGCTATGACCAACTACTCGTTATCGGATTTTTTATCTTATCTGGGTTAAATTAAACGGATGTACTATGTTACAGTAATTGTTGCTTTTAAGACCAATTGAATCAAGAATAAAGTCTCTTTCCCCTACCTATTAATACACGAAAATTTATATCACAAAATTTCTTCCCAATACATGACTAATAATTGCTCCCACGAAAAGTTACATCAAAAACCAATGGAAGATAGAAACTGCAAGCGGGTGCAACGTTAAAACCATCTACTATTTTGTTTGGTACTGTCGATACTGTTGTATTTAGGATTGGCCTTTTTTTTCGTTAATGTGTTCTGTTATATTATATTATATGGGGACTGGGGACACTGGCATCGTATTCCTAGAGCCCCGAGCTCTCGGTGCACCATGTTCGATAAGGCGTGCACATTAACGGGCGCGTTGCAGCGATAGCGCCCGGAATCGTGTAATTTGCGCCTCGTAAATTTAAGCCGTCGCAAATTTTTCGCCTCTCGCTAATTACCAGTCTGCCATCGTCCCCTGAGACTGCTAAATGTGCCTCGTGCACGTCCCGAATTCGAAAGTAGCGCTAGTGGCGATCTGCTGTGTTTTGCACACAATATACAATTGCCTTTGTTTGGCTACCATGTTTTACCTACATCTGATTTTATTGGTGCTGCATTCATTTTAATTTCAACCTTCGAGTAATTACAAATATTGTAGTGATTGTCAATATGCATATTTAACTATGTAATATAAAATAACTGTTACAACGACGGCTGTAACCAGGACAATATACATACATATTCCTATAATGAAGTTAGCTGCAATATCCTTATTGATAACACTTTTTCCCTAGCGATGTGAGTCAACAGTCGCGCGCACAGCACAGTATAGCGTATAGGTAAGTATATAATGTAGACTTGTGCGAGGAATAACAAACGGTGACATCACTACAAGACTGCCTAGCACATGTGAAACCAAAGTAATTGTTCCATTTTCAACCATCTTACTAAGATTTATGACTTAAATTGTGTTGATTTTACTTCATTATCTAATTATGTCCTTGATCATTATTGCCAATTGCAACCAATGATTCGTTTAATTAAACGGATATTTCGCATGCGAATGCTGATTTATTTACTTGAAACCGTCCGCTATGTTTAGTGCCTGTGAAGCCTGCTAATCAAATCACATGATTTTCGAACCTTAAAACAATACTACACTACATATCATGTATCTTAAGTATATGTACTTACGTATATCAATATGTTACTGCAATGGTAGTAGTAGTGTCTAAAAATATACGCAAAGAAAATGTCGAGCAGAGCAAAAACCAAGTTCCTTACCGAATTCGAAATTTTATTAGCAAAAGCTTTCCATCAAAAATGACGCTTGATAAAGTATCGTGAATGAATGCGATCCAATTGTAGGTTAATTCAACGAAATATTAACGTAGAGTGCATAATGCGCGACTTATAGGCGTAGTGGCTCCGATGATGCATAGCGAAGGCCAATACAGTAATGGTTTTTACGCCAGCCCCGTCTGCAGTGGACCACAACACCACCTTCCAAGGTCGCATCACGCTATCTGCGCCGCTTTCCGCCAGTCTTTCCATTCTTCAGCGACCTTGTGGTCTGCGTAGTTTTTACCGTCTACCGAACGCTCCATTTGATTGCGGTCAACATTGCCTCCGGTAAGATAAGCTTGCCTGGTGATAACGATAAAGCGTTGTTTGATCACTTCTCTCTATACTACAACAACTTAAAACAGTGTTAAGTTTTATAACAGAAAATTTGTTTCATAATTTGTACGACTAGCTGTAACTAGCTTTCTATACGATAAAATGGATATAAATTTTGACGAATGGTTTTATAACAACACATTCTTTAGAATGGTTGCAGCACGTACACGGCCTTACCCCGATTTCTGACGAACAGCAAACAAATTTTATCGCATTACAAAACCTTCGAACGGTATATTTGCATGCATTCACTTTCAAATTTCAGGTGACCCAATCATTTATAAGTAACTTTTGTATCACCAATCCATTAAATTAAACAATGGCTCCGAATCAAATATTATAACGGATGTGCATATTACGTATCGTGGGTATTTGTGTTTTATTAAAGCAATTTATCATTAATACCTAAATAGGTAATTCAAAGAAAGTTGAAACGAAAAGTACGGTCGAGTAATGTAAGAAGTGCGTCGTGCTCGAGTGTTAATTTATTATCATACGTCTATTGTTGTGAATAGACGCATGTCATATTTTAATATTTAAAGCTCTTAGAACATGCAATGTCTGTCTGTATGAGTCACCTATAATATAGCTTTCCAGACAAGCTCGTAACATTCTAATTGTCTTGATAGCTCAGTGGTGAGAGCGCCCTCCGCCCGGTGGGAGACCCAGGTTCGAGTCCCGGTCAAGACCGTGAATGGATGACAAGCGGTCTGGTCTCTATGTGGCAGCTAATTATTATATTAAATAAAATACTCTACCGTACTCTTCAGATATCTATTAAATGTACATGATAAATTCCTCGATGGTTGATCGAATCGGCGATCTCACAAAGACCCCACGCTCGACTGTTTTTTCTCCCTCCCTGCACCCCACCCTCCTTCCCGGCCGCTCTCACAAGATTCTTATTTAGATTCGCTTCCGTCTGATTGCTCTTGGTAATCTTTTCACTGGGTTATTGAATGTCTTCTCCGTGCGTGTCGAGTACCGTGTTAGGATCCTCCCAGGCCAGCTATCGCTGCCGACGTGAATAGAATCACCCGCCGCTACTATTTTATAGTTTGTACTTACTTTTGTCGGTGTTGTAGCTTCTTCTGTTATATGCTCTTTAACTATGTTCCGGCCATCCTATCCTAATATTACTAATATAAAAATGCAAAATGAGGCTAAGTGGGAAATACGCACACACTGTACGGATTTTCATGATTTTTTTATATACCTACATATGTATTTTTAATTACTGAAACCGCGAGGGCAGCAAATTATTTATAGATATTGTTACCAAATTTTTATTTTTTTCTAACGTTTTTTTAATTTATATCGAATTCAGACGGATTTGTATTTTCATTGTGACCGACAAAAAAAATCAAAACAGACGGGATCAAATTATTATAATGGATTACTAAATTAAATACTAATTAGGTAGGTACTCATATGCAAGCGAAGTGTGGGACACCCCCCAGGCCCCCAGCTAGGTTGACCAATGGTCTGCGAAACCTGGTAGGCGTAGAGAGCATGGGGAATGTGGACGATCCGAAATGTGGCAACAAATTATAAGTAGTGGACACCCATCCAAAAATTATTTCACCGTTACAATACTACATTATCCCTGAGTAACATAGGCTATGTTTTTATCCCGGGAAAAGATCCCACGGAAACGCGGGTGAAACCGCGGGGGACGGCTAGTATATTATAAATTTATTTTAAGTTGTAATCATAATTTTCATTGCCATTGTGATTATTGGTACCGTAAGAATCAAATATTTATAAAAAATGATCCGCATATTGACACATTGCTCGGACAGTCATTATTTATTAACTAGTCCCCGTCGTAACTGGCTGGAGTCAGTCAACCGCAGAACTTTGTAATCATCGTTACCTGTTTCCTTGTTACCCAGTTCAATTTAATTTCACGCTGTCTAATTTACACAGGAATCAGAGGAATGAAAATAATCTTTACTCACCTCCAGTTAACCAGTTTAATTTGGGAATATACTTATTACAAAAAAATTGGAACAGAAACAAAAATCAGTGTTGTTTTCAAAGAGCTATGACGTCTGCTTGAAAAATGGAAGCGCCGTGAGCACATTGAGATAAAAATGCCGTTGCATCTATATCGAAAATAAAATTTGAAGATTTATGCACGCTGAAGAGCGCGACGTTGCGTTGCCGCACCCGAGCTATTTTCAACCGGGTTATGCTTTAAATAGCACATTACGATAGGATTTGGTTTCACGAATTTTTCCCTGTTCCCGGCCACAGGCCGTCACATTTCAACTGTTAACGCCCACACAAAATATTTTTCTGCGAAATGAATCCCCTGACACTTATTGGCATTGCCATCGTAGAAACAACCTAGTGTTTTATTGTAATAAACTGATGATAGTGATGTTTTATACATATGTGTTAGATACATTATTTTTGAAGTATATATGTATTAGCTGGTGAGGTACCTACATACTGTGTGTGATGCTCTCTACCACACACCAATAGGTACACGTTATAATTGGCACGACACCTGGTCCCACGCGAACTCTAAACGCGTGTGTAGCTCACCTGTCACCGACTCGCCCCTAAATTCGAGCACAAGTCGACCGTCCATTTGCTAATTAGCTAACACACAGGAAATTGCTAAAAACTCACTATCGATGTGGACAGCACGCAAAGTAAACAGGACAAATATTAAATAGGTAGCGAATTCTGTTCACCACGCATTTAATTCTTTAGAAGTAAACAGTTATAACATAGTAATAAGAGAAGTGTTTCAGATTATGAAGTGCTCATTGTCGTTGTGGTACCTACATGTATTTCCTTAGATAAAATTATAATAGTTAATCAAAAATGTTGTACAACTCAGCCATATCTACCAACAATAACACTCCTTTAATCAATAATTAAAGTGTAATCGTTATTAGTCTTTGACACGAATATTTTGACTGGGGCAGCAGGTTCGAGACTACTTTCTTCGGTGTAAAGGTACTTTCCCACCTTCCTTGAATAGCATTTGATTAGTAATCTCTTATTAACAGCCTCATTCTCTTGCGCATTTTTCTGCGACTTCATTTGCGACAGCAACTATTTGCGATAAATTGAGGCCTGAAAATAATGTATGCCTTTAATCTGCTGCCTTTAGTGAGGTGGTCGAGGAAAGGCACCGCGTGCGAAGGCGCGCGCGGTAGACCGCATTGCTTTATCAGCGCGGGCCTGAGAACGGCCGCCGCGCGCGCTTGCTAACCCGGTAGCCGCTTGTGCTTGGCTCCTGGGAGAGTAACCAGTGTGTTTTGTTGTTCGCAGAGTTGAGCCCCGCACCGCACCGGCTTACTCGCTGACCGCCGAGCCGCTAATCTAGCTTTTTTCGCGCTCCACCGTCGCCCGCCCAGTCCCGCACCGGCCGCCGCCGCAATGCTCGCGCACCAAGCACCGCTCGCCCTCTACTAAACTCTACCGACAACATCGATAAGAACGCGTGTGATAATAATATTTTAATACTCGCCTAAATAAGCTTGCAACGTCGGTGTCTTTAATTAACTTAATTGTAAGATTAATCATATAGTAAGTAATTAGCGTATCTATCGCGGATATCGCCGCGAAGTCGCGTGTGCAATAGTGTGTGCTGTGAAGGGTGCACGAAAGCTGATAGTGGCCGCAGCATCAGCAGCGGAACGTAGCTCGGCAGTGTAAGAAGTGTATGCTTAGAGCGCGCGGGCGCGCTCGCCCTCGGCGGCCTATGAGCCGCACTCGCTCGGCGTAACTGCGCGTGCTTCTATCGCCTTCTTCTTCAGTGGCAGCGATGGCCACCATGGTGAACATGAATAGCCTCCTAAATGGCAAGGACTCACGCTGGCTGCAGCTCGAAGTGTGCCGTGAATTCCAACGGAATAAGTGCTCGAGACCAGACACCGAATGCAAATTCGCACATCCCCCGGCTACCGTCGAGGTGCAGAATGGCAGGGTCACCGCCTGCTACGACAGTATCAAGGTAAGTTTATTATATTAGGTTTTTATTTATTATTTTAGGTATGTAGGTATAGGTATAGGTGCCTAAAATGTTTATAAAAATACCTGAAATCTTTTAAAATAACATGTATGTATGTAGCAACGTTTTCCCGCTTGAATGTGAATCAACCCCTTAAGGCGACATTTCACCGCCGCCATTCCACTCGCCGACCTCAATCCCAAGGCTAGCTTCGAGTGACGTCACCTTCGCCGCCGACATTTGTCTACTTGAGTTTATTGTATAGGAATTGGCATAGTGCTATGCTATTGCTAACATTATGAGCAGGACGATGACTCGTCGCGACCGGGGCGGCGGCGCGGTGCCGCGACTTATGTTCATGTATGTTTTATGCCTAATTAATTACGTACCTACATACTAAGTTATCTGTGCTGTATGGGTCAATTCAGCTTAAAAAAAGGAAGAAATACTTTAATTTATGAGAAACCGAGTGAAGGATATTTAAGCGCTCAGCTCAAAGTACTGTGACTAGGAACGTGAAATTTTCGCAAGGCTTGCTTTTATAATACAGGCAAGCTTAGGCAAGGCAAGCTTAGGATTTTCGATTTTTTTACCTTTAAGGTGGTGAAAAATGTGGATCGTTTGTATGAATTTCTGTCAGTTTTGATGTTAAATTTATGATGACCTTTTGGTTGGAATGTAATCTATTTCATTTATGGAAAATCGTCCTAAGAGCAGGAGGTGACATATATTTTTTTCTGGTCATATAAAATATTGACATAGGTATTTATATCGACGGCACTACAACACTAGCGAAAGGATGCACACTTGCACTGTAAGGGATTAGGAAAAGGAGTGGGGCGCGTGTTCGTGGATGGCAGTATCTATATCTAGTAAAATTTTAAGATTAGTAAATATCAACGCTCTTAATGAAACACTCATAAGCGTTTCTCAATAGGTGAAAAAGGGGTACAAATGTTTCTTCTTATTAGGTGTGTACGATTATGTACGATACACAAAGCAACAACAGAACAAAAAGGAACAATAATGCTATGTGGCGTGAAGCCAGGAATAGATTCCGGTTCAGCATAAGGCAAAGGCTATTTATTACATCACGATATCCAGTAACGGACAAGCCGAAAAAAGTAAACATCACGCCGCCATAAACCATCATAAATGCCATAGAGTCAAATCTAATTGCTGCGACAACCGAATTGATTTTGACCTTAATTAGAGCAATATTGCCGATATATTTTTGGCATCCCTCGGTTCGACTAGATAAGACGGTCAAAATTTTTGTTTATCCATAAAAATAAATAAGGTCGTTGGTACCTGTCAGTTCCATCTAGGTACTTTGTGAACAGATAGATCAGTATTCAGAGTTAAGGTTTGAATAAGAAATATTTACGGGACAACGACTGTGAGTCAATGTGATGAATTATTTACAAACAAATCGCGTGAAAACAGACCAGTCGATATAATAAAACATATATTGGCAAGTTTGTCTCCATATTAAGTAGTAAAGTGTTATCAGCGTGTAGGTACATATTTCGAATATATGGAGAGCGATAAAAATTTATCCGGCATGTAAATACGCACCTCCATCGCAGCATCGCCCGCGGCCTTAAGCCTTATCTCGATAGCGTCCACTCATTCGACTTTCCAACAAAAATAGTTCATTTGCACAAATTAATGCTGAATAACAACGATTTTTTGTTCGTGTCTCTGCGTTTATTCTTACTTTATTATAAAAGAGTTGAATTAAATAATTTTCAGTGGGTTTACTCAAAAGTATCACTTTTGATTTATTCTTATGAGAAATCAACAATAAAACAATCTTATCCTAACTAAGAAATTGAGATAAATAAAAGGCACTTTCTCATTTCATAATATTTCCCCTCGTATTTTCCTTTGATGCTCGGCGGAATAACGCGATCAAGAGATAAAACGCACTGGGATCGGGACTGAGTCCGCTCGCTCGGCAAACATTTTTGCGTGTACCGTCGCTCGTTCGCTATTCAATAAGCTCATTCTCGTAGTTGTTACGTACGTAGCCTGCGGCTGCGGTGACGTTGTTAACTAACTCTCGGCGGGTTCGCTGCACCACCACCGCCATCCACGTGCGCGGCGGACCACTCGCTTCTCCCTTACATAATCCAAACACTTTTACGCGTTCTATATTTTAATACTTTCCACATACATAGATATACTATGATATATCACCACAATATTTTTTTCATATTGAATTTGGCACGTTGCCATGCCCTCTTGATATTTTGAAACTATTTTGGCGGATAAATGAGAAATTAGAGCGAATACTTGTTAGTGCGATTAAAACGAATGTAAGGATCTTATACGATTCGCTAAAACTAGGCATCATGTTTAGCCCGAGATCTAAACAATGGACGGGCATGCATTGTGCGGGCTTTGTGCATCGCTGTATCGAACCATCATGTCGGCACGTTCTGTTGTACCTTACATACAATGCTGTCGACGCTGTACTGCCATCCTTCCATTCATAATTGATGGTTATCTTTTCACCTTGATTAACGAGAGGTTTAAAGCTCATATCCAAATTTTATCTGTTCTGTTTACATATTGTTGTTCATTGGATAAAGACTATTTATTGGCTCTACTTATTCTATTGATCTGCGATGGAGCATCCAGATATTTTACTATGAGGTCGAAAACGTAACCATCGGTTGGGAGGCACATCGCTCTTTAAGGCTCCATATACTGTGCAGACTACACCTTACTCACCACGGTACTATGCCAAAACGCGAACAAATTAATAACTACTATTTATTGATTTTGTTTAAAATTTTTGTGTAGTTCAAAGTATTCATATTATTAGAAATTCGTTTTACAAAAGTTTATTAATAATTCACCAAAAAACAATGTTTTATGGGCTAGAAGAAATTCATCATTATGAACATCATTTACGGTGAGACCAACTCTTAAATAGCTCTAACCTTGCTCTATCAAAATAATTTATTACACAAAACGCAGCCTGAATATTACTTTAATTAAGATAGACAGCAATCCTAATTCTTGCCTCAATTGCGTTGTGTACGACACTATATTCCGGAAGTTGTTACTACTCACCGATGTGGTGTACGTAATCGAAGGCTGATCAAACAAACTGGCGACGCGTCTCGCCCCCGCGGCCCGCGCTCTCATATTTCGCGAAACGTCTCCCGTGATTAAGCCTTCAATTACGCGATATGACGAGGGGGTCATATTTGATTAGGCTACGCGTTGTGTTGATTAAACCGAGCTTATTGCCTTATTCACTTAACCTCACCCACGCAAAATATCTACCTGTGCACAATGCCGACATTAAACCGGATTTCGGAACGTCTCATAGCGTCATCTTTGAGACAATCATTTTGCTGACACACACTAACACGACTATCACCGTGTGTGGTGGCTGTGTAGATAAAAAGCAAGTATGTTTAAGTTTAACATAATGTTTTTCACCTACAGTTTTAAATGTCTACTAAGTCTCTTCAGTGATATTAGGTACGTTTCGAACATATTAGAATAGATATATAGAGTTCCGAGAGCGATTATGTCATCCATCTGATACGGTCTTGACTAAAATACTAGTGAAATCAACCAGACAGTGACTTCATCTTGGTCAACTATGATACTTGCTTTCGATATACTAGACTTATTTACACTAATACTTATTACTAATCACTATATACTAATCTTAAGGAGGAAAATGTCTAGTTTGTGTAGAAATTATTGATATAAAACAAGATATTTTCCTGTGTCTACTAAATTCTGTCTGTTGATGTCTATAATAATAGTGAGACTTACTAAAAAAAACTATCATCAGAACAACAAATTCTTAACACCCACGACATTAATGCTTCCGAATACTGAATAGCATTATTATAAAGGGCAGTAGTGAAAGTATGTGTGGGTGCAAGAAAACTTGATATAGGTACACACTGTAAAGCCGAACGTGGGAAGTGATAGATGCACCGACTGAAAGTTGCCGAGGCACAAACTCAAAATAGGATCATAAGTCGATCAGTACACCTACTCTCATACCAATGCATCTACATACGTAATTAGTGGCCATGAAAAATGTATGATATTCCGACGATTTTTATGGTTCACACATAGGTCTGTATTGTGTTGATAATGTTTCATGACATTTATTAAATTATGTCATTTATTAAATTGTGGGTTTAGATGTCATTGGGATCAGAAATTTATAAAAATAAAAATACCAATAATCGGTTTTTGTTCATCGAGTTATCAGTTTCGTCTGATTCAAACATCTTACCTACTCATTATTTTACATTCTCCATGTTGACCCACTTACTCAGAGATTATAAAACAAACTATGTGTATTACCAAAGTAACCCCCCCAGGAATAAAGGGAAAAACCTTTGACAAATTCCAATAACCTCTACTTGGTCTGACTCGAGTGAGCAACTGCTGCTAACAAATCGAGGCAATTTAATGCTTTAGTCCTCTTCAAGTGTTCTTGATACTGCTTCCGTTACAAAACATTTAAAGCATTTAAAAGCTGTCAGAAGAAGACGCCTCGTGCGCTTTGTTCGCCTCTCTCTCGAGCGTTTTCACAGGTAGTAAACTTTGCTCTACCTGTCACTTCTAAAAGGCGACGGCCTCATCACGTATCTAATCATGCTTTTTGCACATATCATTGATCGATGCTAAATGTGCTGTGGAGACTTTTGTTGTTAAAAAAACATTTGATCTCATCTGTGGATAAAAAGAAAAATTTGTCAAGGAAAATTAAATACAAAAATTAACTAAAAAAACGTTCAGCGATCTCTTTTGTCCGCACGCCTTCTCGCAATATAATATGTAGGTAGATAAATAGACGCGGCTGAGACGGCAAGATCCATTCGAATAGCTCTAGTACCGTTACCAGATATTATTATACGTCATGTACAAGGACCATCAGTCTTTCGTCCGTCTTTCTAGACTATAGAGAAACAAACTATAGTTAGATTGCCTGCACATGTTTAATATAATATATTGGGTTTTATTACACGGCTAGTTCAATACTAACAAAAATTCTCGAACCATCGCAATCAACAGTACTTTAGTGGTGAGCGTTCATTAACTTTATGCAGCAGCAAGCGTTGTGGGTGCACTCGTCGCGTGCTATCGTTTGCATTAGTTTTAAAAATCACTTAATCTGACCTGGATTGAACGCCAGCCTGCTTCAAGTAATTGCTGCATAAATTGTCGTTCTCGATTTTAATTGTGCCAGCTATTGGTGTATTCAAACTTTGGTATTCATATTTACGTGGTGAAAATTTGGTCACCGCATTAAATCCTTTCCTCTCCTTGGATAGATAAATGATCACTACTCTATGCTATACATACGTGTAATAAAAAACTTTATTGTGATTTAATGTATGTTTTTATTCAGTATCGTTGTGTAGTTATGAATAAATTAATTGAATAAGATGTCCGACTTTCGCGTTGCGTTATAAGTGGGGTGTCACGTTCCGTTCGCTCTCGGATTTCGCGTTTCGCCACTCGCCGTTCAAATTGCACTCCGGCTGGCTTCATGCGCACTCCACTCCATGCACTTAGCCGACTACTTGATATTACTTCATATTACAACATAATTATATTGAAAAGCGCCGTTGTATAATAACATAATTATTTATGTTAGGCTCTATTGTAGTTTCCTATTAACCTGAAAGGTAATATTAAGAAGTGTTGGTAAATTTCAGTACCTATATACCCTGGCTGGCTACCACTTCTCTAGTTGCAAATCTATTGCCAAGCACTTGCTGTGTTCCGACAGCTGTATCCGGCTTATCTTCTCGGTCTTTGTAGGCTAGTGCTTTCCCTCTTCGGCCATATAATCATTGAGCATAGTGAGAATGTGGTTGTTTAACTCCTTCCTACCTTTGAAAAAATTAAAAATGGGAATTCATGTTGTGTTTTTCTGTAAAGTATACATATCTTTAGATGGTGGTTCTCTCTTGGTCTTAATTTAGTTTCAAACAAGTACTAAACTAAGATTAATTAAATCGTTAAGATTAACTGCAAATAGCTAAGAACGCCAGGATAATTTAGTTGAAGGGAAATCGGATGGACTATTTCCTACTCTAGCATTTCCAGAGTCGTCAATAAAAAATACCACGAATCGTTCGCGAATGAAGAGGGGAGGCGTGCGGCGCATTCCTACATGCCGCGCATTTCCATCCGATATTGCGCCGCCATTATGCCTTGCTCCATGGCCCCCGCCCCGCGGACCTCACCCCGCCGCCCTTTAATTAAACGGTGAGGCTCGAGAGACACGACTCCTCCACCAACATGGAAAATCACGTAAATAGCTCCAAAGTTACTCTCCGGGCATTGGTCCAAGCCATTCATAAAGAAACTTGTCTTCTGCATTTTGCACTATGTCCACCATTTTACGTCGATCTCTTATTTGTTGTTCTTATTTTTGATTTCATGCATTTAAGAACGACTAGTTACAACGTAAAATAACAACGTGACAGACATTTGGAACAGTTCATTTCGGGAATTATACTGTTGCGAAATAGGTTCACAGCCTTGTTTCCATGGTGATGGCTAGGTGAAACAATGCGTGTAATTCGACGACATTAACCTCCTTTCTCGACACATCCGCGTAATAAAATAAAGGCAGCTCCGACAGGGCTCGTAATGGCGCCTGCGAGTGTCAGGTATATAGGGCGTAATGAGCGCGACTTATCTGTGCTCATTTGCATGCGGAGTATCAGCCTCGACCTTGGCACCTCGCTTGCATCATGCTATACGACGACGTGCCGAATTCGATACCGACTGAGCCACGCGCCGGACGTACCATTACGTCATTCACTCGCCAGCGACTACACTATTACGCGATAGCGAAAGTCAAACTCTTTATGGAGTTTAGATCGAACTGGTTTGATTCATTTATATAAAGAAAAAGACCTTTTTTGTATCTAATGTGAAATACTATGCTTTCCTTGATATCAATTTATAGGACCTAGCCAAGTACGGCCTGTTCTTTAGTGATCTATCACGCACGATAGTGCTCACGACCACGACTTAAACAGTGAGTCGTCTGAAGTACCACCGCTTTCTTGGGCTCTAGTTTTTGCCGCGATCGTATCGGGCAACCGCCCGTTACAATGTCGGAGCAGATCGTTATCCGTACTTAGGTCGCTACTCGCTGTCTCGCTGAATAACTCAGATCGACAGGCAATCGCTTCGCAAAAGTGCATTTTCAGCCGGAGGCAAGCTCGGCTCGATGTACCTCGCTTTAGCCCCGAGTCCCGACGATGCTTTACATGACAATTGCGCGACGTCCCCGGGGCGTTCGTGGGTGTCGCGACTCTCAGCTGCTCCAGTGCCGGCGCTATCTCGCCGTTTCACTACCGTATGCAATATTGAATGTTTTATTAAAAAAGAAACGAATGACTATAAGTAAATACGCCTTATATTGTTTCGCATCTACTGCAGTTTAGCTGTGTGAAGTGAAAGTATTATGTTTGTATGAGCAATATAATTTTTACACCTCAGTAAATAGTGAAAGGTGTGAAAGTCTCGTTACCGTTAGAACATTTACCTATATCAATAATAATATGTTGTGTATAATCTTTATTACCTATCACATACCCAATCACTTAATTTTTAAAAAGCATTAACTATGCGGTAAACATTTATGATTTACCCACTATACAAGAAACAAATACAAGTAAGATTCCATGTTTGACTATGAAACTAAAATAAATATAAGATTTATCAATTCATTTCGATCGAACGGACAATAACTGAGAAAAAGACGGGTATCCGGACTGTTCTTTTGCGTCTAGGTTTACATAATTGAATACGTTCACTATTCGCGTCACGCGCGTCCCACCCGACTTAGCATCCTTAATTGGCCTACGTATTATTTGCCAATTAAAGTGAATTCTCATCGTGAACGTGACTCGAAACTTATATGGATTTTGTAGATTTTCTAGCAATGACTTTATGAAGTGTGGTACACCAATAAATTTGTCCTAATGTAGAGATTGTGCCACTTCAGCCACCTCTTGATGCCTGTCTGAGTCGTGCTCGTGTGTCAACGAGCGTTGATGACGTACATCCAGCTAATGGATTTCCACGCCGCCACGCCGCCACCTCACAAACAAAGCTTGCACTGATGACACACAATCTATAAATAATGAGACACACATGATTCATAAACAAAACACGTCGAATGTCACTTGTAGCATAATTATACAAAGCACAAAATTATTGTAACTTCCAAAGAAACTGCTAAAGAATCAGTGTTACCTTTTGTAAATTGTACCTTCCTAAATACCCTCCTAGGGCCCTAAACTGAATAAATATTTTTCAAAACAAAAGCGTTTAGCATCGTTCATATACTTATGGAGCCTAAAGAATCAAAATTATAGAATGTCGATAAGAAATCTAAGAAATACATCTATAACATACGTGTGAATAATGTAATGTTACGGAAATGATTCATAACTCTGACTATACCTGTAGTGAAATTCGAATGACGCAGATTCTAATGTTCGTTAGTTTAGATTTCTTGGCACACAGACACTAAACCATTTCAAAATATTTTTACCAGCTCCGATGAAACGCTGAGATTCAAGGCCAGTCATGCTATGTAGAAATCGAGTTCCTGAACGGTCCGGGAATGGCTCTCGCTCGCTCCCGGCTAGCGGCTGGCTGACTGGAATGCGTGCAAAATAAACAAGTGTAACCGGTTTCGTTTCGCATCGTGCGCATTGCCCACTCCCAGCCAGACGCAGCCTTTTCTCCAATCTAATATGATATGTTATTAACATAGAACTAATGTTCTCTTTGCTTTGCCAAGTAAGCAATATCGCATATTCAATTACCGTCATGAAACATTAGTCAGATCTTTAGAGCTTTCTCTGATAAGCAATTTAGAAACTAATTATTTGACCGAGCTTCATATTAGCGCTCATGTTATAAAACCTAAAAGATGCATTAGTTATACCTAACCTTACACATACCTGAACGTTATTAATGGGTTAAATTCTCGAAACGTTATCTTATCTCCTAAGTTAACTCTACAGAGCTGCCACATGTTTGCGTGCTGGATTCGATGTAAATTAATATCTAGTTTTCAAGAAGGTAATCTTGGAAGCAGGGCGATATTATCTGTGTTACAAAAAGCTAGCACAATGTGTTGCGTTTCTAACATCGACCAATAGTCGGTAACGACGCGGCGATGCCCATATATCACTTGAGACGGCGATCGTGATGTATCACCACCACCGACCACACACTGAAAAGCAAAAACCAGCCACAACGATGATCTGGTACATTTTATTAAAAAATCAAATAGTCAGCGTCCGTCAAATTGTTTTCTTTTTGTTCTTAGATTTAGAAGAAAGAGATTAGCATCCATCAGAAATTCATAGTGATGATAAATAGTGATTTCATATAAATTTTCTATAAGTTATCAAACTATATTAACGATTAACCAAAAAATATGTCTTAAATTTTTTTTCCTTGCTAGCTCAAAGTGTTTTTGTAGAGTTGAAAATCTGTAAAAATAAATTAATGGCGGGAAGGAAATACCTAAATTCGTTGCGTCAATTTAGTTCCTTTTTGCTAAAAATATTGAATAATGAATGGATCTCACTACGAAGATTGTAATTTAAAACGATTAGAGTTAGTTAAAAGTTTCTAAAGCTGAAATCTATTAGGTATCTTGAATTTTCTCGCTTGTGAGGGGAAAAGTTGTATGTGTCACACGACAGCAAGTGATTTGTTCTTGTGCCTTTAAATCTCTCACTCACGATCAGGATTCCAACTTAGAACCACTCGCTGAGCTCGATTATAGAATCCTTCGCTTCGGACGCGGGATTCAAACTCAGCGATCGCATCGAAAAATAGTCTTACTCTCTTATGGTAGAATTATAACTATTCAAACTCTCAAACTCAAAACTCATTTATTCTGTTTAGGCCCTGGTAAGGCACTTATGAACGTTACAATTGACTCTACCACCGGTTCGGAATACACTTAAACTGAGAAGACACCGGCAAGAAACTCAGCAAGGCAATTTTTTTTTTAACAGTGGATCTTTCTTACATTTATTTACATTTTTATAAGTTTTCACATTTTCAAATATTTTACACTACGCCAGGGGGATGCAGGTGCAGAGAGAAGCTTCTACAACCATATATTTCTGTCTTCCATGTAATGAGCCACCTTATAGTAGGCTTTGTTCATTAACCTAAGTTTAATAAAAAATTTAAATTTAAAATAAGACATTCCAGCTACCTCACGTGGGATCCTATTGTAAAAACGAACACAATTCCCGAGAAAAGATTTATTAACTTTCGCTAGCCTGAATCTAGGGGTCATAATTTTATCTTTGTGTCTTGTATTAAAATTATGATGATTACTGTTTACTTCAAACAAATTTAATTTTTTTCGAACATACATTATATTTTCATATATGTACAGCGAGGGCAACGTTAATATCTTAAATTCCTTAAATTGATTTCTCAGTGACTCGCGAGGACCCAAACAATAGATCGCGCGAATCTAAAAGATTCATCTGATTTGCATCTGATGGCTTAAGAAATTTGTTTGTTGTTGAAGCATTTAAAATATTTTAACAGTCTGTCGTTTTACGATCATGTTTACATTTCCTCGTCGGGCGGCGCGCGGCGCGTCGTGTTGTTGTCGTCTGACTAACGTGAAGCTAGCGCGAGATGCCCCACTCAATTAGCGCGAGGCTAAAAGATGAGTGGCGAGTGACAGTCACTGGCTGGCTGCGAGTCTTTTGTTTCCAACCGAGCACTCATTATTTAGTCACTAACAGCGTACCTATAGTGGCAGCTAGTCTTAGAATTCAAAAGTTGGTCAACAAACTTAATGACACATCGGATATACATGAAAAGGTCAACAGTTAGCCAAAAAATTATGGAAATTGCCGTAGCGTTCCTATATGACTGGATTTTAGTACATATACAAGTTTATCCTTCCACAGCTTCCCAGCGCGATTAGTGCTTACTGCTTACGGAGCTAGTTGTAAACTTGCTTGCATGTCGATTATCTCCTATAGTTCACTGCTTCAATAGTTGTTACTAAATCTTTGTTATTTGTTTATTTATAATATTTCGCAAGTAAATTAAAAGTTAATTGAAGTAACAAGCTTAAGCTTACACCGCTTCATCTGGAGCCAGTATAATGACATCGCGATCGCTCCGCAATCTCAATATTAAAATCAGAGCCTCGGCCGCTTCGCATGCTATTGATCATTTGTCTTACGGTTCTCGTGGAAGAACGTTTTTACTACCTTAGTTTTTTTATTTTTATTATACCACTAGGTGGCAAACAAGCTTACGGCCCACCTGATGGTGAGCGGTTACCGTAGCCTATGGACGCTTGCAACACCAGAGGCGTCACGAGCGCGTTGCCGACCTTGCATAAACCTTCTTACTCCTTTTTTGAAGAACGTATGTATGATTACGTAAGTATGATTTCTGTCGAATTGGACATGTTTATATCGGTACAAGCTTTTAGTTCATTCGTTTCATAAAATTGTACACATTACATGAAAAGGTTTTTTTTTTTTTCAAAAACATAAGAGTGCTTAAAATAATAAATATAAACTTTGGAAAAAAATTACTATCAATTACTTAGCACCCTAAGTTAGCACACAATTAATTCGGCAATGGTTTAAAGTACAAAGTAAGTATGCACAGCTCGAGCATTGTCGCTGAGCAATGTAGTAGTTACGTAGAGCATAGTGCATAGTAGAGTTTTTGTCGGAAGGTTCGTTAGTCATCGCGAGGTGGCGCCGCTACAGTACGTACTCGTACTCGAGTGCGCTCCTCCAACTCTTTAACTGCCTACATGAAGGACTCTTGACGATGCACTCTCCTATTATAAACTGCGCTTTTAATGGTTTGCGCCGATTTTAATTGTTTATGCCACTTTTGTTTCTCGAGTTCAGTACTATCCGAGTACAAAGTAAACATCGATATTTAATGAATGAATGTTGTCACAAGTAAATAAGTCCATTAACCACATATAACAGCAAAATATAGAAGTAAATTCAATTTTAACACCCTATTTCTTGTTGCTTGATGAGGTAGAGACGTCTTCAGTCCAGAATTTCTTTGATGTTGGGTAGAATTCAAAACATGTACCTATTTTGTCAGTCAGATTGTTACATATTGTAACATAGTCCCATTACTAACACGTGCACTTGTATGCTCGTTCCGGCATCGCACTAATACTCATATTCGAACGATAATCCCGTTAGTATGCAACTTGCAATATGGCTGACCACGTCAGATTCAGTACCAACAAAATCTATTGGTCCGCCAGCTCTACATCACGCGGCGGCGTGCGATAATGTAGCCATAGTAGCATTTGCAGCGGCTCGCGCGCGACTAAACGTTCCGATTTACTCCACGACCACGGATTACCACACGCACAATATCCACCAAATTGGATAATACACTTAAAATACAATCGCGCTATGAACGCGCTGTAATCTAGTGACGCGGCTGCCGATGAGCATATTAATTTGTCGCGGGAATAGGATTAGTCGGCGGGGGCGGCGGAGCTCTGTGTGCCGCGCGCGATCACAGGCTTACTGTGTTAATATTAAAGCACTACGCTCTTAAAATTACCCCCGCTTGTGTTTTGATAGGCTATTGTCTGGTTGCATCTATATACCTACCTATGTAAGATTATATCAAATTAGTTCGCCTAACTTCAAAAGCATTTGATAACTTACCTAATTGTTAATATGTACAAAATAGGCATAAATCAAATTATATATTATATAGTTATTTTGAATCATATAGGTACCATAATATACTCCATCTCCAATGTTAGTGCTCCGGGGATGTATCAGATGTAACAATATTTTAGTAATGTTGCAGAAACTTTCCAATTGATCGTATAGTCTGATTGGTAGAATATAAACGTTTTTGAGAGTTGCCTGGACAAAACTTCGGGTACGCGTTCGAATCGGCAATATTTCTTAGTTTGACAGCGGGATCGCAGTGGTGAGCCTTTGTCGCCGCCGCCGCCCTCTTCCAACGATGAAAACCCCGCATCGGAAGGAGTGTTTCGCTTCGTGAAAACTTTTAAACTGTACACTTTATGTTCTTTATTGTCTTCAAGAGCCTCGTCTACTTGCTTAAAATGCTTAAAATAAATGCTTTTCAGAACAAATCGCTCTGTGTAGATTTCATCCCTTTGAAAATTCCACATAGTAAATGTGCGACAAACATAAAGGACTATACCAATGGTTTCCCGATGCTACTTAACGAACAAACAGATGTTTGTAATCTCCTAGCAACAAGAGAAAGACCGTTACGTCTCTTATGTGCTGAGGACACGCTACTGGTTTTTCAGCAAGCTCCGCCCTTCGTCTATCCTCAGTACGCTCCTCCCTTCGCTTCTTTAACTGCCCTACTTGTTGAAGACACACGTTATTTTCTTATGAATTACGACTCACATGATTCGCTGCGTGCCTTTATACAGTTCACATAATGCGAATGAGATTTGTAAACCGTCATACTTATAATAACAAGTGCTCGTGGCTCTATTGAATAATAGAAAGACAGATGGACTCATGAAGTATTAAAACGAGGCCACTTTTATTGAGGAGCCATCTCGAAAAGTGTACAAGGAAAGCACTGGCGCGGTCGGTCTGTACCCGTGTCAGTTAAATCGAAATTTCGACGTGAGACGCGGCGGATAGCGCCAGTTGACTTGTAACTCACTTTTGATGTATCGTTGTTTTTGTAGAGTTAGATACCTTGTAAACATCGCAACAGGAAAGTTTTAGGACGCCCGTCGGCCTGTTCAGATATTTTGGCACGATTAAAAGCCTCTTTATGTTTATAGATCTTGTTAAGCTCTTTTCGCCAGCTTTGACATAAAGTCAAATTGATTTTTTAAATTGCTTGTGAGAGTACCCTTTGGGGACTTGCAGTATATTCAAATGACATTAATTGGTTGATGTGTGTGTGACTTCATGCATGGACATACCAATGTACATTGAAAGGACAGCCTGGCTGGCGTCAGTGCACTGGATTACAATTACAACAGCGTTGAATTACACACCACACAAATAGTAGGCGAGACACGTGCCTGCGTATTGGCATTTTACGATCGCCTCAGTCACGCACGTACGAAGCACAACATAATCGTTACAATACATTCCTAATATGAAGCAATATCAATGTAATGAATGAAAATACATTATATATTAGAACACACACGCTTTATAAAATTTAAATAAATAACACTACCTACCTATTGAACAAAGGGACTGGCATTGTTTGACCGCACGCGCTCCTGGGTTCAGCTGCAGATCTATTTCAAACAAAGGGATATCTCGATTATTATCGTCCACTGTCTTCGGTCATTTGTACTAAATGAAGTTTGACTCAAACATATTGTCAATAAATGGATATCCTAACTTTCGTCTAAATAGGTATTTCGTTTTGTGGTTTGCCTAATAAAACATTTCGATACTCAGTCGATTGTTTAATTATCTACTTATTGCTCTTTCCAGTGCGCCTTTTTTATGCGTATGTTATTGGACAATGATGTTATCGATTTGCAATGCTATAATCAGTAAATATGATCATACTCGTAGCAATAGTCGAGCCAGTATGCGCGCCGGCCGGCTTTCTACGGGTTATGTAAATGTCTGCCGATAAACCGACCTCCGCCCGCGCGGCGACGCTCATTTGCATTCATAGGCTCGTAACCCTTGCTCGGTCTTTGCCCGCTTATGCAGCCTCATCCGCAGAGCGCCAGCGTAAAACTAGCTGCCTTGCCTTTTGCACGATAATTTACGACTCCCTATGTAATACGTCCAAGCGATATGAGTTCGGTGTGTATCTACTGGGAAAGACCGTGAGGTCGCGGTGTTACCGTTCGATTTACATATTATATTAAACTCGCCGTCGCCCGAGTCCCTATTCCTCGTCGCCACCGGCCGTTACGCTCCAACTTTTCTCAATTTTTCCGCCCATAAAGTGCCGAAACGAAAGTTTTGCTGTCCGCCGCGTGAGGTCGACTGTAAAAACACTTTTTTATAATGTACTTAGTCACTCCGTCGCCCCTGAAAAAAATACTTCTTTTAATAATGTCCTTTGCTTTTTACCTGATACATGTAATTACTTTGACTTCGTCCAGAATTCCTTTTATGATATTTTAAGACGTTTCTTTTAAAACCAAATTACTTATGAAATTATGACACTACAGCTAATCTATGTAATGTATATGTAACGTACGTAGTAAACCAGAGGCATTAACAATAGCGAGTATTGCACACATTTCTTATGGCACGTCTGACAGGACAGACTGGTATTCTTACACCAGCCAGCCTACCAGCAACATGCGTGCTATATGTGCTCTACGTCTCACAAACATATTATGCACATAATACGTATTTAGCGTCACATTGTTCTTCTTCCACACCTGTACAAGTATGAAAATTGTGTTTGACCTTGACTCGACGACAATGAGTTGCCAGTATACAAAATAAATTTTATACAAATGTTACTACATATCTCAAGGCCTAATGATAAATACAAATAATAAACATTTTCTACAGAAAGCATATTAGAAAATTGCATAGATTTGACAAGCATTACGTTTAAAATTTTGTAATTGCACTTATTACAATTCTATCTGTACCTGTATGTAAGGTAAATTGACCCTTGAACTCTTAAACAAATATTATTATAATGGTTCATGCACTCCCGTCCAGATAGTAACAGTTGACAGTACATTGACGAAAGCTTGCGTACGTTAGTACTATTATACATTCTGTGCTAGCGTGACACACGCTCGTCCCCTTCGGCGACGGTGGCCCCCCTCTCGTTAAAACTTTTTGAAACACACGCTTGCAAGCTTGCAACCCTTTGTATTATTTTTCTACGGTATCCATTACTAGGTTAGCCAATATCTCTCTCGTTTAATTTTTATCTTTCATAAACTCGCATACCTACTTAAGCTCAATTTTTCAAATCCTCTCCATGGAATTCCTTTACATATTGATCCAGCAATTTGGAGTCATAGAAGCTAGTGTGTGGATCAAATAGCGAACGAGGTGCGCGGGGATCCGTAGGCCGACACTTGGCTCGATAACGTCAATCTAACGCTCAATTAGCCGAAGCGATTATCCGATTCGGATTCAGAATCGCGGTCGTCTTTGTCGCGCGCCCGCCCTAAGACAAGCGCGCCAACTTTATTAATTAAGCTGTGTCTTATCTCTTGTTAGCACTCATTCTATTATTTGTCTTTTCACCGCTCATTTCCATAATTTCATCGGCGAGTAATTACTTACCACTAACGCGGAACATTTCTCCTTGTGGTTGCATATTTTATCGTCGTTTACATAGCTAAGTTCACCTAAATTAAGATAAATCAGATGTCCGACAAGATTGTACAATATTTAATATTGTAACACGAAGCGCAACATTTGCATTATAGTAAGTATAATATACGACTTGAATGCCTGTATGTAGTTTGACCATTCCGCTTCTGCGAGATATACAATACATAGCTTTTGTTTTTAAAACGATGCGTCAGTTAAGGGATGTGGGGGCGAGTGCGGCTAGAGGGGGTGCCAACCACTCTCCCGCTGTGTGTTTAATTAGCTTAATTGACATCGCGAGGCGCGGTGTCCGAGCGATTGTTTGCGATATCGCGTTACCTACCGCGCCCGCCGACGAAGCGCCACCCGGCCTACATCCATGTCGTTGAGGCACATCCAAGTCGCTCCGTTTTCCAAAAGGATTGAAATATAACATCAAAAATTTAATATTCATGTGAATTATGTGACTTACTTCAACAGATTCGGTAAATCCTAATTGAATGTGTTCTAAATCTTAGAACCTGTTATTTACAATGTTTCCAAATTCCTAATGCTTTTGTAAAATATTGTATCAATAAAATATTCTGTTGAAAAGTGCTGAGTCGACGTCGGCGACGGATAGGCTCCGCTCGTATGAAACTGGCTAAACGCCGAGTCAGCTTGGCGTCATACGGCGCTTACAATACATCCGAATCTGCTCTTCCGTTTCCCATGTGAAAAGGTAAAACTGCCTCGAAATTTTATTCCTTAAATGGCCCGTGGAATAAATTGTACTTCGTACGTGAACCGACTTTTAATGATTTCTATAGAACGCTATTTTACGATTTGAATAGTTGCTTTCGTTCGTTCTTTTTAGGGTTCCGAAATCAAACAAGGAAACCTTATAGTTTTGTCAATCCTTCCTACCGTCTATATGTCACAGCTTCTTAACATGTAAACTAAAATAAATAATTACTACATACAAAATAAAAGAAATCTCACGACGTACCTCCCAAACAGATTTCTTTTTCAAATGGAGTATCGTTGAATAGTTGATTATTTGCCTTCTTCAATAGTATTTCTATATAATGTACCAACTGTTTAGAAATTATAAGGGTAAACGTGGCCGTTTTGTATCTTACCTACGTGTTGGGGACACGTAGCGCCAGATCAAAGACTGAAGTTACAAAAAAAACTATCACGTCTAATGTCTCTTATAGTTTATGAGCCATATTTAAAAGGCTAAATTAGATCAACTTTGCGAACCAAAACAAATTTTCGAATTAATTAAAAGTACTTTGTAACCCCTATACTATAGTATGCATAGTCCTACATACACTTGGCGGGACTTTTATATACGACAGTAGATACTTACTTGTAATTAATAAGTTGTATTCATTTTGACTTTATCCACCCTCGTAATTATTGAAACGGTCACCTGATGGTAAGTGAATTGTGTTCCCAGAATTTTACAATGCCTTGAGGGCAGAAGTAGATAAACATGACCGGCTTTATCAGATGGAATTGTATTTGCTGACTTATCAATCATCTTTTCTTTCGTGTGAGGAAGGGCAAATTTACCGATCGGCTGCGCTAATGAATATCTTCTCTCAGCTCCATCATACGAAGTGCGTGTGATTAATCTCTCGAACAAAGAAGTCCGTTTCCGCGAACCATCCTCGCCATCGATCATTCACCTCCTCGAATAAAAATAATAATAAATAACAGGGCCGGCGACGCCGCCGCCGCAGCCATTGTTCAAACGAGGCGTGCGTGTCAGCGATAGTTTTAGAGCTATTCGATGTTTTATCGGCTGACTTAACAATATTGTGTTTGTGAGAGTATTTCTTCATACACTATACACTACTTTTTACCCATTCTTTTTGTTTAATGTCTCGGTTGGGTGGGACCGTAATCATCAATCTTTCAATGCGCAATAATCATTACTTAAATTGTTATTAATTCCTGTACTTAAGTACTTTACTCAACAACAAACACTAAAATAATTTACTTAATGCCAAATATATAAATGTATAACTTTTATAATATACATACAAAACACGCTCCGAAAATAGAAACTGTTTTGAAATCAACTGTCGATCAACGACTTCAAAATGGCAGGGAGATTCGGTTTTCAACATCGTTATTTAATACTTTTGTAGTGCAGTGCAACTCTTAATATTTTGTGTCGGTATTGTTTTTGTTGTAAGTCAATTTAGTTTTTCAATTTTGTGTTTATAATGATACCTATCAGTGACCGAGAATATGCATATCTATATAGGCACTAGCTGTCCTACCTGGCATCACCCGCGTTCCCGAGGGATCCCTTGAGTTTTCAAAACTCCTTTCTTAGCGGATACCTACTCCATATAAGGAATCTGGCTACCAATTTCAAGTTTGTTGAATTTAAATGATGTTTCGTGATTAATCAGTCAGTTGTATTTCGCTTTAATATTATCTTGTCTAGTCGTGTAATATATAAAATTCCCGTGTCACGATGATGGTCCGCGATGAACTCCGAAACTACTTAACCGATCTTGATGAAACTTGGCACACATATAGTAGGTACATACATTATATCCTGGAATAACAGATAGATTTACTAAACCCTCTAATCCTTAATGTAAATGGGTGTCAAGTCTATCGAGAACTCGAGAAACAGTTAGTTGGTGTCATATTATTAATTAATTATAAACATTCCCGTGGATATGTGTAGGTCAGGTACAAACAATATACATAACTACCTCCAGCTTAGGTTAGGTACTTCATACTTGATGGTTGGCGAGGTAGTCCTGTCTGTCGGCGTTCCGTCCGGCCCGCAGGACGTAATCACTCATGAAAAATCATTTAACCCTTTATATTCGTTCTTGATTATAGAATAGAAATTTACTAATCTAATAATAATAGCTTACTTAACGAAGCCCTAACCTTATTCTATAGGCTCTGTAAAGATTTTTGAGATATCGGTGCTACTGCTGTGCTGCCGTACTTTCGTGCTCAGTTGCCGCGGTTGCCCATAAATATCTTAATATGAGCGCTCTAAATCTCATTACGGCCACTCTAATAGCTTCCAAGATTCCACTGTCTGTTGTGACGGGAATTTAAAGCGAGTCTGATTTATTCTTCTAATTTAATCGCACGATAGTACAGTATAATTTACATTCAAAGATGCAGTGATCGGCACAAAAATGCTTGGCATGTGTGTAAGGTCGAATACGATATAAATAGCTAACAATTTTTCACAATTTCAACAATACGCGCGGAGAGGAGTTTGCTGAAAAATCGAACGTACAAGTAAACCGCCACTGCCGCCTTTGCAGCAGCCGCCCGCTCCGTGCTTCTACTAGATAGCGTAATACCAAAACAAATGGCCTCCTTTGTCGCTTTTTATTTTAGATACGTGAGTTATGTAACAAAGACGTCATACTACGTGCGTTATTCAGATGGTTTCGGGTCGCTGCAAAGTTGTTTGCTTTCCTTTATTTATGATTTGGTCAGACTAGCAACTGCATCTATGTTTCGATTATTTTTAGTCTCGATATTAGCTAGATAGGTCGCTACCTGTTGGAGTTAAATTAATAAGCCGGTCCAACCAAACTCTCGGGTACCATATCGCCCACACTTCTTAAAAATAATATGTAATGGATCTTAGTTTAGTTTCATAGGTTTGGATTGCCTAATTTGATTGTGTTCTAATAATTTTTCTTTTCTGTTAGGCACTTCAGTCAGTGGTCATCGATGGTGTACCTACATAGTAGATCTTCAACGTCAACGGTCTCGTTGGCTAGGGTTACTGCTCTCACAATGCTTCTCCAGTTTTGGCGGTTCGTGCCGTTACTTAATTACGTAATTGCTCTTATTAAAAATATGTTTATAAAATTAAAGTTGTAATAATATTATTTTCACGCAGAGTTGATTTCAAAGGTTTACTATACTGACGCATCAGTAGCGCACATCGATCCGTTATCTCTGTTACCAAACAAAGAGAGATGAAATTTTAATCGGTCGCGTTGTCTGCCCTCGCAGAAGTTAGCCGCCGCCGCGCCGAGCCGGCGCCGACCGTCGACCGGCGCTCGGCACTCGGCGCACACTATTGTAATGAGCGGGTCCGGCACGAGATGCTTCTCGCCCTCTGAATAATACATATTGTATCGGAGTGTTCCGAGGCGTGATGCGTTCGTTCGTGTCCAACGCAGGTGACCCCACCGCCGCCGTCTCTTATTGCCCGCCGAGGAGCAAGCCACTAACCGATCACTAACATTCGAACGAGACTACATCTAATATTTTATTTAGATAGCTCATGTAAATTCCACCAGTTGCAGATAAGCGTACCGTGAATTTATATAAGTAATAAGATTTCGCTCCATTTTTTTGTTTCAATAAAACTGCCGCTGGTAAGAATAAAAAATATTTATGCAATTTTTAACAAACGTCCTAATACCGTTTTGACATTGATTATAAACGTGAAGCCTTCCTCTTTGTCGAACGTGACTTGCTTAGTTTGAAACAATTAGAGGGATAAATTTGTTTAATCAAATTCTTCAAAGCGGTCAGTGGACGAGTTTTCTTGTTGGACAAACTTCCGCAGGGTATGAAAATCGAAATTGTTTGACCAAAGATTTGTCGACAGCACAAGTTTTCTTAATCTTGTTAATTTATTTTCTTCAATCATAGCATGTTTTAGGATTGATTGCTCGGAATGCAATAGTATTCTGACATTCACTGTAGCATGAGGCAAATTTCTCAATTTTAGCTAAGACCCGACTTTCCGCCTTTTCGTATTAATGCTGTCCATGTTACTTTCCTTTCTCCTGTTTTATAAGAAGATAATTAATATGAACATAAATTAATAAAGCAAAACAACACCTGAATTAATCAGAACTGTATCTAAATCTATAGTTCTTTTACCTTGTATATGTACGAGTATAAGGAAGTGTTTTTTTTTTATTTTTTTTTTATCCTCGATAGGCTTGTGTTTGACCACAATCTCACCATGGTAAGTGATGATGTGGCCGAAGATGGTAAGCACACAAAGCCTAGATGGGAACTGGCTCTCAAGTGCAGCTGTCGGGACACACCGATAGGTATTTGGCGACAGATTTTCAACTTGAGGGTGGTAGCCAGCCAGTCGGGTACTACAAAGTACCCTACCACCGTGCTATGGTTTCCTCACGATGTTTTCCTTCACCGAAAGCTCAAGCTCATTGTAGGATTCGAACCCACGACCTTCGCCGCGGTATTCGACGTCACTTACCACTGAGTGATAGTGAAGTGTTTTCCCATTTTTCTGATTTTAATATAAAATCGGGCGAGATCTACTTTAATAAGTTGTAAACTTGTGTTGGAGGGGTTTCTACGCAAGTTCGACGCTACAGGCACCGGCGACTACCGGCAATCTCGTTAAAATCCACGACCTAACTGCAATGGTTTCGCAACGATTTATGAAATCACATACTACTACTAATATGACTTAAGTAGTTTGTTACTCCTGAACGCTTATATAAGTTTCGTTCACGATAACTCTTCCGATAAATACTATCATGAACTTTTCTGAATTTAACGTGTTGACTGTGCAAGTGCTGACTTTTGATCGTCTATATCTAACTTGTGTTACATTGTCGCGTTCTTTTACAAATAGCCGATATGAAGGGCGGGAAGCACGTTTGGTGTCCACTTCCACCGCAGGCGATGTCGTTAAGGGCGTAGTGTCGGTCGGCACTCGACTCCTTATCGCGCGCCACTAGGCGAGTAATGATGCCTTCGATCGTCGGCTAATGGCCTCCGCGGGCCCACTTAGATACGCAAATGAGCATCGACGAGTACCCACCTCCAACCGCTGCGATTACGCATTACATCGGTCGTCTCACAGCTGCGTGCTAGCCTAACCTGCACTCGGATATAGATATATAGCTATATGAACGCTTTCTATTGCTTATCTGCATACATTATTATAATACACGGATAATAAGTACTTCACTTTCGATGACGTAAGTTTTAGCATTATTATAGGTAACATGTTAAACATGTTTTTTTTAAATAATAGTAATGTAGTTAATTAGAACTATTTCAATCACTCCTAATCTTTTTACAACTTAGATGAAATAAATTGCTGTATTGTGAACGTTTAAGTATAATTTGAGATATACAATTTCATGTACTTATATGTATTTGCAAATCGACAAAACACTTCTGTTTTTACTGTGTATCTGTCAGTCCTGTATAAAATGAATAAATCATCCATGAACACTATTTACACAATATTTTTACTAATATTGAAAGTAACGATAGAACCACGATAAGTGTGTTACACAAGATTCCCGGAGTAACTTGAATGTCACGATTTAACAAGGTAACCTAGACGGCGAACGTAAAATTGGCCTTTAGCGGTAAGCGTGGGCGCGCGACTTGAAACGACCGACGCGACGCGGGCGCAAACTGCACCCTCCAGCGGGATAGGTACCCGCAAACTTCTAGCAGCTTCGCCTTCTTTCTCAGTGTGGCATAGCAGTTGAAGCGTCGTTGCATATTATATATACGATATTGTATGAGAAAATCTTCAAAGTTAGGATACATTTATAGTTAGCGTCAACTTGAATCTCCGACTAGATCAAACTATAACTTGCTTACCAAATACAGCCATTTAGACAAACTGTCATATTCTCTAGCTACTGGCACAAAAACGATCCCTGGATCGAGCGCTCGCTTGACACATGTCCTCCATTGGCTTTATACAATCCTCTTGTCCAGTGTCCCAACGAAACTATGACACATTTTAATTCTTATCTTACCAAACAAAACTCAACACTTTTGGGAGGGATACAGTGTATTCGGTACCAGTGTAATCTGCAAACACAATTAGTCATTTTAATAAATAAAGAGCACTTGACGTTTATCTATTTATCTATCTATCTGTATATAATACCTTCAAACGAGCAATTCTTATATATATATATGTGTATAAATATATATTATCAGAATCTCGGTTCCAACGATTTTCATGAAATTTAGTATGCAAGCGAAAAATCGATCTACCTAGGTTTCATTTTTAGAAAACGTCGTTTTATCCGTGTTTTCAGGCAATGAAAAACTGCTACAATATTATTAGAATACGAAGGTAGATTTCGCATCAATCTACAAGATTAAAATAGCTCAGGGGGAAATCGAGCGGTCTCGAAACCAGAAGACCTCGGTTAGAGTCCAGATGATGTTTTTTTTTTTAAATTATTTAATTAAAATTTTATTTTAATTAAAATTTTACCAAAAAAAACGAGCAAAGCTCTATCACCCAGGTACTTATTAGTAAAGTGCTCAAAATATTAGAACATAATGGCATACGTTTAATTTATTGTGCTTTATTTTGGTGACACGAGTCTAATTTGAAGTTAGTTGAACAGATACACAAAAATTTTAAAGGTAACTTAAACTTGAAAGAGGATATTCGTGTCGGTCACAACATTACTCACCCTCTAGAAGTCTAGAACGTGACCAGTCCAGGAGAGTAAGTTTTTGTTATGTCTATTTCTAAACCTTAAAACATCACTTTATATTATTTAGGGAATGCAGGTAATTCCCTATTATCATTATAATGAGTAAATAAGTATATGAAGAAAAAAATTGTACCCCTTTTTCTCCTCTGTTTGTTTTGTTTTTGTATAGAAATTGATTGATGAGCTTTAGTGTTCTCAATAGAAATAATTGGAAATAGTTTTATTTCCTAAAAATCTTTTCCTCGTATTCCGACCAGTGGGTGAACACTAGTTTAAATAAATCAGGATGATAAGCATTCCAGTCTTCTTCATATTGTACTTGCATCTTATAACTACAATCAGTCTCCTCCATTTAACGTGAATCTCGTGTTTCGTTCGTTCATGGTTTCAAGGGCTGGGGCGTCATAATAGCGTACTAGATTACGATTATATATACGTTTATAAGTAAGAGTGTATCGTAGGGGTTATTTATACACCTAAAAATATATTTGCGGGGCGAGTTACAATGCAGGGGCGACGCAGTGGCGCCCATCTAGCTGTAAATGGAGAGCGCATTAATACTCAACTATGTAATAAATGTTATTGTTTGTCATAAAGTTTGTTTTATGAAGGTCGACGGTCCCCGGTCCTTGCTGTCGGACCTTTAATAAAGTTTAGCGATCGCTTGATATCCCTACTTATAGATAGGTTCCATTACGTCTATTATCCCAGTATTTCGCTATTACAAATAAAAATAAATAACAAATCACTCTGCAATCTCTTCGGGATAACCGGTGCTCTTTTTACCACTCGATAGGAGCGGAAGCAGACACAAAAATAAAATAATCTTATTTTGATATTTCGAAGAGATACAGCGCGAGCGTTGCGAGTCGTCGCAAAATCGCGGACTCATTGCAAAAGTTGCGCTTAGCTTGCAGAGATATTTCCACTGCGATCTACTCGCTGTCGGGATTTCAAGATATATAATTTCGGGTACCTATTGGGATATTTTTATACCAAGGTTATACGAGTATGTAGGTATATTGTTTGAATTATATTTTAGAATTTGGTTTAAAGAATGCATATTGATGTAAACAGGTAGTTTTCATGAAAGCAGTTTTAAGCTTGTTCATACAATTACAATCTCTACTGTATGTATATTATATGTAACGTAAAATAGCATCATCGTAGGGCGAACGGCGCAGTAGTTTTGGGTAGTAGGTACCCACAACATGGCTGATTTGTATGTGACTCAGCTCCTCATTGATGTGGGAGGCGTTCGAGCGCGGGCGGCTCCAAGACGTTGGGTGCAATTTTTCAACGCTTCGGCTCCGTGTTTGGCTTGCCGATGGCGCGCGTCGCTCTGCAGCAGACTGCCCCACCCGCTGCGCCACCCAGCCGCACCCGCACCTGCTCCCGTGCTGAACTGCTGCAAGTTTAATACCCCCAATCCGCCATCGCACGACCGCACACCGGCGCGACGCTATATTTCAATTAATTCGACCATCTATTCCCGACGTGAAACTACGCGCCACTTAACTCATAACCCCGGCAGGACGACGATGGTTCAAATCTGATATGTCAAGGGAACGCCTACTTCATGTCACTTTGTCCTTCAGTACTGGCCGCATCGCGTTTTCGTAATCCTGGTGATATTATTCGCGGTTCGGTCGCTCTTGACGACGAACTCCGTCATATTTGCGACGATAAATCTTGAGTCATGAGAGCTTTGTTTGTCCGTAGTGGTGATTTAACTTTTAAAACCCAATTAATTGTGAGTTTTGTTTTGCATACTAATGGGTCGTTTTACTGAGTCTTTTCAACGGCCAGCAGTTATTTTCATAGAGTGTACATGGAGAGGAATAATCGTCGGCGATATTTGTAAATTTTTGCGCCGACCTCGTATCTCTAACGATAGTAGTAGATTAATATATCTTATTCTTATTGCACAGAGTGCTCGCCGCACGTGCCGACCACACCGCTGAATCAGCTCAACTCGACTCGCTCCACCGCAACTGAATGTACTTAATTTGATTTCGACTTTGTTAATTCCCATTTTGTCTCCAATTAATGGCCCAATACGATTCAATAATTAACCCTTCAAAATGACACTTCATAGACAGAAATAATATTACTGTAAAATATTTTATTATTCACTATCGAGTAAGATAGTGAATAATGAAATCGGGCACGAAGTAATCAGATAGCTGTTGTATTGTAGGTACATTTGTTCAGCGCTTTTCCAATGAACGATCGTCGCTCGTTCTCGTGTTAAATTGCGTCCCACACCGTAACGGACAGCGAGCGAGGTTGGACAAAAACGTCCAACCCGAATGAGATGAACCGCGTATCCTTTAATGAGTCGGTTTTCAGCTCCCTCCCGAGTCCCGACGCACCCCCGGGTTCCCCTCGGACGTAGGTATACCAACATTAACACTTTTCATTCTTGCTTTTGTTTTCTATACTTATTACTACTTTTACCCTTTGATTAACTATGCCCCATTAAATTATCGGTCAAGCAAGACGTGAGTGGACTTAGGACTTAGGTTGCTTTGCATTTGGGTACATTTTTAAATCACTAGGGAGTGCAGCTTCCTTTCCCTGCCCCCTCTGCCCCTTGTCTGTTCACCATCGAACAAACACTTTCTGCTTTCTATGAGAAATAATCTCAATGAACACTATTATTACATTTAAATGAGTCATTTAATTTATCGGTAAACAAAAAGC
Source organism: Ochropacha duplaris (assembly GCA_951361185.1). NCBI lineage: Eukaryota > Metazoa > Arthropoda > Insecta > Lepidoptera > Drepanidae > Ochropacha > Ochropacha duplaris. The sequence goes on from OX592691.1 coordinate 10,624,437, forward strand.
TAGCCGTCTCGCTAATGTATCTCGGGAGCACCCGCACTCAATGCCGCGTAAATAATTCACACTCGGAAACGAGTTGGCCGAGTCAAATGCCGCATGTAATTCAACATTTTCGCACCGAAAGGTTCCGAGCACGCATTCAAGTTTTTGCCCGACCTCGTGCCTATTCACGGTTAATTTTCCAAATTCTATTCCGTAACTTATTTATTGAGAGAGGGGCGTTTCGAAAATACTTTACTTAATTGACACCCGAAGCTCAGAACTTCGCGTCGAATCTATCTATAAATTATTCATTTGCAGTAGTGTCGTAGAGGCGACAAAAGCTGTATTATCGTGTTACAACGGGTGGATGTATTAGATCTTATAAGCATGGTGTTCTCAAGCGGTATATCTGAGCACGTTAGATGTTATTAATTACCTACTCCTTAACATTGTCAATGGAGGCTAGGCTATAAGATGCCTACGTTCGCGTTGGGTGGATTACGATACCGCAGCCGATACAACGAGCGCTTACACCCGAGCAAGTAGCCCCCGCCCGACCGTCCTCAGCGTCGCGATGTCACGCGGCCATCGTTTGTCACAAACATGTCACAAACGTCACCCACATTTCCACTTAATAATTTTGGTTCAAGCTGGTAACGCTATTACAACATACAAAAGTCGAACTTATTGTATGTTATCCGATATTATGATATACATAGATATAGTGGTCCTCCTTAGCGATTCAAGTGACAACCACACGATAACTTGAGAATGACTTTACTGATTTATTAATCTTTTTTTTTCAAATTTTTCTAATACCTTGTAGAAGGTTCTTACGGAAAGAAAAATTAAGAAAATTGCGCAGAAAATCGGAAAATTTCAGTAATATTTTTGGATGTGCATCTTTGTATATATTTTTTTTAAACAAACGAATTGTCTATGGTTTTTTTTAAATAACTCGAGAATGGCTGAACGGATTTTGATAAAACTTGGCACACAGGTAGATCAAATCCGGAATAAAACATGGCATATTTTTTATCCCGGGGAAAAGATACGATCCCTCGGTGAAACCGCGGGGGACAGCAATCGATCCATTGCTCTTACAGGCTTTCCCCGTGATGGCAACTAGCAAACATTTAGTCGGTTAGTCACGTATAGTATTCGTTGCGCGCCGCGCGCTCCTGCAAGTTCTCCAATAAAAAAAGTGTCTACTATCGTTCTACATCGTAACCGTGCGTGACGCCAAAACGATATCAAATATTTTTCCGAGGTAACCCGTTGTTAGGCCCGAAACAAAGAGGCGCAGTTCCGAAACAATCAAATTAATTTTCTCCGTTGTTGTTTAATTAGCGCCGACTCTGGCTGGTTCGGCGGGCGCGCGGGCGCGGGCGGGACCGGGCGGCCGATGTTTATCATCGGATACAATCGCACCCCTGCTCACCCTCCCGCGTCCCGCCCCGCTTCTCTCCAACGAAATCCATTATTATCAAAGTCAAGACTTTACACTGAAGTAACTTTGGTTCGTCACTCCTGCTGCCATTGTTATTATTAGAGACATTGTTTATACTAATTGACTTTGGCGTAAACAAATGGCGAGATAGGACTAATTGTGTAATCTTTTTGTTTCAGGTAATCTTTCTAAAGTACTACGATGAATTTTAGCGTCGAAAAATGTTAACAATGTGAGCTAACTTATCTCAGGTATGAACGACTACGTGAAATATTATTATGTATTTATTTTTACGTATTTGTATGTATATCTATAATGTAATCGTAGACAGTGTTACTCGTATTATTGGAGGGTGGTCAATATGACACGGAATAGTTTGTGTGAAGCCTCATCGAGTTAATCTGAAGCCATATTTAATTAAATTGTACCGGTAGTTGGAAGTCGCCGCAGGCCACTCCGTAGACAACAGCCTTCTAGTGCGGACGAGTTTTGTGTATTAATCATACAGGACAATTCAACATAGGTGAGAATTTTGATTGTTTTATGTATAGTGAACATGATTTGGTGTTTAAAGTTAATAATTAAAGTCATCTAAATAAAACACCATAGTCGGCGGTGACCACTTACATCGGGTGCACCGTAACTACTTATTGATCTTAAAATGTCTAAATAAAAGTATAACGAAGGTTAATTTCAACGAAAGAATTTGTTCGTCTCGAATTCCAAGAAGAGTTGGTTTGTGGGAACATCTAATCTAATTATCCAGTACTTCTTTACTTGTAATAGTACCTAGTAATATTTGTAGAGGGCAAGTCAAAGCAAATAGTTTCCTTTTTCTTCGTCGAATTGTTCCAAGTATGTAGTAAGTAGTGCCCAATTACGGGATTCTTCAATTCGATTATAGCGTCACACGTACGGTGATACCCCATTTATAGGCATCATGGAATTATTCTAAGGTCGTGTTGGGGCCAACCGACGGCAGGGGATTATTTTCAGTGAGTGACCCCGGGCAACCTGACCCCATCCTCTGACCTCGACGCGATGATCTGCACCCTTCATTCGACTAACCTGTTTTACGAGATTAACGCGATAAACACTTTACCTACTTGAATATTTAACGAAGTTCCCCTTAGGTGTACTAACTTATTTTGTGAAATTATTACACGAGGCTACCGTCTCGTAACGAAGTATAAAGACTTAACAGTGCTAAAACACGTAATGCTGACAGTTCAAGGCATTTTCCCCGTTTTATAAATTATCTTAATTGTAGTACTTTAGTTAGATTAAATTTTAGTCGCCTTAGGGGTTGTGAGCCGAGAGGATGCGTAATGAGTGAACGCCAGTCGCCAATAGGACATTTTACTCATAACAGAAAAAGTATCTGATTTCGGTCGGATCATTCAGCTCTCATCCTGTCTGTCCTGTCCAGCCATGTTTAACCAAAGAAATGAATTGACAAACGTACCTACATATTATGTAATATGTGCTGTTCTGGAGATTCGCAGATAGATTCTGCACCTTTACTCCTCATGAAGGTCTAAATATCGCTCGTGAATCCAGGTACCTACAAGATGTTAATCAAATTATAAAATATGCATCGGTCTGGCTTAAAATTTCCACAGAGGCGTGCATAAGCTGGAGCATATAAAGTAACATACGGCTAGTGTATTTCGTCGACGGACTAAACGGCTCAGCTCCAAGGCTCGTATTTGTAACACGGCGCGTTATTAATAGCCGCGATAGCGAGGTGGCCCGCGGCAGAGCACGATATTTGGGAAATCCGGATTTGCATAGGATAATGGGGAGCACGCCGGTGCAGTTCGCAATGTGGATGGACGCCCACAGTGCGCCACTTGCCGCCAGTTGCCGCCCCGCCTAGTGCAGTCCACTCATTCACCTGCTTCGGTTAGGTTTGGCATGTAGTTTATAATGTGTTTCTAATAAATATCTTTGTAGCATTAAACATCTTCATTGAACATACTTGAATCATCTAATCTATCAAAATGTCCGAGGAATAGAAAAAAACGGATGCAAAAAAAAAACGGATCCCTCGAAAATCTTTTCTATTTATTGTAATATCAATTAAATAGTCTGCGAAAACTTTGAGATGTCATCTGTTCTAAAATTACGTTATGTTCGTCATGCTGAACAACTTTTTAAATCTCAGATTTTTTTAAGAAATGTACATAACTTTTAATAGTCAAGTAACTCGATCAAAATATTTTTGATTTGCTATTCGGGGTTGGTTCTATTCTCCTATTGTTTGTTCAGCATGACCAACTATATTTTGGGTTTCAAAAACATCAATGACAAGCGTCGTTAAATGTATATGAAGCCGTATAAACTCTTAAAATGCCTATTTAATTATATCCGGGTGCTAATGGCTCAATATGTCCATGAGTCATTGATGAAAATTGTGTAGAATCTGCAATTCACCCGCAAACTAGAGCTAATTATTTAAGCGTCTGTCTGTTAAATTATTGACAGAGGTAACGAGGAATGTAAGCTATCTCGTTCATATTGAGTCATTATTGCTGCCGCTAAGTAATCAATACATTCGAGCGTGATGTTTGATGTTATAAATAATTCTAGCACTCTATGTATATGTACAAAATTTCTATTCATGCGAATTTAATAACTGAATAGTGTCCAGCCAGTGGAACTTTCAGCCATTTGTTTGCTACTCTGGAAATACCCGATCGACAATAATTAAGTAGGTACGGTCGGCCAAGAATGTGGTGTGCCAGTTTTAATTTAGTTTCCTAGTCATCGAAAATTACAACAAGGTTCTAACTAAAAATATATCACTGAAAGAGATGCATAATAATGTCGTTGTCATAAGTTGTCAGATTGATCTGCAAGCGAAACTAATATTTATCACCTATGAATCTGCAAGCGGCATTCAGCCTTAGGGTGGTACACCACTTTCTTGGCCGACCGTACTTACCTAATTTGTCTTCAAACATTAACTGATTTTGGACAAAGTATACTTTAATTAGGCGGCGGGGCGGTAGTATGGGAGAGAGGGGTTGTGGTGCTTGTGGCAAGGCGGAGGCCGTCGCGTGCCTGATGTATGCGCCGCTGCCGCGCCGCCGTGACGCCAGACCCGCCGGCGCCGCGACGCCGCCCCACAATGCAGATATCGTGCATTCGTTTCGATTCCATACAGGTTGTGGCCCTCACGCCTACCTCGTTTATTGCCAGTTGCCACTACTTTAAACTTTCATTATTCATAGAATAGAAAGCTATCGTAAAAAAACACTCACTAAAAATCGAATCGGTGCCGGAAATCAACCCCCACATAAATCGATTTATGAACGTTTTCCAAATCCGCGCGTAGTAGTAGGTTTTGATTGATGCCCCGCGTAATGACCCAGGAAACTATTTCCTTCGTATTTCCTCAACTCAATAAAACATCGAATATGCTTATTTATGTGTCCGCGTCGGTTTATTTGGAGCTTTGTCAATGCGGCCTGCCTGTAGTGCCGAGTGCCGACTGCCGACTACACTAGAAAGACCGTCATTTGTCAAGATTATGCCTGTTTGGGATTGAGATATGAAAAGCGGTTATTGTTTTGAATATTTTCATATATGTAAGGACCCATGATTTGTTTGTTCATATGTAGTTATTAGATATACCTTTATGTTGCGAGAAATTAATCCAACCCAAACTAATCGCAGTTAACAATCCACAAAAAAGAAATTGGCCGTGAGTTAGTCAGACGAACACCGCGGGCTCCATTAAAGGTAGGTGAAGTAAAACCTTTTGACGGTGGCCGTATGACCGCATAGATGAGATGGCACAATTAGCACGTACGAAACTCGTCAGTCACGGCTTAGCGCAGAGTGGTAATTACGGTATTTCATCCTCAATAAAAGTGCACTCAGACGCCGCTTACGTTGTAGAAAACTCCCCGTCGCGCGTCGCCGCGTCTTCTATAAACGTTGTCGAAACGTCGAATAATCTGCTCCTTTAGTTTGCCATTCCTAGAATTTGATCATTATAAGCGACACAATGGGATGGTGCAATAATATTTGTTTCTTTTAAAAATCAACTCTATTCTTGGCTACAAATTAATGTTTTACAAAATTCCGCCCCATGACTCAGAACATTTTTCTATTCTTTTTTCCCTATAGATTGGCATTTGGTCATCCAAGCCAAGCAGAAAAAAATATTTGTTTATTTATTTAGGAAATAGTGTGTGTGAAAAAGCCAGGCTTTCTGCCACCTACCAAAATTCGACCATAATACATATTTCAAATTTCTCATTCTTAAATCATACAAAGCTTTGAATTCATTTTTAAAATATCAAGCCCATAAGGAAAATGTTAATGTTTTCATAAACTTATTTCGTCAAACTAATAGGTAGGTACACATTAAAAAGCATTTAGCTATAAAACATCATAACAGCAACGAACAGAACCAATCATCACAAACGCATTGCTCTCAAAGAGACGCCAAGAGCCCTTTATGTCAGTTACTCTCAAAAAGGAAATAATAACTCTTTCCAATATTTACCTCATTACACAGATGTATAGACTGAATAACGGTAGTCGTATAGCGTGAGAGCAAACATTTTGGCGATTAATTTGGGAATACTGTGCTATATCGGCGCGCTGGAGGCGGCACATTTGTTTTATGTACCGGCAGTGTTACATACGCCATAAAAGTCGTTAGGACGGGCATAACGTCTCGCCATCGTCTTGCCCGCTTTAATTATACCTAGATAATGCGGCGCCGCCGCCGCTTGCGCCCTGCGAGGCTGCGTCCCTCATTGTCGCCCTGATTCGGCCTCTTAACACGATGCAATCTAAACCCCTGTATACGAGTACAATATTTCTGTACTTAAATTCTGCATAAAACGGAGTGGTCCGAAAAAACTAAAGACCATTTTGTACCTTCATTAGTTTGTCATAGTAAATCACTTTGTTTAATAATTTCCCATATAGAATATTGATTTATGGTCAAATATTGTTAATGAAGAAAATGATTCATATTTGAAACTTCTAAAGAGACCTGAGCAACAGAACAGACCTTTTTTACGACGATATGTTACCCGACATAATTAAATTAATTTAAAATTAAAACTTACAACCCTTTAAAATTTGTTTTAATTGTTAAGCCTACTTAACAATAGTAGATTGTATCATAAGGGAGCAACATAATATTTTTACGGCGAGGGCGCTTTTTTGAATCCAGAACGAAGTGAGGGATTCTAGAGTAGAATCCCGAGCGTCGCGAGGGATTCTTTAGTAGAATCCTGAACGTAGCGAGGGATTCAAAGTACGTCGCCCGAGCTAAAAATATATTTGCACCCGAGTGGTACACTCTACTTTTCATCACCATCTATGAGAACCTGCTTTTGAGTGTACTTGCAAAAAAAGAAACCTTATCCCGTGTCCAACGATAATTGTGTTCAATTTTTTCAAACAACAATATAATTGCGTTCGATTTCATTGGTTGGCGCTGAACACTAAGATGAGATGTTCCAAATTCAATAAGTGCGCGGCAAAGATAATTCCGGCGCACTTATAAAATAAAGAGGATTAAAAACTCATTACTGCCCGTTAAAAGTTTCTTATAGAAATCACCACCTTTGGGTACACTTAAGGCGAACCAAGTCGTTCTTTTCGAATAGATGGGATGAAAAATATATTTATTAACTACATAAAACTAGCAGTAGGTAACTTATAACAAAATGTGATATAGGTAACTAAAGTCATCTTTTAATTACTTTAAATTTCGTTTTCGTCTCGTTACATGTGACTGTCTCATAAGTAAGACAGACAGTTGTGTTGTGACTTGTGGACTTGTGTGTAGTGTAGACGTAGTCGAGTCGAGTCGAGGCGCCTACCGCCTACGCCTACCGCTACGTGTCGTTTGGGTTCGGGGACAAGGTAGGGTCGGGCACGGAGCGCAGATGGAGATTTATCACGCCCGCCGGAGCTGAGACTACAAGTTCGCGCATTAAACGAGTCCGGGACATTAGCCGCTTGCAAGATGCCGCCCGAGATCATAATTAAGTGCCGCCCAATTTATCGGTACGACCCGCGCCCGAAAACTCCTCTTAAACTTCCCTTATCGTACGTACTAAAGGCTCTTTATTTTGTAGTTAGCCTGCTCTGCAGTTATCGCCTTTTATGTTCGGTTGTGATGTTGTTTACCACCCAAACCAACAAAATATCCATTACGATTTAAAAACAATATTATTCGCTAAGAATTAAAACAATACAGCATAATATGGAGTTACTCCTTGCATTAACATAGACAATTTGAATGGAGTAGATAAGTTTAACTCAGTTGAGTTTGCGAAGAAAATAAGCTAAATAGTTGTAGATTCCAGATAGACAGTAACTATCCTACTCGTCGAGACGCCTCGGCTCTGTGAAAGGACCCGATATCGCTCAACGTTTTCTATTAACTTCGGTACAAAAGCAGAGAAAATACCGTTACGGAAACGTCCCAGAAACCTTTGTTGTTATACAACTATTGTTGTCTGTAACTATAACAGGTAACCGGTGTCGAAAGTCAAAAATGTTCATCGAGGTGTTTTTGAATTGAGATGCGTTGTATTAGTTGTATGATGACCAATATAACAAAAATAAGATAGACCATTTTTTACGATTTTTATTGTTCGGTAAAAGGGAGGATAAGTAGGATTTCACTGATTTTCCAGAGCGTCCTTAAACAGGAAAGTCAAAGTGAGTGAGCCGGTCCCACGGTACGTGGAATCGGGCTCTACGTCTAGCTGCTTAGACTAATTAGTGCAGCAGAAGGGCTAAACTGGTTAGCTGGCTCTGTCGGCGAGGCGAACGCGGACGGCCCGGCTGACGTGGCTCCATATCGTTTTACATTACACATTCACGGTTCACTCGCTTGACGCTTATTTCACTAGATTGCACTCCAAACACGTGCGCACGTTCAGCTATTTGTTAAATTAAATATTATGTATATTAACAAACAACATTGTTCGTGTTAACGAAGTCCCCAAAGAATAGAGTAAGGTATTTTTGTTGTTATAGTGAAAGCTAAAGAGTTTTTCTGCAATTAAGCACAAAGGTTTCTGTGTATTTTACAATTTCATTCGATGGAGTGAAAACAGTTTCAGTGACTTTCCTAAAGTCATGGTAAACGAAAGTTGTTTGATTTATGCTAGTAATCTCCTACCTGCTGTTGCCATTTCATTTATTGTTTTTTCCTGTATTTTGCCTTGTTTGTTTTTCCCTTCATTGTTTTGATCGTGGTCAGTACCTATTACATTTCCCTTGTATAAAATCGTCACAGTGCAATTTGTATACACTACATAATTCAATTTTGTTTGAAATGTTATTTTAAGGGTCGGTTTATTTTCAACTGCAAGTGAAACGTTCACTTTTCTCTCTAACTAACTCTTCCTCTCTATAAAAAATAGTTTATTTTAAAATATAACCTATAATTAACATTCTGCCGTAACATATTTGCTTGCGAGCATATCTTTATCTTTCCCCAAACCACGTTGCGTAGCTAAAATTACTTCTCGTCAGATAATTATACCTCCCGGACTTCTCACGAAATGGTCACGTGGTAACGTAAAAAGTAAGTACTTTTCGGACCGGCGCAGTGCAATAGGCATTTCTAATGAAAGCTTTCATTGACCTAATGATTTTTCTCCCCGCGCTACGTTACTAAAACAGGCAATTTACGCGAGCCTATAAGTAACAAGATTCATTAAGGCTGTTACAAAATGGTGCGGGCGTTCTTAAAGCGAATGGCCCTCGAGCTTGCAGCGTTCATAATGGCCGTACGAGCCGTCCAAGGCGCCGCGCAGCGCGCAATTTAATGAAACACCTGGAGAGGTAGTGCCTGCTTCCTTTGCATTAATCTCGCACCCTGCGGGTCGCCTCGTCCGGTGCCTTACAGTGCCTCTCCCCCTCACCAGTTCCTCACGACTTTATATAACCAGTGTCTGTTATATAAAGTCCACTGTTTAAACAACACATACATAATTAGCCTTCTCACTAAGTTAAAACTATTAATAACGTAGAGTTTACTCCTCGAGCTTTCTCTAAACTGTTGCAACATGGTGCTTAATGAAATTTTGCTGACCAATATATTAGATAGATAGTATACCTAGCAGATTTGCTGTTTAGATATTTATAAACTTTTAAAGGTGGCCAACTAATATTAAAGCTAGGATAAACAACGAGTGACTGCTCGCCAGTGCGGTGGCAACGGCAAAAGTAGTCGAGATAACTCGCCCACGAATGCATATTTTAACGTTAAGCTATGGTACCCCGATGCAAACTTGTTGGGAACTTTTCCAGAGTGAATAATTCTTACTTTAAGGCTTCTTCCAAGTTTTTTCGCCCCAAGGGGCTGCGAAGTATGTATGCCGATGAGGAATTAAACTAAAATGTTTCACCTTGTTTTTATATTAACCAAATTATATTTCGCTTCTGCATTCACCCTGCTTCAGTAGTTACTTGCCTTGTTGAAATGAAATGAAATGTTTATTCATCCAAATAGGCCTTCACAGGCGCTTATGAATTGTCAGATTCTAATTACTCTAATGACTCTAGTGCACGGTTCGGAAGGTTGCTTTTGCTGAGAAGAGCCGGCAATAAACTCAGCAATTACTCTTTTCAGAACAATCTTAGAATTATTACATAAATGTATGTCCTGCAAGAGCGAGCGCTACACCCAACATTGTCGTCAATTAAATATTCGTTAATATGGTAGTACGCCTTCTGTATTAAAACATTCTTAACACTTTCCTTAAATTTATGTATAGGCAAATTTAACAGTGTAGGTGGTATCTTATATAGAAGCGTGCACCCAGTCCTAAAAATGTGTCCTGCACTTTATGGAGTCTATAAGCTGAGGTCACAAGTTTGTGCTTATTTCTAGTATTGATTGAGTGCATGTCACATTTCTTTACAAAATTACTAATATTTTGATGTACAAATAATATGTTTGCATAAATGTACTGTGAAGCCACTGTGAGGATACTAATTTGTTTAAACTTATCTCTGAGAGAAGCTCGAGAGCTCAAATTATAAATAGCTCGCACTGCTTGTTTTTGTAAAATAAAAATAGTTTCGATATCAGCGGCTTTGGCCCAAAGCAAAATGCCATAGGACATAACACTATGAAAATAGCTAAAATAAACTAATCGAGCTGTATCTACATCTGTAAGCTGTCTAATTTTTCTAACTGCAAAAGCAGCCGAGCTAAGCTTCCTCGCAAGTCTTGATATGTGGGTGCCCCATTGAAGTTTTGAGTCTAAAGTAATACCTAAGAATACTGTTGACTCAACAAGACAGAGAGATTCATTATTTATCATTAAGTTACAGTCTAATTTTTTTACATTGGGTAGTGCAAATTTAATACATTTAGTTTTCTTTGCATTTAAGACTAGATTATTTACAGTAAACCAATTTAATACCTGGGTTAATGCACCGTTTACGTCGTCATAATTGTATTTCAGTCTATCAACACTAAAAATCAGTGAGGTATCGTCAGCAAACAGTACAACTCCACAGGTATTTTTAACAAAAAAAGGAAGGTCATTTATATAAAAAAAATAGAAAAGGACCTAAAATAGAGCCCTGCGGCACACCCATGCGCACAGGAGAACCAGATGATTTAACCCTATTGACATCTAAACTTTCGAGTTCTATCCTCAAGATATGATTTCATCAAATTAAGTGCTACACCCAGTTTAGTTTTCGTATGAGTGTCTGGTGATCAACACAATCAAAAGCTTTAGATAAATCACAGAAGACTCCAATAATATTCTGTGACTTCTCTCAGGCGTTAAAAATATTTTTTAATAGCGCTACCCCGGCATCAATTGTTGAACGACCCTTGGTAAAACCATACTGCACATTATGTAAAACTTTATTCAAATTAAAGTGAGCCAGTAATTGTGTTAAAATTATCTTTTCAAATATTTTACTCAGCGCTGGCAAGATCGAAACTGGCCTATAGTTGATTCAGCAATTCATATATAAATTAAAAGCCTTCTTCTATAATAGTTTCTGGTTATACCTGCGTCCCTGAGAAACTAAGTGGTGTGTTCAAATAAAATCTTTTAGAATATGTCCAATCTTAAAATTTTGCGTATCTGCTTCTGGTGTGGAAGTTTTTTTTATTCTGGATAGGCTTGTGTTTGACTACAATCTCACTATGGTAAGTGATGATGTGACCGAAGGTGATAAGCACACAAAGCCTAGATGGGAACTGGCTCTCAAGTGCAGCTGTCGGAACACACCGATAGGTGCTTGGCGACAGATTTTCAACTTGAGGGTGGTAGCCAGCCAAAGTCGGGTACTACAAATTACCCTACCACCGTGCTATGGTTTCCTCTCGATGTTTTCCTTCACCGAAAGCTCAAGCTCATTGTAGGATTCGAACCCACGACCTTCGCCGCGGTACCCGACGTCATTTACCACTGAGCTATTATCGCCGTATGAGTAAGCACACAAAGCCTCGAAGGAAACTGTCTCAAGTTCTAGTGTCAGTTAAACTTGGAGCTTAAACGGCTCTTAATCGACATTATCGACGCCACGATAATAATCAGATAGCAGTTAATTATTTCGTCTGGTAGGCGTGTTCAGAATTACGTCAGCAATACGTTCGCCAGCATGTCGGGCGGCGCCGCCCAGAGATCACGTTAAAAAAAATACGCGGCGAGCATGAGGCGTAAACACCCGCGCCCCTCTTGCATGACGCCTCATTAGCCACTCCCCTGCGCCTCTATAAATCATTTTAAATTCAAATTCTACTTACTTTCAGAATTGACTTTGCTTACCTACGTAATTCCCTTCCCAGCCACAAAATTCTGCAAATTAGATTTCACCATTCCCTCTTTTTGGCTTGAAGAAAAAAATATTTGCGGCATCCGGCACCGGATCTTAGCCTGTGATCGTGTTACCTGCGTATATATCGCACGATTCGAAATCTAAAAGACCCTTTTAATAATCAACTCCATCGGGACATCGAGTTCCATTCCAGATTATTGTATGCCTATATTGAATTTATTGTGAGATTTAATTCTAGATTTATACACATGACTTTCCAATTCAAAATATTGTCTGAAAAATATTTATAATAATTGTAATAGTAGGTATAGTAATATAAATCGCAGATTCTATTCGTCATGAGTGTCTTCTGAGTAAAGTTATTACCCCGTTTTAGCTCGTCGAGTAAAAGAAACATTTCAAGGAAACAGGGCATTATAATTTTGTTGATATTATTGTCGTGTACTACCTGAAAGTTGTCTTGAATTCAAATTACCCTTTTGGCTTCCCTTTTACCTTCCAGTATCCTTATAGAAGGTCTCAAGTGAAATACTTAATATTATTTATTGCATGAAAAGGTGAACCTCCAGCTGAGTTGAGAGGCCACGTGCCACAAGTGCTTTCTGCCTACTCGATACAGGATTTGGCACGACTCACCGGCCGGTTCTATTTCTGTCTGTCCCCAAATATTTCTGGCACCCACTTTCGTGCGTACAAGTGGTCTTCGGGTCGCATCGTGACGGGCGCGTGTCATTCATCGGCTCGTTAGCTCATTGTTTTCCTCGTGTGTCGATTTGTCGCCCCGTTCAGCCAATAGTAAAATAGACGAGTATAGATCAGCGTGCGCGTACGGCTGACCGCGCTCCGCCGACGGCGTGTCGCCAATCCATCAATCGTGATCGAACGTTCTAATCGATTAACGACCTCACGCCTCGCCTGACACGCATTCTCCACCTACAATGTGGTTTATCGTTTAATGTAACTGTGACATCTTCCACGAACTAATTACGAGCCAATGGCTATTTCTCAAGTATTTTTAGGAAATTATATACAATAGAAAATACAGTTTTATTTTTATCAATGACGCTTAAGTACAGATTTTTCAGACAAACTAACAGAAAGTAGACTTCGTTGGTATGGCCACGTGATGTGACGTCCTGAAGACCACGTGGTTCGGCAAGCCCTGGCACTACCGAATAAAAACAAAAAAAGAGGAAGACCCCAAGCCACATGGTGGTCTACAGTAACCCGCGACTTGGAACGTGCCCAGCTTATAAACCAGACAACCCAGGATAGACCATCCTGGCGCATGAGAACGAGGAGAGCCGACCCCAAATAATGGGATAAGGCAAGGAGAAAGAAGAGAAGCTTAAGTACAGATTTTTGATTCACAGGAGAAAAACAAGTTCGAGGAATCACTTTTGGCAAGTAGACGTAGAAAACTGCGCCAACGAGGACATGCGAGTCATGCTACTGACTTGTATAGCATATCAGATTAATTATTAGATATTTTTGTTTGATATCCCTTATGGATGACGTTCTTACATGCATATATGTATTAGTAAGACAAACGTGTACGGTAGTGGTGTGGTGCAGGCTTCAGTAACGAGGGTGTCGGCGCGTGCCGACCGGCTGCCGGCAGCGGACGAGCTGCACTCGAGGGCTGTTCGTTATACACGTCATAGTTTCAGAGAGCACTCGCACGCCTTACTGCTCTCACTGTAACGAGACACGAACGCCTCGCTTCATTGATGTCTTTTTGCTTTATTCGGAGTCTTGACAGCAGTGCCAAGTCGTAACGACAAACTATTCACCTACAAATTCTATCTTATCAGCCAAATCCTAGTGTATTTTCTTCGGTAGGTATCGTAATCTCCAGGAAGGAAAGCAGTGATGAAACTGACTCTCGACTAACCCCTTATTGTATTGCAAGTGCGCATTGTTGTATCATAAAGGACTCGGCAAGGGAAGAGCGTTAGGTTTGCTCCTCCACTATCACACAAAAATGTTATTAGTTTTGGGCGGTTATTGCCCACCCACCCCGCGCCCGTTCGACCCTCTCAATGCCGTTCCCGAACAAATAGGGCATATTGAATGTTTTTTGTTTAATTTTCTTAAAGATAAAGGCTAACATCTTTCCGTGTATTAGATTTCAATTGGATCCAAACCATATGTAATCGAATTAAATATGATAATAATATTAGTTTTTTTGTTACGTAGTAGATAAAATAATGTATCTAGTCCAAATGCGAGACAAAGCAAGCAGTCTAGTAGTACAACAATGGTAGCATTTAAAAATACTTGACCTCCGCTTTACTATTAGCATACAGCAGATAGAGGTGATCGAAGAGCAATTAATGTGTCGTAATGTATGCTAGGACGGGGGCGCGGACGGGCGGGCGCGGGCCATCCGTCAAAGGCGACGTGGCTATTTGTATTGACCCGACCATCCGTCACGCTAATTCGCTTCTCCGATACACCTGCACCAGCGTGCACCGTGCACTGTGCACCGCCGCGCGCTGACCCCACATTACCACACCAGTAAACATGATAAAACATCACGTTCAGAGCACCAATAGTCGAAACACTGCAATGGAAACACACTGTGGACTCGATTAGTTGTTAGTCGAATCCGTGGCAGTAATAGAAAGTCAATAAATAGAAGTTCTGATAGACTATACTATCATAGTTGAGATGAAACGTGATCACCCATTCAAGTTTCACAAACGGTTTGGTTTCGAACCGAAACTCTGCTAAAGTAGACGGCGCGGAGTAACAGGAAATAATAACTTTATCCCGAGCTTAAACTGTGAGAGGACCGTCCAACTAACATTATGCCTGCCAGTAACAAGTTAATCTAAATGCTGCCGTCTGCTTCCAGTAGCTTGTTGTTGCACGCATCGCTAAAGTTTAATAACTGAGAAAATTCGGAACATGTCTGCATCTGATTCTACCGGCGCGGCGGCTCATATCTTCATATTGTTAGGACGTGTTTTGTAGCTGCGTATTACACCTAGACAACTACCTCCTCAGATATCTTCAAGAATAGATTACAAAAGTTATTCAGTAAATCACTCCGAAGCTGTTCCGTGGACATTATCAGTGAACAAGGATCCTAGTGGAGTGCTGAATATTCAGATTCCGTTTGTTTGTATACGTATTTTCTTTGAAACTGCGATAAGCACTTTTCCGGCCATTTTTTCGACACTGAATAAAATATAGCGCAGCTGGCTCTGCGTGCGACGATAAAACCTCCTCAAAGCTCTTCCCGTCACGTAGTGCGACAGTTAATTACACGGATGTAAATAAATCATCATAGACGGGTGTGGTGTGACGGAAGGCTTCGGATTCCGAAAGCAATTATCTCGCGCCTCATTGACGTCAAAAATGAGCAGAGCAAAAAGCCGCACCGCCCGCGCTCCTTTCATGCCGCCTCAGAAATATTTGACACCGCCTAAGACGCGGTTATAAGGAAAAATCGAGTGGGGGATTTCTGGTCGCTACGTGCCCGGCTCACGGCAATTGTGATGCATGGAGGGATTTCCTCACATTCGCCTGATATTACGCCGAAACCGCGACCGCCCGCCCCGATCCGTTACACATATTGCTTATCAAAATGTTGTCGAATGAGGTTCTCCATTTTCATCCATTCTCAAGAAATTCAGATGTAGCGCTAACCGTTCGGTAGTTCTTATCTAAACCATTTCCTACCTATATGACTTCAAAAATAACGCTTCGGGTCGATTGTTGTTATTACTTAATCGATACTCGATCATTCCAGGGATATATAATAATAAGTAATACATCTTATATTGTTGTGATAGATAAATACTCTACTCTATTTATCCGATAAACAACATTTTAATGTTTTTCGTTGTTACTTTTCAGGGTCGGTGTAACCGTGAAAAGCCACCTTGCAAGTACTTCCACCCACCGCAGCACCTGAAGGACCAGCTGCTGATCAACGGGCGGAATCACCTAGCATTGAAGAACGCATTAATGCAGCAGATGGGCCTGACGCCGGGCCAGGTGCTGCCTGGCCAAGTCCCCACTGTGGTGAGTCTCGACATATTATTCTACTACACTAAACGCTTTGAGCGATCGGTCCTCAACAGTAGGTATTCTTTGCACGCACACGCAGCTTTCGGTGTACTCGCTACCCTATATTTTTATAAGCGTTCTTAATATTGAAACACGTAGATTTTCAATTACTTATCCAGTTTAACTTGTGCCTCGTTCTACATGAATAAAAAGTAGCTAGAGAATATGGAGTAGACTAACTTGAAAACTCAGTACGTGTTGAAAATATTTTCATCCGTAAGTAAATTAAGTCAATACCATCTTAAAGTTTTCCCGGAAACTTAATCATGTGCACGTTGAAAGTTAATGGTAATTTACTTTTTCTTATTACCGTACTGCCGCCTCTCCAGCATCGAGTTCCGTCCTCACTTTAATTTAAAGTTTCATTTCAAGTCAAGTGCGTGAAATCTAGTAAAGAATGTCTGTAGGGATCCGTGTGTATTCATTTTAGAACATAGTTAACCTATAGGCACAACTTAAACAATAGAAACCCTGTGGCCGTTCGCTCATCACTGCTTAGCATGATTGTACGACTCGTTTCTTAAGTGGCATGAAAACTCTCCAAACTTACTCACATGTGTATGAACTGGGAATATGCGGTAATGCAAACCTAATCACTGAAATATTGTCTTCCCTCACTATTCACACTGTCGCTAACATGGCGGCCCGACACTCCTCGGCGTCCCTCTTCGCACTGCCGGCGCTGCTCGTTGTTATAGTTTTCCTTAGGGACGTGCTTCGTGTGGCTCTGGTAGTACCCCAGCGAGTAACATGCGAGTGGCGCGGCGTGCGCAGAGTGACGTCGAGGCGCTAGGGGCGCAGGCGCGGGCCGTTCGCACGATGAGTAGCGTGTTTGTGTGGTTTTGTGTCGAGGTGGGCGGCGTGAGCGGCGCGGGTGCTGCCGCGAGTCACCTCGCTGCGCTGGACCCGATCAGTCTCGCCCTGCTCGCCCCGCAGGTAACTGCCGCCGCCGTACGCGTCTCGCACAACCACCGGTCTCCTTATATGTCCCGCCAGCCACGATACCCGACCGTTTTCTTACTCCTCGATACCTTTTCCTTCAGCACCAAACCGCACATAAACAAAGATTTGCATTTTGTGTCACCTAGTTCCGATTGTCCCTATTCCTTTGTCTGATTTGGTGGCCGGTGGGTAGCTTTTATGGATAAACTGTATATATTTAATATTTTGATTGGGTTTTATTTAATGCATGTGACTTGCTTGATTGGCTATCGATCTTCGTTAGTACTAAATTAAAATACTTAACATCATTTAATTCATGGCTTCGTGTAGGTATATGGTGTGAATATTTTTGTATGCAGTGCTTGCTTTAAGATACAATGAACACGAATGGGAGGCGAATATAAATAAAAGTGTTCAGCTACAGTACAGGTAACCTTCGGCGGGTAACGTGTTGTATATTTGTGATTCAGGCGACATCGCCATACTTGTCGGGCGTGCCGGGCGTGGGCTCGACGTACGCACAGTACTACGCGCCGCAGCTGATGCCGGCGGTGCTGGGTCACGATCCGTCCGGCGCCGCCGGCTCGCCGCTCGGTGTCATGCAACAGCCGGTGCTGCAGCAGAAACTGCCTCGCACCGACAGACTCGAGGTAAGATACCACGAGACGATATTCGTCTAGTCGACCTCTACAACCCGAGTAGTGCTTCCCGATGTTACCACTTACGCCGGGGACCGACGACATCGATAACCTGTTATAAATTCAAATGCATTATGGTTTATAAAAATACAAATAGTAAGCGATGGAAAGATGATGACGGGTAGCTACTAATGTCGGTCCCCGATGCAATGTCGGCCTGAGAGCCGTATGCCCGTCCCCGTGTGTCTGTGGCGCGCGGCCGCACCGACACGGTGTGCCTGCGCGTGCGCTTCGCGAGCAGCACTCGCTTACTTCCCTCTGGTGATGGACCTGCACTGTTCGCGCATCATTGACGGTTGTCATCTTAACTGATTCTATTAAACACTTCTATTATTTACTTAGTTGAAACGAGTAGTTCATGATTTAGTACTTCATTGATGTCGATCTGCGCTTACAGTGTAGCTGTGCCAAACGCTTAACGTTCGATATTCAGGCCCCGAAAACGACAAAAAATTACATTAAAAACGTACTTAATGAGACTGTAAAATCTGTACCAAAGATGCGACGGATGCGTTTTTATTTCAAATTATCGATAAGTAAATGTAAAATCCTGAAGCGGCGTCCGGTCGAGGCCAATTGTATTTTTAAATAACGGTGATCAACGTAGGTTATCTCTTTTTTAACCTAATTGACTCCATTTTTATAATCAAACATCATTAATAAATTCGTAGTTTCTTGGCAATTTCTTTACTTTTCTAATCATAATAGGAAAAAAATCGTAATCGTATCGAATATAGATGAAGCAATATCGAATCTAGATGAACGGCGCGACCGCGTTCGCGTGCGCGTGTAGTTAAGCGTATAGCGGGTATCGGTATATCGGTCGGCCTAGTGAGAGCAGACTGGAGGGCAGTAGAGCGCGGGGCGCGAGCGGCGGACATGGCTGGTGTGTGGTGGTGCAGGTGTGCCGGGAGTTCCAGCGCGGCGCGTGCAAGCGTGCCGAGTCCGAGTGTCGCTTCGCGCACCCGCCGCCGCCCGTCGCCGCGCACGACGACGGCTGTGTCACGGTGTGCATGGACGCCGTCAAGGGCCGCTGCGTCCGCGACCCCTGCCGCTATTTCCACCCTCCCCTGCACCTGCAGGCGCACCTTAAGGCGCAGGCGCGCGGCGCGGTACGCCACCACCAGGCTGCACGCTCTCGCCTCGCTCGCTCGCGCTCGCTTCCATTCTTCCGCTTGGTTCTCGCCCGCCGCGACGCCGCTTACGTTCGCAGAGCTTGTTCTGTTCAGTTCGCGCCGGCTCGCGCCACGCTTCCGTCGCACTCACGCTTCACTTTTATTTTATTTTTTATCTATCGCATAATATCACCTTACGCAGAGCTTTAGGTGTATTCTGTGCATCTACTACATCGTTATTGTTTCTGTCCCGTCCTGCGACGCTTCGCTTCACGTAGTCGGCCGCCGCAGCCCAGCAGCCGGCAGCGAGCACGACTTCAGAGACGGGCAAGAAACGGCCGGCGCCCGCCGAGCTCGAGCCGCCACCGGTACAACCGCCAGCTTTGCACGCTTCACCTCCGCTCCCAGTCCCGCCCGCAGCCCGCACGTTCCATCCTCGTGCCCCTCCCTCCCGCACCGCACCGGGCCGGTCGGCGCCGCAGGGCCAGGGGCTGCCCCCGCCCCTCGCCCCGCGTCGCCGGCCGACACCCCACCGACCCCGACACCCGAGAACACCCGTTCAACCGTTCGTTTCTCGTTTCAGATGGACATGAAGAGCGTCGGATCATTCTATTACGATAACTTCGTAAGTATCTATCTCGACGGCGACACATCGGTTCCCATAGTTTGCCCGATCCAATGGGGAATATGCACGTAACTTCAAAATGGACTCATATTGTTACAAATACATACCTACAAATTATATTCAAATTTTTTCATGATTTAATAGCTAAATTTAATCATCAAAAAGTGTCTGTTTTTAAATTCCCTCGCAAATTTCCAAAACGCCCCATGATCAAATCGAGAGTAATCGTGACGTCACTTTGACACTCGACCACAGAGTTTGTAACCTACGCTACGCTTAAATCTACTATATAAAAATAAGTCGGGTTTTCCTTCCTGACGCTATAACTCCAGAACGCACGAACCGATTTCCACGGTTTTGCATTCGCTGGAAAGGTCTCGGGCTCCGTGAGGTTTATAGCAAAGAAAATTCAGGAAAAATTCACACAAAAAAAAGAACAATGAAGAATATTATTTTTGTTATACATTTTGTATAGAACGACGTTTTGACATGTCTCGAGATCGGACTGACAGATGGTTTAGTTTCACAATTGGTGGCGCTGGAATCGCGTTCTAAGTTTTATTTTCAGGGCAGGACAACGTCTGCCGGGCCCACTAGTTTATTATAATTAAGTTTTCTGTGCTTTTCCATGGTAATAAACCGATTTTAGTTACTTGTGAACCAAACACTTCATTTTTGACATCGAATTCGTCTAATCTCACATCACAAAATAAGCGCGCCATAATGGCCGCGTTTGAATCACCCGGAAATGATAGTGATTTCAATATATTTTTTTTAGCTTAATGGTAAAGATTTTGAATGTGTTAATAATTTTTGGTAATGTAATAACCCGTAGAAATGTCTAAAACAATAAAAAAATACGTGCATATTCCCCATTGCCGAATTTTGTTTAACCGAATACTTATAATGTTTCGTCATTTACTCGGTAGTTTGATTAAATTTTATTTTGTAACTAAGTTCGAGATTCATAGATCTTTGATTCGTTACTTATAGTTTTAGTATATTAATGATATGATTGAATTAAGAACGGAGATAAATGTGCCACGATGCGGTGCCATGTTGCCGAATGCCGCATTTCATGATTTATGTATATTTCGCCTTTACTGGGATCTGTGAAATTATAACATTCCATCAAACATTTTCGAGCTAAGCAATATTATTGGGAGAAGTAATTCAGCATATCTAAAAATAAATGTAAGGGATAGAACAAATCTACCTATTTGGATAAATCCGCGAATTTCCAGATTCAGCATATCTAAAAAGAAATGAAAGGAATAGAAGAAATGTACCTATTTGGAACAAAATACCGCGAATTACCAGATTCAGGCATATATTTTCGGTCAAATGATTGGGAAACACCGAAATTCGTCGCCTACACCGAATACAACCTAATTCCATTTTACCGTTCGCAGGCCTTCCCCGGCGTTATGCCGTACAAGCGACCCGCCGCAGACAAGGCTGGCGTCCCCGTGTACCAGCCGGCGACGACCTACCAACAGCTGATGCAGCTCCAGCAGCCGTTCGTGCCCGTGTCATGTGAGTACCCCGCGCCACCGTCGTCCGCCCCGCCGACCGCGGCTGCGCCCGCGAGCGCGCCCCCTGCGCCCGCGCCGGCGCCCGCGCACGCCCCTCCCGCGCCCGCGCCGCAGCCCCCGCAGCCCGCGCAGCCGCCCGCGCCGCAGCCCGCCTCGTCGCCGGCGCCCGCCACGCCCGCCACCTCGCTCAGCGAGGCCATCGCCGCTGATCCCGCCGCCATGGCTAAGGAGATGGCTCAAAAGAATTATATGGCTGCCCTCGCCTTCGCCGCGCAACATTCGGCGATGGCACAAGCCGCCGCCGCGTACACGCAGCAGGCGCTGAAGGCGCAGGCCCGCGCCGGCATGCCGGGCCTGATGCGCGCGCCCATGATGATGCCGCGAGGGTGGCCCGCGCCGCCCATGCCCATGGCTGGCTACTACCAGCAGCCGTACATGTACGCGATGCCGCCGCCCACGCCGCCCGGGGCCGCGGCGGCCGCAGCGGCGGCGGCGGCGGCGGCGGCCGTCAACCCCTACAAGAAGATGAAGACGACATAGACGTAGGACAGGAGACAGGAGGATGGAGCGCAGGGGCCCGCGGGCGAGACCGCGGCCGGCGGGGCGCGGGGCGCGGGGTCTCCGCGTAGAGACTTGTACGTGTGGACCGTGTGACGCCCCCCGGCCTGTCGGGGCGGCTAGCGCTAGGCGTGTTGTCTGTCACATTTGTATTGTATTATTGTAAGGACGAAGCGAGTGGATTCGCCCTCGCGGATGTCTCGGTAGTTTTACGCTATATCTATTCTATTGTGTATCTACTCACTTACCGTTATTATCCTATGCGTGTATATTTCTCGTATCTACGATCCCGGTAATAATAACGCTTGAGATGCATGACTGTACGTTTTTTTATTACCTCTTGTCGATCGTCGTTTATCGTGAGTACCTATCGTCGTACTGAGAGTTGAGCGCTTGGTCCGTCGATTCCGCTCCCGCTACGTACACGCTTGTTCTCGGAGGAGCTCCGCACGGGTGCGCTTTGGCCGATGTGTCGATCCCGTACCTACCTACCTACCTACCATAGTGGTTACCGTACCGGCTTGCAGCAGCAGGCCCGCACCTAACACAGCCGCCTTCTAATTTTCGCATGGAATAGAATCCACCACCCTATACGTTTGGCTCATCAGGTATTATTCTCATTATTCTAGTGCTCCTCGTGTGTGCTAAGTGTGCCGGCGTGTTCATTCAGTAGCGGCGGGGGCGGCGTGCGTCGCTCCCGCCTTTTTCTTTCGGTCGCGTTATCTTTCTTATTTATTTTAAACGCTTTCTGTTACATGCATTCCGAATGACCGCTTCGGCTGTCGTCCGCATTACAAATCTTTTGTCGCTTTTTGTGTCGGGACGGTCAGGCTGTGCGCCTCCCAACGCGCCCTATGTGGTGTACACGGACGAGCGTGGACAGGTAACGAGTGTCGCCACGTGTGCCTACCTACCTGCCCCACCTACTGGCACCTACTTCCACTGCCCCACGCGTCCATGCACTTGCTTTTGATGCTCACGCACACATACAAGCTTTCCCCAAACCACCCGAGCGAATTTATTATTCGCATGTGGCTTATTAACACAGTAATCAAAGATTTGTAAGCGCTCGAGAACACTACCGAATCCCGGTTCTCCCCACGGGTTCACGGGTACCATGCCTCGCCTCGCTCTAACCAGTACGCTCCTTTTCCGCCTCACCTCTCTACCTACCTACGTACCTACCTACGCCTGACGCCGCCGCTTTTTATCTTAAGTTGAAAAGCTCGAAACAAAAAAAAAAACTGATTCATATTATGCGTCTCGCAATTTTATAGATTTATAAAAGTTATGGATAAAAATTGGCCTAATAGTATGTATTATTATAAAAAAAAGTACGTGAGATTATTGACTAGTATGAAGTGTTCTTAAATTATAACTGTTTGAGAGAAAGCTAGCAAACATACACAGTAAACCTTAGCAAAGCAGACATAAGCCAGATACTAGAAAAAAGAGTTAATAATTTTTCAAATTAAGAGCTTGCTTCTTCACCCGGCTTCGTTAGACATACTTACATACTTTAGTTTGTTTTAGTTTTTCATGCTTCAAAGGGCCTTAGTAGACTAAGCGCTTGTTGATAACGAGCACCTTGACTTACGGACAGACAAAATGATCGCATCTCGGTCGAGCTAATCACAAACAGCGGGACAAGGTACGCTTGGTGATATGAGCTTTCTAATCAACCTGGCAACACGCACCGAAGGAAGACGAATGGATTTTATAACTGTTTCTCCTAAATCAACGACTAATTTGATTGAAAACGAAATCTTCCTTTATTGCTGAAACAGGTGCCAAGAACACGTTTATTTCTTACGAATCGCTAATTAAAATTGTTCAGCTACTACAAAATAACTCGAGCTATGAGGACACAGATGTATCGGCCGGCCTGTGTCCGAGTGATGGTGTACTACTACACTTTACGATGTGACGGCATCGCTTATCAGTCAGTCTTCATGTATATCAGTGTAATCATCCACATTAATCATTTTAGTTATTGTGCTGTAACCGTATCGATTTATTATGTATTGAACAGTTGATGCTACAACTTGATGATTTTTAGTTTTTGTATAGTGAGACATACTTGCTTTGAAATGTGGAAGAACGTCACTCTACAGTATTGCCTTGCTTACACCTGGTAAGATACAATCAGCTTACTTTAATATCCTGAGTATAAGTGATTTCCTGATTACATGCCTATACTGAAACACGCCGCTTTGACTCACGCATGAATTGTTACTATAATATTTCTAAAATGCCACTCTATAAATATATGCTTCTAATATCTAATGAATCTACGGCAGTTTCAGTAAAGGTGATTTTATTAATTAAAATTTAACGAAGCCATTTTTACAAACCGTCAAAAAGTTGACATTCCGCTATTAAAATATATTGTTTTAATTATGAGTCACTACATTTATACAACTGTTATGAAATATTAATTTTAAAAAATCCTTTTAGTTTTCTCACAGTCAACTTATTGGTGGAAAGTATTTTAAATTCACCTTGCGCCAGTGTCAACTATCAACTGCATTTAAGGGGGTTTTATTTCTACTCATTTTAATGCTTCTTTTGTAAATGTAAATGATTTTTATTATGCGTAGTTGGTAGTTGAAATGACGATGGTGAATAAAGGAAACATCGAAGTGAGAAAAAAAGAATTAATAAGGTAAAATTAAAATTAATACATCCCCTTGAGACTCATTCGAAAATATGCTTTTGTAAGTCTGTCTGTCAATTATTCACTTCGAATTTTCTTTTATAATGCTTGATTAAAAGTGCTTCGCCGTTGCGGCTTCAGTTCCTCGCTTACGACTTGTTGAGGCCTCTCTGATGCTTATTCAAAGTGTTCACGTAGTCGTAATAATATATACTTGGTTTTCTTTTGTTTGTCGTACAGTAACCGCACTCTCTAATGGTCATTATGTTGCAGTTTGTACTACCACTAACATGTCACGTCCAGAACTGTCATGTACGCTAAAGGTATACATTTAATTTGTCTATTTACCTACATTATAACCAACCAACCATGCCTACGTACCGATAAGCATGACTGTCCTCTGTTCTGTTCTGTTCCCATGCTGGCTGAGAACATAGGAGATGTCAAAGATATCAATCATCACAGCCGACGCAGACACTTTGTCGTAACTCTCCCCACACAGCCTCTTTTAGCTTTATTATAGCAACAGTTGGTATTTATGGGTACACTTTGGACGCTACAAAACCTCTAGAAAGCCCTCGCCCTGGTAAAAGTTGTCTAGCATCATGCTTTAGCTTTTTTGTAAAATATAGTCACGCTTAAATAAGATTGGCTGCGCAATAATGATTATACTTCAAGCGTTCTGCATGCCATTTAGATATTATATATTCATACCTATGTGCATAGTGCTGCGTAATTTTTAACACTACTCTCTGACGGTTAAGGAGGCTCGTGCGCGAAAATAACTAGCATTTGGGCTCGAAATGTTATTAATAATATGTACGATACAATGTTTCCAACAGTTAAATGATACAATATAAAAGTGACACACATGAGTGCACACGTAAATGAAAAGAATGCTTGGAAGGTTCAATCAATCATATTGTGCAACGAATCTTGTAAAGTTCTTGTAATATTGAAGCAGCAACAAGATTTGATTTCGAGCAAATTTCTGCCTTCCGTGTGTCCCGTTTTATGTTCATTTATGTAGCGACTGAGAAATTACACACGCATTTATGATAATTATCACCTACTGAGCGAAGGGCTAGTCATTTATTTAATTCGGTACAATATGATAGGCTTAGTTTGTTTGATGTTGTGAACGGTTAGTTAAACTTTGCTCTTTGATATTACAAAAACTAAGTCAGCGTTATTTTTCAGACGGCTGTGCAATGAGGATAACGTTCAATGTCAGATGTATGAATGTCCAAAAAGTGATGAATTAGACATAGCATTAACACTATTAACATTATTGAATTCATAAACTGTCGTCATTAATTATTTACTTTACACTTTTACACAATTGGTTCACGTTTTGAATGGTAAATGTTGAAAAAGTTTATTTTTGATATGATAATGAACGTCGACTGTTTATGAAGTAGATCCTAGTTATTATGAACATACAAACAGTTGTTCCATTAAACAAAGGTATCTAAACGTTTCGTTATACAATATGTCCAATACATTATAGGAGAACTGTTATTCAGAAATGTCAATACAGAAAATTTACTTCGCAATCAAATTTTAAATACATATATACAAAATATACCAACTTATATTTTAACAGCAGTAACTAAGCTTGTGTAGAAGGCTGATAGTTCTCATGTTCTCTTTAATCTCTGATCTCTTAAATCTCTGAAAATAGCATATTAAGACCTTTTGTGTTGTAGGTGCAACTGTCTGTATGTATGGAAAGAAGTAAGGACAATAAATAACTAATAAAATTTAATGTTATATTTGCAGTTACTGGACACCCTCCCGGTGTGCCAAGATTTTAATCGACAAGGATGTACAAGACCTACCTGCAGATTTGTTCATATTCGTGAAGGTGAGTTTGATATTATCATTCTTATAAATTATTCAAACATAAATTAATGTCACGAAGATAAAATAAACAGCATGTCAAAGAATTGGAACATACATTATTCTATCATTTCCAATCGCTGTAATACTTCAATTGAAATAATTTCCTCCATGTGTCCCTCTATTCCCAATATTTTTGCATGATCACTATTTAATACGAAATAGAGTAGTTTGAATAAAGGATATTACTTACATAGTTTTTAGACATAAATATGCATGCCTGTTTTATTTATTCTCATCTTTTTTTTCATAGCAAACTACTTAGTTTTGTTTTTGTACTTATTAAACAATCGTTAGTAATTACGTAGAGTAATCTTGTATTTAATGTAGTTTCATTACATTACTTATATTCCTTTTTAGAAAATGGTAGACAATATTTATGGCCACATCTTATGTGCATATCTAGAAAATGCGATATATTTTTATGTCGTGTTACATTTACCTACTTTAAATTTTTCAGTACTGTCAATCGATGCAATTTGTAATTATGTCTAACTTTGTTACTTATAGCACATAATATAGAAGCATCATTAGTAATGTATTGTGTGTGTGTGTGACGTTGCAGGGTGCGGGCTGCAGGTGGCGGGGAGCCGCGTGGTGGTGTGTCGCGACGCCGCCGCCGGCGCGTGCCGCCGCGCCGCCTGCCGCTACTACCACATCCCTGTTCAACTGCCGCCAGCTCTCCGACCCCCTTAACCTCATCCACTCCCGCTACTGCACCCGCCGCCACCGTACCTCACCCACACCCCACCCCACCACCCTAACCCTGTCTCACCCCCTCCATCACCCTCACCTTCACGCTCCCCGCCCGCGCCTCTGGCACACTCAGGAATGGTAGGTTCGGCCGGACCGCGTCCGCGTCGCTCCCGAGGCTGAGGTGGTCATATTCTAGTTGATATCGGTTAGTGTAGAGTGGCGGGAGCGGGCCGCACGCACGCGTCGCCTTGCTCTCGACACGCGACACGCAGCACGCGGCCCGCCCCCGCCTGGTACGTGCGTTAGACTTCGGGAAAGAGTGTGTACATAAGTAGCGGGATATGATTCTCAGGCACGGTCATGTGATTGTGATATGAATAGATTTTGAGACGCCGGAGCCGTTTGAGTAATTTTATCGAGATCGTACCGAGATCGTCGAATAGTAGATAGTGAGGTTTCAAATGTTTTATTACTATTGTATATTTTTTTTAAGATACGATATGAGTTCCTGTAAAGATCGGTGCGACCGCCTGTCGGCGTCGCACGGAAACTTTGTTGTATATATAAGCGATGTAATCTATAAACGGGTGGTGCGGGGGCGCCGTCGCGACTATGGGTCCGCGGCGGTGCCGGCCCGCGCTGGCCTCGGCCGGGGTCAAAAGTTGCATCACCCTACTCCTAATGTGAGCATTTTGTGAGAATTATGTTACTTTTTTTACGTACGTTATGAATTTACCTATGTTTTTATAGATGACAAGTTTTACACTAGATTAGATTAAGTGAATCAGTAATGAAACACCAATAGAGTAGCCGCTTCTCTCCTTCGGCACTGAAACTTTTGACGCCGGAATACGACCGACGTCGGCGGGGTGGGTCGCGCTCGACGCTCGGCTCGCTGACTCGACTCGTGTATGCTCTGTGTATATCGGATTGTCCCGCACCGAGTCCCGCGGCGCCGACGCCTCCCCGGGTTCACATTAGCATAGATCACGACACTCGTAGAGTGATAGAGGACAGAAATTCGAAATACAATGAACGTTATCGGACAATATTAAAACGAAGAAGGCATACTTCCAAGCTATTAACCTAAATTATAGGCTAGAACGTCGGCTTTTATTCCAGATAGATTTTGCTAGATAATCATTCTTTAACCGATCGATTCCCGTCTATCGATGCACAAAATATTACCGACGATCGAGTCCAATTACCTCTCGGTGAATACAGCATAAAGAAATAGCTACCTAATATATTGTTTTCAACACAAACAGTATTAATGTTTTGATCAAATTTATTTCGTGGTATGTATGTAGAGGTGATATGCGGATAAAGAGAGAGGCGGGAGCGCGGGTGCCGCCGCGCGCCGCCGTCAGTACTCAGTACTAAGTACCCACGCGACGGTAGCAGAAGTTACTAGATCGGTCCGCGGCCGCGGCGACGGCGTCGGCGCCCGCGCCCCGAAGGCACGGAAGCCTAATGCCTAATATTATTCCTAGTCCATATCCTTTTTGTTGATCAGTCATGCGATTAATGTTAGTATAAATATTAATAATTTGATTTATTCCTCCCATTTAGTGGATATTTTGATAATGATATATTAATAATGAAATATTTAAGATACATAATACATATTTGATTCTAAATCCTGATAAAGTGACACTACGTTAGTAATTTAGTCGGAGGGATACTTGTGCCGTGATTATATTTTTAGGTATATATTATAAAATAATTCCTAGCGTCGGAATTAAAGAAGTGATTAATGTGTAAGCGTGTTATATTTATTGTCGTAACGTAAGTGGAATGCCATATCGATAAAAGGTGAATATCGGAAGCGGAGTCAAACTCATTAGAAACTGGTTGCGTTGCGTTGCGTTTGTGTTTGTGTTGTTTGTTATTATCGGTCCCGTGCCGTGATAGTGGCTAAGGTGAACTCTTCACTTTTATCAATACGGCACTATGACTCTTAAATATATAAGTTGTCATTTTATTTTTTGTTAAAATTTATCGTTTCATGAATTATTTGTTGCCAATAATTTTTATAATCAAAATTTTATGATCTGACGCATTTATTGTAAGACAATCGATTACTTTTATAATTATGTAATTAGTGTGATATCTAATAATAATAATGATGGTATCAAATTGCCGTTATGAAAGATTGAACATCGAAAGTATCCTTCCTGTTTAGAAGGGACTCTTCTGGCCCAACGTTTCTAGTGGATTTTATATTTATCATTTTGTTGTATTTTTAATGTTGCGTGTGTCTTACACATAATATATTTCATTTTTGTGATATTTTTAACTATAAAGTACTGTTATTATAAATCCAAATGGAATAATGATGACCTAATTAAAATATTCAAGAATTTATTTGTAAATCACAAAAAAAAATGTAAAACTGTAAATATATTGACAAAAAAATGAACTGCAACACAATAATTGATTATTATATCTCTCATCAAATACACTGTAAGTTGTTTGAGTACCTAAATAAATATCGGTATAATTATTATTATTATGTAGTATGTACCTACAGTCTACTTAAAGGAAAACCGGTCCAGTGAACAAAGTATTGATAATATTGTAAACATTTTTTATTCACGAACAATTACAGAAAGTACATGACATTGTAATATTATTTATGAAATTACTATGTGATGTGATCTTCGGATCAACTTTGAGTACAGTACAGATAATAAACAACTGAATATGTGACTTGCTTCTTTTATTTACCCGCCTTTGAAAATTATTGTGATACTACAATAAGAATCCAATGTCGAAAATCCCACCGCAGATCCAGGTTCATGGGGGACATGAAAGCGTAATGAAGATGAAACTGTGAAATTTGTACTCTACGATTTCGAGATACAGCTGAAAATCTATTTTTATAGATCTTCAAAGGTCTTATACTTTCATAATGAAAAAACAAATTGCTAGTGCCAGTGATTGTTTCATCCACTATTATTACCTACCAACTTAGTACAATCGAATAAATCAGAGCTATTATTGTATTAGAAGGAATGTAGTCCTTGACCTGGACCTTGCCCTCGTTACATTGTAAAGCGTGTCCCATCCTATCGACCACGTCATTGACGCAGCTACACATGCCATGCGACGCTTGCTGCCCTAAATAAGTAAGTACCTAGGTAATTACTTAAAATATTTCATAGACGTACATAGATGTGAGTTCTAAACTCATTTACTCAGTTTCGGCCTTGATAAGGCACTCATGAAGGTTGCAATTAAATAATTTAATTGAGAAAACTACTTTGGGTTATGAAAAGGCTCAAGTTTGGTATAATTAATACGGAAATTCAAAACTACTGTCGTTGGAACTAGTATTTACAAATTAGCGACAGCCATGAGCCAGCCATAGTTTATGAGTTAAATGGCTGTGACATACAGACGCATAAACATGACGTAAATGGTCAATGTACTTCGAAACATGAACCTCATTACTTAAGTGGGTATATAAGATGGTCATGTAAAACTAAAAACAAGCCATTAGGTATTGATGTCGACAAATAAATACATGTTGAAAAAACAAGTAAGTACCTGCTGTGTTTTATACAAACAAAATAAAATAATGTATGCACATTGCATTTATTTTATTCCACAACAACATATTTAATTGTGTAGTGAGTCAACATAAGTAGATGAAAACTGGAAATTGTATTCCTGAAGGCTAACAAATCTAGTGGCACCTAATTGGTGTTTTAGAATTAAAGGAGATGTTTCATTTTTGGACTGCACATTGTACACATATTAAAAATACGCTTAATAATTATTCAAACCGATAAAAAATATCTCATTTTATTTTTGTTGTCGATAAACGCTGTACAAAAATATTTTTTATTACTAACAAATATTTCACAGGGTAACATAAACCGCCATATTGCACAAACGCAAGTATTATGTATTCTACCTGGATAGGAAGCTATCCATACCAATCTATCAATTGCGAAAAAGAGAAAGATAACAACAACGTTAGGACAAATCTCTCTTTCTAACCCTACTTCCCTTAATGAAAGAAAGAGAGATTGTCCCAAGGCAGTTGTTATCTTTCCCTTTTTCGCTATTGATAGGTATTTGCTTTAAGTATGTATATAGAGTTACCTATCCATTTTGTATACATATTTCTTGGATGTGACAGAAAGCTCCGCGCGAAACTCGAAAGCCACAATTATTGCTCTCATTTATTCTAGCTTGTATTTGTTGCTTGTATTTGTTTTTAAAATATATAAATGATCTTCCAAAAATTACAAGACATAAAATGGTTCTCTTTGCAGATGACAGCACAGCTATTATAGAATGCAATAATCCAATTAATTATCAAAATGACATTAATAATTCTCTCTTGGACATCATAAAATGGCTCGACAATAATAATCTAGTAATCAATTTAAATAAAACAAAAGTTATGCATTTCCACCTAAGGCGTGTTAGTTCAAGTAGATTTAAATATTACCTATAAAGATTGCAAAATAGAATAAGCAAGTAGTATTAAATTCTTGGGTATCATAATAGATAATAGACTCACTTGGAAACCTCACTTTCTATTTCCTTTTTTATGACATATTTTTAATTTCATGATTTTATTATAATACTATTTTAATTTTCATCAATATACCTCTCTTATCAAACCATATTTTGTATGCCTTTCATGGCAAAACATAGCGCACACATTATTTTACCTATGTTTCACAAAATAAATGTTTCTATTTCTATTTCTTGTATTTTGATGCGTTTGAGTTCTAGATTGCACAAGAAACGAGTATTTGAATTCGGACTTTGTGTCCAGCAAGATGTACAAAACAGATTCGACTTTCACATAATAATAACTTAATGCAATTTCTTCTCAAAATCAATAATTTAAAGATTTAATTCAGTAACTTGGTAGTATAGTATTTATTATAAAAGTAAAACTGGGTGGTGAATCGGTTGTATGGATAAGTGAATAAATCAATTGTACCTATTGTAAATATGTTCCTTGCTATTGTCAGTCAATCAATTTATCTATCAAAGAGGATAAAATTATCTATTTAATAATATTATCAATGTTGTATTTAATGTCAGTTTGACAGTTTGACGTAATTGTAATCGTCGTCGCCATTTAAAAAACATGCAATGAAATTGCCATTAAAAATGTCGAAACATGCCTTGTACATGAAAACAACGTAAAATTATTAGAAATAAGTATTTTTCTCATGTTTGATTTATTTTTCCACGACTTTTAGTCAAGTGTACAATGTGCAGTCCAAGACTCCATACAAATCTGAAACATCTTTAATTCTGGTGGTAGCAAGCGAAGGATGTTAAGAAGCACATATAATGCTGACCGATGTGTAACTTAGTTACCTCTCCATCGGTCTTAATCTAATACGAACGCACGTTGCCACAGTTCATCCTGTGCTCGTAATAAATACCAAGGTACTATGGGTTGAGGAGGTCGCTCGCTACTGAGCATAGTCATTATCACGCCATAATTTTACTGTACAAAATGCTAATCGCTACGCTACTCATTTGTACAATGGCTTGTTTCAAAGGTTACTTGATAATTATAATTTTTAGTGATAAGGCACCCCATTCTATCCAACACTTATTGTATGTTTTTGCACATAAATGGTGTGAATCGAACCCACAACATGACCTCAGAACGTAACAGGTAGGGCATCTTATCAGCCACGCCAACCGACCTTCCCTATTTATTTATTTTTTTAGTCCCTATTTTTGTTTTTTTTTATTCGAGGTATTATCGAGTTATTGTTTCTGGGTTAGGTACTCTTGTTTCGGCGTAGTATAATTGTCCAAAATCTCACAATGATAATTTATGATGTGGCCTAACGTTTTACGTTTACAAGGCCTAGAATGGTACAGACAGTCTCTCAAGTAGGTACAGTACAGTACAGTTGTGTGTAGGCGGCAGATACGGCTACTAAGCTCCCTACCCTCCCTACCACCATGCATGCTAATCTACACGACGTTGGTCAACCCGCCGAAAGGTGTCGGTGATACGCTGAATCTAGTGATAATCAAAGAGTATGGCTAACACTGTTAACTTTTTAAAACTTCTGTTAATTTAGTAGTAATACATTTTCGGAATATTAGCGTAAATGATTTTTTATTGATAGTTTATAAACTTATAGTACTCAAAGTGAAAACAGCTCTTTTCAGCAAGAATTATGTATTCTAAATGGGTAGGTAACTCTAAATACCTACTTGAAGCAATTACCTCTATCAATTGCGAAAAAAGGGAAAGATAACAACTACGTTAGGACAATCTATCTTTCTTAAATTAAAGGTAAGTAGGGTTAGAAAGTAAGTAAGTAGTACCTATCCATTTAGAATAGATAATTCTTGCTTTTCAGTCAAAATACCGCCCGAAATTGATTATGGGATCTGGCAGCACTGTGTTCGTTGTCAGTTGTCAGGACTTTTTGGCGGGAACTTGCGAAGTGACGTTGCATTTTCGTTTTATTTTCTTTTAATTGGTGTATTTTGAGTTTTATTGAATAATATCGGTGGTGTTTTGTCCTCAAAAGATCAATCTAAGTGCACAAGTAAAGTGAAATGAAAGCATGTATCGTGACTTTTCAGGTTCAAAACTGTCTTACGAATGCCTACGATTGATCTTTAAAACACGCTCTTTTCAGACAAAATACCGCCCGAAATTTATTACGAGATCTGGCAGCACTGTGTTCGTTGTCACCTGTCAGCTATCATTGTCAATCATTCGGTCATTCATTTCAATCCAATATCTCTTTACTTTATGTCCCAATTTGCAAAAAATACATTTGGTTGCTTTCGGATATCGGTTTAGTAATTAGATAATTATGTGTTGTATAGACCCAAGGTATAATAATGATAGCATAGGATTTGGTGGTTAAAATTTGGTCGGTAAAACAATACCTATTACTGATACATTCAACTAAACTGGTAAGTTATCGAACGTTATCATTGTCATTTACATCATGATTTACATTGCAAACTTGTTACTTCTGACAATATATTTGTTTTATTGCGTTACAGTAGTAAATTTTACCAGCCAATATGTTCGCTAGTCTTAAAAGCAAGATTAAGGAGGAAACAGGCAATGATCTGAGTAAACTAACGAGTAGTTGGCGAACTGGGGCCTTCTTAAGTAGAATAACACTCAGGGATGACTCGGTAAGCGTCTGTAGTCACTAATAATAATCATTGATTATTCCACAAACCTGCATTTGATTTGCTTTTCATCTCATTTC
Source organism: Ochropacha duplaris (assembly GCA_951361185.1). Lineage (NCBI taxonomy): Eukaryota > Metazoa > Arthropoda > Insecta > Lepidoptera > Drepanidae > Ochropacha > Ochropacha duplaris. Next base: position 10,658,717 of record OX592691.1, read on the forward strand.
AATATATCAAAACTAGCTGTTCCATTAGTAACCCATAACTCAAATACGGGCCGGTTGGCGTGTTTGGTTAAGACACTACCTATCACGCCGCAGGTCGTGGGTTCGATTCCCATCCAGGACACACATTTGTGTGCATGAACATGTCTGTTTGTCCTGAGTCTGGGTGTAATTATCTATTTAAGTATGTATTTACAAAAAAAAAGTAGTCTATGTATTATATCAGTCATCTGGTTTCCATTGTACAAGCTCTGCTTAGTTTGGGATCAGATAGCCGTGTGTGAAAAATGTCCGAGGATATTTATTTTATTTATTTAAATAGTACCACTAAAATAGTAGCATCTTCATACAAACCAACTCTTCAGTTTAATATGTATAATATTATTAAACTCCGCTATTTATAATATTTATGTTATGGAATATCTCAAGAGTCTTGTCTAAAAACATGATATACCTATAATTATAATGATGGGCTGAGTGGTGTGGAAGACCTATGGGTTATTGGTTACACAATGTTGCTCTGACCTAACCAAATAAAATATATGATTGTTTATGATCATTGTCAGTTTGTTATATATTTACAAGATAAATGAATGTAGTATATCTGGTTTCCATAGTACAAGTTCAGTTTTGTTAGGGATAACAATTGAGTCTAAAGCTCAGTTTGGTTTAATAAATCTTTATACATATAGGTAATTGATATTAATAGGTGTTGGACTGGGCATAGATAGTGGTTGCATAATTTATGCTTTTATTTACACTTGCAGTCGACAGCCAGTCCATCTAGTTCTGGTGGACATGGAGATTCTACCTCTGATGTGAGTTTTATTTAGATTTGTATATAAATTTTCATAGTTAGACATCTGAAACAGAGTTGAAACTGTATTTTATACTGCTGTCCTCTGCGGTTTTACCCGCATTCCCGTGGAACCTTATCTTTTCCCGGGATAAAAATATAGCCTATGCTACTCAAGGATAATGTAGCTTTCTAAAATGATGAAATAATTTTCAAAATAGGTTGAGTAGTTGTGACTTAAATCGTAACAAACAAACAAAAAATCTAATCTTTCCTCTTTATAATATTAGTTTAGATATAAACTTTGCAATTGGTAATGATCTTTTTTATTTTTAGATGTGATTTCTTGAATTTTATAATTTCATATTTGGTTAATTCATAGAATAACTAACCAACCACAGAAAAATATATTATTACTAGCTGTTTCCCCACGGTTACACCCGCGTTCCTGTGGGATCTTATCTTATTCCGGGATAAAAAGTTGCCTATGTGCTATTCCAGACTATAATCTATCTCTATGCCAAATTTCATCCAGATCCATTCAGCCGTTCGTGCATAAATGAGTAACAAACATACATCCATCCAAACTTTCACATTTATAATATTGGTAGGATCTAAATATATGTATTATTTCTGATATAGTCAATATCCCCACAACTGGAGTCATATATTTCGGAACGCACCGGCGGTACCATTGATCAGTCAGCATTGCAGCAACAGTACCCAACACAATTGGAAGACAAACTGCGTGAGAGAGATGCATATTGGGAGCAGAAGATTGAAGAATTGAAGCTTTCACTTGCTTCTATTCAAGGTGAGAATACAAGGAGAAACCAGGTTACTTGTTTTCTATTCTAAGGTACAATATTATTTTTCTGTGTACAAAATCCCATCAGTAATTATCATAGATAGGTACTGTTCTTTCCCATGGTGCTAACACCAGACCCATTACCATCATAAACAAGTTTCAAAACTCAATCGACTTTGGTTATCCTTCATCCCCCGACGTATATGATTTTTTATTGCAAACTTTATCAATGATTCTCACATTTTAAATTTTATTATTAGTACTTACGTCCAATGATTACCTACACCTGCTTCTACCTACGATTAGAGGTTATCCACACAAGATTTTTCTAAAAAAATGGCTGAGTAACGCACACATAAATAACTTAATATTGCAATATCCACACTACATCACACAATGGCATTTTTTGATGGTGCTTTTGGGTCACTTTTACTTTTAATTGCACTCGGTACATGAAGTGCATCCGTTGATACCGGCGACACGACACAGGTCATGTTAGGCTTATTAGACACTTTTAAGCCTCCCGCTTTCGGAGTGCTTAAAACCTATTTACATTGTTTACCTACTTATAATATGATTGCTTCTGTGACATTTAAAATGTCAGGTGAAGAAGCGGCAGCAGCGCAGACAGTAGCCCGTGCAGCTCAAGCTGAAGCTGCTAAAGCTGGTTCTGAACGCGACTCAGCAGAGAGACAAGTCAACGAGCTGAAGACTCGGCTGGCCGCGGCGGAACGCGCCCAGGATAGACTTGATGCGCTTACGGTATGACTTGATTAATGTTTTGATATCAGGATTAAATAAAGCTGAATATTTTTCTATTTAGTTTAATTAATTTAGCAACTCAATTCGGATTGTATAACAATTTTGAAAATAGGGGCTAAAGCGATTTTAATGACATTTAATTGAAACGATGCAACGCCATTGCGATGTTGCAATTGAGTGTTAAGTATTTAATAATGAGCATACACATCAGTGAACATGCATATACAGGTAATTCATAAGTATTTGGTATATTGCCCTTTTGCGCAAATACGGAAAGATTCCAGTTACCGACAATATGTAACTTAAACATTTCAGTACCTACTATACGAACTGTGTGTGATCATACAATATGTACCTATACAGGGTGTCCGGTAAGTAGTACGACAAACTTAAGGGAGAGATAGGTGGGCAGGTCACCTACCAAATATATAAAAATCACCTCAGTAATAGTATCACCATTTTCGAGATATTTAAGATCGAAAATTCAAATATCAATACATAAAAATCTGAAATATCGGAATAACTCGAAAATGGTGAACATTTTACTGAGGTGATTTTTATATATTTGGTAGGTAACCCAACCACCTATCTCCCCCTTAAGTTTGTCGTACTACTTACTGGACATCCTGTATATGTAATGTTTAACACAGAACGGGATGTAAAGTATAGAATAAAAACTCAACCGCTCAACTGCCGAGTGTCTGTAATACACAAAATAAATGTTATATGTAGAGTAGCGCGTACGCAGACGCGTTGAGTTAAAAAATAAGATTTAATATTGACGTCGCTAGTGCAGGGACAGTCCTCCATTAAACAATTTGCGAACAAAAAATATTGTCAACGTTTTTTATCGATATAAATGAAGTAGTATTATATTGTAGGAGGAACTAGAGCAGTCACGTAGAGAGTGGTCGATGGAGCGTGCAGAGTTGAAGGGCGCGCTCGGGGCGGTGGAGGCGCGCGCTCGGGACCTCAGTGATGAACTAGCGCTGGTGCGAGCCGCTCTACCTGCTCAAAATCCGCACCATCACATTAACGATGATGGTAAATTAAAAATATTATTGACGACTATACAGGCGGGTCACCTGATGGGATGCGACTACCGTTGCCTATAGACATTAGCAAGACCAGGGGGATAGCCAATGTGTTGTACACCTTATTACAATGCCTTAAAGGCATACTTATTAACGTTATAAAGAGTTAAGTTGTTTGTTTGTTGGGGGTTATTTTTGGTACTGATTTTAAAAATTATTTCACAAGTGGAAGGCTTTATTATAGTGTAACATAGGCTGTATTTTATTTGAATTCCCACAGGAAAAGCTGTTTTATAAAACAAGTGCAGAAAAGATAAATTTTACACTGGGTACCTACGCGAATGAATCCGCGGAGAATAGCTAGTTGAAATTAGAGAACAAAATTACGATGTTTGGCATTTGCTAAAGTGTTTTTGTTCGCCTAAATAATATGAACTATATCTAATAAGGTTAATCATCTTCAATATGACATCAAATGGGCGGTGCGCGTCAAAAAATATTTAATCATCCGTTTAACTAAGGCTTGTCGTATGATAATTTCAAGTTAAGCAGTGTTTAATCATGTATTCAATGTAGGTATAAATCGTCCGCATTGAAAAACTCGAGCCTCTCCTAACAACGAGGCGTATATACCTACATATATACTTGTAACTTGCGTATGAAGAAATCTGAATGAGGTATTCAGATTTCCGTTAATTAAAACCATAGTATAATCATTTCGTATACAGTATTTGGAGATTTCTTTTTAACTCTATTTTTGTTGGTAAAATTAACATAAAATACAACTTACCTACAGATAAAAGTGAATTGACTCCGACCGGTTGCGTGGAATACGACCGCGTGTGTCGAGAACGAGCCGTGTTGACGCGTCAGCTGCAGGAAGCTAAAATGGCACTAGCTGATGTCAAAACATCTTGGAGCGGGCAAATCGCTTCTCTTGAGACACAGGTAAACGTTATCTTTATATACAAAATTCCCGTGTCACGAATAACTCCGAAACTACTTAACGATACGATCTTGATGAAATTTGGCACACAAATAGATTACCTATATCCTGGAATAAAACTTTTTATCCCGGGAAAAGAAAAGATGCTTCGAGAACGCGGGTGAAACGGCGGGGGACAGCTATTTGTTTACGTTACGTTCAGACGCTTATACGCGTATAAGCGTCAATTCATATAATCCCAAGTGTCAATCGACGCGTAGGTGAGTGTAAGCAATGCACGCACTCAAATACGCGTCGAGTAGCACTTGGGATTATAATGCTTATCGCTTAGCATTGAACGCGTATAAGAAAGAAGTAATTATTTTATTTTATTATTTTAGGAATGGTCTGACAAACTGTAATCTAGTGTGTAGATATTTATTTGTCAGTCAATATTTTACAGTAATAGCTGATATATTGCACATAATTTGTAGCTATTATGCTAGAATACTCAAACATGTGAATTGTGTTGTATTTGTTCTAGGTTCAAAAATGTGTTTTTCATTATCTGTTTATAACTGTTTTTGCATGATGAATGATAGCAACGGAAAGTATGCATGAGACATGATATTTATGTTTGCACAAAATTATGAAATTTTGTAAATATTTGTTTTTATTTTATTTTTCCTATTGTGATATTTTAACGCGTACATTAGTTTATTGGTTTCGGCATTCACTTGATTTGATATAAAGTTACAGGATTAAAGTTTGTCTTCTGGATTGTTTTCTTTGATTTATTGGCTCTATATGTTTTAACTGAAAGTTTTACTATTAGTATTCTGGTACGTCGGTTGCTTTTTAGGCTTCCATCTCTAAAAAAAAACAGAATCTTTATAGTAATATTTTTCCTAATATATTTGACGAAAAAGAAAGGCAAATATTTACAGTTTGATAAGCAATAATGGAGCTTATATTTGTCAGATGCATCGTGTGACATATCAAATGAATGAGCTCATTAAAAGATTTAAAAACATATATTTTTTTAAAGTTAGATACCAATAGATCGTTGTAGTTTGGGATAATAATAATACGCAAAGTATTGCTTGAGAGTAGAAGGACCAATTATTTGCTGTAATGTTTTAAAATCTGTTGTTGCCATTCGAATAAAACTTACAAATGATTTCGTCAGACATTCTAAGGTTAGTATCTTGGTCAATCAGGCGAGTGTCCAGTTTTCGTAAAGTATCCATTATTGTCAAACGGAGGTATTTTACATAGGTGGCGCGACTATCGCGGCAAGCGGGCGAGGAAGGTTCGGAAAGAAGAAGAGTAGAGATTGAGAAGAAAGAGATGCAAGATAAACTGTTTAACATGGCCGCCGACTTGGAGAAAACCAAACAGAACTTAGTTAATAGTGAAGCTAAGGTAATTATCATTTTGATAGTTTGACTTTTCATAAAAAAATTACAAACATATGTAGGTGGTTTCGAATTTAAAAACATATGAGCGGATGTAGAAAGATGCATGCCAATTGCCGATAACTTTGTCTCTTACTATATGTACTTGTCTCATAGTTAACACTTTCATAGGCATAAGCTATATAACCCATTATATCCTCTTTGTGCATGGACATTAACTCGCATAGCTAAAACTTCCAATAACAACCTTGTAGTGTTCTTGTTAAGGTATATTTTCTGCTAACTTAATATCACCGATTCGATTATTTATTATCCCTATCTCAAACTAGATGTTCGAATATCAAGTTAATAGCGTAGGTCGTAAGGTTAATTTTACTACGACCAGGTGGTGAGGCTGAACGGGGAGGTGCATTCACTAGCGATGGAGGTGAAGTCTCTTCGAAGTACGGCGAGTCACGAGGGCGTGAGTTCAACCCTCTACAGCATATAGCAGTTGTATTAGATTATATGCCGTATTCGCCTTAAAATGTATGTAGTGACATATTACGACCGCATTTGAATAATTAAATATGTTAAAAGAGATGTACATCACTTTTACATGTTCTGAATGTAAATGTTTGGTGTGGCTGTCAGCAAAGGGGACAGCCATTTAGAAATAGGCAACATCGCCGGTTAATGTCTCTTAATAATTTGCGTATGCAATGTCATCCATTGCCGACTAGTGGTCAAAATGTTAAGAATACGAGATATTATTTATTTACTGTAATCTGGCACTACATATTAATAATCATTATAAGCTATGGATTAAAATTTGTTTGCATTTTATTTATTATCGATCAGGGGCCTGAGCACGAATCACTTTCGTATCGCCTTCGTAACGTTAATGTATCGATTAGGTGTAGTTTTATTGGCAGAAGTTATATCGTCTACTTGACTACCACAAGCTTTGTTCAGTTCGATCAGAAATTGGTTCACAATATTAATAGTTATTTGTTATACAAGAGTGAAAAGTTGCTTTTGAACCGTGTGCTCAATTTTGATGACCGAGCAAGCTCAGGATTCTAAAATTAGAATCCTGAGAGTTAGCGAGGGAATCAAAAGAGCACGAGGTGAAAAATCTTTGCACTCGAGTGCAACACGTAACTTTTCATCCCACCTCAGCGAGGAAATGACTAAATGCTAAAAAAAGAAAATCGCAAAGCAAATTAAAAAAAATACACCAAGAAGGAGTCTGAGTTTTTAACAAACTAAAAAAGGTTGTATGAAAAATTCGGCACCATGGAGGGAGAAGTATATAGGTTTAATGATGTTTTGAATTCACAAATTTACTTTATAAAAACGGCTTTTACACAGATATCGAAGAGCAAAAATACTCTTTCCGAGATGGGGGGAAGAAAAATATTTTTCACTCCTCTTGCTCAAAAAGACCGTCACTGTGGCGTACCAGAGCGAAGAAAAAATAGCAATTCTTCCTCTAGGGGAAAAAGTTTATTTTTTTTAATTTTTGTGTGTCAAATGACAATGAGCCTACAAAAACGAAAAAGTCATAAGTAGAATAATCATGAATAAAGACTCGACTTATTACTGTTTCATAAAAAAAAAACTTCATTTTAATTTTGAAAATGGAACTTAAATCGGCGATCACTGGTAAAATGCATGCAATGTGTTGCGGCTACAGAAGAAACAAAAAAAGACATTATAAACTACATATTTCATATTGTATTGGATTGTTTTATTTCCTCGCAATCGTAGTGAAAAGTATAGTTTAACACACGGCGCTAAAACCCAATAAAACTCGGTTTCTATTCCTCGTATGTAATGGGTCATTTTAGCTCCTTGTATAACAATCTACTATTCTTACAATAAAACAAATTACATTATAGCTAACAGTATAATAAACTGCATTATTATAATGTTAGCTCTATAAAAAATGTGTCAACATATCAGTCATACAATATGGCACAAGTTTATCAGCCCAAAATAAATGCATTTCTTATTTAATCTTAAAAATGAAAACCCGGTCTCAAAAAGAACTGAATTTTCACAAAAACCTATATTGACCTAGCCTAGTCAATGAAAATAAATAAAATTGAAGTGTCTGTCGATGAATTCGAAATAAAGGTTTTTCTTAAGCTCATGTTATGGTCATTTGTTTTGACTTATCCAATATTTTTGTATGAAATAATATTTTGAATAATAAATATAGTTTTTTACTATACCTACGTCAAATCACTACCTGCTGTCGAATAAACGCGTATTAATTAGTGCGTTCACGAAAGTTAAACTAAACGTAGCAAATCTCAAAGGCGTTGGCGGCATGCTGCCGATTTGTGATCCTATAAATTTTGGCACCGTTCGTGGCAAATTCCCATGCAAAGAGTTACCGCACTCGTTACGTTTGCGATAGGTGTTCGTACTCAGGGCACAATGTTATATCTATGTTGAATGAAAGTGTTTTGACCTAATTTATTTAGCTCTATTTTGACTATAGGTCAGCTTTACTTGTTTGTTCATTTGCAATAAAATGGTGACAAATTATAATTCTATAGAACACATTATATGATAACTAAAACGTAGGTATATAGGTCTGATACAAGGTAGTTTAAAATAAATATTCTAGAATAGAAGAACAATAGAAGTCTACATCTTATGAAAGGTATATTGCAAATGAACATTATTTATGATTATTGTATACCAATTTGCACTATTTGCCTAGCTTGGTAGCTTTGAGTGTACAAATAAATGATACCAAATGTGGTTTTAGTAATTATTTATTTATGGGTTGCCATTCCGTTGCTCCTTTGTGTTGAGTTATTGATTAATCAATAAAATAAAATACAGAAATATTTATAGATTTAATTAGAGCTAGGGAAACAATGCAATCACATACAAACTTAACTAAAACTCCATTTGGTATAATTTTTCTCAAACTTATTTTAGTTCCTAATTTATATTAAATCCTATTTTATTACGAATTTATAGTCTTTAGATTATTTTATGTTTTCAAAAGTGCAATATATTGTAATATAGTCAATTTTGGACAAAATATTTACATTGAGATGTCCAAATTATATGTCGAAGTATTTCTATACGTAGATATATTGGTAGTATGCAATATTTTTACACAGCAACAAACAAAAATGTTCAGTGACATCGACTCTGTTGGATGGGTATCTTATTGGATAATAGACAAGTATATTTAAATAAAGACAAAGGCCATGTTACGATAATTTTCATTAACAATTGTAATAATAAAATTGGGTAAAAGTTGGAATGCTGGTATTGTCAGCAGTTTCCGACAATATACCAGTGAATTTCATGAAATTTTAAATCTAGTAAAAAGAAAACAGCGGCCTGATTCTGTTTACTATTTGTATACGCGTCTGTGGGTAAATTCTGACACGTTTGAAGGAGTGTTTGCACAGCGCTTTAGCTTTCACATGGGACTGATAATAATTGATATATCATTGTTGTCTTTATGCCGACGCGTAATCATAAACGTCGAGGCCGTAAATAGATAATGTACCACATATCACATGATAAAGTTCAGCGATGCCAAATAAAGATTCCGTCAGTGTATTGATGACACAGGTGCTGCGGCTACCCATTCTTTGTTCCGAGTTTTGCTTCACAAAGTGATTATCGAATAACTGTTTAAGTGATTAAATCATTCCAAGTAAGTCGTTAGATTATATTATAATATGTTATAGTACAAAAGGTACTTAGATATAATATTGTTTTGTGTCGCACTATTTTCATAGAATAAATTATTTTACACAGGTTTTCTTTTTGATTTCGTACCCATCATGCATGATGCTTGGCTATTGATTTTGAGGTTTGGTGGTTTGCACGGATATTAATAATATTAATAAATAATCTTTGATATTAACCAAATGTTTTAATGAAATGAAAGTAGCGCTAGAAATGATAATTAACATACTATATTTATAGTTTGCATGTTCAAAAATAAAACCAGAAATAGAATAATTTAAACATAGCAACACACTTAAGTTTTATTATAAAATTATATTATAGACAATATGGAGTAAGGCAACTTTCTATGTTAATTGATTAACCTCATTATAGTATCTTACGCGATTGGACGTAATAAATTATTTCAAATAATCAATGTAGAACGTGAAATGATATTAGCCGAGTCATAAAAGTATGACTAATTTCTTTTACATCTGATTTTTATCGTGTATTCGACTACCAGTGTTAATTTTTATACTGCAATGGTTCAACATTCGCGACGCCGACGGGTGGTGGCGTAATGTAGTGAAACTAAATGCACGGACGCGGACGGGGCTGGCCGGTGAATGGTCTATACTACACTTTCGTAATAGCTACGCTTGTTTATACTTTGCACAGTTGGCCATATACATTGTTGATTTTCACACGTAGGTACGTATGTGAATAGTGTTACCTATATTAGCTTCATTTAGTACCAATTACCGTGGTTAAGTTAGTGCAGTTTAAGTGACAAAAAATACGTGTAATAATTTTAAAGTGTTGCAAAAAGAAGTGCTAAGATATTGATTTCTAAAGTATAATGTTTGAACTATTTATTTAGGTAGTCCTACTCTAACTACAAAACGGCTTACTAAATGTAAAACATTCTCAATAATTTAATGATGCTGGCATAAACAAAACATATTCAACTGAACTAGTAATTTACAACATATGGGACGCTTGAAATCACGCATGCCAAAACTCTGTAGTGCCATCGGCTTATAATTCCCTTCAAACTATTACAGGAGCATATAATGGATCTAGAAAGTCGTATAGAAGTGCTAATGGAGGAGAATAAACAGCTACAGGAAGCTCTAGAAAATGAGCGGACGTTAGTGAAGATATTACGAGAGAAGATTGACAAATCGAATCGTCTTTATGACGAACATAAGGCTGAAGTGAATCATCTCAACTCTTTAGTCACTGAAATTCAACATGATTGCGTTGATATACAAAGGAAATACGACAAGTAAGTGTATGTGTGTTTCTTTATAAATGTAAAAAAGAGTACCTGTCTAAACAATTTTGTTTATTGTATCCTTTTTTTTAATAACTCTTTTTTGTAATCACTAAATAATAATTGTGTCGTACAATTTATTTTATTGTTTTAAAACACTTGAAAAGAATATTTTTTTTGGATATTAAAAAAAAACTTTATGTAAGAATTTTGTGACGTATATTCACACACGTATATTCTGTACTACTTGTACATCTGCAAGCACAAAAGATTACAGCTTCCAAGCTAAGCAGCGTACTTAATACAAAATTATTTCATAGCGTATAGGTAGGTAATAGCGAAGTACGTTTTTATTTAGGGAAAAATATCGGCACCTCAATTTGCTGCCATGTCGAGGTCATAGGCGCAATATTGTACGATCGAACTTCATTATACAATAAAGACGTTTGATCTTAATAGAAAGATAAAATATCTTCATGTCCATAAATTAGCTAAATGCGTATCTTAATCCACATATTGATTGTTTTCCGAGAGTTTTTCGTTTACCTACGTTCTTTTACCTATCTGATAAAGAAGATAAGAATAAAATTGTTAAACATTTGAAAAAAAACGCCAATATAGTCAGATGGTCCAAAAATATTTAAAAAATGTAACCTTGCTGAGTTTCTTGCCGGTTCTTCTCAGTTGAAGGCTGACTTCCGAACCGGTGGTAACTTCTGTAATTCGACCTTCATAAGTGCCCTTCTAGGGCCTAAACTGAATAAATGGTTTTGACTTTGACTTTGATATAGTAACCATTCATTTATCAAATTATCATAAACATATTTATCTTAACATATTGTTTATCTCTTTTAAATCAATATTATCTGACAAGATATCCGAAACAAACACATAACCCTCCTTTTTTGACTTCGCCAGCAAGGTGATAAGTTTGTGTATAGGTATGTTTAGATATTACTCAATCGTACGATTGATGAAACTTGACACATGGCTAGATCAAATCTTTGAATAATAACATGTTTGTCTACAGAGAGAAGCGTGAAAAAGACGAGGCTCTATTGCGGAACGCGCACATGTCTCAGACGATAGAGATGAGTCAATGCAACGTGCGGTATCAGGAGACTGAGATAGCCGACTTGAAGGCAAAGATTACGGAGTTCGAAGTGCTTATTGCACAGCATAAAGAGGTATAATATCTACTTAACTACTTCGTTATTTAAATATTATGTACTCATTTCAGAGACACGAATTTCTCTTTATCCAGCGCGCTTTCTTCAAAATATTTGCTGTCGCGAAATAAAGAGTTCTATACAATGTATATGTAGGGTAGGAGAATAATAATTAATTCGTTTGCACAAATTAACTATCTAAAGTGTCAAGGATAAATCAGTAGCGGAATAAAATATGTGCATTGTGCCACACCAGAGTCAAGACTGCCCTAACGGGCTATTTTGGGGGGGGGGGGGGGGGGGACCCTCGGCGATAGCTCTGTTTATTTTATACAAGTTGCAGAGTGAGAGAATCGACAGACACGATCGGTGACGAGACGTGTTGTTTACAAGATTCTTACTCGGCACGCAAGATGGCGCAGACGCCTTCATATATAAATGTATGATTTCAGAATCAAGCGGCCTGTATGGTTATAAAAGAAAATGAAGGAACACGGAAAGCGGAGATCGAGCAGCTGAAGACTAGAATAGACGAATTAGCAGAAAGCGAAAACACACTCAAAAAGACTATACAAGACTTAGAAACTGAAATCTGTGATAAAAATAAGGTAACTAATTTATACCCTCATTAAGTATAATGTGCCAAAATTTCAAAGCAACGAGCCTTTTGGAATGGTATGGAAATCGATCAAATTGAGATATTCTTGATTTGTAACTGTTTTTTTCCAGAAAATGAAAACATTAGACAATCGAATATCGGACATGAAGAAAACACTTCAGAGAGAACTGCAGAGTAGTAAATCAGATCTGTCCTCAGCCGAGGAACAAGATATCAGTAGGAGGTGAGTCATTTATTTAATGGTTATATTAGCCCTCCTAAGTTTTGTGTGGTTACAACCTTCGGTCGTTACCGTTCAAAAATCTCTTTACAGATATCTAAAACACGTGGTGCTAAGGTTCCTAACAGCCCGTGAACTTGAAGCTAGACAACTGACGCGAGCGCTATCAGTTCTCCTTCGGTTGTCTGCCCACGAGGAGGCGTTACTTCGAGCTGCATTACCACCTCGAACCGGCATAGCTGCCTGGTTTCCATCACTTAACACCTGACTCTATACACCCACTGTACTGTAGGTATTTGATAAAGCCTGGTATTGTGGCTTATGTGATTGTGCAAGACATTCCAATTTTGTTTTTTGTTTGTTTGTCTTTTGCCAATTGACACTACTAGATCTGCAGATCTGACTAATCCAACACCAGAATCTTGTCAGTTATGACGTCATTTGACAAATCGCCAGAATACGTGGGTTATGTTGTTTACGAAATCAATAGCATGATAAACCCTGTTATTAATGACTGTTCTGATAAATCGATACAAAAACTGTTCTAATTTTGAGTTTGAGTTATCCAAAAGTTACCGTTTATCTGGCCTTATTCATGTTCTTATAAAATTTCAGTTTATAAGAATAGCTGTAACAGCCGTTCCAAAAGTTTCACAATTAAAATGGGCTGTAATCATGATTCAATTAAGTAAATCAGTTTGGAGTATAATAAAATTAATTGCAGCAGTAACTGCAGTCCTTATTATTGTCGACCAATAAAGTATTTATTGCAATGCTCATAAAGTCGATAAACTAAGATTATTGTGCCTTTAATTCGTAAAGCTTGACGTATATTTTTAATTGTTTCAATTTCGTCTGGCATTTAGTTACGACCTTGTCAAATGTTTTCCAATACTATCTCAATGCAGTAAGTATCGTATTATGAATGAAAGAGTCTCGAGATTTTTCATATTGTTAGGAATCAGTCGAAGGATTTATTTGTCTTTATTTTATATAGAAAATATGTTTTGGTGCTGTACTTATTTATTTTGCCTACTATATATATTTATATTTTATTTGGACATTGATATTTTTTATTTCTGTTAACCAGATTATAGTTAAATCAATATTTTATGTGGTGCGTTGCTGTTTTTTCGGAACGATCTTTACGTCATATTAAGATGATCCTGTGAGTGGAGGATTCATATAAGTACTCAAAAAAATATGAATGAGTATAAAGTTGTCGCTTTCAGAAACATTCCTTAATATATGAGTATTAACTAAACTAGGGAACGATAGTTTAAGTTTGTACGTCGTATTTGCCCCGAATAAAAAGCTGTATTATGCGTAATTTCTAAGGTAATCGTAATGTATTTTTGAACAGCATTATTGTAATTTATACAAAATGATAGTTTTTTTTTAAATAAAAATTGCCTTAATAGTTGCTAGTCATTACGTGAAGTGAGTTGTGTAAACGTACATAAAATAGTTTTGTGTTAAGACGTGTCATGATTGTAGTCTTGTCAATTATCGGCCTCACTTATAAAACGGCTATTCAACTAACATACTATTTAAATAGTCACATAAATAACGTGACATTGGTTGACTGGAAGATAATTGATAAATTTGTGATAACTTAAACAGTGTTTTATTTAAATAACGTTTTATGAGTAATGGTGTATTTCTTTTAATAATTACACAAAAAATATAAATATAAAATGATTTAACGTCTCGTGCATGTGTGATTGAAAAAAGTATTAATACCTTAATTTATAAGTACACGCCGTAGATCTAGAAAATAAGGTCTATGGTACACGCTTTAAAATATCACATCATACTGAGAACATTGAATCTCAGTATACAATTAAAACACTGCCCGTTTGATAATATATGTATCACTGTTTATAAGATTGAGTTGTATATATCTATTATGAAAAGAACATTGCAGATAATCGGAGTTAAAACTACAAAAAAGTACATAACGATTGTGAAGAAAACGTATTTCCTCCAGTCTACACTTGTATACATTTACAGCAACAAAACATTGTAATCCGTGTAGGTTATGTTAATATCATGTATTTACGCAAAGATCTGTCTAAACTTGTATATTGAGTCTAGTCTTAGTCATTACTTATTTGTAAAAAGTTAAGGTATTATTATTTACATTTAAAGTTTAGTTGCTTGCGCTCAGTATCAATTTATTTTTATAAAGTAGATTATATTGTTTAATTATTTTGAGTGCTAAGTGAGACGAAACGAATAAATAATGTAAAAAGTCTTATGTCATTTTGTTATGAAAAATATTTCTTTGCCATTTATTTTTGTGTTGTTATTTGAGAAAATTTAGAATAAAGTTATGAAAAATTATAAATCGTTTCTCTTTGAAAGGTCTGAACCAATTTTACACAACAAAAAGTTAAATAAAAATCATCTACAAACGCCTTAAAAGCTCCGACTAAACATGACTATCGCATACGTGTTTTCCTTTTGACCCTTTATTGGATTATATTGTCGTTGCATTGCCTCAAAAGACACAAAGATAAGTAGGTAGGTTACCAGGACCACGAGAAGTCTGTATTAGATTAGAATGGTCAACATTTCCTCCACACTACACGTGATATTTGGACAGACATTGGCAGAGTGCAAAGCGGGTGGAGGGGGTAGCCTAAACGATCACAGAGCTCGCTACGGCTAAAATTGTCATTTTTGTCGCTGACTTGAGCTGTCAAATCCATATTGCAGTAAACATTTTCTAATCGTTTTTGAGATAAAAATATGGTCCTGGTAAGATGTGTTGTTGTGAATTGTAATAACACCAAGAAGAATAGCGACTGTAAATTTTACCAATTTCCAAGACCATTGTGGAAACGAGACCAAAGAAATAAGTGGATATTTGCCGTAAGAAAAAAAAAAGTAAGTTACTTAACCTCTCATTTCTCACTGAAAACAACAATTTTAATATTATTGGCAATAATGTTACTGACTACTATTGTCCAAAATTGTGTAATATAGTAAAATAACACAAGATTTCATTAATATTTTTCACAATATTTACTTACAATTCTTGTTTGACAGCGGTGACAATATTGTCCATAATGGCCGCCTGTCACGTGGCGCTGTCGTCGCGCTCGGTCCCAATTGTGCAATTAATTGTTTCTGTACAATAGGGATGTTGCCTATATTCAATAATAGTAGATTGTTATACAAGGAGCTAAAATGACCCATTATATACGAGGTAGTTTTACTTCCGAGCTTTAGCGAGGGAGTAAATAGAAACCGAGTTTTCACTACGATTGCGAGAAAATAAAACAATCCAATACAATATGAAATATGTAGTTTATAATGTCTTTTTTTTTGTTTCTTCTGTAGCCGCAACACATGGCATGCATTCTACCAGAGATCGCCGATTTAACTTCCATTTTCAAAATTTAAATAAAGTTATTTTTTTTATGAAACAGTAATAAGTCGAGTCTTTATTCATGATTATTCTACTTATGACTAAAGACTTTTTCGTTTTTGTAGGCTCATTGTCATTTGACACACAAAAATTAAAAAAAAAAACTATTTCCCCTAGAGGAAGAATTGCTATTTTTTCTTCGCTCTGGTACGCCACAATGACGGTCTTTTTGAGCAAGAGTGAAAAAAATATTTAACACTAACCAGTGTATAAAACACCTAAAAAATACTCGTAAATAACGAACACCTTAAATTTCAATCGTTTTATGATTTTAATTACCTACCAATTTAACAACAAAAAGTAGATCATTTGATGGTGTATATTAATGACGTCACAAGCAAGTATTGCAAGTATTTCCCTATTGTTGAGTGTACCTAAAGTGATCAAAGGAAGGAAAGGTAGATAAATAAAAGTACGTATTGACATTTCAATTGTTTATGTATTTATTTATTTACAACTTACATAATAATTTTGTTGAGTTATTTGCAAAGGCTTACTAGGTTCTACACTAGAGTGCGGATTTCGTTACAAGGCACAACAATTTAAAATATAATGTTTCAAATTGTATCATTGCCGTGATTTGGATACTTGATTGAACAGATAACATTTTATTTTTGTGGAACCTTAACATTATAGTGCCTAAATCAAACAAAACTTAGGAACTCAACACGTTAGACAAATCAAGTAAACACCTTATTTGACTAGATGGTGGAATGTTATCTAAATTTATCTATTACTATCTATAATTTTAAGATACTTTACTATTTTCTTCAACATGTGTTCGATCGAAATCAATGGAATATTATGTATTATTTTCAATATTTAGTTGAAACGTATTCCCATATACGTATACTTATATACAAATTGTTCTAAACAATACCTATGGTAGGTAATAATATTATAGTTTTTATAAAGCTTTATGATTCATTGGCAATGAGAAAGGGAGATAGGTAAGATAAAATAAATAATTTTTCCTTAAATTTTATTACAATAACTTAGCATTATTAGCACTTGTGTCATGCCATATATTTTATGGTAAGTACCACTGGTGCCTTATTTAAAAAAAAACAAGCTCAAATAAGACACGTAAAATAGAAGCGTGAAAACCGTCAAACCTTTATCTATTATTACCTACGCCCTTCCTACATCTAAATAATAATTAATTACTTATTGACTTGCATACATACATACGATTGATTTTAAATAACAATACATCACAACGTTTTATCTCGTACACTATTACACACACTTTTACAAAGTGGGGCAACCCTTTTTACAAGATTTTATTTAACTTCACACGTAATTTACAAAATCACACTTGCCTTCCACCGATTTTCTTAATCAGTTTCATTCTGAACATAATTTTATTGCAATTTAGATAACTACAAAACTGCATAAATGTAGCATAATAATATGATCATTTTAAATGTTGTCTCGTATGTTTTTGCTAATGAATAATAATTTATAACGATCTTTTCATAAAATACTTACGTAGATGTAGCGAATTCCTCATTACATTGACTGTTCTTAAAATCCAGTCTAAACCTGCACCCCGCACGGTTATTAAATTAACCATTTATTTTTGTTTATTTTTACTCTACCTACATAAGTAGGTAGGTATTATGGAACCGATACATCCGTAACAAAAACATTGCGTGTAGTAAATGTACTTTACAAACTGTAATTTTGACAATTACATCTCATATAGGCCAACGATCCACATCATTGGCTTGAGCTTTATAAATGTAAACATAATACTTAAACTGTGTTTATAAATGATTGACAAACAATTTTACTAAGGCCTGATTTTTCAATGGCTAGATAAGATATATCCGGCTGTTAATTTGAAATTAGAACAGTTTTTGTATGGACTTATCAGACAAACAGCTTATCCGACGTTTATCCAGTGATTGAAAAATCGGCCCAAAGACCGTTAGTCTTTTTAAATCAAATTAAATGTAACGTTAATGTCCGCTCGGCGGCGCTTATAGTTTCACTTTACCGTTGCAGATGTCGTTGAAGAGTTGTGAAGTGATCGGTACGAATTCAGCGTTGGATCTGAAGTAGAGTGGCTCCTTGATGACGTCAGGGTCGAAGCCCTCCTTCTGGTACTGTAGCTTCTTGAGTTTGAATGTGCCTAGAGATGGTAAATTATTTTTCGAAATTAAATCAAAGTTATACCAAAGTAAATAGGTGTCTACTGAAATGGTTGAATTAAGTCATATTTTAATAGTAAGCTGATGATAACTTAGTGATAACCATAGACAATACACTGAGCGTTCCGTATTCAGTTGTGCAGTGAATATAAAGTGAATGTGCGGCCAGTAGTTGTCTCCTTCTAGATTTCTTATTTGTCCGCGGCAAAATAGGATTGTGTCCTAAAAAAATCAATTTAGTCCGTCAGTTAGATTACCAAAAAATATTGGACACGTATTTTTTATTTTGTTCCGTAAACGAAAAATGACGAGGATACAGTGCGTTGAAGTTTCGCGTGACGTCACACCGTGGTACAAATTTTACAACGAAGTGACTTCACAAGCCCCCACTCCTATACTTTGATGCGCTATAACTTTGTATATTTTTATTGATTTGATAAAGTAAAAAATACGTGTCCAATATTTTTTGATAATCTCACCGACGGACTAATTAGAATTCATTTTTATTGACCCAGGACACTACCCTATTATTTAACTGGGAGCACTGCACCTTTGAAAAGACAACTGCAAAGAGAAGTATTGACCGCACAATCGCTTTGTAACTTTTTAGAGAGTAGTCACGTTGTTTGGATAATTCTTTGTCTATGGAAATGGTCGAGGGTTGGAAATTCGAATCTTACTGGATCAGTTTTCATCGAAAGCAATTATAAAATGCTAGTAGAGCTATCTAGATGTTGAAAATCTGTAATCAAGCATCCACTTTGTGTTTTTACCGCATTTGACAACATCGTGGACAAATACACTATAAAACTACTGACCAGTGATCTCAATATCGTTCATGATACGTAGGAACAGCGGCCTGGCGTAAGAAGGTAGCGAGTCGTCCAAGTCTTTCGCCAGCTTCCTCAGGTCAAGAGAGTTGGTGGGGTCCGCGATGGCGGCCATGCCGGCGCGACCCTCCGTATGTGGGATCTGGAAGTTTAGGATACCATATTATATATTGGTGTAGCTTTTGGGGATTAAACTGTAGCGGTAACTATTTTATTTTGTGCTAACAATAAACAAGTGGTGACGCATATTTTAAAAAAGTAGTACTTTTTATTTCATAAGTTGACTGTACCCAGCACTTCTTGGATGATGTGATAAAATTTGGCAGAAGGTCCAAAAGTAACCCTGTCTGTATATAGGATAATTCTTCTGAAAACCACTTAACGGCTGCATCGACTTTGATAAAAAAAATGTGTTTGAATGGTATCTTTATGGTTTAGATTAACATTTGGACACGGTATACTTTTGTAGGTATTTGGGTCAGCTAGTATATGAACATATATATTACAAGTTAATACTACTTATATAACAACAACAGAGCCTTAAAAAGGTAGCAACATAAACTTACCGAGACACCATAAACAACGCACGGCTTCTGTGCGAGCGAGGGGCTCATGGCGTCCTCCACCTCGGCGGTGGCGACGTTCTCCCCCTTCCACTTGTATGTGTCGCCGGTGCGGTCGCGGAAGTACAGGTAGCCGAGCTCGTCCGCCACCAGCAGGTCGCCGCTCACGAACGCCGCGTCGCCACTACTGAACACGTCGCGGACCAACTTCTTGCTGCTGTCCTTCTGCAATATATAAATGATTTTTTTTAAATTTATTTAGAGGCTTGAGTTACAAGACTTTCAATTTTTTTTTATATTTACCACAAGTGACAACAAGGCTGGCCTGTCACCTGATGGTATGTGACTACCGTCGCCTATAGACATTAGCATTAGGATTTCCAATGTGTTGCACAACTTATTACAAGCCTTCAGGGAAAACTGGCTCTCAAGTGCAACGAAAGCTCAAGTTGATTTGTTTTTTATTTGACGCTTAATCTTAAGCGTCAGATAAAAAAAGCTTATTAATCTTATGTGTGTGTTATATGAAAGTTTAATTTATTTACCTTGTCCACATATCCATAGTATTCCCTCGATGCATTGCCCTGAGCAATAAGACCAATGAACATGCCAGGCTCATCTGTAAACAATTAATATTACAATATCAATTGAAAACCTTTTGGTGGTAGAAATACCGCATGTATCACACAAAATAAGTCAGATTGTGACAGGCGAAATTCACGTTTATGACCAAATCTGACATCGCAATAAACTGCTATTCCAAAAGTTATTTCTTGCTGCGTTAAAATGTGTAAAAAACGCTGTCCCATGTGTTTGCGACTTCAGCGATTAAGTGATATGACAACATATCTAGAATTACATTTTTACAAGAAACTTTCGAATAACTTCATGCAAATATAATTTCACTTCTAATTATCGCTTTAGTTCGTCATATTTTTACAAAACACTATAATATAAGCCATAATTCACAGCTTTAATAACATGGCGGCGCGGGCGGTTCGTCCACATTATTCTTATCTTACGTGAAGATGCGCAAGAGTGCATTTATTTACGGGATTCCGTCCTATTCTACGTTTTTTGCGAATACTATATTTGAAGTTTTCTTCATTTGTTTAGACATTTTAATTTGTCTTAAAGACTGATTCTGATACTGAGAGAATTTAATTTAACTTTAGTTAGGTGTCTAGTAAAGCTGTTGAAGGCGTTGTAATTTGCTATAAATAAGTAACAGTACATAATATGGTGCTCAGTAGTACTCACTCGGCTGGCACCTCATGCAGTATCCATTAGGGCCTCGTACCAAGTTGCCTTGTTCATCTGCCTTCACCAAAGCGATAGGGTGAAGGGCTGTCGGCACTAGCTTCGGAAGGAATCCAACCGCACCCACTGTGTTGTCTACGTTTACTGAAAATTTTATTACATTTTTATTATTTTAAATGAAAGGTATAATGCAGTGCAGTTGCTAATCGTACCAATTACGAGGTAGCTAAAAAAAGGAAAACTGTTAGTTGTATGGTTTTTTTGTTGCTATTTGGTTAGCGTAGAATGGCGCGCATAAATAAAATATTATTCTTTCTTTCTTTCAAAAATTATATTAAATTTATTTTATTGGTTTTCTTTTAACGTTTTAGTACGTGTTTCTGAAGTAAAAGCTTACATCGTTTAGAATCAAATCTATTATTCTTATCCCGGGAAAAGATAAGATCCCACGGGAACGCGGGTGAAACAGCGGCGGACAGCTAGTTAATAATAAAAATACATAGGTATAACAGAACTATGTAGGTACCTACATACATACATACACTGTTAATTAAAATCATGTTTACGAGTACATGACTAAAAACTAAAAAATATTTTTTGTAGATAATTATTACCTAAACGAAACCTATAGTAAAAAATATATTATTTCATAAAAGAATTGGTTGTGAAACACCTATCTTTATCCAACTTATTTCCAGCTATAACAAAAAAACCAATGATAAGGATGTATTTAGGTATTTTAGAGTTTTAAGCATGTCAACTAAGTTATGATAATGTAGGTACTTACTTATATTGGCGTTGCCCTCTGTTGCGCCATAAATTTCATTTATCTGGGGCACTTTGAACCTAAACAACAAACATTTATTTATTGAACAAAGAAAACAAAGTTAGTAAAATACTATAGGAATTTTGTACATGTTTATTTTGAAGTCAAATACTTAGGAAGGTAGTTAGTTAGTAGTAGTATACTTTAAGGCGATGATAGCTCAGTGGTAAGTGACGTCGGATACCGCGGCGAAGGTCGTGGGTTCGAATCCTTACAATGAGCTTGAGCTTTCGGTGAAGGAAAACATCGTGAGGAAACCACAGCACGGTGGTAGGGTACTTAGTAGTACTCGACTGGCTGGCTACCACCCTCAAGTTGAAAATCTGTCGCCAAGCACCTGTTGGTGTGTTCCGGCAATTGCACTTGAGAGCCAGTTCGCCTTAATAAGGTGTACAACACATTAGCAATCCCCTGGTATTGCCAATGTCTATAGGCGACGGTTGTCACTTACCATCAGGTGACCCGCCTGCCTCGTTGTCACTAGTGACATAAAAAAAAAAAAAAAAAAAAAAAAAAGGTATTGTAGATATTATATTTATATTATATATCAGTTACCGGTTTGAACCCTACAATGTGCAAGATTGACACTCGGTGGATGAAAACATCGTAGAGATACCAATGTATAGAGTAGGTACTTTGTAGGTTACCTGGCTGGCTAAATATTACCCTCAGGTTGAAAATCTACACAGCTATTGCTTGCCGCCTTCAGCCAAATCATCTCATAGCATGAGATTTTTGTCAAATAATGTTTCTTAATAAAAAAAAAATATTTTATTTTAATACAGTCTTTTTACAGTTTTAACGACAGACATAATTATGTGTTACTAAATAGAAATAATTAGGTAGATATAGGTCATCCTTTTAATCCTGATTATGCACCTAGATTTAAACTATTAAGGCTTGTCAAAAAAGCTTTTTTGACACAAAAATCGACGATATGTTATCAATATGTCGATGGATAACATTTTCAGGGGGCGGACGGAGAGGTCATTTCTCTTCAAAAGCTCGATCGTAGATATAAAGATTACCATTTTATCAGTTCAACTATATGTACCTATAATATAGATAACGTAAAATGCGTTGTGTATAACTATATAGGTACGATGACAGTGAAGGATGAAACTTGTATGCGGGGCCAGGTTTAATATAGCATATTGGGCGATTTTTTGCCCACTACTAAAAATCATAAATATTTTAAAATTTGATATACCCTTGGACCGACGACCTACTGAGGGTCGCGGGATCAGTCGATGTAAAAAACTTTAGGGGAGGCCATGTCTAGACTACTAGTGGACGTCTTTCGGCTGAGATGATGATGATGAATATTTAATAAATTTAATTCTCCTCGTAACTTTAAAAACCTTTCTCATAAATATAAAAACCAATAGTTCCTAAAAATCAATACCTAGGCACTACCAAAACTGCTATAGTATGATTACACTTAAAAACCAGGTAACTTAATCAACGAGTACCAACGCATAATTTTACACTGAAAATTTAGAAAATATATTTTTTAACAAATTGTTAAAGTTTACAGGCCGCATTTTCTCCACGAAAATTTAAAGTGTAGAACAGTATATGTTTCATGTACCTGTCGACGATCTGTTGCCAGATGGCGGGTCGCATGCCGTTCCCGACCATGATGCGCACGCGGTGCTGCGCGTCCGAGTCGCGCGCCGGCTGCGCTAGCAGGTAGCGGCACATCTCACCGATGTATTGCGCCACCTAAACACACACGTACAATATGGAAATATTTAATTTAATACCTACTCTATAACGAGACGTGGAATGAAAGAAAAATGTTTAGTACGAATTTAAATAAAACAATTATTTTATTTTATTTCAAATTGCTTATACTATATTGCATAAATCGGGTGAAGCAATAAAAGCTTGCAATGTGTGCACATAAAGATAATTTTAATATACGTATTTAAAAAATCATGTCACATTGTTTGTTCGCGATAAATTCCTAAACTAATGAATTTATTGTACACTAGCTGTCCCGGCAGACCTTGTTCTGCCCTATTTCTCTAAAACGCGTCTTTGTTTTGTTTCGATTGACGTCAAATGTTTGACAGCTGGGTGTTTGTATGGGAAAAAGAAAAGGGCTGTTTTTAGGGTTTTCCCGGCATTTATTCGAATTTTTCTCGCCGTAAATACCATCCTTGGACTTCAACGAACATTTAAAAAAAAGAATTGGCCAAATTGGTCCAGGCGTTGTTGAGTTATGCGCTTACCAACACATTTTGCGATTCATTTTTATATTATAGATAATTGAATTTTGCGCACTGTGTGCATTTTAATCCAACTTGAGAAGGATATTTTTTATCCCATGAAAAGAAAAGATCCCTCGGGAACGCAGGTGAAACCGCAGAGGACAGCTAGTAATAACGTAAACACATTTGCTCTTATTTAGGATTACGGGTACTCATAACTTGCTTTAGTAATCAAAAATCCCTCCGTACCGTACAATCATATTTGATGCAGTCAGTCCAGTAGTTGGACGCGGAGAATTTGGATCGCAGAACTGAGGGTATGCCGTCAATGAGGGCGGCGCCTGTGCCTACCAGTCCGCCCGCCGTGTGGTACAGCGGCAGAGCGTTGTACATGCGATCCGACGATCGCAAGCCCAGCATGTGGACTGTTGCTACCATTATTAAGAGGTACCTGGAAGAAAGGAAACATAGATTGGAACATAAAATAAAGTATCCAGAAGAAAGAAGAAATATCTGGTCATACAGGGCTATTAACTCACTTAGAATTTGGCAGTACAGCAGCCTTAGGCATGCCGGTGGTTCCAGAAGTGTAAATGTATAGCAGAGTGTCTTTATATCCAGGCTTCTCAGCAACAATGGGGTATTCAGGAGGGTGCTTGTCCATTTCAGCACCGAGGTCGATCACGCCCGGGGTGCACTGCCCATACAGCTGGAAAAGCTTCAGGTCTTCTGGCAGCTGGCTACGTACTTCTTCAATAGCTGCATAAAATATGTTTTGCGAGTTTTTTTATACTTAATTAAATAAAAGATCTGACTAAACGAAGAGAAATGTAGCAAAACTAAATATGTGGTTAGCATTTTTAATCAACGATTCATTGAAAACTAAAAAAAAAGTATCAAGACACTTACCATCAGCAAGAAGCTCAGAAAACACAATTGCTTTGGCTTTAGCAACTTGTATGCAATGCAGCAGGGGTTTATGACGCAGGTTGCTATTGATCAGGGCAGATACAGCGCCCACTTTCGCGCAGCCCAGCCAGGTCCACACATACTCCCCACAGTTGGGCATAAACACGCATACTACGTCTCCGCGCTTCAAGCCTACGTGGTCCTGCATCACTCGCGCCACTTGATTTGACTTATCCGCCATCTGAAAAATCAGCAGTTTTATTTTGTTGGCAATAGAATAGTCGTCCATTATCTTCATCACAGTTTTTTTCAATTACAGTTTTTGTGTCAATGTCTTTCTAACTAAACTAAACCTTAAAATTATTGATAAAAGTGGAAGTTGAAGGCAATAAAATTCAGTCCTGGCGTTAAATACGCTGAATCTGGCCCTGGTGTTCATTACCGTTCAACATTTTATGGGCGTGCGTGCGTCAACGATCACGTTCTCGTTTAGATAATATTTTTTTCAATAGATTTTACATTTAATGTAAGTATTGTAAATGTCATATTCAATGTGAGGACAATAAATACATACAGTATTGTAAAAAAACGAAAGAAGATTAGCATTAATTATATTTAGGGTTTTTAGGGTTCCTTACCCAAAGGGTAAAAACGGGACCCTATAACTAAGACTTCGCTGTCTGTCACCAGGCTGTTTCTCAAGAACCGCGATAGCTAAACAGTTGAAATTTTCACAAATTATGTATTTCTGTTGCCGCTATAACAAAAAATACAAAAAACAATATAAAATAAATATTTAAGGGGGGCTCCCATACAACAAACGCGTTTTTTTTGCCCTTTTTTGCTCGATAGAAATAATGGCAACAGATAGGCACTTTAAATATTTGCAAAATACTCAGTTGTATTTTTACTTTAATAATAAATAATAAAATTAAAATAAAATAAATATTTAAGGGCTCCCATACAACAAATGTGATTTTTTTGCCGTTTTTACGGAACCCTTCGTGCGCGAGTCCGTCTCGTACTCGGCCGGTTTTTTAGGGTTCCGTACTTCGCTGTCTGTCCGTCCGTCTGTCCGTCTGTCTGTCTGTCTCCAGGCTGTATCTCAAGAACCGCGATAGCTAGACAGTTGAAATTTTCACAAATTATGTATTTGTGTTGCCGCTATAACAACAAATACTAAAAACAAAATAAAATAAATATATAAGGGGGACTCCCATACAACAAACGCGATTTTTTTGCCGTTTTTACGGAACCCTTCGTGCGCGAGTCCGACTAGCAGTTGGCCACATACATTATGGAATGAAGTAATTTAATTGATGATTTATTGAAACCAATTACACAAAAGACATATGGAATATTAATTTGCTCTCGGATGTTACCATGGTTGTTGTTTTGTAATCGTACTGGCAGACTTCTATTTTTTTTATGTAATATGGGGCAAGAGAGCATGTGGGTCACCTGATGTTAAGTGATCTCCACCGCCCATGCATACCCGCAACACCCAAGGGATCACAGGTATGTTGCCGGCCTTTTAAATACCTACTTATTAGGTAAGGAAAATTATGTAACACTAGCTGTCCCCCGCGGTTTCATTCGCGTTCCCGTGGGAACTTATGTTTTCCCGGGATAAAAATATAACCTAGTGTTTAGGGATAATGTAGCATTCTAATGGTGAATGAATTTAAGAAATCGGTCCAGTATTTGTTGAGTTTATTCGTTACAAACATACAAAAATACAAATCTTTCCTCTTTATAATATTATACACGGTGTCCCAAAAATAACACGCCAGACTCGAGCTAGATTGGCTTCAGGTCTATCAGATAACATCAACATGACCTTAGTCAAAGTTTTCTGGTTTTCGAGATATTGCCATTTAAAAAAAATACACTGTTTTTGGCCTTTTTTTTCGCCTGTTTTAGCTATAAATAACTTCTAACTTATAGTTATTTTTCCTAGTTGGTTGAGACAATCAAGTAATCATTTCATTTGAAACTAGTACACTATGCTCAAAAAATAACTAAGTTGTTTCATTTTAAGTCAATGCGTAAACTTTAACTAACGTTTACTAATTACTGTGAAAAAAAAATGTACTGGACTGAATCAGCAAAATGATCTTAAAATCTAGCCTAAGTATTTAATGTTTTTTTTTTCAAAAATGGCGTGTTAGTTATGGGACACTCTGTATATTAGTATTAGTGTAGATCATATTATATGTTTCATAGTTAAAATAATATTAACATACATTTACTACTTACAAAAAAAAGGTACAAAATTAAACAAAAACCATAAGTAACATAAAATTATATTGTTGCATTTTCTTTTACCCAATTCAAAAAATAGTATTCGATCTTTTGAACTATAAGCCTGAAATTACAGTCCTTGATCGTTAGGGATGGTCACATACAAACAAACGGACATGACTCAAATTGTAAGGGTTTCTTGTTACCTTTAAAAAGGACTTTCAAAGAAGGTAGGTAGGTAACCACCATTACTGGAAAGATTTGAAAAATAAAATGATGACGTCACATAAGTAACTTAGTGCTGTCATCTTACTTATAAGATTTTAGCTTCGGATAATAGATAACTGAGTTATAATTCGTTTAATATAAGTCATTAAAAAAAAAACACGCTTGACGTTGAATTTAGTAGTGTTATGTAATTTATTCATTTAGTCAGGTCAGTCACCCACCACTCCCACCAGGTAGGTACCACGGCAGGCAAGTAGCATATTGACGTTTGTCAATCGAAATATGGGAAATCAAATCCCGTTAGGTATTTTTTATTGTTCGTTTGTTTATCACACGTACTTGTAACGTTCTTCATATTCTGATCTTTTTTTACACCTTTAAACTTGTGGCCAAGTTGTCCCCCGCGGTTTCGACCGCGTTCCCCGTATTATACCTACTGGGATTTACCTATATTTTAAGGGTAGCTCCACAATTCACACTCCAGATCGTTTTTCATAGACCTAATATTAATAATAAGCAAATAAATACCTACTTTAATTGCATGTATATACAAATTACAATTGTTAGGTAGTTGTTTATTTTGAGACAGGCATAAGTATTTCCTTGTCAAACCTAGTTGTGACAATTAAAGGAGGTAGACCCATAGGTATTGTATGGAAGGCAAGTCTAATAAATGACCTATCAAGAAGTAAGTAGTTGTTGATTAGGAGAATCAACAAAAACTACAGTATAACTGTGGTATCACGCTCACTAGCGACAAGATGCTATCATTACTCTAATACTTAGGTACCCGTTAGTACAAAATACACTTAAAAGGATAAACAAGTGCCTCCATACATACAACGCGTTTATTTTCAGTGATAAGGCGGTTTGAGATTTGTTTCAATGTCTCTACTTACTGCGATACGTTCAGAAATATGAGTAACAAAACAACGCGTTCACATTTTATCTTGTTACTTTGTTACGAGAGATGTTAAAAAAGACTTTAAGGAAATATGTATGTAGTAAGTGGGTATGCCCGAGTTCTCCCTTCGATATCTGTCATAGGTAGGTACAGGTACATTGAAGAAAGGAATACAAATGTTTTACTGATAGCAAAATCAATCGAATACCTGCTTGAAAGTCCACGTGCGGTCTCCAACGACGATGAAGCAAGGCGCGTCTGGGTGCTTCAGGGCGCGTCGTGTGAACAGCTCGGCCACGGTGGCGTCCTGCCGTCCCCACCGCTTCGACCTGATCATGCCATTCGCGTACCGCCATAGGAACCTGGGAAATAAATACTTTGGTAATCCTTTGTTCATGTTTGACCAAAGTATTGAGGTTTGCCGTATCACTACGATTTTGTAACCTCCTTTATTGTTTACAATATTTTTTTGAGGAATACTCAAGGCACAATTCTCAGATAAATATTCGGTATGTATATACTTATGACAAATCATCACAAATAATACGAATCAGTGGAAATACCTTATGTAGTCAGAAATTTGCAAGAAGATCCTCGAACAAGTTAAAAAAAACTATCTACAATCGAACCGTATAATGGTGACACGTGTTTTAAAACAAGTTTTTCCCAATAAGTCATGTCAGTAGGACTACTATATTTCATCGATTAACACATGGTTCTATGATCAAATATTTATAAGTGAAATATCACAGGTTCGCTGTGACCGACAGCAGCTGCCGAGACCTTCAGGGTCGGTTCAAACAAAACTATATATACATATTACGACATTTACGACTAAAAAATATAGCCCATGTTAGACAATGATATTATAGATTTCCATTGGTGAAAGAATTTATTCGGAATAATCGGTTCAGTAGTTTTTCATCTTTATAATCCCACTATGTAGGTATCCTACTAATATTATAAATGTGAAAGTTTAGATGGATGGAGGGATGGATGTATGTTTGTTTTGACGGGCCGGTTGGCGTGGTTGGTTAACACTCTGCCTATCACGTCGCAGGTCGTGGGTTCGATTCCCATCCAGGACAGACATTTGTGTGCATGAACATGTCTGTTTGTCCTGAGTCTGGGTGTATTTATCTATTTAAGTATGTATTTACAAAAAAAAAGTAGTATATGTAGTATATCAGTTATTTGGTTTCCATATTACAAGCTCTGCTTAGTTTAGGATCGATAGCCGTGTGTGAAAAAATGTCCTAGGATATTTATTTATTTATTTACTCATTTACGCCAGAACGGCTGAATGTATCTGGATGAAATTTGGCATAGATATAGATTATAGTCTGGAATAGCACATAGGCTACTTTTTATCCGGGAAAAGATAAGATCCCTCGGGAACGCGGGTGAAACCGCGTGGCGGAAAGCTAGTAATATTATAAATGTGAAAGTTTGGATGGCTGTTTGTTATTCTTTCACACAAAAACGGCTAAGCGGATTTTGATGAAACATAGCTAGGTCATTTCCTCAAAGTCAAAACCATTTATTCAGTTTAGGCCCTAGAAGGGCACTTATGAAGGTCGAATTACAGAAGTTACCACCGGCTCGGAAGTCAGCCTTCAACTGAGAAGAGCCGGCAAGAAACTCAGCAAGGTTACATTTTTTAAATATTTTTGGACCATCTGACTCTCGTCATCAGAATATTGGCTTTTTTTTTCAAATGTTTAACAATTTTATTCTTAAACTAATACAAAAATACATAAAAAATCCTGGAATAACACGTAGGATACTTTTAATCCCGGGAAAGGATAAGATCCCTCGGGAACGCGGGTGAAACCGCTGGGGACAGCTAGTTATAGTAGGTATAGATTATTTATTAGGTAGGTAGGCATTATCTTAACGTGGAAAAATGTTCGAGCATGCGCGAGCCAATCTATAACGCTTTTCATTAGTGTATAAACGTTTTACAGGCGGATAGGTTTTTAAATGCCAATATCAAAATAAGTCTAGAAAGGCAATCAATAAACTTGCGATGGTTTGTTTGTGATAACGTTTAGTAATTAGGCGGTTAGCTTATTTATAATTCAGAATAAACAATATGGTTTTTAGTAAATACAAAATATTAACGCAGTTTGTTTAGAATCTGATCATGATTTTGCGATGAAAATGAAACTAGTTTTTATTATGATTTAAGAATATGTAGGTACGAATGTTATGTTTGCTTCATGCATGATTATGTCTAGCGTACATTACGTTACTAATATTATAAATACGAAAATTACTGTAAAACGGTGGTAGAAAACACCAGACGCATATTCAATTAATACAAAACTCAAATGAAGCGTGAATGTCGGCATCGAATGGTATACCAGAACTACTCAGCTATGTAGCGAGCGATGCTATAATATATGTAGGTACTTATTGAATGTAACAATTGCAGATATTTTCAAGTGGATCATAAGCCAGCTTTCTGACAAAACAGCGGTGATAAACTTTCAAATAATGTGGGTAGGTACAATAAAACCCGGAAAATTATCAAAAAGTCTGATATCTACAAATGGAAGTACACAAACATATTTAAAGTCATTCTTAGGAAACTAATTAAGTAACTTAAAAAAAATAGGATAAGTCTAATTTATAGTCTACAGTCTTCGATCATATATTCTAATTTTAAACGGGACGTAGGTACTTAATCTACTTTTACTAGCTAATATCAACAATTTTACAGTTGCAATGGGTTATCAAGATACGTCCTGTCTCGTCGTTTAAAAATGATCAAAAAAACATAGAATACCTACGTATTATAAATTTACACATAACATATTACTCAAAAAATCTATTCATTATAAGAGTTTGCGGTATATAACTTACCGCAAACATTATTACTAAACATTGCTATCTAAACATTATTACCACATCGACTTATTTCATGAAAAAAATATATACATAGTGTTAGTTATCTAAACTAATATTATAAAGAGGAAAGATTAGACTTTTTGTTTGTTTGTTTGTTACGATTTAACTCAAAACTACTCGACCAATTTTAAAAATTCTTTCACGATTAGAAAGCTACGTTATCCCTGAGTAACATACATATTTTTATCCCGGGAAAAGATAAGATCCCTCGGGAACGCGAGTGAAACCGCGGAGGACAGCTAGTAATTTATAATAACAATAACTATGAATATAACTATATACGGCTCCAAAAATAAAACTCCATAGATATGGAGTTTTCTTCAAATGCTTGGCAAAATTCGAGTTATAGATACTTATCTACGTCAACTGCGGACAAAAATTCATCAAGATATATGTAGGATTTGTGTATGGCTAACTAACCACCTTTTGATACAAATTCATGTCACGTATCCGGAGTTTAGTCCTACGCAGGTTTGAACAAATGAATGATCTATGATGAGGCTATTATTGTTTGTTTTAATGTCTTGATCAAACATTAGACAATAATATGTATCTATGCACACAAGCACACATATGGTTCGATAAGAAGCTTAGTAGCTTCGTTTTCATATTTATAGTTCATCCACAAGAGGAAATGTTTGCTAATGTAATTCTAGAGTGAGAAGCCATACGCAGTATACAGCAATGCGGCGCGGCGCTGTGGTGGTCGGACGAGAGTCACGCGACAATGACGTCTCCATCATCATAATCCTATAATTAAATGAAGAAAAATGTGACGTTCACTGTATTAAAGTATACCAGACACGATAAATATTGTAATGGGGAAAATAGGTCACGATAAACGTTGTCGTTGATCAGGAACAAAGTTGTAAAGAAACTAAGTACCTACCTACTTATAATATGTACCTACTAATATCAATAAATGGCAAGTTGCGGTCCAAAATGATTGATGATAAAATGTTTGTTTTGACATTAACGTCACAGACGCTCTTATTTACTTATCACTGGAATGAGGGCGCGAGGTGTATAACGTTCACTCACGACGACGTGGATACAAGTGAATAAACACGATGTTATTTTATTTTTATCTGGATTATGAACAAGGCCTTCACACTTTTTCTGTGAGTAAAATACACTGTTAGCGTACTCACAACGTTTTTAAAGTGCGAGAATAATAAACGAAGGAAATGAAGATTTTGCTCTGCGCATGTCAGTTTTAAAGTCATTTATTTATAATTAAATTTTTGAGACACAATCCCATTCCCTAGTATTTTATTCTACAATTTTTTATTACGAAGCAAGTTTAAATGGTAAATCTATTTTGAATCACGTAAAAAAACATGTAATAAAAAAACCCTGAAATTGAATGAAATCGGAATAAAACCTTCATTTAAAATTCTCTATTACTAAAATCTGACAATGCGATTGCGGATATCGAGTTGCGTCGAAGGGAACGCTTACGTGTGGTTTCACCTAGTTTATTATTGGTACATACCTACATACATACGTACGTCGACTAAAGTTCAAGACAAAAATAGCCAAAGTATAAACAATGTTTGTGGCGAACAAGATCGCCGCACGCGCCTACTGAAAGGTCACTGAGCGTCTGGTGAATGTTAAGAAACAACATTGTATCACAGTAAGTATAAAGTATATCTTTCTCTTTATACTGTGATTGTATCAAAGTAACTAAATAAAGTATTGCAGAAGACTCTTAATATTCTATTATTAGAAGTCCTAACATCAAATGTTTACAAAGAAAATTTGCAGATTAGGAGTAGGAGGATATGTACTTACCTTAAGTGGGTATTTTTTTCTTTGTTTTTACTACTTAATTTTGATATTTCTGCTACCTATTCAGAAAAGATCACACGTTTTTGGGATTATATAAGTATAATTAAGTATAATTAAGTATAATTAAGTATTTTTTACAACTTATTTTTTATATTTATGCACTATTCAGGAATGATCACACGTTATTCTGATTATATATTATTATTTATATATACACCTAGATTATTTTTTTCAACTTAATTTTTATATTTCTGCTACCTACTCAGGAATGATCACGTTTTTGTGAAAACTTATTATGGTAGGGGAGGCGAATAGGGGATTTCGGGATTTACTCGAGCGCGTCAGATTAACATAAGGGGGGCAACCTTGCACCTTGTGAAGTACTCTCACCAAATCTGAGCCTTCTATGTAGTGTCGAACGCCTAGGGTAGCCCGTCAGATTAGTAAAAAAAAATCGATGGTTTGAAATACTCGAGCGCGTCAGATTAAGGTAAGGTAAGTTAGTTACATGCAAAATAGTGTACATTTCAATAATCTGACAAATTGGGCGTGACGAAAGAAAATTGGAGACTCGCAAAGTTGCAAAAAAAAAACGTCACCTGGATTTTCTCGAGCGCGATTGGTTTTTTTTTTATTTTGAAGGAAATTAGTCACGAATCACGGAAATATCTTAATCTGCCGATTTGCACAAGCCGAAGTGGCTAAAATCATTATTAAGTGTATAGTCCAGGAATATTATGAGTTTCACCTCAGAATGAGAAATAGTCAGCTATTAACTTGTATAAACCTTTATTTTGACACCCTAAAACTTGTCTCAAAAGCTACTTATCTTAGGGTGCCCGCGACTACTGATTTTTCAAGGTCAAAGGTCAAAAAATCATTTATTGCAAATATCTCGTTTCCTATGGGTTTTTTGGTATATGTATTCATAATAAATATTGTAGAAGGTGAAATTCTCTACAACTTTTGTACAAACATTTTTTCGATATCTTGAACCATTTTCGAGATTTCGATATTTTTTATATATTTTTTTTTTCAAACCGTCAGATTAAGGAAATCCCTCAACATAATTGTCAGATTATGGGTCAGTACAACAAGGCTATCAAGAAGAACCGCCTGTATAAAAATCTGACGCGCTCGAGTAAATCAAGGTCACGATTTTTTTTTGCATTTTCAAAAATCGGTCCTGACTGATGGTCGCGTCCAAATCGTCAGTCTTTAAAATAGGAGCTACTGGAGGGTTCACTTAACATCCCTTATCAATGTCTGACGCGCTCGAGTAAATTTTTTTTTTAAATATTTTCGACCCCTTCGTACGGCCACCCCCACCACGCAAAACGGCAGATTATTATTTTTCCGTTATCAGACAGACGTGGCGCGACTACCCTATTAATATCTGACGCGCTCGAGTATTTCTTGGTGACTGTTTTTTTTTACATTTTTGAAACCCTGTAGACGCTCCCCCCACCGCTGAAGGGGAAAATATCACATAACCTTTTTTTCTTTATTCCATCTAATCTTCAAATTCCAGTAGGTCCCAAAGACGCTCGAGTAACTACAAATTTAGCATCAATGCCTCCCCTACCATTATGTTTTAGTTTTAAAAAGGATTACGATTTACGAAGGCACCAACTTAATGATGATACAGTTGTACAAATAACGTCGTGTTTGCTTTATTATTTTCCAACAATATCATACAAAATGATGAATAATATATATTATAGTCGCTAGATAGTGGAGTCTAGTTACTTTGTTCCAGATATAAAAGAACACGTTATATGAAGTTATCTAGATTAGGGTTGCCATTGCCATTACAGGACATGTCCTGCTTTTTGTGGTATCCTGGGCTGTCCTGAATAGTTTTTAAGCATCGTCCTGAGTTTTTAAAGAGTCCTATCAAGCACCTATGTTTTAAAATTCGCGCGCCACTCCAGAATAAATCAAGAAATAAACATGCAAAAAAGTTTATCTCAACGACCCAGTTTTAAAGATACGGATCAAAAATAAATACGGTACCCTAAAAACACATTGTATAGTCCTGGCTTCAAACCGAAATGTCAACTGGTATTTCTACGTTCAAATCCTGGATTTCAAAGTTTGGAGATGGCAACCCTAATCTAGATGTTATTTTTCTTTATTTTATTTTATACCTTTCAGGCGCCATATAACAGATAGGTACCTATGTAGGCACCAGTTATGGTATACTATTTAGACCTACACCTACTTTGTTTAAGTAAGAATCAAATAAAAAAATATATTATACTTACTACATACTTAGAAGTAGGTTTTGAGCTTCGGGTAAGTTTGCCATCGTGAGGAAACCATAGTAACTACGATGGAAAAGTACTTTGTATCTACTTGTGAGGCTGGCTACCACCCTGATGTTGAAAATCTGTCGCCAAGCATCTATCGATATCTACTTAAATGTCCATGACGGAAGTCACTTACCATCAGATAAAAAAAATAAGCAAAAAGGTTCTAACAAAACTAAACCACAAAACAAGCAAGCTCATCAAATAGATAAACCCTACCTACCTATGTCATAATTTTAGTTATTTGATATTCATAACATAAATAACCAACAAATATTATGCTTATATAGGTACTATGCTTTGAATATACGATATCAAAAACCCATTACCGTTTCATATGAACAGGCAAGTTTTATAAACATTAAGATAATAAACGGTCTTAGCGGGTTATAAAATCACAAGATTATGTCTAGCCGCTAGCCAAATGTGGCGCTACATACACCCATCGACCCGTTTTATAATGAAACATAGTGTATTACAGCCATTTACAGCAGGCACTGGCAGACAGCGCGGGATCCTCGTCAGAGCTGAAGACTAGTGATGGGACACGTCAGACGTTTTACGACTACACAAGGCATTAGGTACCTATGTACTTACAACTCGTATCGTGCTGCGAGAAAATACCTGAATTTAACTGAGAACATACTGAAAATATTTGAATTATTAATTAGTAGTTATCAGTTAGTATAGTTCTCAATTATCGCGAATATCAGGTGCCTCAAACCAGCAGCTACTTTATACTAATGAAAATTGTAGAGAAATAATTATTGAAAACGCATCACAAGCAAGTTATCTTGGCTTAGATAAACGAATCGCTGTAAGCATTGTGAACACAATATCAGCACCATCACATAATTCTAGCATCACCACAGATATCAGCGTTAGAGATTGGTGAATCAGAAAATGGGTATTAGAAAAATAGACGTAGCCTACTAAAAAAAATGGTAACTCAAAACAAAATATAAATATTAGGTCCGGTGACTTTGCGTACAATGACTGGTATAAAATGTTCATAGCGTATTAAGCGTTTTAATTTATTGTAACACTCAAATAACGTCGCGTACTTGACATTCCGTGTAGGTAGGTAGCTACTCGATTAAAGTTATTAAGTACCTACCATGTCCAAAATAATTTGACGGTACCTAAAAGATACCAAATCGAGACAGTTGCTCGTCATGCTTATGCAAATAATTAATCATGACAAAGCTCGCAGGTTGTCTAAAAAGGTAGTGGTGCGCGTAACGCGGCATAACCTGGAAAATCGATACAATTTCCAAGTCATGTGCCAACTGCCATGCGGCAACCCTACCGTATCGTTAACCTTGAACGAGGGCGAGTTCTGCTCAAGCAGGAAGGATGCTCGGTACAGTAGGTACCGTGGTAGGTACAGATACACGAGGCCATGGACCGCTTCAAGCAAAATGCCAAGTGATTTTTCAGTCTTTGTTTAATATATTTACGCAGTATGTAAATTCTGTTATAAATTCATTGTTTATTCTATATTAGAGTTCCGTAGAGTTATGCATGATTTAGGATGAAAATCTGAAGAGTTTGTAAACACTTATTATCTGGTAAATTGTCGATTATTAT
Source organism: Ochropacha duplaris (assembly GCA_951361185.1). Classification (NCBI taxonomy): domain Eukaryota; kingdom Metazoa; phylum Arthropoda; class Insecta; order Lepidoptera; family Drepanidae; genus Ochropacha; species Ochropacha duplaris. Next base: position 10,695,615 of record OX592691.1, read on the forward strand.
CTGGCATATTGTTCATCATTTATTTTTTATCTAAAATGAAAAGAAAAGAAAAATAGTTTATTAGGATAGCTCTGTTTTTTGTAACGTCTAATTTCACTTTATAGTCTTCATTATTTCGTTTATCCATCACTATTAATTTCTCAATTTTTAAAACTAAACCAAACATAGTCCAGTGAGAAGGAACAAAGAACACTGAATTTGATCTATTATGATATGAATCAGAACATATGTTAATATAGGTACTCACGACCCTCATGTAATATAATATACCATAGAGATGAGTATAACTAGTAAGTACCGATATGGACTATAGTCTATTGGTAAATTTATGTGACAGTAAATGGTTAGAAACCCTTTAGCAATGTTAGAAATAGAACGAACAATCAAGCAGCAAGCGGGACTTCGCTAACGATCATACGATTGCCTTTCAACAGTTTCAACCTACGTAAATATAAGCTGAATCCACTTACTAGAGAATTTAGGATAATAGAACTGCAATTTGCGATACTTGGCCATATCTCTCTTAGGGCTCGTGCACACTAGCAGCATGCTGCCGACTGCAGCCGCCGACACCGACTGCAGTCGGCGGCTGCACACTACAACATACTGCTCGTGTGTACGAGCTTTTAGAGGGCCTTACTGAAACTGGAATTAGTGTCAGAAAAGATCCAAAGGCTGAGGCCACAAACCTCCGGTGATGTCTGAACAACTAAATATTCCAATCAGTGCTTCACTCCACCAGTTCTGCAAGTTGCAGCAGAGTCAACATAGATAGAGAATCTTATTTAAATACAAATAGGGTTCAAAATTTAAAATATTCTTTAATAAGTAATACATACAACGGCATTAATATACCTAAATATTGTTGCTACAAAATTGGACTTTAAGCTCAATTAATGTAGATGTTATTTTAGTGTGTGATGTAATGAACTATTTACCATCATTATCTTTACATTAGATTGTTTGAACAATAATTGCGACGCCGACATAAAATATGTGCTATATGTATACCTACGTAGGAATAAAATTACGAATTTTACTTAAATGTCGCCTATTACAATATCCTCTTTACCAACCTTTTTACCTGCTTCAAAGCATCAAAGAGCTCGATTTACCTAAAATTAAAATTTTATTTATTCACTAAATACTTACATATCTACAAATAGGTACTTGTTTGTGACAATTATTTGTAGATCAAGGACAATGGCGAGCGCCAGAAGTCGAATAAAGCAGAAAAAGTTTCAGGGATCCTTTATGATATTAAAGGTTAAATATACCTAGGATCCCGTGATCTAACTAAAGTGAGTGCGCCTGACTGACTGCTTTTTATATTCTGCCTGAACTAGCGAACTGATCTCGATGAAAGGACCTCAGAAAGTAGGTACATAGGATTACCTCGAAGTGAAACCGAAGAGTACCTATAGCTAATGGAATTTAAATTAATTGATAATCTGATGATTGAGAGATCACTTAAAAAATTTACCTGTCCAGTTGGAGTTGTTTCCATATCCGAAAGAGTAGTCATAACACAGTATATCATAATAGTGTATGAGATTAAAACATAAGATGTAATTTTAAGGATCTCCTAAGTATCATTAATCTACTTATCAAGGACCCTGAAGATTAATAGCAGGTGGAAATTGCTTTAAGCGAAACGTGTAAGCTGGTTGAAACGGGTTTATATTATAACATTGACATTATTTGAAGCGTAGTTTCATAATGGACACCGGTAAAAGGCGGTACCTACAACACGTGAAGAAATTAGAACTTTACTTTATCGGTCCCGTGACCGAGTAGCGTGAAAATGGATTCATCCGTTTGGGAACAACGACCGCATCTTGAACTGTGGTGATTACTGTAATTTACAGAAAACAGAGCACTCAAGGTATTTTTTTTGTATTTTTGTACTTGTAACCCGTTTTAATGATGCTCATCCGACAATAATGAGAAGCTAAGTGCAGTTTAGTGCAGTTGGCAGACGTTCTCCTTCTACTGTAATACGAGAAACATTGAAGTAAAAGAATATAAACTTGCCACCTCGCAATTGGAATTTAAATATTTATAGGTACTCCCTCACTCGCGACTTTTCGTTGCGCAAGTATTTTCGGATTCCTTAAAAGGATCAGGATCAAATAAAGACTTTGTTATTTGAAAGCAATCTTTAGAACTGCACATGACCTACAAAAAAATTACTCACGTTACCTAAAAACAACAAGAAACAATACTGCACTTAGGTAATACCAAATTTTATTTTTTGTTATTTGCTCAAGCTTAAGAGTAACATATAAAGTAAGTAGGTAGGTACCTATATCTACAGCGCGGGATCCTCGTCAGTACACACACCAATGACTCCTACTTGGGACCTAACTGAACTAGATCTATGCAGATTTATAAGAGGTGATGTATCCTCATAACAACAAAATATTTTAAAGCTCAGTTCCATCCCAACGAGTGTTACATTAAAAATAACCCTACAACCTTGGATAGAAATAAGATAACTCATCCATCAACCATTGAGCTAGTGTGACCGATATTTTCTTCCAAAAAGATATCGCACGATTGATTGACACCTGTTCAAAATAAAATATCTACAAAATATTTTTGAATTGTCCGATTGTAACACCGCGGCACCAGCTCGGAAGATTTCTTTTGTCTGACCTAGGATACTGATGTTAAAGTCAATTTACATGACAATAATACTAACATTATCACGTTCCAATATTAAGCGAAGAACACTCTTCGGCACATAACTATGTACCCGAGAATGATTCATTATACCTAATATCTTCATGAAAGAGAACTTCAGTTCGACATCTTGTAGACAATAAAAAACATAAATAATATCTTTGAGTCTATCTATGAGAAATCTCAGATATTTTGTATGCCAACTCTATCGTTCGACAACCTTTATCTGACTATTGATTATGTTATCAAGCAATAGAAGTAAGCTATAGGATATACTGTGATGATAAGCATTTGTATTACTTTATTATACCTACATATTTTATTGCATTCGATAGGCATTTGTAATAAAAACTGGCCAAGTGCATGTGTAATTTGAAAATGATTTCTATTTAAAGTTGATAGAATATAACTCGTGAACTATTAGACTCTTAATGGATGTGTGTGATAGTTTTCCTTGGATACCTAAATTCAGTCCGATCTATCGATGTAATATTAGGTACTTATTCCTTCAGTTACATCTAAAACAGCTAGTAGTTTAAAATAAGGTGTGACATAGAGATGGACGGACGGAAATAGCGATACAATACTTCCTTGTTTGACATTAGAACTCTAAAAACGAAGGTTTACTACAGAAATCGACGCATTTAAAATAAGCACCATAACTCATATTTCCTAACCGTTTCCTTTCATGCGGCTTTTACGTAATATACCTACCTATTACTGCACTTGATGGTAACTATATTGTGTTTATAAAGATATACGTACCTACCTACATATGTACTTGTAGTGTCCTATTATCTACAATGAGTCAATGAATACCTACTGAAATAACGCTTTCAAGTCAGAATGCCAATAAGTGCCAACATTATTAATTTATTAGTAGGATGAAGTTATTTTTTATCGTTTCTTGTATGATTACGATTAGGAGATCTTTACTAACTCAATTTGGTAGGTACCTTCTAGTTACCAGGAGGCAACACTCGAAACAACTATTACCTATCTATTAAGTATACCTAGTCCTATTTCCAACTGTAGCAGGTAAAACAAATTAGATATGCAAAAGACGTCTCGACTTATTCTATCAACTGTTTGTTCACTGACAACTTCCGAATGTTATGTTATAAGTATTTAATAAGCAATTACCTATTCAGTGGCAGAAGGAGGAAGGATATCAGTCCCTATTAAGGAAATTAGTTAGGTTATACCGTAGCTGTGTCTACAAGAATGCGGATATGTGCATTTAGAACAATCTCTAGTCAATACAGATTCAATAGTAATTGTCCAGCGCGGTTACACTCGCATTCTCAAGAAAAAAATAATTTACCTACCTACATAAAATTCCATACACCCGTTACCAACTGAGTGATGAGTAGTAACCGGGACTGCATAATATTAAACAATTTTCACGTGCCAACGGAAGACCAGTCATAATATTAATTGCTCTTTTCCTGAGAGAAATTATGGAATGAATATCTAATAAATTCACACGTATAACAAAACAGCAGACTCACTAACCATTGTCGCTCTTGTTATTGTTGGTATTAGGCTAACTATAACATTGATGGATAGTAACGAGGATAAATATTATCATATAAGTACCTAGGTATTGTGTTCCATTATAAAACAATGAAAAAAATCTCATCAATAAACGAAGGTATTAGAACTAGGTAATTATTTCACACGGTATAATCGATTTTACGGTGTGTTTTTCGGGAACGAGTGTTAACGCAAGCACGAAAACATCGATGAAAAAATGCAGGTAGTCGAGACAAAGAATAATAATGGTGAAGTACTCACTTGGTGTCCCTCGGGAGAGTTTTGATGAATACGTAGATGTGTTTCCTATAGCGATAAACACAGGGTGCGATCGCAAGGAGGGCGAATATCGCCGCCTTTGACAGCGTGCTCAGCACGGCGGCCATCGCTGCGGCGAGTGCCATGAGAGCGACGAGCGCTGCCAATATCGCGTCCATGCTGGCGAACAGCCCAGTAGGGCGCACCGCGAACTAAACACAGGTGACGTTAAACAATTCAGTGAGCCGATCACAGTGGTGCGGGCACGCGCGCGTCCATCGACACTAAAAAGGCCTATGTAAATGCGGGAAGGACGCGTCCTGCGTAGCGTGAGCCGCCGCGGCCGCGTCAAGCGTCAATGGCGGGCGAGTGCGGAGCGCCGTCGCCGGCTCGCAGCCTCGGAGCCCCCCTCGGCGCCAGCTGCACATGCGCGCACAACAGCTGATCCCTAAACGGATGGCGCGATATCAAACGGACCCCAATTAAATCATTGGACGTGTGTAAAATGTAAAATAAAATAGAACGATGTGTGACTGCGTTGTGACGTTTATAAAATTTGGCTCGAATTTTAAATTTTTTATTGATCTAATAGCATAGACAATTAAAAAGATGTCCAGTTTTAAATTTAACTTTTCAGCTGGCAAAAACGAATATCTAGTAAAAGCACAGCAGAGTAAAAGGGTTGCACGCACGCATTTGTTAACTTTAACCACAGCTTTAACGTTGCAGGTAACCCTTTGTTATCTATCAATAGATGGCTCTCATGTTAACTGTAACTACTTATTTATAATAATAATCTTTAGAGATAAGCAACGACAAAGCACTTTTTTATACTTATTAACGACTCTCATTTGTTCAAATATAAATTATCCACATCCTTTGTGATTGTATGATTCACTACCTAATTCATTTCAAGATAGATACCTATAATGAACAAAGCATTTCGGTCTGTAGGTACAAAGGTTCAATGGGCATAGGGCATATTATTGAGGTTTGTAGAATAATTTATGATAATGATGACTTAATTTACTTTACACTAAACTTATTTACCAAAGTCACCTCAATCTCCATAACAAAGAGATCCTAAACAAAAGTAAAAATGGATGTCTATATCTGGCTAGATATGAAGTTATTTTCACTACGAAATGAGAGCAATTTGAAGCAAACTCTCTTAAAATTCTTCAATAATAAATCTTAAGGGGGCAAAATAAAACAGAAAAAATATGTATGAAAAATATACATTTATTACTATAGTAAATATTCCTTTATTTCCAACATCACCCATGTATTATTAAATAATCTTAAAACTAAATCGAAACAAAAAGTTGAAACTCTCAGTCTTAAAACATTTGAGACTGGAATGGCTTGTTCGTTGAGGCAAGTATGTATATTAAAATTAACATTGATCTATTCTTTCGTATTCACATAAATATTTTAAATTCAAATAAAATCAGATCAAAAATCACCGTCACAGAACAAATAAAAAAGGTAGAAGGAACGTACGTAAACAATAGTCTCCAATGAAGTGAAGCAACGTGCGTGAACCTGCAGCACGTGCGTTATCCCGCGTCACTCGCGTCGAACAGGAACGCTATCGGCCTCCTTTTTCAAATTCGGCTTCCTTTACTGTGGTTAACTTTAAGTGCGCGGGGCTCTATCTACCTTTTTCATTTGATCTGAGGTCACAGATATATAAATTCTTTTTCATCAGATCTAAATAGGTCAGATCTAAATAGTCACTATATTGTTGTTTGATTCTAGATTAGGATATTTATATTATTTTACTAAAGTATTATATTATCAAGTAATATAATTATTATAATATAACAAACATAAACAATAACATTCCAACACCACGACTATTGCTATAACTCACTAATATTTAACTACCATCTAAAATACAACGTTATTCAAAAATTCAGATCTTCATGATTCAGATTTCCATTTATATTATGATATATTTTAGGATGTATTATGTTACAAAACCTGTGCAGATGACCGAACACAACGTAATATGCTTGGCAATACATTATCTACTTCAAGCGATAGCCAGCCAGGTACCTACTACAAAGTACTCTTTTTAGGTTTCCGTACCTCAAAAGGAAAAACTGAACCATTATAGGATCACTTTGTTGTCCGTCTGTCTGTCCGCTTGTCAAGACCCTTTTTTCTCAAAAACGCGTGGGCGTATCAATTTGAAATTAATATCAAATACCCATGTCTTCTATCCCTAGAAGCAGTGAGAAAATCAAACATATTGCCGTTTACGCGGCATATTTTGACTCTCGCAAAGGAATCAAAACCTATAGGGTAATTCCCGCTGACCTAGAACAACCAAATTTGGCAAGAAGCAACGTCATGTAGCACAGCTTGACTCGCACTGGACCGGTTTTATTTTTTATAATCTCTTCACTGTTTTCTTTCCCGGAAAAGTCGAACTCATTGTAGGATTTTAAACCACGACCATAGAGCCTTGTACATCCATTTCAAATTTAACGGATTTATCTAATAACTACCGATAAGCTTTTTTTGGCATAGTAAATTATGATGTGTACCTACGTATTATTTTTGGGATGTATCTACCATTAACTGGAGATCAGTTTGCTCACTATCACCAGTATCCATTCTCATGGGTTTTATACAGTTTAATCGTTTTAAAAATATTTCTACATCAAGCTCACAGGATAATTGTAATTAAAAAAGTATAATAACAATATCCTCAATGCTTCATAGAACAAGTTATTTCAAGCTGTTTCTAATTAACAATTTTTATAATAACGTTGTATTATTTAAATTATTAAGTACGAAATCCCTACCCCATTAGCCTATTATAGGTATATATGTATTAAGCAGATCTTATTTTATTATATTTATTGTACTTCAATATGAATTACAAATTTTGGTGAATTTTGTGAACCATAAATCATAGGTCTGTGCTTTACATTATATGTTTCGTTTATAATATGGTTCGTTTCAATCGTCAAATTGGCCTTTTCGTTGGAATTAGAATAAGCTATTGAAAAGACAGAATATGTTTTCTATAAAATTCAGCATTTCCCTTTTAATAAATAAAAATATCAAATAAATATTTATACAAATTTGAACAAGTTTGTTTCCATTATTTGTTCTGATATTTTTTTGATTGCTAGTAAAGTTGTTATTTTCAACTGATTAATGCAGTACTCCTCTGGCACTGTCGCCTAAAAATATGTATTTATGGTTATACTCAGTATATACATTATGTATATGAGGACAAATTTACACACGCTATTCTGTAAGAACGTTTGTGTATCTCGAAAGCTGAATCTCAGGTGAGATATTAATTTCGCATACTGTAAACTTCGAATGACACTTTACTGGTAGCTGGTAAAGGTATAATTTTATTGTCTCAACTGAATGAGAAATGAGTGCACACGTCATGAAAAGTGCCTGTCTATGTCCATTATGCGATGGTGACAATCAAACAATACAAAGTGTATGTAGTGATATAGTTGAACGGAAAAGTAATGTTTTAAATGCTGTTTTACATACAATGCTGCCTCAAAAAGTTATTGCCTTTGCAAACGATAATTTTCTTAAGTGTGAACCTCTTTAAAATATCCATGCAATAAAAAATAAATATTTTTGATTAACGCGGATCAATAAATTATTATGTACATATAACTAAAAACTATCGAAGTATATGTCAAAACTATAAATAGTTAAAAGTAAATATAATTGAGATAAATATAGGCAATCAGAAATATGCAATAATTGGCACATATAATTGCATAGATTACAATAAAATACATATTATTTACAGATAATCATTATTATTGTTTTATAATTTGTTTACGTTCTTATCAATATAAATAAACTATAGAGAGCATTAAAATATATTAGCTATAGTTAATACAATATACCTACACATACATTTGTAAAATTCGAGATAGTTTCATGAAAAATTAAGTAAAATATTACTTGGAAGTCTGGGTTAACTGAGAAAATCATGTCCTATTAATGTCATCTACTATCGGTCAGTCTTTGAAGAAAGCTTATCAGTTATAGCATTTTAGACACATCTTGAGCAAAGCAAAAACAACAACTAACTCACCTAACTGTAAATATAAAAGCAATATTGTGATACTATTCGAAGATTCTCGAAGAATTTATTCAAAATAGAGCTCATTTCTGCTAAATCAACCACATTTACGGGCTTCTTTTGAACCTTTAACAACATGCTAGAATATATATATTTTTTAAATCACAGCCTGATTTGACCGCTAAGAATTTTTTGGTATTCTTCAAGGCCAAGAGGAAGATATCGTCCTTGCTTTAAGTCTAGGTAATAAAGTTTATCTTTCTTTACCAGATTGGGGTCGAATGCTTCCTTTTGTAGATCTGTCTTCTTCATTTTGAATGTACCTGGGAGATTTAATACAATCAGTATGTCTAAATATAGTATACATGCAATTAAAGAAAAAAAACTAAAAACAGTGGAATGAAATGCGACATGGAGCATATCTGTTCTTTGTTTTATATAATGCGTCATTAATTCTATATTAATCACTACACATCACAAAGGCTCCAACGCGTCTGTCAACCGAGTCGACTTTGAGTTTTTCTACCACATTATTATCGCGCGCCAGTATTTTATGGAACTGTGTATAGCGATTAAAAATTTACGTAATTTGTTTATAAAGAACTAAATCTATTTATTTATAAAACCTTAGAAATACCAAAAGTACAACTTACCAGTCATATCCAAACAGTCCATAACCCTGATAAACACAGGTCTCGCATACCCAGGTAGGTCTCTAGCCAGGTCCTTGGCTAGTTTTTCCAGGTCTAATGTACCGTCCACGTCCACGATGCCACACATACCTGCACGACCTTCGATGTTGGGTACCTGCAGGAAACAGTCAAGTTAAAATATATGTGAGTATTGGGAGCTAGCTTCCATCTAGGTTTTATTTGCTCACCTTATTCGGTCAGATCATCACTTATCACCAGAACGTGGTAAAGATAAATCTATCTTAATGGTGTTTTTATTACTAATTTCTAACACATCAAACAGTCGATTATATCTGTTATATGAAGCTTTAAACTTCGGCTCGCTTTGCGTGTTTGTAACAGAACTCCTGAACGGCTGGACGGATTTTGAGGAAATTTCGTGTGTCAAGTTGATTCGAGAATAGTTTAAATTTACAATTGGACCCGGTAGATGGCGCTGCAATCGGTTTTTTTTTAATTTACAAGACAGGTCGACGTCTGCCCGGTCAACTAGTATGTATATAATTGAGCACAGTATGAACTATATAACCATAAAGTAAATTATTCACTATTGATACATTTTAACAAGAAGGAAGCATATATGATCATCACTTTTTTTTTCACTTACCAGTACCCCATAAACAACAGCGTCTCTATGGTCGGCGAACCTGGAAATGGCGGCCTCAACTTCTGTGGTGCTGACGTTTTCGCCGCGCCACCGGAATGTGTCGCCGGTGCGGTCGCGGAAGAACAAGTAGCCAAACTCATCGGCCACAAGAATATCGCCTGCCCATCACACAAATAAAAAATGGTATCCATCCATAAAGACATAGATTTACATATCGAGAGCCCTACAACACTAGCAAAAGGATGTACACTTGCACTGTAAGGGACCACACAGGTTCCTTTTAAACATACACTTTTTTTTAAAGTTCCCCTTAGAGGTTAAATTAGGGTTTCGCGAGTGGAACCGCTCCATTATGTTACCTTTAAGCAAAGAGATTTAAAGATAGATACAATAGAGCGGCTATCAGAAGAAAATTCATAGAAAAACAGTGATCCCATTCCATGCCGCAATAATGCCATCTATCTTTGAATAAACTAGACTAGACTGAGCGACTTTTGTCCACTAACACATAAATATCGGATTACGATTTGGTTCGCAATGTCCTGTCTATTAGTATAAGTTAAAAGTCTTTGCCTCTAAGTATTGTTTCCATATATACCTGATATAAAGGCTGCGTCTCCATGTTCGAATACGTTTCTAACAACCTTCTTCTCGGAGGCTGCCTTATCCACGTACCCGTGGAACTGTCGGGAGGGGTTGTTCGGCTGAATCTTACCGATGAACACGCCCGGCTCATCGGGTCTTGCTAACTGTTACAAATTAATTACTAACATGTTGACGGTTTTTACGAAGTTTTTAATATTTAATTTGATATACAGGATGTCCGGTAAGTAGTATGATTAACTTAAGGGGAAGATAGGTGCGGGTCATCTAACAAATTGTCGTACTCCTTTTGGAATATTTTTAGTGAAGGTAAAGTAAAACATCGTGAGGAAACCATAGAAACAATAGCATAGGGTAATTTGTAGTACCCGACTGGCTGGCTACCACCATCAAGTTGAAAATCAGTCGCCAAGCACCTATCGGTGTGTTCCGACAGCTGCACTTGAGAGCCAGTTCTCATCTAGGCTTTGTGTGCTCACCACCTTCCGCCACATCATCACTGACCAATAGTGAGATTATCGCCAATCTACAAGCTTATCGAAAATACGTCTTATTAAATGTTATTGCAGTCTTCCTTATTATCTTTCATTTAGATAGTTAAACTGCTCACTTGACAAAGTCCTTTAGAATTCCTGACCGGCTCTCCTGTCTCTTGATCTACTTTGATGATAGCAATCGGGTAGACGCTCGGGAAAATTCGGGATACGAAGCCGATCGCTCCTGGTGTTCCATCCGTGTTTGCTGTTATGTAAAACTATGTTAGTTTATGACCTTAGAGTGACCACACTTATTAGTTACACCATGTACCAGACTAGTACTAAAATAAAAGAGTTTCATGTAGGGTTTAAAGTTTAAGTCAAAACCATTTATTCAGTTTAGGCCATAGAAGGGCACTTATGAAGGTCGAATTACAGAAGTCACCACACCGGTTCGGAAGTCAGCATGATACTATGCAGATTATGTTGCGTAGATTTTGAAAATAAATTGCATAAAACTGAATTTAAAAAAAACATATTTAAGGAGGTAGAGACGATAAACTGATACGACGATGGCTGTAGGCGACATATCAGTTTATCGTATCATTGTAATCAGTTCTCATCATTGAAAAACTAAAGAAGTTTTTGAATGATGAGAACTGATTACAATATTTAGAACCGGTATTTCGTAATTAGTTTTGAAGTTTCATTACCCACCAACAAACTTGTTTATAAATAAATTGATATTCATAATACCACAGATTAGATAATAGTTACTTACTACGTAACAGATACATCACTCCTATACCATACTTATGATATGTTAGCCTACAAAGATTCTCTCGTACACCGAGTGAGTGCGAGTGAAAAAAGTACATTGTGCGCGCTCAGTCCCACTTACGGCGGCCCATTGACAGTGGGCCCGCCGGCGAGCTACATAGCGGTAGGCACTTAAAAGCTGCATTGCGCGACTGATAATAAAATACCCTGATTGTGAAGTCCATACAAATCAAACAAATGAATGCTAACAAATTTTCGGAACATGGAATATTTAGTTTCTTTCTTACCTATATTAGCATTTCCCTCTGTAGCACCATAAAATTCAATGACCTCCTTAACTTGAAACCTCTTTAGAAAATCATTCCAGATCTGAAACAAAATATTTGACACAATATTACATTTAAGCTCCGGAATAAATAACTTTTTACCTTATCTGATAAATAAGGCTACGCTCTAACTTAATACTGTAAAAGATTTGTGATTTTTAGTTAGTACGGCATAATTCTATATGAAAAATATTATATAATGCTTATTATTATTATGAAATATCAAGTAAACTGATATGATTAACTGATTGATTCACTACGATATAAAAACATTACATGACACTGGAATATATCTATTTAATCATAGAACATAAATATAAAAACCTGTTTTACCTGTGGCCTTAGTCCGTTGCCATAAACAACGCGAACCTTGTGTTGTGTGTCAGCAGGCGACGGTGGCGTGGCCAGAATATACCGACACATCTCACCGATGTAATGCGCAGCCTGTATAAAGTATCATGATCATTATCATCATCAAAATTAGGGGCTTTACAGAACGCGGGACCAATTTAAATTGTTGGACAACACGCACACTCATAAATTAGTTTACAGTTATGTTATAATAATTTCACATCTGTCCATTTATTCTCTACTAGCTGTCCCCCGCGGTTTCACCCGCGTTCCCGAGGGATTTTATCTTTTCCTGGACAAAAAGTATCCTGTTTTATTCCAGGATATTATATACCTGTGTGCCGAGTTTCATCAAAATCCGTTCAACCCTTCTTGAGTTATAAATGGTGTAACTCACCCAACTTAGTTTTATATAGATTTAGATCGTTTTCAAATTATTACTGAAAAACTTTGAAATTGTATCAACGATAATTAAAAATAATGTGCTTGATCACAATCAATGCATAATTTACTTAAATTAACAATAAGCATTATTTCAGTAATTAAATTAATTATCAAAAGACGTAAAATAGGAAGAGACTTATTCATTGTACCACTGTAGACCTGTTGATATTATAATCCTGTTATAAATATTCATAGATTTGTGATTGATATAGACAGTTATTTATTTAGCAAGTAATATATTATATCTGTTTTCCATAGTACGTTTGAAGTAAGAATGTGTCAATTTGTTCGTTAGGCTAAGGTATGAAAGATAATTTTATGAAAATAATAGCTGACCCCAGCGGTTTCACCCGCGTTCCCGGGAGATCCGCGTTCCCGTGGGATCCGCGTTCCCGTGGGATGTAGCGGTATGAAATATACTTTGCAACCTATTCTCAGACCTACCGAATTTACACAAAAAATCATAAAAATAGGTCAAGCCTTTTCGGAAGAGTTAGGTTACTAACACTGACACGAGAATTTTATATATTAGAAGAAGATAGAAGATAGATAGAGAAGATGTAGCTAAACATCCCGACGACACAGGTAAATCCCCGGTAGACAGTAATACTTACAGTAGCATTATATTTGGCGCAATCAGGGAAATACTGGGAGGCTGAGAATTTGGACTTCAGTACGACAGTACATCCCAGCACGAGAGCCTGGCCCACGCTCATCACGCCGCCCGCCGTGTGGTACAGAGGGAGCGGACAGTACATCACATCTGTACTTCTGAGATTCAAGTAGTGCAACCCAGTTGTCATGAACACGAATCTAGTACAAACAAACATAACTTGTATGTTTCACTATTTATAAATTGCGAGGGTTCTGAAGTATTGCCAACACCAATTGTTCAATTGTTGTCTCTAAAGTTTAAAATAGAGATCAAAGTAGGCTTAAACTAACATTTACAAGAACAGCCCTATACAAAAAAAAATTAAGTATAAATAAAAAAGTAAACCACAAAGAAATCTTTAAATATCAGGGAACTTCCTCGTAATGGGTTTAGTTAGGTCAAACTTTTATAGTGGGTTGATAGAAAAATTATATTATAATATAAGTGATTTTTTACAATATAAAGTCGTCACCATCCAATAGGACCGATTTAACAAGAGAGTGTCTCTTCTTGTCGCACTATGTTTGTTTCTTTTTGGTACATGGATGTATATGTGCTGTCAAAATGGATTAGATTTTTACGACTTTAATTCTAGCAAAACAATTATATAAAATCCCATCTTCCACGTCTCAGGCAATTAAATTAATTTAAGTTCAAAAGGTTAGCCTTTAAGTTATAAGAATACCTCCTTGTCTGGCTGTGTATCTCCCATCGGATGCACTTTATCAATGTGACTTTAGTCTAAAAACTAGCATAACCTGTCAGTTCTTTCTTGGGACAATCGGGGTTTCAGAGTCCGCACCACTTGGTTCTCAAATGGGACAATCGGGACGATGACATTTACTTGAAAATTGGGCGCGAATTTTGAAAACTGTGCGCGAGTTGAAGAGTTGTTTGACAGGTTAATGTCGCGAGTCAACAGAATATGCAACATGGTTCTTTGACAGTTTTGATGAAAATTAGTGCAACTTTACCAAATAATTATGGTCTAATGAACTTGACATATCCCTTCTTACCTCGAGTTAGTTATAACCGCTGCCTTAGGCAGTCCAGTGGTTCCAGAAGTGTAGATGTACAACAACTTCCCCTGGAAGCCATCGGCATTAGCCAATGTCCAAGGTGCAGGTGGTGTGGTCTCGAGTAAGTTGATTAAGTCACCCACACCGTCGCCGCTTTCTAGGGATTTTGTGTTTGTTGGATTCAGGGGACGGTGGGTGAATTTGAATAGTTTTATTGATGGACTTAACTGGCTTGATACGTCTTGCACCGCTGTAAATAAATAAAAATAAAATCAAGCTATGGGGTCTAAAAAGTATTTACAAACGTAAAATCACAAAGTCTGCATTGAATCAGTTTGTTGGATAGACTTTTTTTTAATTTATTTATCTAGCCAGTGGGGTCATCTTATTATTTGCTTTGCTCACAGTTACATGCTTGATTTATTTGCAGCTATTAGTGTCCCTGTGTTATCAATTTCCGAGTTCTTCATCTCATATGAAATAACATAAGGAAATAATTTGTCATACCTACTTAACTTTAACTGACTAGGTATTAATAAATACACTGAAACGTTAGTTATCTAAGTTTTGTCTCCTAACCCCTAAACTCTAGTTGACAAATTATTATAGAGCAATGTAATCATTATAAATAATATGTAAATAGAATGTTTACAAATAATTATAATTATTCATGGTAAGAGATAGCGCATAATACCTACATGACCCGCTAATACCGTCGAAACTAAAAAACCCAGTAACAATGTCTATAGCCGAAACCTAAACGCAATTATTTCAGGTTTTCAAAATTAATCGGTTTCCTAGTGTTGCCTTGGTTTGATGTGACGACTATAGGTAACATATTTTTTTAAATCATGTTATTCATTGACGATTTTCTTTAATATTTAAGGACTTCTATAACACAATAAATGTCAAGGTCAGTAAGTTAGTGTTAAAGAACCACTTTTAAACAATAAATTATATACAGTGATTTTGTTTGTTGTTTTATAGTATTTTAATTACTACCTTCAATATTTGGAATCATTATATGTAAGTATGTACCTATAGTACCTTATCTGTCTTATTAATAATAGTGCTAGTTAACTAGGTGATTTGTACTTGTCTTCCATACATACAAGACAAAGGAGCTCCATATTAATATAACTTTGTCCTTCTTGGTGAAATAAGACAAATTAAAGCATTTCAGAGTAAAAAAAATAGTTTATCAAAAAGCTAGAGATTACCTGATTGATATTCTTCGGAGAATATTAAAATATCACATTTAGCTACGTTTATGGAATGTGTGAGAGCATTTCCCCTCTGATTGGTGTTAATGAATGGTGTGATGGCGCCCAAGCGACCGATGCCGAGCCAGAGTGCAGGCTGTTGAGGACAGTTGTTCAGAAGGAGCCCTACAATGTCTCCCTTCTTTACACCAAGAGATTTCATTACAGCCGTAACCCGCAAACTGTAATCCTCCACCTAAAAACATTTTAACTTATAGATTCTTTATCATGAAATCTTAGAAATATGGATAAGTACTTACAGAGTTGCTGAAGCCCAAATCTTACTTTAAATAAGCTTCCTAAACTTCTTTTAAAATTGAGTATGGAAGGAAGTGAAAACATATGAAAAAAAAATCTGCTTGAAAAAATGCTGAATTAGACGCTAAAGTGAATGTAAAAGAAGTTCATTGTTATGAAATAATATAGACCAAGTGTATGTTGAGAATTTGAGAGCAAAACCACCCAAAAAAAACAATTTGCCACAAAATTGTGTTTGAGGCGTGAATTAGGCAAATAATATACATAATTGTCATTGATACCCTTTAATATGACCTTTTTGGTTGTTCTGAATGTTGTCATTGTACTTGCATATTTACAATGGTTAATTATTACAGTCAGAGCATTATAAAATATAGGTATATTAAAAATTTGAATTTTCATTTCCAAATCCTTTAAAAGTTCTCTGATGACATAGGTAATAAAATCTATGTACATCCGAATATATGAATACTAGCTGCCCCTGCAGTTTCATCTGCAGTCCTGTGGGTTTTTAAAAAGATTTTTCATAGTAATTTCACGGAGCCTTATATTAGAGCACACAAATGAAGAACCAGGCTACATT
Organism: Ochropacha duplaris; assembly: GCA_951361185.1. Lineage (NCBI taxonomy): Eukaryota > Metazoa > Arthropoda > Insecta > Lepidoptera > Drepanidae > Ochropacha > Ochropacha duplaris. The sequence goes on from OX592691.1 coordinate 10,712,231, forward strand.
TTTGTATGATTGATTATCTAACCAAAAATACATCTTATTTTAATCTGTTGGTTCTTTCTTAGGATAGTAGACCACTGCACCACTTGGTTCTGAAATGTATGAGTATTACAATTAGATAAACAATTATAATACAAGTACAAACCTGTTTGAAGGACCATACTTCGTCTTGGAATAAGAAGCATGGTTTATCTGGATGTCTTTGGACAACATCATGGAATATGTCCGGTATTGTAAGATCTTTCTTGGAAAGCTTCCGTGTTAACCATAGTATCTTGATATAGGTAATTAAGGCCCTAAAATTATATTATAATATAAATTAATACTGTTCACCAGCACAAAAATAACTTTTTGTTAATAATTAGGATCTATGATGCCAAAGTAACAAAATTACTCTTATATGAAGCTTTCTGGAAGACTTCTATGGTAAGTAATATTAAAGTAAATTCCACTACATAACTTGTAAATAGTTTTAAGATTTTGTAAGCATTTCTAATCAAGTAACTGTAGGTAACATAATGAAAATGTATTTTCTGGCATAAATAAAATTAGGACAAGTTATAAGATAACAAACTATATCTAACCTGGTGTCTCTAGGGGCTGTCTTCAATGCTATGTACAAGCATCTTGAATGGAATAAGATTCCGTATAGCAGAACGAGGCAGGCAGTAAAGGCTAGCGTGCAGAGGAAGCCCTGGTTAAGCCAGACGGCCACGAAGGCCACAGTTATAGCGGCAAACGCTAACATAATTACGACTAGTTTTCGCAGCGAAATGCGACTGACTGCCGATCGCCGACCCACTGTGAATTAATTAGTGAGCCTCGTAGTCACACTTGCACTCACTCTTTATACCGCGAGTTTTTGATTGCGCGACCAAAATACGAAACTATAACGGGACAATAGAAACACACTGACAACCACTGAATACTTTTACCTTACATACCAATTAAATCTAATCTATTGTCATTAGATCAATATGTAATACATTATGTATTACGGACATTCAATTAAATAAGAGATTTCTGAAGTAGAATCTGAATTCGATGTTATCAGACAGGCAGAAATAAATAAAGTTAAATAAATTGACTGAACGAACTGCCTGACTGACGGACGACTAGGGATCGAATGATACTTTCGTTTGATAGTATTAAGTATCGAGTACTTTCCCGCAATACTTGATAGATACTTTAGTATTCGATTCCCTTAGCATCGGGTTTAGAATACAAAGAGGATAAAAACACTACGTTTTATTAGAATATATCGTGGTATTCGTTTTTGCAATATCGAGTATTTTTTTATTTATTTGCATTTGAATTCTATTCTAACCATAACATCCAATCATCCAAGCCAGTAAAAAAAACTATCTCTATCAGTATGACCAGTGTTTCAGAGGCAGAATGGATGGTCAAAAACACAAGCCTAAGGGTCAGGGAAAAATATACACTGTGTATCGTGAAGAAAATGTATGCGACTGAAAGACTTTGTGACGATGGTAATAAAAAAAGCTTTTTTTAAATATTGATTCTTCTACTTTACTCTAGACTACGTCATGTGGAAGATATAATAGATATTTACGTGACGCGGTGATGGTAGCCACATCAGATCCATTTGAAAGGCTTTTCTCCAAAGCTGGAGCCAACTGGAGCCATAATGACGCAAAATATAATATTTTAAAACCAAAACGACTAAACTTTTTGGTTGCTTTTCTTAGCAGGACGCCCTTAAAATGTTCTGTGTTTTGTTAGTCTTTCTCGTGAATTAGATATAAGTAGATTAGATAAGTAAACATTTTAACTAATAAAAAAAATGCTTTATATTTTTCTATATATATTTATTTAAATAATCCCATCTAATCATAATGTTATTATGTTATACTTGGATTTTTAATTAGGTGGACTGATTTGACAGTTGTCGCAAGAAATATTTCTTTATTCAGAAATTATTTCTTAAAAGAATGAATGAGAATACCTGTGATCACTGATATTAGATTGACTTTTATTGATAAAAAGTGATATGGTCAAACCATGAAACAGTAATTTTAACCATATTGCGCTCGTAACTGTCAGTTTAGTCCAGCTAATTAAAAATCAGACTATAGGTATGTTATTACAGAGTAAAGTATAAAAATACAAATATTCGTTAGTTCGTAAATACGGCAACATAAATCGTGAATACTTGCCTCTCAGTAAATACTCGATTCTGAGTAGTATCGACACTTTTAGATCGATTCTTGATACCTATATTTGGTATCGTGAACAGAGCCCGATACCAAAAAATATATAATCACTACGTTTCCCGATACTTCGAACCCTACTGACGACCACCAACAACACTGATGAAAACTTTTTGGCGGGAACTTGCGAAGTGACGTTGTGTTTTCGTTTTATTTTCATTGAAATTCGTGTATTTTGAGTTTTATTGAATAATTTCGGTGGTGTTTTGTCCAATAAAGATCAATCTAAGTGCACAAGTGAAGTGAAATGAAATGAAAGCGTGTATCGTGACTTTCCAGGTTGTCCCAAAAACTCCATAAAATGTTTTAGTGGAATAGCCGCCAATTTCACTAAAATTAGACTGGACTTGTACGGACGAGGACGAGGACAATAAAACGTGACTAAACATAAGGGATGAATATTTAAAATAAAGAAATGGCTTAAAGGACTCGATACCAGGCCAAAAATCTTCTTAAAAAAAACACTGATGAAAGAACGTAGTGATTTTATCTCGATTTTATACTCTTTGCCTCGGAACCATTATTGTTCCTAGCTCTTTGCCTTACTTTTTGCTGATGAACTGACCAAAGAGTATGTGGAACTCGCTAGAGTATAGTGTTCTATGATGTGGAACTGACAGTTGACGCAGGCAGTCACAGTCACTTTTATTTTATTATTTTTTATTAATGATTATAGATACAAAGTCTTTCACTTCACTCGCATACATCAGCATACATTTTCAGTTTTAACCGGTTGGTTCTGAAGGTATACGATTATGACGTCATTTTTGATTCAATAGTTGTCAATTTTTGATCAAATAGTGTCCCACTGAAACAATAAGATAACTATTGAATCAAAAATTCCGCGAGCAAACTTTTATTCTTATTTAGACTACAGTCACGTTATATTACTATATTACTACTAATTACTATAATACTATTTAATACTAATATTATGTTTTTAATGTTTTTAATGTTTTCAATTTTGACCCCAAACGTCTACGCTCCAGTCAATTTTAAACGCGTGGATTTTCAAACAGCCTTACCTTTCATGTGCTAACATTTTTTTTGTACTGTTTATGGTGCCCTCCAAGACGTGATGCACTAAGCAATGGGTTAATCCGGCACTGGTTTTTAAATAATCAGTCTACCACATTTTTTTATAAGCTTGTGTTTGGCCGCAATCTCACAACGGTAGGTAAGAGATGATGTGACCGTAAGTGGTAAGCACACAAGTTATAGATGGGAACTAGCTCTCAAGTGCTGCTGTCGGATGGAACACACCAATAAATAGGTGCTTAGCGATAAATTTTCAAGTAGACTTTCTTCGGCGCCCCTGGGCTGAACACCGGAAATTGGATATCTTTTTCCAGGGGAACATTACAAATTCGATTAGGCGGTGAATGACGAAATGTGAAATTGTACAAAGAGATCACTGATTCCTATCCCCAGCATATCAACACCTACATATCAATTGCCTATAAAAATACTAGACGATTAGACATTTATCTATGACGTCTGCACGCTTTTGGCAAAAAAAAAAGAAAATAGAAAATATTGTTTTATTGAAAACCATTTTAATTTAATGATAAAGCATTTTATTATCTACCTATTACAAAATAAGTACGAAACACTTGTAAATATCATAGTCAGCTTACATTATAGACAGTAATAGTAGGTAGGTACTTACACCTACTTAAATACCGACTCTTGAGTTTCTGATAAAATATACCTACTAAAACTAAGGCACCCAATTAAAACTACAGTCACGTCAATAGAAATTAATCATAAATTATTTATTTTACTTATTTAGGTAGTTAATAATCTTAAAACATTAGGAAAGGCATATCTAATAAAATACAATTGAGCAGTGAACATTTGAGATAATATGTGTTGGGGCTATAACGCGACTCACATTTTACAAAATTGCACACATCTAACCATAAAATATAAAAAATTACATTGAATATTTCATGCTAACTACGGGAACAACTCACAAAAATATGTGCATATCTGCTAACGTATGATAATTATCTTAGTAATTAATCAGCAGTCGTCTCGAGTTTTACCTACACATATTTATTATATAATAATCCAATGCTTTATTATCAACATCAACCGTTTGTTTAGAGGTTAATTTAGCCGCCTGCAGCTGCAATCACCGATTAACTGTCGAATTTAGATTATGACCGATAAATTGATAATGTATGCAGGATTACATGGAAAAGCATTAAAGTGAATCGATATGGAAAAAAAATGTTTTTGTCATTAAATTAATTTAGGTATTTATCAGTCATTTCAATTACAGAAAGGCACTCTCTCTTGAATAGTAAACACTTAAATTTAACTCTAATAGTAAAATCACAGTCGAATTTGTCCCGAAAATATTTTCTCGTACTCTTCTTGTCCTAAATGTACATACTTATCTAATTTCGGATCTAAATAATATATCTGATCTTCAATGACTGACGGGTTGTACCCCTCTTTCTGGAGATCTACTTTCTTCATTTTAAAAGTACCTGTGCAAAAAAAGAACAATGTTTTTAACCGACTTCAAAAAAGGAAGAGATTCTATGTTCGTCTGTATTACTATGTAGATAGGTATGTTCCTTTTATGCATGTTTATTGGATTTCTTCGTCAATTGTGGAGAGTATTTTTTATATCTTTTATATTTGACCATAACCTCACCATGATAAGTGATGATCTGGCCGAAGGATGTAATAAAAAGCCTAGAAGAAAACTTGCTCTCAAGTGCATGTCCAAACAAACCGGTTTAATGCTTGGTCATCCACATAGATGCTTACATACAAAAAGTCTGATTTTCGCGTCAACGACATTATGACCTGCCGGTTAGCCACACTACCAATGATAGTTGATACCACAGGTCGTGGTTCGACTCCCATACCTACAGGATAGACATTTGTGTGCATGAACAGGTCTGTTTGTCCTGTCTCTGGGTGAGAGTAATATAATGTACCTACCTATGTAGTATATCAGTTATCTGGCTCTGCTTAGTTTGGGATCAGATAGCCGTGTATGTGAAAAAAGTCCCAGGATTTTTTTTATTTGAACTAATTTCTCTCATTCTGTATTTAAATAAACGCAAACGCGATAGTTTGACTTTTCTATCGCCAACTAACTACACAACTTTAAGAGTTAAATAAGGCGCTATTTTACATGAAAATATGAGGTATGAATATCAAGTAAATTTAAAATCTTACCAGTCATATCGAGGCTGGTCATTACCCTTATAAATATTGGTCTAGCGTATTTGGGCAGATCTTTCGATATATCTTTCGCAAGTTTTTCTAAATCCAAGTTATTTTCTGTATCCACAATTCCACACATGCCTGCACGACCTTCTGTGTTTGGAATCTACGGAAAAAAAGAACAGAAGTTTAATTATATCATCAACCATACAGGAAATATTAACTGTATATACATATATATATATATATATATATCTCTACCTTATATCTAAGTATATTTTAGCCTTTTATAAAGCCAAGATACTTACTTCAACGCCATAAACAACCGCATCTCGTTGATTTGTGAATCTGGAGATTGCGGCCTCAACTTCTGTGGTGCTGACGTTTTCGCCGCGCCACCGGAATGTGTCGCCGGTACGATCGCGGAAGTATAGGTAGCCGAGCTCGTCCGCCACTAGGATATCGCCTGAAAATTTGATAATAATTGTCTGAATAAGGATTTTAAACATTCACACTGTCTAATTCGGACATCTAATATCTTTGGAACTGATCAAATAGGGGCTTAAAGGGCCACTCGAGAAATATGGATGCCTTCAATTTATTAATGCGAAAAACTACGAACAATAAATGAATAAAGAACACAATTCATTCATACCAGATATAAAAGCAGAGTCCCCGTGTTCGAACACATCCCTGACAATTTTCTTGTCTGATGCAGCTTTGTCAACGTAACCGAGGAAAGCTCTTGAAGGATTGTTCGGCTTTATTTTGCCTATGAACACACCAGGTTCATTGGGTTGAGCTAACTGTAATAAAGGCAATATAGGTACACGTTACATAAGGTAGGTACATTACTAGGTGTCATATGAGGTAGAAGAAAAGAAATGGTGTTATTGGATAACAGCTATGATACTTAGTATTTGTAGTAGCTAGTATATACCTAGTATAGAAAATTTCCTCAAAGCTGCCAGCTGTTGCCGTTCGGCAAGGTTCCCAGCAAGCTGGCAGTTTCCCTCTTTCAATAAATGGGCTTATTTAAAAAGAAATGAAAAGTATATTTAATATTATGATATGTAGTTATTTTAGTTTCATTTTGTCCTTTGACGGACTAGAAGTTGGTAGCCCTCACGGCCATCAACGGCTCTCAACCGAAATGCAAACATTTTAAGCGACAGCCTTAAATGAAAATGTTTTGACCGAAGTTTTGACAGACTGCCTGAGGCACAGATTACTAATGCCTGACGGGAACAAGTGGTAACAGCAACAACGATAAGATTCTGATAGTTTTACTAACTTGGCATAATCCTCTCGAGTCCCTTATCGGTTCTCCAGTTTCTTGATCAACTTTGAGAATTGCAATAGGATACACAGCAGGAATGATTCGAGACACAAATCCTATAGCACCAGTCTTGTTGTCAATGTTCACTGAAAAATATACAGCAATATTTTAATGTATGACGTTTACTACATACCTACAATACAAGAAGCTATTCGTGAATTTTCCTACTTTTCAGTAGCAATAGGTACATACACTAAGTGAAATGTTACTTTGTCGGAATTACATCGGTAGTAGGCTACCTATTGCTAAGATTTAGATACTCTTTATCATGCCTTTTATTGATAATTTTGCCTACTAAATATAATTTTACCTAGGTATTATCTTTTCGTTTCTTTTTCTTTTTTTTCACTTTAAGATAAGTTTGTGTTTCACGGCAATCTCACCATAGTAAGTGATGATGTGGCCGAAGTTGGTAAGCACACAAATACAAATACAAACCCAGATTCGGCCTTACGTAAGTATGTTTTTAGAAGTTAGAGCTGGCAATATAATATGGCCCCATTAATTACTGATGCTTTTGTTTGTAACAAATAAATATCTACGATCACGTATTTTTCAAAGGTCAGTCATGGGGAAAAGTCGAGAAAAAGTAAAATAAAAATTGTATTTACTTACCAATATTAGCATTTCCTTCAGTAGCACCATAAAATTCAACTACTTTCTTTATATTGAAACGTTTTACGAAGTCTGACCAAATCTGAAACGAAGAAACCATTCAATTATGAAAATAGCTACATTCTTCAAGCCTTCAAGTGGTAGGTAGGTACCTAACATATTTGATCATAGAATTGAAATCGGAATGAATTTTGAATAAATATCTAGCGAGAAACAGTTGAATTGGCTACCAATATTGCCAATTGTTATTATTGTAGAAAGTAGGTAACTTACCGCTGGTCTCATGCCGTTGCCATAAACTGTCCGTACTTTGTGTTGCTTGTCGGTTGCTGAAGGTGGAGTCGTCAATACATACCGACACATTTCTCCTATATAATGAGCCGCCTGTAAATAACATCCAGAAACGTCAGATACCGTGACGTAAGTTTCGTTCGTTCGTTTAGAATCCTACAATGAGGAAACCACAGCACCGTTGAAAATCTGTCGCCACAGACATGTCGGTAACGATAGCTAGTTGCCGTTTAGGCATTGTAAAAAGGGTCGCCAACGTATTGGCAATCACGCTGGTAGTGCTAATGTCTATAATAGGCGACGGTAGTCACTTATCATCAGATGACCCGCCTGCATGCTTGCTCTGCTCAAGACTTCGGTTAGATTTCAGTTTCTACATATTATTTAATTTTAACATTTTGTTGCAAACCCTCCTTTTGGACTCCTTTTTATTCATTGTTAATTTTATCATTATCATAAACAATGTAACCTATGCGTGAACCATACAGTCGCTGGCTCTATATGTATATCTACTACTACTACTAGCTACTGTACTAGCTGTTCTCCGTGGTTTCACCCGCGTTCCCGTGGAATCTTATCCTTTCCCGAGATATAAAGTATCCTATCTCTTATTCCAGGATATAATCTATTTGTGTGCCATGTTTCATCAAGATCGGTTCAGTAGTATCGGAGTTCATCGCGAACCAACATCGTGACACGGGAATTTTGCATAGAGCATACGAATTATGAGAAATACAAAACACGATCTCCTTTTAGAAGTCTTTTAAAAAGAAAAAATAAATTAATAAAAAAAGAAATGTATTATCTCCTTTGTGTGTCTTGTTGTCTACCGTCTGAATCGGAGACGGTCGTGGGTAAAAACGTGGTTTATTCTTCCAAGGTAAAAACTAATGACTGTTTTTGTTATTGCATACATGTACAAAAATTTCAGTTAAGTGCTTAGTCATATTATAACGATTGAAATCACCATGGTAGATATGTAAATTGAAAAGCTTACACCGATACTAAAAATTTAAACTTCGTTACGGCAATAGTGTGTTTATTGTAAAGAATTCGCGCTCAATAAAGCTAGAATTCTGGTCATAAACCTTACTCACAAATAGATATTAGTATTCGCAATAAAAACTTGAAGGTTATCGACTTTATTCGAACGTACATTAGCATCTTTTTGCAAGACATTCTCCACACTTTCACTAAAGCTTTCACTCCACTTACCGTTGCATTGTATTTGATGCAGTCTGGGAAGTAAGCCGAAGCTGAGAATCTGGTCCTGAGAGCGATCGTGCAGCCGAAAATGAAGGCCTGGCCGATTGTGATGCAGCCCCCGGCGGAATGATATAGGGGCATGGGGCAGTAGATGACGTCAGAGGGCCGTAAGCTTCCGAGGTAGTGGACGCCAGATGCCATGAATACCATTCTGAAATTCATATTTAGACACACGTGAACATAAATTTAATAGGTACCATACCTACACGATGGTACAAAAACTTATCGGTGTTGTGCGCTATTGTTAATGAAATAACATAATGCTACTCATATCTATTAATATAGCTATAGCTCGTCTATACAAATCCAGCCACTAAACATTTTTTTGTTGCAGAAATATGTAGGTACTTACTTACTTTGACAAAAAGCATCAATAGAAGACAATCTACTAGCTATAGAGCGAGACATAAAAAAACATTGATACCTAGAGTTGCTAGTTCGACCTTTGAGTTGACTTAAAAATGGAGATAAAACTTACCTCGAAGGAGAAATAACTGCTGCTTTCGGCAATCCCGTAGTTCCAGAAGTGTAAATGTACAATAACTTTCCATTAAAGCCTTCGCCATCGGAGACAGTCCATGGTGCTGGCGCTGTCGATTCCAACATCGATGTGAAGTCATTCTGAGACTCGACCACCTTCACAGAATCCTCAGATGTATTCAACGGTCGACGTGTAAATTTAAATAACTTGATCGATGGATTGATCTCCTTCGTGATTTCTTGGATAGCTGCAACGGTGAAAGTGGTCCATTAGATTTTTGGTAATGCACAAATGAGGAATGATTCGAAACAACGCGATTTGAAGCCAAAGAGACTCCTCATAAACACAGGCTTAGGAGGTTGATATAAAAGGTATGTTTCCATTATATGTTTTTGAATATGATTTGTCTATGGCCAAACTTACCACCGTCATGTTCAGCTCCGTAAACAACAACGTCACATTTAGCAACATTGATCGAGTGCATCAACGTGTTGCCTGTCTGGTTATTGTTGATGAGAGGTGACACAGCTCCAATACGAGTGATGCCGAGCCATATTGCTGGCATTTCTGGGCAATTATTCATCATTACTGCGACCGTGTCACCTTTCTTCACGCCTTGAGCTTTCAGCACCGCTGACACACGTAAACTGAAGTCTTCAACCTGGAATAAGTAACTCAAGTAAACTCGTGCAATATACTATTTGATTATACCTAATACTAAGTAGGTAGGTTTGACATTTCAGAATCTGCGTAAAGATGCGTAATCTCAGGTACCTATTGAAATTACCCGTAGGTAGCCACAGCAGTATGACGTTCTATATAGTCACCACCCACACGGCACCCCGTATAATGGTTATATACACAGTTTTCTTAACTCATGGAGGCTCAGAAGGACTCTGGTTTCAGGAAATCTCAGAAATAGCATAAAATAAATCATTTTCATTTATTGAGTTGGGAAATAAATTACTGCATACGAGTGAGAGCACCGTGAGGTATTTACGATAACATGATTAATTAAGCTTTTGTCACTAATCCAAATTTAGAAAGTCGGATAAAGTTTATCGTGCCATATCGTATTATTACAAGTGTCTGTTTGAATATTTTGAGTCATATTTCCATAAGTTTCAAGTAGATATACCTCTTAGTCTTACATACCAATCGTAAAACTGCTAACATCAACACTGGAAACATAATCGAAGGTCGTATTGACGAAAATCATATAGGCAAATAAGTAAATATTTTATTAGTTAAAACATGACGCCTATAGGAAGATCGTTAAGTTCAAGGTTCCGTCTAAAGACATTAGTAGATACCTACATAGGTAGGTACTTACATATTAAACGCAAAATTTTTGTAATGAAGCGATTCAGGTTACAACATAACGAGCTTAATTGCATTAGTTGCAAAACTACCTTGAGTGTTTTTTGCCTAATTTCTGTTATGTTGGACAAAAATGTTTGCCATACGAATATAACAACAAACGTTTTAGTCCACACGTTTGCCATTCTCGAAACAAATCATCATTAACCATTAACATACCTGTTGGAATGTCCACGTTTCATCCTCGTACAAGAAGCACGCTTTATTTGGATGTCGTGTAACCACATCATGGAATATATCTGGCATAGACCAATTTTTATTCGTAAATTTCTTCGTTAGCCTCAATATCTTGATGTAGCACCATAATGCACTGAAGCAAAAAAATACAGTTAATAACAACAACACTTTAACACTAAAATGTTGTTGTTAATTGAACGTTAACTTACGAGAAATCTCTAGTGGCTGTTCTGGCGGCGATGTAGAGCCACCTCCAGTAGAATGCGATGATATAAACGACGACAAGGATAGCGAGAACTTGAAGACTGGTCTGCCAATCTTGGAACACCCAGGTCACGGAGCACGCGGCAACAAGTATTCCAATGGCCACAATCATGGCAATCACCCTACTCCACGGTATACTCGATGACGTAACACTATGTTTCCCCTTTTCCACGTCAGATGGTTTCACCTGCACCAAACATTTATTGAACAACACAATACCGATGTTTTCCCGATGACTGATAAACACAAACTAAAGTAATCAGTGAATCAAATAGTCTTGTAGAGATTAGATAAGTATTTGAGTTGCCATCGTCAGCTAGTACTAATGTACTGCTTTAACATTAACTGTACTTTGGACTTGATGAATATTGACGATGATTCCGAATGATGACGTGACGACATAATAAACTTCACTTGTGGATTCTCGTCTATAAACTGCAGCTTGTCTTTAAAAACTTACTACTGAATAATTAGTCTTTAATTAAACATGTTATTGATTTTACTTTAAGTGGGTTCTTAACAATGTTATAACACGGACTTTATGGTACTTAGTACAAATACTTGACTATGTTTGTTATCCTGTTTGCCAGACTTATTAGCACGATTACATAAATACATTTTCTAGTCGTAACAGTAATTGTTATAGGCGCCAATAACTCAGATACTACATCGAAACTAATATCTTATACAGAAAAGAATAGAGTTTTTGTATATTTCTTTGGCATGGATAAACTCGAAAATACTTAACCGATTTTAAAAAGTCTTTCACCTATAGAAATCTACGAATAATTTATTAGCGAGTAATATGAGGGCTATATCACATTTTATGTTAATTCCCTTGGGAACGTGGGTGAAACCGCGGGGCGGAAGTTAGTAACAAATAAGTGTACGCAATAAAATAATTGCGTGCATATTTTTTTTATGCGTGAAACACTATAAAGATAATGGTGAGTACACACTTAGAGCAACGTACGTTGGCCAATGATTGATTAACCAATGCTTATGATAATAAATCAACAGCTGGAATACGCAAGACAAACCAAGAGTTAAATAATTCCATTCACGATCATGGTTTACGACGAGTCTGTGATTGGCCAGACACCTTGAAAGATTTATAATTGGGGAGTAATAGATATATTTGGCCTACTTAATACGTGTGTTTTATCATTTAAAACAAAATTAAATATTTAAACCTTTTGAATGAGTTTTGGAAATTATTTTGTATGCAGTAACTTTTGATGATAAATTCATGAAAATTTGTATTTAGCTTTTTGTTTAGAAATAAAAAGTTACTTATTTCAGATTTTTGGGAAAATAACCACCTAAGAACGGGGATGTCAAAGTTGACATAGAAAATAATATTTTCTGGTTAAATTATGTAGATATTTTTACCTTATCTTCAACACTATTTAAAACAATATTCAAGCATTTTTCGAAATTCAACCCCTCAGTGGATATTTTTTTATGGAAATAGAAATTATATATTTTTTTAATTCCCTTCTAAATCCAGTAAAATAGGGAAATGCTCCAGTTAAAACACAATTAATCTAGCCAACTAACGCTTGGCTAGATTGATCATTAATTAAGTGTGAATTAACCTTAAGTTTAAGATTGTGGGTCAATGGATTTGTGCGTGGTAACCACAGTGTTAACCATTGCTATAATTTTGAGGAAGGCCTTCATTTGATCAAAGTAGAGAGGAAACTTACGAAAACTTATTAAATGGTAGTTTTTTTGCCAAATTACCTGATGTTTTTGTGTCTATTTAGTCTAGCATACAAAACATGATTGCTTGATGGGTTAACATTAAAGATGCTTTAAAAACGACGATAATTATGTGCTAACTAAAGGAGATGAAGATTTATTCAGTCATCATCATTATCAATTGTTTTATCGTGCGCGAAAACGAAATCATTTCAATGAAAACTATGAATTAGTTCCGGATCAAAATCAAGGTAATAAGTCCATTAATGTATGTGTATAGGTAATACATACATGGAATGGCACATCTTTAAATTCAATTATAAATATACTTAAACAATAAATAACTTCGAGGCGAGGATAGCTCAGTGGTAGTGACGTCGGATACCGCGGCGAAGGTCGTGGGTTCGAATCCTACAATGAGCTTGAGCTTTCGGTGAAGTAAAACATCGTGAGGAAACCACAGCACGGTGGCACTTTGTAGTACTCGATTGGCAATCCCCTGGTATTGCCAATGTCTATAGGCGACGGTTGTCACTTACCATCAGGTGACCCACCTGCATCGATGTCACTTACCATCAGGTGACCCGCCTGCCTCGTTGTCACTTGTGACATTAAAAAAAAAAGACTACTATTTATTCATAACAATAAGGTTTTTATAAGAGGCCTTTAAAGAAAACCAAGAAAAGAAAAACCGGGCACATATTTAATTTTTCATTCAATAGTCTACCTATAGTTGACTCGATCTTTGACATTAATACTTGTTAAATTTATTATACCTGAATTGTCCACGTCTCTCTGTTTTTGTAAAGGTATCTAGATATTATAATGAAATGTAATTTTACTAATCTTAACCACGAAGAGCCTCTGTTGTTTTAAAGGATTTTAAGAAGGAAAATGAAGGCGTTTACGTAATACTGAATAACGTGTCAGAGGTCTAGTCACGTGTAACATCCGACTAACGTGATTGACTACAACAATAGCCGGAAGAGTGTACTTGACACACAGAGAAGCGAGCGTACCAACTGTAGATACCTACGTGAATGACGCTCTTCCAGTGGATTTCAAAACGCACATAACAATAACTCGATGTTTTAATCATAGACATTTTTTACAGAGTTTTTTTTCCTAAAATTCTCAATTCGAAATGATTAGCGGCAATAAAATTAAAAAACAAAATTTTAGATTGCCGTAAAAATAGTATAGTAATATAATTGACTTACCGTCATTGGGGCAGGATCAATGATTCTTAAAAATAATAATGTAACTACTTTACTGACCTCAAACTTGAAGTTGTTTAATTCAGTCTTGTTTATATTGTTGTTGTCGGCATTAATATCTGCGTTGGACATCTTGATGAAAAGTAAATTAATTAACTTATTTTTAGTTTTACTTTAAATTCTGCTAGTGCACCTTAGGTATCATTGTCACTGGACGAATGTGTGTTTGGTGATCATCTGAAACAAGTAAATGGAAAAACATTGATTATAATGCAAAGAAAACTAAGTGTATTAAATTTGCATTACCAAATGTAAAAAAAGTAGGTAGTAATTTAATGTTAAATAATGAAGTTCTCAATCTTGTCGAATCAACCAAATTTCTAGGGATCACTTTAGACTCGAAACTTCAATGGGGGACCCAAATATCATCTGTAGCAGGGAAACTCAGTTCGGCGGCTTATGCAGTTTGGAAAATTAGACAGCTTACTGATGTAGATACAGCTAGAATTGTATATTTTAGTTATTTTCATAGTGTTATGTCTTATGGCATCTTGCTTTGGGGTAAAGCTGCTGATATAGAAACAATTTTTGTTTTGCAAAAGAGGGCTGTGCGAGCTATTTATAACTTGGGGGCTCGAACTTCTCTCAGAGATAAGTTTAAAGAAACTGGCATACTCACGGTTGCATCTCAATATATTTATGCAAATATATTATTTGTGCATCAAAATATTAATCTTTTTGTAAAAAAAAGTGATATGCACTCGATCAATACTAGAAATAAGCACCAACTTGTGACCTCTGCTTAAATTTTTTGCAAAAATTTAAGGATTGTATTAAAACTGTTTTGGTAAAAAAGGCTTACTATAATATAAATGAATATTTTAATGATGATAATGCTTGGTAAATTTGTAACATTTGTGCGTTTGAATATTGTTATGTCGCGGAATGTTAGATACACTATTATATTACCTAATTTTACAAACCGTGTTAGTAGTAACAGTGATAACATATTGTGTGTTTTAATTCGTTTTGTTTCTTTTTGTTTGGAGCAAGCTTAAGTTAGTCATGCTCGCTTTAAGGCCTTTGCTTGCGGCGGCGTCGTGTGGCGGGTCGCTCACTTCCCTATTAAATGTGCGAGGAGGGCGATGGCTGCCACGCGCGTCATACTTGTGAACAGGTGCTGCTTGTGGGGGCTGGTCTGCTTGAGTTTGTTGTTTATTAAGTCAGTCATAATTAAATTCTATAGATTACTATTTTTGCCGCCATAACACGCAAATATTGTCAGTGAGACTAGATAAATAATAATTATTGAATGTAATAGGTGTAAGTTGTTTTTGAAAAGAGTAATTGCTGAGTTTATTGCCGGCTCTTCTCAGCAAAAACAACCTTCCGAACCGAGCATTTAGAGTCTGACTATTCATAAGTGCCTGTGAAGGCCTATTTGGATGAATAAACAATTTCATTTCATATATTTTGTTTAATTACATTTAAAACTTAAAAAAAAAACGTATGATTAGGACCCTCTGGGTAGATACGGAACGGAACCAACTCGGAGGCCGCACGCAACTCGCATGTGACGTAGGTTTAAAAACTTGATTAAGACATTTATAACTATTAATATTCTGATTTTTTATTTTAGCCCACTCATTCCTCATATGATAGCTCTTTCTTCTCTCGTCTTAGTCTTAGATGCCTATAACAGCCAAAAGTAGGTACTTATATGTATATTACATAATCTTATGTAATAATTCTAAGTTTGTTTTGAAAAGAGTAATTGCTGAGTTTATTGCCGGCTCTTCTTAGCAAAAGCAACCTTCCGAACCGTGCATTAGAGTCATTAGAGTCTGAAAATTCATAGGCGCCTGTGAAGGCCTATTTGGATGAATAAACATTTCATTTCATATCATGGAGCAGCAGCGTCATATAATAGGTAATTTTCATAAAAAAATACTTTTAATTATCTTCATATTATTATAATCTTTCACCACTTTATGTCATCAAAAAAATACCTAACTATGATAAAAATGCATAATTTGCATACATAATGGTTTACATAATAAAAAAGTAAAAAAAAACAAGATTTATTCTTTGATATCTAATAACTAAAGATACACAATCAGCGACAAAAAATGGCCTTACCGAATGTCTACCCACTCGAACATTTGGGTGGTCTTTTAATCTAGTAGCATTCGAACGCTCCTAACGGTAAACATGCCTTAGTGCTCGTTTAAGATATATTTTGGCAAGCAGGTATGAGTCGTAAAATTTTATTGCCTTTGTACATTAGCTTTGTGAATAAAACTTAAAAAAAAAATAACTAGTATTACCCAACACAATTTGAGACAGTTTTGAGATAACTTTTGCTTGGGATTGTTTATCTTTAGTTATTAGATATCAATGGATTTATTCCACCTAATATAGCTGGTCTACTGCCCATCGGATGTGGTATTACGTTAAAAAAATCATTAATGTTATAATAAACAACCGGTTTATTAAAATTATAACTAGGTACTAAACTAGTTAAATAAATGAATCAAGTTTTTATTAACATATAATAGCTAACACGTCTCTGCGGCGCGGCTTATTCGTTCAAACGGGCCCTTTAGACTTTTCAAAGGTTAGTAGGATACTACAATAGGTGCCCTCATTTTCGTCTGAAGATCGTGTTACGATAATTAGGTTAACGATGCCGAATGGTGGACGAACTGCCCCGATTTAATATTTTAAATAATAAGCTAATTAACGACGAAGGTCGTGGGTTCGAATCCTACAATGAGCTTTAGCTTTCGGTGAAGGAAAACATCGTGAGGAAACCCACGGTGGTAGGGTACTTTGTAGTACCTACTCGACTGGCTGGCTCGACTTGAGGGTGGTACCCTCAAGTTGAAAATCTGTCGCCAAGCACCTGTTGGTGTGTTCCAACAATTGCATTGAGGACATTGTAATAAGGTGTAGGTACAACACATTGGTAATCCCCCTGGTATTGCTAATGTCTACAGGCGACTGTAGTCGCTTACCATCAATCAGGTGACGCAACTGCCTCGTTGTCTGTCATAAAAGTATTTTTGTTGTTGTCGTTGTCTGTCGTAAAATATACCTATTTAAAAATGTAACCTTGCTGAGTTTTTAGCCGGTTCTTCTCAGTTGAAGTGTAACTTCCGAACCGGTTGTAACTTCTTCTCGACCTTCATGCCCGCTTAGGGCCTAAACTGAATAAATAGTAATTGACATTGGAAAGCCTATCGTTATTGATATGTCATAAGAAAAAAAGGCATTTCGGATATGGGTAAGTAGGAAATGTTGGTTAATCACAAGTACAATTTTTTTTTGGTACAACAACCTCTCATTCCAAGGTCGTAGGAACACGCAACGTGTGAATTATCACAAATACGTGTTCAATGGAAATCACTTTCTGAACTGAAATGAAAGTGAGAGTCCGCAAACTTTCGACACTCAAGTAACGAGAAAGTGAAACCAAAAGCTATAGGTAAACTAAGTAGGTACATGTTTAAGCTAAGTGTAATAATTGTAGTGTATTTATACCTACTCTTGACTAACCAGTTCCTTACACATGAAATGATACATACAATACTTCATCATTCTTCACAATGACTTCATTGATATTTGAAATCAAAACGGTAGGTAACCTACAATATAATTTTAGAATCGATCTGATATTGCTATTGAAAGTAGTCTATGTTATTCTCCAGCCCACGAACTACATTAAATACATATAACTATGCAATTTTTTTTATATTACGGAGAGAAAAACATGTCTTTGTTGGTATGGCTCTATAGTCTATCTATGTAGATCTACGACCTCAGTCAAATTAAAAATAAAAAGTATATGTTAGACAGTGATAATGGAGCTTTAAATATAAGAGCTCATAATCGGTTAAGTAGTTACAAACAAACACAAAAACAAACCTTACCTCTTTTAGTAGATCTACTTCTATCTATGATTGTTGTGGTAGTGGAATTATGTTATGTATATGATATCATTCCCGTGTCACGATGTTTGTCCGTGATGAACTCCGAAACTATACTATACTAAACCGATCATGACGAAATTTGGCACACTAATAGATTATATCCTGGAATAAGAGATAGGATATCCCTGGAAGAGATACGATCCCGTGGGAACGCCGCGCGGGTGAAACAAGTTATACTTAGAATATAATATAATAATCGCATACAATGCATGGAATAAGATGAAACTCATAAAGGTTTCGGTTAGTAGGTACTTGGCGTACGATATCAGAAATAGGTTTGAAAGAAGTAAATGACCCTTCAAAGTCGAACGCCCTGAGCCCTCTAGATCAACGACCTAAAGGTGACTTGACAGAATGAGTTACTTATTCTATTTGTGGCACTGCTACAGTTCGTTAATATACCTGTCTGACATATAATACAATATCTATAGGCACTGGAGCTCTACTTGCCTAGAGTGAAACGAATTCTCAGATAAACAAAAAAACTATGATTATAGTAACAACTAGCTTTTCGCCTCCGCGGTTTCACCCGCGATCCCGATTCTCCATACAAACTCTGGACCCCCATTTTATCCCCTTAATGGGTGAATTTTGGATAATCCTTTCTTAGCGGATACCTACGTCATAATAACTATGATTAGTAACTATGTTCAGTGGTTTGAGCTGTGTGTTGATAGATCAGTCGGTCAGTAAAGATGGTATTTTTTTTATTCTAGTTTAACTTGTGTTTGACCACAATCTCACCATGTTAAGTGAAGATGTGGCCGCAGGTGGTAAGCACACAAAGCCTAGATGGGAACTGGCTCCTAAGTGCAGCGGTCGGAACCCTACCTCTGTGGTCGGAACACACCAATAGGTGCTTGGCGACAGTGCTTGTATATTGTATTGTAATAAATGGGAAATCTTTTGTAGGTACATACGCTGTCAACACATAAAATAGTTGCCAATGATGCATACAGGTAACATCTCAATCGATTAAGAAAGAACAAGCACTATACGTACGATTAAAGATAAAGACATGTCATGTTGTGCAAGCAAACACAAACCTCTCATGACGATACTCGAAGGATGTACGGAAAGGAAATCAATATTTAGTTAACTTTTTGTCATGTATTTATCTTCTTTATTTGTTGGCAAGTAAGTATTCCTTACATTGACCTAAGTTAAGTGCTTAATAAATACTTCTTAGTGCCTACCTAGTTACTTCAAGTGATTATTTATATCAATAATATAATTTTATAGAAATTGGTGCCTTGATAATTATAGTAGGCGTTTTATCAATTAGAAGTTGATTTGGTTGAGTGAAACATTTAGATACATTATGTATGTATGTCTGTATGATACATACATTTACAAACGTTATTGTAAACGTAGACAGAATTGCAGAGTAGAGAAATTAATGAGTCCCTGGATCACTTCCTACTTCATATTTGAAATAATGTTACCTATTACAACATCATAAGTCATAATTATATCTATGTGTTGCTAAAATATTGCGTGCAACTTTTTCTACTTTACAATTTAAAACATTTATTTATTCTTATTTCAATATACCTATTATTCTAATATCAATTATATTCATAGATAAAATTACATAATATAAACGTAATGATTGATAGATTAAATCAAATTATAATGTCATAAGTTCTCTAATATCATTAAAAATTGTATTGATTCCACCATTTATATTAAGTAGTTTTGATTTTTTTATATTCGTTTGAAATCAAAAACTCATTTATTCAGTTTAGGCCTTGGTAAGGCACTTATGAACGTTACAATTGACTCTACCACCGGTTCGGAATGCACTTAAACTGAGAAGACTCCGGCAAGAAACTCGGCAAGGCAATTGTTTTTTCAGCAGTGGATCTTAAACTTATTTACATTGTCAAAAGTACATTGTACATTTGCGCAGTTATGTCATTGGGTATTTTATTATTGTATATTTGAACGCACATTGCTTAGCAGTTTTTCTTATACAGAATTGTTCTTGTTACATGGTTTAGTAAATAACGAGCCTCCCATTGTTCCTAGTAATGCGTAGATATATGTACCTACATAATACTCATGACCAGCCCGTGTGGTGTGATCCCTGTGTAACTTAAAAAAAGTGCAGACTAAACATATAAAAACATGGTATGGAAGCACAGAGGACGACAGTTGTATTTTTATGAAAAGTGGATTACAGTATTCAAGGTGCTGCACCTGCAACACATATAGCTCAAACGCATTTTAAGCTTTAAGTATTAGTATTAATGAGAAATACTTATAATAGGTAAGGTAACATAGAACTACTTTTTTTATTCTGGATAAGCTTGTGTTTGACTACAATCTCACTATGCTAACTGATGATGTGGCCGAAGTTAGTAAGCACACAAAGCTTAAATGGGAACTGGCTCTCAAATTCAACTGTCGGAACACACCGATAGGTGCTTGGCGACAGTTTCTCAACTTGAGGGTGGTAGCCAGCCAGTCGGGTACCCTACCACCGTGCTATGGTTTCCTCACGATGTTTTCCTTCACCGAAAGCTCAAGCTCATTGTAGGATTCGAACCCACGACCTTCGCCGCGGTATCCGACGTCACATACCACTGATCTATCATCGCCTTAAAAATACTCTTTTAAAATAATTTCATTTCGGATTAATGACACTTTCTATATTCTTAACAACTTGTTGACTACTGTAACTCATGTCAACTTTTCAACAATCTTTTTTTTGGAACGAAGTTCTTTATCGCGCGTTGTGATGTGAAAGGGGGCTAGACGGAAAAAATTCTTACGAAATCACCGACATAAAACTGTCGGTGATTTTTTGTGTCGGTGACAATAGTCACCGACCGCTGTGCGGCGTGCGCATGTTTCTCTGTCTGTCTCTCTCTCTCTCTCTCTCTCTCTTATAGAAAGCAAGCCAGATATTTTCATTTCTATTTATATATATATATATATATATAAATGTTTTATATATATATATATATATACTCTCTCGACTTATATAACTTCGTTCCATCCGGGTGTCCCTTGACACCTCTCAAGTTTTTTTTAACCACTTTTTTATCCAAGCACATAATGGTTCAGTTCCCAAATGAAGTAAACAAAAATAGATTTATCATTGAAAAAACATATTTTAGCAAACATCTTAAACTTAATCTCAAACTCATTCCGAGTCTGTTGTATTGTATTGCAGAGTATTATACCTAGCCAGCTATTTCGTTTCAATGGGTAGGTAGTAAATTTTACGATAGGTACCTACTTCTATCTTCAGTTAAGATTTTCTCTCTGTATACCCTACATGGTTTTTATACTAAATCTGAAAATATGTTGTTCAAATCTCTAATATCCATCCAGTAGGCTTTATTAGAGGTTGGTAATACATTGGCAATTTTCATAAACAAAAGGTTATGGGGGAAATGCATGGGAATAACACCTCCAAACTGTAATAGGTAGGTACATTATTAAGTCATTAGTTTGTTGTAGAAATGTTTGACAACTTCTTCTTCTTCTTGTCTTTATCCCACGGTAGGTGGTAGGTGGGGTCAGCACAACATGGTTTTCCTCTTCCACTCCGCTCTATCACTAGTCGTCTCAGCACTCACAATGGAAAACTTTTTGGCTTTATTATAAAGTACCTAAGTATAATAGTCTTGCATAATAAGAACTTTAATTCTGATTTCGAAACCCACCTTCTCTATAAAAGACTTTTAGATGGGAATCTCTTGCTTTGGAACATGGAAGGTCAGTTTTGCAATGTACCGTAGCCATGTTCAGAACAAATCTGCATGCTAAAAAATCACAACTTCACTGAGCCACCGACTGTATGGCTAATGAGATAAAAAAAAACAAACTATGAAACCGTAGAACAAGTTTTAGATTGTCCTGGCAGTCGGTGCATACCTAGAGATACAAGTCACCCGCCCGTTAACAAGTGTTATTTTAGAGACTGTAAAATTGAGATAACTTTTATTAGTTGCCAAGTAGTCACCAAGGAAGAATGTATCGATGAGGTGCGTATGACTAACAAAGATTTATTGAAGCGGAAGAAGACAAACGAACAATGATTGCCCCATGGGTAAATATTTGTTAATTATGTACCTACTTAGATCATTTGCATATAGCTATACGCAATTCATCGGTATTGAGAAATGTAAATAAAAATATTATTAGGAAAGATAAACCGAGCATATGATTATGCAAACAATATAAAAGTATTTGAAAATCAAAAGCGATCGAGGAAAATGAAGCTATACCTAGGTACACTGAACAACACGCATTATTTCATTGCATTTGTGTAAGCAGAAGTAATTATATTTAATAATCATGACTTTGATCTTAATCATATCTCGACCTACGTTGTACAATACCATAATATAATACTAATGCGGTAATGAGAGATTTCACATCAGATGTCCACTTTCGAAGTTATTGATGTTGCCAAAAAGAGATTATGTATTATGTGAAAGTTATAAGAGAAAGTGTACGTCTTTATTTCCTCTACGAACATTAAATCTGAACATTGATATCAATCTATACTCTGTACACGCTCAAGATAGATTATAAATCTTATGATTTTATCGTTATGGACATATCTTCGTACCGGAGAATAGATTATTGTGATTATTTTTCCGACCCAAATATCGACCAATAGAATTGCACCATTCGACGTCACGTGGTACAACCTACATGGTATTATACTGATAATTTTTTGAAAATTTTCTCTGGTCGTTGCTATGTATAAAAAACAATCCAGTCAAATTAACCTTTTCGTATTTGTTAACTGTACATTTCGTCTCATGGTGCAATTCTATTGGCCGACATTTGGGACGGAAAAATAATCCCCCGAATACCACACGAGCTTCAAAATTATCTGGCAATAAATACCCGATAATTTTGAAGCTCTTGTGGTATTATATGTGATAAATAAATATTTACCTATGGTATATAATTATTTTATTTACAACAAATGTACAAAATATACAAGCAAATGTACAACTATAATATATAAAAAACTTCTTCGAGGCTGCCGCTATTACCTATATTGTTTTCTTCTGTTCTAGACGAAACATTTATTTGCTCGTTTCGACGTGGGTCGAACGAAACGACCATTCAATTCGCGATCGGAACAAAGTGGTTCGAAGCGACTAGATCCCTAAAATAATTATTTTTTTGGGTACCTCGTGCACTCCTGGGTAAATATGTTTGTCCTTAGGCTATGAGCAAACTTATGGTTCGGTGGAAAAATTAAACAGCTAATTGGTAATTACATTATTATATATACTTATATGTATAATAATGTAATTAATAACTAAAGGCGTTTTATGTAGGTAAGTAACCAATAATATTGGTCCAATATTATGGAACCAATTGAGTTTTTTTTATCTAACAACATCTTGCTAACTCCTATTTTATGTGAGTTACCATTATGATGATGGAATTTTCATTACCATGCGATGTTCTACATGTACGTACATTTATACCTTTATATATTCTAAGATTTATACTGCTCAGAAACCTTTATGTCACGCGTTTAGCAAAATTGGCAAGGAAAATAGCGAATCTCCTAGACGTACACGTCAATATGTCTAATCTACTAAGACGACGAAATATCTAATTGCTAACATAAGCACGATTTCAAAGTCGTGTGTTACCTATACAAGTCACATAGTATCGATGAAACCATTCAATTCATATATTTTTAGTTTATCTACTTAAGATTTATAAACTTAATAATAGAGAAAAAACAAAGCACGTAGACTGTAAAACGGTTGCAAAATGAAAGATTAGTCACATTTGGTAAAGCGCGACTGATTTGTATGCGCATCTCATATCTGCAGTCAAAGACATGTTTAGCGTCTTTGTTAACACGCCGATAGTTATTTATGTGTCATGGCTCATGGGTAATGATAGGCCTTTGAACTTGAAAATTAAATATCAAACAAGTCGTTATACCCTTTGTGCGAACGAAGGCAATGATAGTACAACAATAGTAAATCGAAGTCCGATTTCTACAAGCTTAAATCAATTCATGAAGTAGGTACCTATCACTTCTGATCAATCAGACGATTTTGAATACGAAAGAAGGCTATCCTTTATCTCACTCACTCCTCATAGCTTGCCTTTACTTTCTCCACGTCACCTACTTTCATCTTTAAGGCTGTTAAGCCTTTATGAAAGCCATAAAATAATTTTACGAGCTGTAGCTGCAATTTACCATGCAATTATATTATGGGTATAAGCAATTTGGAAAAGTTGTTTTTCAAATATTTATTGCATGGAATAAAAATATTACCTTCGACCACTTAACATCTTGAGATTCGAATAAATGAAGAATACTTAAAAAAAAAAAAAACCAAGTGTACCTACACAACAAAATTTATATAATCAGTTAACTTCAGATGCTTTCATCGCATAGCTTGCATCAAAGCAAGATTAGTATTTGATATGAAACACGATTGATCACCTCGATTAACACTAATCGTGTTTTAAAACTATCTTTTGACGTTAGTAAACGATCTGTGGTTGCATTTACAATCATTTTATATGAGAGAAATTAGTTCCAAGCGTAGTCCGCAAGTGGCGCTGTCATATATGTAGAGAAAATGTCATAAACATAATATACGCGATAGAGACTGCATCCAACAACTGTTTCCAAAGACAGAAAAGAGAGGTCTTCGACTATCCCATTCATCTACTACTTACTTTTACATGCTCGGCATTTTCCAGAAATATTTAAATAATGTTTTTAGTATATTTAAACATTAACTTTTGTCCTTGCAACAGCTCCACGACTGAAGCTCGCGTGAGAAGCATATACAGGTCAACGTAACTGATACCATCTGGTTAATATGTTCGTTTGATTTTATCTATTAAGGTTACCTAAATTCTTTTAGGATTTGAAGCATATTAGCCGTTTGAAAAAATACTCAAACTATAAAAGATCGTTATAATTTTTTTTAAAGATTACCTACCTATAGAGATAATCAAGAAGAACTGGTATGAATTATGGAGATGTTTCTTTTGGTATTTAATTAGTAGTTTATCAAGGTAGTATACCTATCATAAAATAAACGTCAATTTCATTTGACAAGTTTCATATTATACGTCTACTGGTTTTCAATGCCATCATAAGCCATTAGTAGCAACCCATTCTTCTAATTAGATTCTAATATACTGTGCCAATGTTTTGTATATATACAGTCCGTCATTAGCATGCTGATAATCGATCGTGATTCAATATGTACAGAATATGCAAACAGGTCAATTTACGAGATGCGTGCAGATTTGTTGTTTTAAAAATCATTGCATATATTCAGGTTGATTTAATTAAAAAATAAATAACTCGTATAGCATATTATCTATTATCTCGATATTAAGAATGGTAATGAATTATGTTATCTTCGGGTAACACATAATATCGGCATAATACCTACATAACAGCTTGTCATTTTTGCATAGTTGCAACGTCACGACTCACGTCACTATATGCTAGAAGAGTATTAGGTACATGCAGGTACTGCTTGGGTGGTTCATTCTTATACCAACTCATTCTTGATTTTTACAATAATTAATCATTTATTTATGAGTAGGAGCTGAATGTGGAATGAGCTCCCTGCCAGTCCCAGCCGTAGTACAGCATGGAGCTCTTTAAGAAATATGAGAAGAGATTATTCAGAATAAGCCATGTGATGTTTCAGTAAAAAACTGCGATGTATGTAGAGAAACGTTATTAACGTTCTTGAACTTTAACCTATGAGCAACATACCTAAGTAAATATCTGAGACTTTCATAAATAGTTTTGAAACGAAAATTTATCAAAAAGAGTCATGATGCATTTCCGATCGCTGACCCTCGTAATGCAATCCGCCATTTTTACCGGATGTTTGCTGAAGTCAAGTTGTCGGTTAATTTAAAACAATATTTTGCATTACCTTTGCATTTCCGCAAAGTCAATGCAAATTGCAAAAGAATTGCATTTTCTGCTCTACCATCAACTTACACCATAGGTTTTTCCCAAAATTATTTTATTAGGACTATCATTTCCATAATTATGTAGTCTTTTGTCTTTACGTTTCGATTTCATAATATGATGTTACGCTTGCGATTATTGCAATTTAAATTTTTGTTTCGAATATTATAATCAAATCAAATCACCATGGCCTCGCAACATAGACTAGTGTGAACGCAATATGTGTCGCAAATATGTCACGGAGTCTGCACACGAGGTAAGCGTTGGTGATTACATGGCTTTGGTGTGGTGTCAGTGTTGGTGGATATCTAGCAAAAATGTCTGAAAGGGCATAATTTGCAGATCAGCGCCCAACCCGCTAATTGATGCCATCGAGGTGATCGCAGAAAAAACATTGATGCAATCGGCATAGCACAAAAGTGATTGGCACATTATGAGGAAGCGGTAGATCCAGGCCGGATGATGATGATGAAATAGAGAAAGGCAAATTTTAGTAAGATATTTTCAACCAAAATATATTACACTCGATTCAGTTTAGTGTTAAGATAAGGGCAACTTGCTGTCCGGGTAACCATGACCGCATAAGTAGATAATATAAATATAGGGCATTGTACTTAATTAAGATTTTTTTACTAAGAATTAATCTGAATAATTTCCGAGATTGTTTGCCCACCTTGGAAACAAGTTTGTATTTAAAGTTCATGTAGGGTTCCAATTCCAAAGGTATTATAAGTAACCCAATTTCATGCGACTAATTTACTACTGCGGCTACATGTGATTACTGTGATTACATTTTGCTTAGAGAGCGGATTCGAGTTTCAGTGGTATGGCGACCTTAACACTCTATAGAGGGTAGATAACTAGTCGTCAACAGTGGATGAAAGATGCGATATGACATTTAAATCGGACTATCCAATAGTTTATTTTAAACCCCAACAAGATCACCTGGCACGAGCATAGACACTTATCTACCTTGCTCTAGCTATAGGTACACAATAGGTCAAGAACATGAAGATCTTCAAGCACTTTTTTTTCAGATTTCTAGGACAATCCTAAATGGACATGATGAAACAAGTACAGCTAAGGTATAAAAAAAACATACAGTCGAACTCCTTTTTTGGAGTCGTTTAAAAAAGTCGTGATATTTGAAATTATTTTTTTGGTTGAAAATGGTCTTGTTTCATATTTGCAGGATATAGAGATACCTAAGTGTCCAAATTCCATAAATATCTGATGGATAGAGTTATCCAGCAATTGTAAAACAATTAGGTACCATACTGAAGCTCCACTCCTTTGCAGTAGGTACGCAATATAGAATGATGAAGCAAATCGCTTCGTGCGTAAAGGTGCACATTTGATTCGTTTTTTTTTAAACCACTGGGTGGCAAACAAGCTTACGGCCCACCTGATGGTAAGTGGTTACCCTATGGACGCTTGCAACACGAGAGGCGTCACAGTCACGAGCGCGTTGCCGACCTTGCATAAACCTTACACAACTACTAATCCGCTACGGCCTAAGGCTACGGCTTATTATGTCACATGTGATATTTAGGAATATTGCCTATTTGATAAACATCCATAATATGCAGCTCTTTCTTGTAACTACCGTGAAAATAATTCCGATAACTCAAATAGAATAGATACAGTTCCGTAGTCTAGTGTAGATTTTTATCACTGATCTTTGGGGTAATAGTTACTAGGAGGGCATAAATTCATATTTATAAATCTATAAGCTTGACTTTCAATCGAGCGGATCATCTGTGAACATCCTTTGCTGTGCCTATTATGTATAATTGCCCATGAGAGTTGCTCGCATGTCCGTTTGTTTCATAAACATTGTCATTGGCGGACCGTTAAGGAGAACGTAATGAGGGTCTCATCACGGCTAATATCATTCAATTTGTTATTGTCTTGGACTAATCCGGCCTTGAAGACGAGTGAGCATGATATAGTAGCGTAACTGTAGAAACTGTAAATCGTTCCTTGTTACCTGAAATTGTAGCATAGCATTGTAGGATTCGAACCCACGACCTTGGCCGAAGTATCCGACGACACTACCACTGAGCCTTGCCTACTTGATAATGTTACTTACTTAATTTTGACTCTATATTTTTAATTATTAAAAATTTTAGTGGTTGGCTCACCACGATTGTGCGGGCGTGTCTATGCCAACTCTAATGTCTTTGGGAGCAGCGTTAGGTATCTACTACCACACTGATCCACACATTCCTATCTACGCCTAACATATTAAAAGCAGGTGACATTCACTAATAACTAGTTTTATATGTAAAACAATCAATTTCGTGAAATATCCTGTTCAAAAGCAGTTCATAACATGGTCTTTTATTTTTGTTAGGTATATCGGGTTTTTCAATTATGTAACCTTTTACCTACTGGTTCATTTTACAATTTTTATTTAATTTTTTGTCTTAA
Organism: Ochropacha duplaris; assembly: GCA_951361185.1. Lineage (NCBI taxonomy): Eukaryota > Metazoa > Arthropoda > Insecta > Lepidoptera > Drepanidae > Ochropacha > Ochropacha duplaris. The sequence continues at coordinate 10,740,767 of OX592691.1, forward strand.
ATGTGTTTAGGAAAAGGAGTTTTTAGATATTCGGTATCTTTATTTAAAAAATCTGTTATGATATCTGTACCTATTGATACTTTCATACCACCAGCGGATAGATAGAGAGATAACGTGGATTTTTTTCATAAGCTTTATGTTTTTTGTATGATCAATCATTTGCCTCTGGATATATGAATGCAGATATCACTTTTGTTTTTATAGATAGGTCAATGAATAAATCACTGAAACCTATTAAATAATAAAGTTTAATATCGTACTTAATATGTTGAGTTGAGTATAACTTAAATCGCAAAAATATTTTTATGTATGAAGTTTGCGAATATCTGGACATCTTTGTCTTTAAATTTCTACTGCTTAGGAGAATATTCAGAGTTACCGGCAGTGGCGGATTATCCCTAAGGCAAACTAGGCACGTGCCTAGGGGCGCGAGGTTACAAAGGGGCGGAGATCTTACATACTTACTAATTACAATTAAAATAAAAATTGGGTATAGGTAAAGATAGATGGGGCCTTGGAGAAGGACATAGGCTACTTTTGTCCCGGGAAAAGATAAGATGCCTCGGGATCGCGGGTGAAACAGCGGTAGAGCAAGTTTATGATATTAGTAGGATGCCAATGAGGTGGTTGCCTAGGGCGCTCTCGACGTTTAATCCGCAACTGGTAACCGGGTTTACCTACCCCTAACGATATAACTTGAATTGAAGATGAGACCGCGACCGATCGTAGGTCGCATATGAAGATATGCCATAGAAAGACCGCATGAAGGAAAGTCCTGTGCAATAATTTGGGCTGTAGGCACCTATATACTTACACGGTATGATCTATCTACCTATGTTCCAAATCACATTGTACATTACTGACACACTGCACAAAATTTCGCAACCTTTAAATATCAAGTAGGATATTTTGCTTTGGTTTTATATTGTACATATTTTTTAGTATGCGTCCAAGGATATATACATCATAAGTACCTACATATAGGTAAAAATTATGACGCTCAAACATGGACAATTTTGTCAATATTGATAAAGTTACATTATCTATAAGATTAATGTTGATTAACGATGAAATAACAACGATAGCAGTTAATATTTCGCAAAACAATTGTATTTTGATTCATATAATATAATAACATCAGCATAGCAGGGTGTCATAGGGTGACCGCGTTATGGAGTTGGAGCGACAGCGGAAAATGCACACACAAGCGCTAAACACGCGACTTACCGACGAGTACTTATAAGTGCATTTCTATTTACAAAGGAAACGAGACCAAAATCCTTTTTTTAAATTACGTTATGGAATAGGTAGCTAAGTACTACTTACGTATTTTTTTTATACCTAATGTTGTGGATGAATGAATCGCTATTAATTATGTTATTTATTTTTTATTTAAATTTAAAATAGAGGTGATGTTGCATAATTTTTGTTGCAAATGATATCTTGCATCATAAACAATCTTTGCTCCTTGCATTCTCAACTTTGCAATATGTTAACGACACAGTTTTAATTATTAGTGGGCCCGGCAGACGTTGTCCTGCCCTGAAATTAAAACAAAACATAGAACCCGATTCCAGCGCCACCTACCGGGTCCAATTTGTGAATCTAAACCATCTGTCAGTCCGATCTTGAGACATGTCAAAAAGTCGTTCTATACAAAATGTATGACAAAAATAATTTTCGTTATAATTTTTTAGGGATTTTTTTTCGTATTTTTTAATAGTTATTCTGCTGTTCTGGACGGAGACAAATCCAACAAATTAAAGATCATTAAAATCCGTTCAGCCGTTCTCGAGTTATATATAAGTGTAGGAACAAACCTGACTTTGTTTTATACACACCTATACCTATATAATGGTTTTCAATATGAGAGTGCCAGCCAGCCGCGCAAGCCTCCCAAACCAAAACCCTGAATCCGCTACTGCTACCATCATGTTATGATATCCTCGAGAACGTTTGCCTTCACCATCGACTTACCACTGAGCTATTTTGACTCCGAAGCTCGCCGGTCAATTGGTCTTTGAACCTAATACCTACCTATTCACCACGAATGTGACAAGACCCCAACATTTCACCTCTTAAATCCATATTAGCTATAGGTACATATACCTACACTATAGGAAATATATTGACACAACTTTCATTAAACATTTCGACTGAGCGATTCGATGTTAAGTGTGAAGTAAGTATAATAATATTACATAATAAATATTAGCAGTCTGTAATTTATTTCAGGTACCTAATTTCATGCAGGTAATTTAGGTACCTACTATCTTTATTTATATCCCTTATTTATTCTCATCACGTTCGGATTATGAGGACATGAAATGATTTAATTGTACCTTTTTTTTTATGTCACTAGTGACAACAAGGCAGGCGGGTCACCTAATGGTAAGTGAATACCGTCGCCTATAGACATTAGCAATACCAGGGGGACTACCTACCTACCTACATACCTACATATTATACTTAATAATCTCTTTAGTAATAATAATATCTAACCACGTATGTAAGAAACATTATTATTATGATATTTAAATAATAAATTGACCATTAAAAACGATCCGCAACAATAAGCATGTACCTACTATTTACCATCAGTTATGTAGATATGGGCAGCAACGGCAGCAATGATTACAATACAATAGGTTCATTACATTATTTAACTATTTAAATTTGAATTAAAATATAAATTGTTTCCCACGCTGAAAATAAAGCTTGAATTTTTAAACTAACTATTTATAAGCTTTCAGTAAAAAAATAATTAAATAAACTTACCATTTAATTCCAGAAACTTATTAACCAACTTTAAAAAAATAACCACGGGTTCCAGATTTAAAAATATTTTGGTTTTTTTTATCAATCAACAATCTTTTGACACTCGGCGGCGACCACGCAAATCGTAAACACACTGGCAGCGGCCTCGCGTGCCTGAGACTCTGTGAGCGTCGATTAGCGGAAATGGTGCCGGTGGGGTGCCTGCTGCCTGGTGATTGTACGAATGGTACATACACGATATTGTCACCGTGGGAGATAGAAACACACGGGAACGCTTCTCTCCATTGATAGCAAAGTTAACCGACGACGCCAAGAAAAACACAATCAGCCTCCGACAGCGTTCGCTAGAAAGTCTCATCATCATAATTATGTGCAAAACATTACTGATGGATGACTGCTTGATGACAAGTATCATACATCAATATCATAACTACTGTTATAATCAACGTTATGTATAATAATACTTAGTGATTTATTTGTCTTGAAGCCTCATCGAAGAGCCACCTATTAAGTTCATTAATAATTCCCGCATTCATCATTCATTAACCTATGCTTCATTAATTTATCCTTCAGAAATATCATTAGTTACAAAACTAATTAAGTGCCTACCTAAAACAGTATTTTTCAAAGAACTTAATTTTGTTACTAAAATTTCCATTCTCTTTAGACTAAATGTGATGGAAATTTTACTAAAAACATTAGTGCTAAAATAAAACAAAAACATTGAACCAAAAAAATGGTAATACCCATCTCAAACATTACAATGGCACTTTCCATCAACTGACAGGTAAAAAGAAATAAAAAAAATTGGGATAAAAATAATATTTAATTGAGCTTTAACCACAGTTTCTGACGTCAGAAACAACTGCCTGCCTGTATTGACGTAGATAGGTTGGATTGAAATTCGAAAACCACTCTGTCTGAATAAAATTATTCTTTCTATATTAGACCTATTCTAATTTTTAATTAGCTGGACTAAACTGACAGTTACGAGCGTAATATGGTTAAAATTACTGTTTCATGGTTTGACCATATATATCACTTTTTATCAATAAAAGTCAATCTAATATCAGTGATTATAGGTATTCTCATTCATTCTTTTAAGAAATAATTTCTGAGTAACGAAATATTTCTTACGACAACTGTCAAATCAGTCCACCTAATTAAAAATCCAAGTATAGGTTACGTTAACCATAACAGTACCTACCTACTCATGTTTCTTCATCTATCCACGCAAACTCTTACAATTAAATACATACATAATATACACACTGTAAAAAAATGTTCTCAGAAATCGAATTCTACTAGGAGTTTGACTGATTTACCTTTCAATCTTCAACGGTTCAAGTTCAGAATTGTATAGTAGGTACTCGAGTCAACAAACACGCGTAGGTAGTCTATCTTCATCACAACAAAGATAAAAAATTTGAAACAGTTAAAATCGAATTTGAATGAATCTAAGTAATACTTCACTTAATCTTTTCTTATTTTTTTTTATGTTATGATGATATGATAGCTCAGTGGTAGTGACGTCGGATACCGCGGCGAAGGACGTGGGTTCGAATCCTACTATGAGCTTGAGCTTTCGGTGAAGGAAAACATCGTGAGGAAACCACATAGTAGTACCCGACTGGCTGGCTACCACCCTCAAGTTGAAAATCTGTCGCCAAGCACCTATCGGTGTGTTCCGACAGCTGCACTTGAGAGCCAGTTCCCATCTAGGCTTTGTGTGCTTACCACTTTCGGTCACATCATCACTTACCATGGAGAGATTGTGGTCAAACACAAGCTTATCCAGAATAAAAAAAAACATGGCGTGGTACTTTACAGTGATTTTTTTATCGGATTTTATAATATTACTAGTGAGTAGTGATCCGCCCAAGCTTCGCACGAGTAAATTTATATCATGGGGGTGCCATTCGTATTGCTGCGAATGTTTTTGTTTTGGGTGCGCGTAATTTTAAATCTGTGATATCTTCTAAGATATTCATTTTAGTGAAATTCTGTAATTATGATCTAAATTAAATACACAACGTATCTAACGTATTTCATTGGATAAGGTGTAATGTTTATGTACTGTATTTTATGGCAATAAAACTCAGTGATAGTGACGTTGGATACCGCGGCGAAGGTCGTGGGTTCGAATCCGACAATTTGCTTGTGAGCTTGAGGTTTCGGTGAAGGAAAACATCATGTGGAAACCATAGTACGGTACTCGTGCCTTCAAATCACTCACTGTGCTCAGTAGACTAGAATCGATACCTCGCTACTTCGTGATTTGAAGTCAGTAGGTAAACTAAATTTATTTATTTTATTTTAATAACAACTCATATTATTATGCGACATTGATAACAGGACTCGTGTGGTCTTGAAATTAATTAATCTTGCTTTGTTACCTACGGAATTATTTTTTAATCTTTATGATTTAGATAAGGAATACTTGGTTTACGGCCATACGTAGGTATAAATCTAGTATAATTATTATTATTATTACTTTACATAAATATACCTATTTATGGGAGATCAGAAGCTGTGCGCATTTGTAGAACTTTTTTTTTATGTCACAAGTGACAACGAGGCAGGCGGGTCACCTACCTACCGACTACCGTCGCCTATAGACATTAGTAATACCAGGGGAATTGCCAATGTGTTGTACACCTTATTACAATATTGCCGGAACACATCAACAGGTGATTGGCGACAGATTTTCAACTTGAGGGTAGTGGTGGTAGCCAGCCAGTCGAGTACTACAAAGTACCCTACCACCGTGCTGTGGTTTCCTCACGATGTTCCTTCCCGAAAGCTTGTATTTTAAATATTATTATTTTTGTTATTGTAGGATTAGAACCCACGACCTTCGCCGCGGTATCCGACGTCACTACCACTGAGCTATCATCGAAATTTATCCAGAGCTAGGTATTAGTTTACACAATAATTTTATAATTTGCGCATAGCTTAGCCTGCAGTACCTAATCAAATACAGGCACAGCTAGAGGTAAGGTAGGCGATGATAGCGCAGTAGTAATAGCGTCGGATACCGTGGCGAAAGTAGTGGGTTCGAATCCTAGCTTCCAAATCGGTGAACTGTGAAGGAAAACTTCATGAAGAAACCAAAGCACCGTGGAAGGGTACCTAATTTGAATAAAATTACCTTGCATTTATAGGGCATATTACTTAGTTATACAAAACCGTGTCGATTTTAGTCGTAAAAAACTTTTAATAGGTACCTACCTACCTGCCTTACAAAAAAAAACATAGAGCGTTATAAGTATAAATACCAATAAATTCGCCTTTTGTTAACATCTATATATCTATTCTAAAATTCTCGTGTCACAGTTAGGGAATGCAATCTCGAGACGAGATCGCCAAGTCGAGATCTCGAGAGATTAGAAATTCGATCTCGGCGAGATTTCGGCATTTTCGAGATCTCGAATGGTTTTCAAAAATTATTGTTTTACTTAGATAAGTGAAACATGATTGAAACTGCTTAGATGTGAGTATGGTGCGAGTAAGATACAACATTAAATTATTGAAAAATAGTCTTTATTAACCCCCGACGCAAAAAGGGGGGTGTTTTATCAAAATCGGTTCAGCCGTTTCAAAGTTATCCGCTCTTTTGTTAACTGTGGTAGGGATCTTAGACGCGTAATGGGTATTTACTTTACTTTCAAACCTAGATGTGACCTAAAATTTGAAACATCCATGTATGCTATATAACTATGCAAGATTATGGAATTTTTGGTCTGATGCTGCAGCCAGGAAATCCAGCACACTAGTACACTCTTGAAAAAATAATAGCAGGTATGTCGTTGTTGGATTCGTTTTGATCAGTATTTGATTCTACATACAATGCAACGGTGGCAAGACGATGAGCTGATGCTGCAGCCAGGATATCCAGAACAATAGAACACTCTTGAAAAAATAATAGCAGATATGTCGTGTTTGGATTCGTTTTGATCAGTATTTGATTCTACATACAATGCAACAGTGGCAACACGATGAGCTGATGCTGCAGCCAGGATATCCAGAACACTAGAACACTCTTGAAAAAATGAAAACAGATATGTCGTGTTTGGATTCGTTTTGATCAGTATTTGATTCTACATACAATGCAACGGTGGCTACACGAGGAGTTGATGCTGCAGCCAGGATATCCAGAACACTCTTGATAAGTTTAAAAATTTTAAAATAAAAATTAAATTAAAAATTTAAAAAACCCCCGACGCAAAAAAGAAAAGCAGACATTTAAAAAGTCAAAAATAATACCTATCGTTGAGCCTGACTGACTATCTATTGAGTTGAGATTGACTATCTATAAATGCGGTACCCCGCCGCGACATTATAGCGCCATTTCAATGAGCAAACCTTATCGTGCCATCCATCAACTTCTATGATTAAAATATGTATAGGTATTACTCAATCGAATTTGATGGCTCAACGATAGGTATTATTTTTGACTTTTTAAATGTCCGCTTTTCTTTTTTGCGTCGGGGGTTTTTTTAATTTTTAATTTAATTTTTTTATAATTATTTATTTATGTTACTGAACACACAAATCACAATTCAGACCCGTAAAAATAATGAAAGTGAAACAAACAAGAAACAAATAGTTTTAGGAGTGATTTTGGAAATAGCTCCTTAAAAAACAAATTGTGCTTAAAGTGCTGTCGGATGAACGGCATCTTATGTCAGTCGCTATGTAGCCAACGGCTGAAGACGCCCTCTCAGCTTCAACACTAGTTGTTACCAGCGTGAGCAAGCTGTTGTAAGCAAAATGCAAAAAAATACCCCTCGATCCTCCACACTCATAGAGATCCATCTCTTTTATAATCACCGACTCTAGCCTGTCTGTAGTCGTAGTAACCCGCGTGAATGGACTTTTACATGCTTTCAAAGTCGCTTCTCTACTGGCGCGAGATCCCGCGAGATCGATTGCATTCCCTAGTCACAGTTTTAGTTACCGTAATCCTCTGAAACGGCTTGACCGATTTTGATAAACTTTATATTTACATTCAGTAGGTCTGAGAATAGGTTGTTATCTGTTTTTTACTAGCTGTCCCCCGCGGTTTCACCCGCGTTCCCGTAGGATCCACGTTCCCGTGAGATCTAGCAGTATAAAAAATAGATAACAAGTGATAACCTACTCTCAGACCTTCTGAATATACACACACAATTTCATCAAAATCGGTCAAGCCGTTTCGGAGGACTACGGTAACAAAAACTGTGAAACTGTGACCGGACCGATTTGGATGAAATTATGTGTGTGTATTTCAATCGGTTCCGATGATTTAAAAACAAAATTGGACCCGGTAGGTGGCGCTGGAATCGGGTTCTAAGTTATGTTTTAATTTCAGAGCAGGACGACGTCTGCCGGGTCCACTAGTATTATGTAAATTACATACATAGATACTGTCAATATCTACCGATATGGGGCCAGTGTTTGATTCTCTTTGATGGGGCCAAAAGTTTTTCATTGTATGGGGCTCGAGCTCCTCGACATCGATCGGTGAGAATGTTCTATAATTTATTTTAAAAGTATTATGGTATTATCATAGATGGCGGTGTATCTAGTCTAAATGAGGAGGCATACTGCCAATGAATGCAGCTAGGAGTCGCTGATTCTGTCTGTTTAACTGTCAAACACTATAATTTTTTACCATTATTTATCATATCAATTATTCAAATAATATTATGCTTTCATGTTCTACATTGCAATGAAATTATAAAAGTGTACGGTCGGCCAAGAAAGTGGTGTACCAGTTTTGATTTAGTTTCCTAGTCATCGAAAATTACAACAAGGTTCAAACTAAAAAGATATCACTTGAAAGAGATGCAAAATAATGACATGAGTTGTCAGATTGATCTGCAAGCGAAACTAATCTTTATCACCTATGAATCTGCAAGCGTCATTCAACCTTAGGGTGGTACACCAGTTTCTTGGCCGACCGTACAAACAGTACACACTCTTCCAATACCAGCGACTATGCGACACCTAGTGGGATAAATTGGCCTTTCCCATTGGTGTCGATTGGCGATGTCCAAGGTGTCTATAGTAAATATTTCGACAAGACTTAAGATTTGGAAGAGATGTCTGTCCCTTTCCCATTGTATGAGGTTATGTAGTTATGTAGTAACTAGATAAATTCCTTGTGTTATAGGGCAAAAATAACATAAACACAGTTACACTCTGTTTTAGACGTTTCGGCGGGAACTTACGAAGTGCCGTTATGTTTTCGTTTTATTGCATAATATTGGTGGTGTTTTGTCCAATAACGATCGATCAATCTATGTGCACAAGAGAAGTGAAATAAAATGAAAGCGTGTATCGTACCTTTCAGGTTGTCCCAAAATGTCCGTGAAAAGTTTTAGTGGAACAGCCGCCAATTTCACTAAAACCTGAGTGACGAGCACTCGACTTTACAGTGAATGTGACAATATAACCTGACTATAACATAAAAGAAGAATATTAAATCTAAAGAAAATTTTGATTTTTTTGAATTGCGCGCAAGTTCCCGCCAAAAAATCTCTGGCAGAAATGTCCTAAAGGACGATTGCCATAAGAAAAAATCTATTTTTAGTCCTGTCATGTCACTGCTGTCAAATGAAGTTTAGTGTGGAAAATGAACTTAAAATAATCGTTCGGTCACCTACTGGACCTACTGTGTGTGTGCCACCTTGTGCGTGCGTACTGTAACTGTACCGGCGTTTTCTATAAAAACGTTAGTTCTCTTTGTAGTTTGTGCCTAAGATAAGTGTAATATTGATTGAACTCTAACTTCTAAATACCGGTACCGGTACATCAATCAGAAATGTCTAACTTTAAATTAATTTCTTCAACGAAAGCGTCCGATGTAATTCCAGTTAATAAATATGTGTCTGAAAAAACCGGGATAACCGTGATCATTGCGGATGTTGAAGGGCCTCTCGTTAACGGATTCTTCTGTCTTGGTAAGCTACATGTACCTACTCATCATTATTATAACTTTAGTGAAGTACTTTGATAATTCTGCAGTATGTTGAACATCCAAATTGATATTTTAATTAGAGTAGCTATTCCAATTCATGCAGAAATAATCTAACTAAATACTGAAAAAGCATATTCTCTGTACTTCCCATAATCTAGCCTTTGTTATTTCAATATCCAAGACACATGTTACTTACATTATAAACTTTTATTTGTCCTATATTCTTTATCTAATATATTTTCTGTACAGCAACGGAGGCTCATGATGATGACGGACTACCCCACACCCTTGAACATCTTATTTTCCTTGGGTCAGAGCGTTACCCTTACAAAGGTGTACTGGATTTACTTGCAAACCGATGCATGGCCCATGGCACTAATGCATGGACGGATGTTGACCATACATGCTATACTATTTACACTGCTGGTGATGCAGGCATGCTAACTTTGCTGCCAATATACTTGGATCATATTTTAAGACCAACTCTCACCGAGCAAGGGTTTATTACCGAAGTACATCATATTGATGGAGATGGTGAAAATGCCGGAGTTGTGTACTGTGAGATGCAAGGTAGAGAGAATACAGCTGATAGTAGGTAAGTTGCAACGAACAGTGTTCTGAAACACTCATTTGAATTAACAGTCATTTTCATTCAGTCGGTTAACAGTCATTTAAAAATAGAGGAATCCCTGATTCCCTCATATAAGTCACATAAGTATGCATAGGTTATTATACATGTTATATGCATAGATGAACAAATTCTAATACTAATAATAAGATTTTAAAGAAGGCACCCATTTCGCCAAAGCAGCAATATAACATTTTGTTAAATGTGGTTGTAAAAAGTGATTTAAAAAGATTTATTAAAATGTTCATATAGGTACTATTGATTAGTGAGGAGATGTTGAACCAGTACTTAAAAAATGGGAAGGGTTCCATTTTTGCTCGTGCTTGTGCTCGTGACTACACCCATGCGATTTTTTTTATTAGTACTTATACATTTTAACCTTTGTTTTTTAATTAAGTAACTATCGACTTTTCTCAGATGCGAGCTAAGATTGCTACGAGCGATGTACCCCAACAATGGTTATTCATCAGAAACCGGAGGTATTATGAAAAATCTCAGAACATCCACTGATAATACAAAAGTAAGTTTTTTCGAAGCCATTTTTATTGAAGCCATAAGACAGAATATTCTGATTACAACTATTTTACAGGCTTGCATCGAAAGTTTTAATTCGTAACAGGTACGACGCTGATCTCAGAAATGCACACAGTCAGCCACAGAACTGGCTTTGCTTGCAGTCTATGTGTATTACGTAAATAACGATTGCTCATAGTATCAGCTATACATCTAATAATTGTTACAGGTAAGGAATTTCCACAAAAAATTCTACCGCGCAGAGAACCTAACAATTATCCTGACGGGTCAAATAAGTGCAGCCGATGTGTTCAACGCATTAGCTACCGTCGAGGATGACATCATTGCCAAGGTGAGACATGCACAAATGAATAGTCATTAATAAAAAAATATGATCTTTTGATAAAATTATGTACAAGCAAGTTGAGCATAACTAACTAGGCTGGCTACCACCCTCAAGTTGCACGGTGGTAGGGTACTCGACTGGCTGGCTACCACCCTCAAGTTGAAAATCTGTCGCCAAAGCACCTGTTGGTGTGTTCCGGCAGTTGCACTTGAGAGCCAGTTGCCCTTGCCCTTAAGGCATTGTAATATGGTGTACAACACGTTGGCAGTCCACCTGGTCTTGCTAATGTCTATAGGCGACGGTAGTCACTTACCATCAGGTGACCCGCCTGCCTCGTTGTCACTAGTGTCAAAAAAAAAAAAAAACTGTACTTTATGGTTTCACCAGCTTTTGAAAATCTAGTCCTATGTTATATACATCACTGGCCATATTAGAAAAACACTATTTTTTTAACCTTTATTGATTAAAAAGAAACATAAATCGGACAATTGAAACAGGCACACTGTATGTTTCTAGTAAGATTCATACAAGGCAGGTCAAATCAATTTCGTGGAACATTAAAATTTGTTCCATTTGTTGCATTTGGCTGGGTATGTCATTATTATCTTGACCCTCAAGGTGACCGTTGCTCGTTTATAACAGATCTATTGCATTCTTGTTTATAATTGTCATTTTTCCAAAATATGAGTTTCTTATTTTAAATGCTTTATTTTTGAAAATAATTTGGTAGTTACCATGTTTTATTTTTATACTTATTTAATTGCCGATACGACCCCATACCTTTTGTGAAGAATCAAGCTCTGGCGCCTTTTATACATGCGAAGCGACATAAACAAACACAATCTTGGGTACACTACTGGTTCGCCCGGACCGCTTATAATATGATGGTTCTTTGAATAAATTCATGTATATTGATTTAGGAAAATTTACGCGATGCATCGCTTTGCACTATGGCCCGCTCAAGGTCTGCATATCTGGTGGCAAGCCATATAAAGCAGGGTTCATGCACCAGTACTGCACCCCATTTTTTTTATTGTAATTGAAACAAAAAAAACTTCCAATACCAAAAAATATATGTAAAAATGTACAATAGTAATAAATTTAAATCAATCAAAGTCCCATGAACAACTGACCAAATATAAGTAATCTTCGGATCTCGTCAGGCCACGCTGTAAAATGGTATTATTTATTTATTGTATAGGAACATTAGTATTTTTTTATAACAGAGAGAATTGGAATCACCAGAGGATTGGGTGAAGCCGTGGCAGACGATACCACCCCCGCCACAGTACGGAGAATTTAAGGAACAGTGGCCTGCGGATACAGAGGACTGTGGACAGGTAATATACCCATATACGTAGTACATTGTACATTAGCACTTTTCTTTATTTTGTCGTATGGACATCTATCTATCGTCTATTTCATTAGAGTTTGATCCTTATTAGCAAAATTATCAAATGGTGTAATAATACAGGTGTATAATTTCAAAAAAACAATCTAACAATACAGTTGTATCCAAATCGACCCCGAGACTCCTTTCAGCATTTTTCGCTATTGCCTTTAGTTAAGGATTTAGCCATCCACCCACCCCCACTTGAAAAATTCACCCGTTTTGTTAATCAAAGCTGCAGCTTCAGTGTATTGTATAAATTGACAGGTATTGTTCGGTTGGCGCGGCCCCATGTTAACGGAGCCGAAAGCGCAGAAGCATCTGACTGGATGCGCCATACTGCTGCGTTACTTATGCGACACGGCCGCCGCGCCGCTGCAGCGAACTCTCGTCGAGAGGGAGGACGCACTTGCCGGAGACGTGAGTTATACAAACTAACACTGCACATACATTCATTATCATCTGCCTGCCCTGTTCCCAATTATTTGGGGTCAGCTCAATGTGTACTTTTCTTCCATTCGCCCCTTCTATCCGTCAATATCGAAATTCACGGTGGCGGGTCGCTCACTTCCCTACAATATGTGCGAGGAGGGCGGTGGCTGCCACATGCGTCATACTTGTGAACAGGTGCTGCTTGTGGGGGCTGGTCTACTTGAGTTTGTTATTTACTTAGTCAGTCATAATTAAATTCTATTTATTATTATTTTGTCACGCAATTATTATCAGTGAGACTAGATAAATAAATAATGATTAAATGTAATAGGTGTAAGTTGTTTTTGAAAAGAGTAATTGCTGAGTTTATTGCCGGCTCTTCTCAGCAAAAGCAACCTTCCGAACCGAGCATTAGAGTCTAGACTATTCATAAGTGCTTGTAAAGGCCATAAAAAAAAACATTTTCACTCCTTTCTGACTCATATCATCTCTCACACAATCCGTCCATCTTTTTTTCGGTCTTCCTCTAACTGTGTATCCACTTTCATATTCATAAAACCTACCACGTACTACTTACTATGATATTCATTTCATACTACTTCCATACTGCATAATATGGTAAGTACACCAACAAGATACGAGTCAAGTAGAAGAAGATTATTATTGAACTAAACATTAATAAAAATCTGTTGTGTCCTGGTTATTATATAATTGTGAGTCCATCTGCTGCAACATCAATATATGCAAGTAGGAAGGTAATTTAGCGATCACAATACAACGTTATGCATTAATCCAATCGAAAGTGCAATACGAAGCACCTTCTTAACAATGAACCAATATCCAACATGATACCACAAACCCACATTCGCGATATCATTGCGATTCGCTCAGTTTTCTGTAGAATGATGTTTACAAGTTTAAAAGAAATCTTAGATTCGTGTCCCTTCCAATAATGATGTTCGACCTATGTTCCGCATTTGAATAATAATATTCCTAATGTTATGGACTTCGATTAGGGAGTACAACACAAAAAAAATCACGATTCAACAGTCTATCTGTTCTCAGTGAATCTCTTCAAATTCCGTGAAATCACAAAAAAAACAAACCCACCAAAATCAGAATGTATGAAAAAAATGCGATTTAAGAGTTGGTCCTAATTTTAATTTCGAAATGGTCACACACATTAAGGCGCCATTCATTTATTACGTAAGACGAATTTTGTCGGTTTTTTAAAATAAGATATTATGGTCCCTTCCTAAATTGTCTTACGTAATAAATTAATAGCGCTTCAGACATCTATGTTTCATTGTAGCTCTCTCGCGCATATTACAAATAGTCGGCTACAGCAAACATTCCTAAAAGAAACATCAAATGCAAACAAAAAACATAATGTAACTTTTCAGGCAAGCTAGTTTTACGATAATTTAGGTTCATGAATTTTTTTTTTTTTACGTTTATTTCAAAAAAGAACTTAGCGTATTGTTTCAATTATACATAGGCTATATTATTCTAAGTACAAATGAGTTAAGTATCTGTATCCGAACTAGGCAGAGCCTGTATTTCGGCTATCAGCGCCAATCTCCTCGAAATTTTGACAATTTATTGTAGCCATTAAGATCAATCAATGCTAACATTATGCAATAGTTTTAGTAATTCTGAAATTAAATAGTGTATGAATGAGTGAAGGTCCTCTCTTTGTGTTGAATGAAAGTGTACGTGGGTGGAGTGTGAGAGGGTGTGTATAGTTGTGAATGTGTGGGTTTTATATTTGGGTGTCGAACCTGTGGAATTGTGCATGCTGTCTCTGTGATTTGCTTATTATATTATGTCAATCAAGTTGTGTCTTCATGCTTATTGTGTTATTTGCATTAGAAGTTCAGTCTCCTCATAGTTTAATGTTTGTAGGTATTCACAAGCCTTCTTTTTGCATAATACTAAAGCACGATTCGGAAGGTTGCTTTTGCCGATAAAACCTGGCAATTAACTCATCATTAACTCTTTTCAAAACAAATATCGAATAACCTAAGATGTGTCTTGCAAGAGCGAGCGCTACACTCAAGCATTGTCCTCATTTGAATATTCTTTTCACAGGTATCCTACAACCTGACCGAGAACTTGGCATCCGTTATCAAAATTGAGCTTGATAATGTACCCATGGATAAACTGGAAATAGCCCGGGACGAGGCCAAAAAGTCACTAAAGAGTGTATGCAGCGGAGAAGAGCCTATAGACATGGTCCGAATGCAGAGGTTGCTCCGTAAGCAGTTGAGGGAAAGTATCGCGAGTCTCGAGGCGGATCCGCATCATGCTGTCGCCTTCAGATGTATTGGAGATGCTTTGTACTCGCAGAATGAGCTTGATGTAAGTTCACTATTTATAAGTGCAAATTGTATTTAAGTACTAATTCAAATAACCTGCTTCATCTTTTATTAATTGTATTTAATCAATTTGTTCTAGTTAGATAGGCTTATTACTGAAACATTATGATTAATAACGAAATCTCAGAAAGTATGAATGCTAAAAACTTGAAAGGCAGATAGATTCCTAGTAGGGAGTAGGTATCAGCTAAGAAAGGATTTTCGAAAATTCTAACTTAAGGGTAATAGGGTACTTATAGGTGGGCGGGTAATATACAAAAATGAACTCGATTAAAAGGTCACCATTTTGACCTGCCCACCTATCTCCCCCTTAAGTTTGTCGAACTACTTACCGGACTGTATATAGTGATTGTATATAGTCTCATTTATCTAATTCCCATAGTAGAATCCATATGAATAATGTCCCACGAAATTATACTTAGGTACTTTAGTTTTGATTTATTTAATCTTATGCCTGCTCAAAACCGTCATATTTCCAGTTCATATCTCGAATGAATCCACAAGAAAGTCTTCAAGAGTTGCTACAAGAGCCGGCGGACTACTGGCTCGGCTTGCTGCAAAAGTACTTCACCGATGACGTTATCACCATCGTTGGATCTCCGAGCATTGAAATGCAAGCTAAGTATGTTTTTAGATATTGATTACAAAATATAAGTAACCATTTCTGACTATTCTTCCGCTAACAAATTTAACAAAATGGGTCACTGTTCCGTATTTTCACGAGCGTGGTTGTATTTTATTAATAAACTTTAATTCTTGCTCGTTACATGTAGTGTAAGCTCAAACAGCTTTATTTTGAGTTCCAACGACTAAACAGGCGAGATTTATAAGTATTTATAAATGACACAACACTGACTACGCCACAAAGCCAAAGGTTGTTGTTTTTGTAAACCTATGAGGAAACCACAGCATAGTGTTAAAGGTACTTTGTAGTACTCGGCTGGCTACCACCCTCAAGTTGAAAATCAATCACCATGAACCTGGTGTGTTCTGTTCTGGAGGTTGCACTTGAGAGCCAGTTGCCTTTAAGGCATTGTAAATAGGCCGACAACACATTAGTATTGCTAACGTCTGAAAGCGACGGTATTCACTTACCATCACGTGATCCGCCTGCTGTGGTATAAAAAATCTATTATTTCAGGATGGCGGAAGAGGAAAAAAATAGGATACAGGAACAAAGAGAGCAGCTAGGTGAGACTGGATTACAAGAGAAAGCTAAACTACTTGAAGAAGCGATGGAATTCAATGAGGTTTGGGAAATCTTGTTTACACAAATTTGAGAAATCCTAGCATCCAGACCTTAAAACTACCAGGTCGATTTTTCAAGTCACGGTCAAGGTCACTTCCAGCAGCAACACTAGAGAGCCATTTTTTTTATAAGCTTTGTGTGCTTACCAAAATCGGCCACATCATCACTTACCATGGTGAGTTGGTGGTCACCCGTATCCTCGTGGGATTTTCTCAATATAGCGTGACTTTATATAGCCTATAGCCTTCTTCGATAAATGGGCTATCCAACATCAAAATATTTTTTTCAAATCGAACCTGTAATTCCTGAGATTAGCGCGTTCAAACAAACAAACTTTTCAGCTTTATACAGGTCCGGTAAGTAGTACGACAAACTTAAGGGGGAGATCGGTGGGCGGTTCACCTTCCAAATATACAAAAATGAGCTCAATAAAAAGGTCATAATAGAATTTCGATATTTCCGTTTTTTATGTATTAAATACCGAAGATATCCCGGACATCAGCCTGTTTGTGCTCCGGATGGCCCTCAAACAGCTTAAAAACAACAAGGCGCCGGGGTGTGATGGAATTACCACAGAGCTTCTGAAAGCGGGTGGAACACCGGTACTGCGAGTCCTTCAGAAGCTATTTAATTCCGTCATACTCGAGGGTCTAACGCCAGAGGCATGGAACAGAAGCGTGGTGGTACTCTTCTTCAAAATAGGTAATAATACCTTGCTGAAGAATTACAGACCCATCTCGCTTCTGAGCCATGTTTATAAGCTGTTCTCGAGGGTCATCACGAACCGACTAGCGCGCAGGCTCGATGACTTCCAGCCTCCCGAACAAGCCGGTTTCCGGAAAGGCTTCAGCACCATAGACCACATCCATACGCTGCGGCAGGTTATACAGAAGACCGAGGAGTATAATCTGCCACTTTGCTTAGCATTTGTGGACTATGAAAAAGCCTTCGATTCGATCGAAACGTGGGCGGTGCTACAGTCTCTCCGGCGATGCCGTATTGACCACCGGTACATCGAAGTGTTGAAGTCTTTGTACAGTAACGCCACTATGTCGCTCCGAGTACAGGATCAGTGCACGGGAGCTATTCCACTGCAGCGAGGAGTGAGACAGGGAGATGACATTTCTCCGAAACTGTTTACCGCTGCAGTGGAAGATGCTTTCCGACTTCTGGAATGGCAAGGATTCGGCATCAACATCAACGGCGAGTACATGACTCACCTTCGATTTGCCGAGGACATTGTGGTCATGGCGGAGTCGCTGGAGAACCTTGGCACGATGCTCGATGGCCTCAATAGAGTCTCCCAACAGGTGGGCCTCACAATGAATATGGCGAAGACAAAGAACATGTCAAACGTCCATGTTGTGCCCATCCCATTATCACTTGGGAACTCTACTCTCGAAGTTGTCGATGAATACGTCTACCTGGGGCAGACAGTCCGATTAGGCAGGTCAAACTTCGAGAGAGAGGTCAATCGTCGAATCCAACTCGGCTGGGCAGCGTTCGGGAAGCTACACAACGTTTTCTCGTCCGAATTACCTCAGTGTTTAAAGACGAAAGTCTTTAACCAATGTGTGTTACCGGTGATGACTTATGGCACTGAAACGTGGTCGCTAACTATGGGCCTCATAAGAAGGCTCAAGGTCACTCAGAGAGCTATGGAGAGGTCTATGCTCGGCGTTTCGCTACGAGACCGAATAAGAAATGAGGAGATACGTAGACGAACAAAGGTCACCGACATAGCCCTACGCATTAGTAAACTGAAGTGGCAGTGGGCGGGGCACATAGCTCGAAGAACCGATGGCCGATGGGGCGGAAAGGTTCTAGAGTGGCGACCACGCACCGGAAGACGCAACGTGGGCAGGCCCTCCACAAAGTGGACCGACGATTTAGTGAAAGTCGTGGGAAAACGCTGGATGCGAGCAGCACAGGACCGGTCGTTGTGGAAAACTTTGGGGGAGGCCTATGTCCAGCAGTGGACGTCTTTCGGCTGAAATGATGATGATGTATTAAATATCTCGAAAATCTCACCCCCGCCCACCTATCTCCCCATTAAGTTTGTCGTACTACTTACCGGCAATTATATATATTATTACGTATAGATATAAAGAATACCAATAATTCCCCAGCGTCCCCCACCGGCGGGCACTCTGGCAGCTGTTCCGGTACCATCGTGCGACTCTCTCAAGTGCCACAACATTGCCACTTGGAGCTCAGACTCGGAGTCTTGTCCACACTTCGACCTGAAGGAACTGCCTCTCTACACCAGAGTGCATAGCCTCAAGACCAACTTTGTTTACGTAAGTTTTTCTTTATATTACTTAGTGGCAATGAAGCTTACGGCCCACCTGATGGTAAGCGGTTACGTAGGTTAAGCGGAGGCGTCACGAAAAAAGGAATGTCTGAAAGTATGTCTAGATCACTGAAATGGCTTGTTAGTGAAGGCGATGATAGTTCAGCGGTAGTGTGGTGGTTGGATACTGCAGTAATGGTTGTGGGCTCGAATCCTACAATGAGCTTGAGCTTTCATCGTGAGAAAACCACAGCACTATGGTAGGGTACTTTGTAGTACTCAACTGATGGTTACCACCCTCAAGTTGAAAATCTGTCGCCAAGCATTTGTTAGTGTGTTCCAGCAGTTGCACCTGACAGCCTTTAAAGTATTGGAAAAGATCTAAATTTCCTGGTTCCTAATGTCTATAGGCGACGGTATTCACTTACCATCGGATGACCAGCCGGAAACTTTTCACTTTTGGTATAAAAAAAGAAAGCGACCATGTAAGCTGTCACTTAAAATATGTATTACTGGGCCAAAACTCCCATCTCTCCCAGATATATCGACAGCACTACAATACTAGCAAAAGAATGCACACTTGCACTGTAAAGGATTAGGAAAAAGAGTGGGGCACTATGTATAATTTATATCGTAAAATGTTCCAGATAAACCTAATCTTCGACACTACGTCTGTAGATCAGACGACCCGCAAATGGCTGCCTCTTCACATGAACGCCTTCGCCGAATGTCCCGTCCGTCGCGGCAAAGAGCTTATAACTCACGAGGAAGTCATCTCTACTACTGAGGAACTTACTGTGTTTCTAGGAAACGACATAGGGTTCGGAAGATCTGGTAACTTCTCCGTTGGACATTTCGGCAATTTTGTTCATATTGAAACTAGAGTGAGTATATCTATAGAACTTTTTATAATTAGCTTCCCACAGCGCCCTATGTGAAATCCATGATGATCATGAATTTATATTGTATTACTGTACTTATTACTGAATCATGGTATGCTAAAGCTAACACTTAAGCTTCCAAGCTTAAAAAGTACATGGGAATCATACTGTGAAATAAGGGCGCGAAGTCACTTTTATTGGAATTTCAACATTGTCATAGTGACACTGGGAATAAATTAAACTACCCTAAAAACCATTATTCGTCGAACAAACACAAGCGTCATTTCACTGACCAAAGTGATTCAGCGATCGGGCGGAGTCAGGCGAGCGACGCCATATTGCCAGCCGTGCCGAGCGTATCCGACGTTAGCCGAACGCGACCCGAAAGTTTGTAAGTGTTGTAAGTTTCGGCCGAAAGGTTCGGCTACTTTTTGGCCGAAACATGATTTTTAGGCAATATAAGAATATAATAACACATATATTTATAATAAATAAGTTCAGTTTTAAATTAAAATTCTGGTGTTACAGTGTGAGCCGCAAGATTACGTCCAAGTGGTGGACCACCTCTATGAAGTCCTGTACTCCGCGGAAATTACTAAAGAGAGACTCTTAGTCTTCGCGCAGAGACTGCTCAATGATGTCGCACAGGTTATGTTTATTATTGTATTTTTAGGATTTGTAAAAGTTTTTTTTTTTTTTTTTTACTTTTAATGGTTTTTTTCTTTGGATAAGCTTGTGTTCGACCACAATCTCACCATGGTAACTGAGGATGTGGCCGAAGGTGGTAAGCACACAAAGCCTAGATACGAACTGGCTCTCAAGTGCAATTGTCGGAACGCACCAACAGGTGCATGGCGACAGATTTTCAACATGAGGGTAGTAGCCAGTCAGTCGAGTAATTCAAAGTACACTACCACCGTGCGATTTTCCTTCACTCAAGCTTATTATAGGATTCGAACCGACGACCTTCGCCGCGGTATCCGACGTCACTACTCCTGAGTTATCATCGCCTCACTTTCAAATAATATTTTTCGTTAACCAGGTACGTAGAAACGGCCACAAGATGGTATACGACCTAGCTCGCGATGCAGTCTACAGCAAAGACAGCAACATGCACTGGGGCTCGGTACTAAGGCAGCAGAAGTTCCTTAAAGATCTCATCGAACTACTGAATGGGGGTGGAGACTCTGCGGAAACGACACTAGTAGAAGCAAAGAATACTTTCAGGAATATAACTGAGAACGCTTGGTTGCATCTCGCAACGGATTTCGAAAGATACAAGCTAACTACGGAGCCGTGGAAAAAGTTTGCAAGGGAGAATGAGATTACGCCTGTCCCGTGAGTTGGATATTATTATTTTACAATATTTTTGCAAGCGATTCTTTTTACTGATTGATAAAATGGTATGCTAATGTTGATGATGAGCCTCAAGAACTTCTTACGAAACATATTAGTTTTCTGTTTTCCATATCACACAAACTCTGCTTAGTTAGGGATCAGATAGCCGTGTGTGAAAAATTTCTAAGGATATATTTACGATAAACGTTTTGAAATCACTACCCATAACTTAGTGAAATATACATTTGCAGGCCGCGTCTATATTGGGACGCAGAGTTGATATCTGGTTGGGGCGGCGGGTGCGTGTGTGGCGTGGGCGGGGTCGAGTCGTCGTACCTCGCGCGGCTCACTCCGGGCCCGCTGGGACATGCGCTGGGGGACATCGCACCACTACTTGTCGCACTCAACTACTTCACTCAGCTGGAGGTCAGTACAATACTTTGGATCACTCAAGATGGCTTAGAGGTCTGATACCAAGCCAAAACCATTTAAAAAAAATACCATGTATCACTCCAGATGGCTTAAAAAAATACTTTGTGTCAGAGACTGGACTCCTGTGTCGGTCGATATGTGACCCAGCTGGTGTGGTGAAATCAGTCACGCCAAAGGTGGTGGCTTCGATTCCCACTTGATACAGACATTTGTGTCCGAAGTGTAGTTGTAATTATATATTTTTTAAATAATCTAATAACCATGTATTATTGGTTTAGAATGCATTGTCATCGAGTTGTGAACTCTTAAAGTTTCTGCCGGATAGCTAATCGGGAAGAGCTCGAAATTTGAGTTGCAAGATTCCACCCAGAATGACAGACAGACAAACAAGAAAGTGACTTAATAAAAACGTGTTAATAAAAGGTGGTATATTACGAGTAGTTGTCTGGCTTCCACAGTACAGTTGCTTAGTTTATGGTCAGATGGAGGAATCTCCAAGGATATTTATTTATTGGAGCCTAAATCAATGATGTTCATTACCATTTCCATACATAATAGAAATATTTTACTGCGTCATATTGCACATTCCCACAAATAACTAGTAGACACTTATATTTTCAACCGAGGTACAAAAATTCAACAAAAAGCATGCTCATTTTGACACAACTCCAAAAACAAAATTGGCATGCCCAGCTCAAGTTATTTATAATGTCCCCAGGGTCCGATGTGGCGACTGATTCGCGGCTGTGGGCTGTCCTACGGATACGGTATCCGCACCTCGCAGAACGAAGGTCGTCTCATATTCTCCCTGTACCGAGCTACTAACACTGTGGCCGCTTACACCAAAGCCAAGAGCATTCTGGTAAGCACACTTGTAGTAAACAGAAAGACAACACTTGTTAGGTTTCATCATCCTGAATGTAATTAAAGTGCGCTCAAAAGTGTACGTAAGTAAAGTACCTATGTTTGCTATGGTTCCTCACGATGTTTTCCTACACCAAAAGCTCAAGCTAAATTTATTGTAAGATTCGAACCCACGACCTTCGCCGCCGTACAATGTCAACTAAAGGCCACATCTTAAATAGATGATCTAAACAGCGTCTATATACATAAATTATGTAGTAACAAAATCGCAACATTATGTCAGCATGATTCGATAATAATTTTATTTATGTCATTGATCGTTTTGTACACGTGACAACAGGTATTCATCGATACAACACTTGACATGAGTGATCTATTCTCATCTTTAGTGTTATTGTATTATAATCATAGATATGCCATTTTTAATTATTGTATTTGATTTGTAGATCAGCGGTACTATTACCTATCTCGCGACAGGTTGGCAACAGGCGTAAATTTAGCGAACGCTGCTGTCAAACGTCACTTTTGTAGTGCTAAGCTAATACAATGTTAATACCTGTCGCGAGATACGTAATCGTACCGCAGATCACTGCTAATTTAAATATCAGTAATATTATTTTTACTGATGACTGATCTATCAACACACAGCTCAAACCACTGAACGGATTGCGCTGAAATTCGGCACGTAAATAGTTATTATGACGTTGGTATCTGCTAAGAAAGGATTTCCAAAATTCACCCCCTAAGGGGATGAAACGGAGGTCCAAAGTTTGTATGGAGAAACGGGATCGCGGGTGAAACCGCGGTGCAGAAAGCTAGTTTTAGACTAAAATCCTACGCATTTTTTAAAATCGTTCCTACCCGATCATATTTTGACAGCTGCTTTTTTGCGTAGCACACAAACTCTCATTAGGATCAAATGATAGATGCAATACAATCCAAAATTTTATTTCCAGGAGGAGTATTTGAAGGACCCCAAATTCGACGAGGATCTATTTGCATCAGCAAAGAGTACGGCTCTATTCGAAGTAGTTGAGAACGAGAAGTGTCCAGCAGATGTCGTCAAACTATCGCTCTTTAACTACGTGCAGCGGGTTGACGTTACATATAATAGGTAAACATTTATAGATTCTAATCACGTAACATGTCTCACTAGCTATATTGACAATAGAGCCATAACACACATATATTATCAGTGAAACTATATAAATAATTATTAAGTGTAATAGCTCTAAGTAGCTTTTGAAAAAATTAGAAATTGCTGAGTTTATTGCCGGATCTTCTCAGCAAAAGCAACCTTTCGAACCGTGCGTTTGAATTTTTCATAAATCAAACAGGTTACGATTAAAAATACTTTTCATTTAAAAAATATATTTTTGAGTTTGAGTAAATAGTTAGTTATATCCATCTTAAGAAACAAGGACGACTATTTTTTTTACTTTGGTTAAGCTTGTGTTTGATCACAATTTCACTATGGTAAGTGAGGATGTAGCCGAAACTCAAAAATATCTTTATTACAAGTAGTTTTAATCGCACTAGGGACAGAAGTCATTTTTAGAGTCCTTAACCTCAATGGAAGCACTGAACCCTCACGATTACTTTTTGTTCACATGGAGGTCAAAAATAACTGAGATAGAAGTTGAATATAATATTAAACACTAATGTCTATTATAAACTATATCTACACACTCTTGTCTATGACTAGTTTCTAGTTAACGCAGAAAAACAATGGAGCAGTAAGGCTCAATTTACAATGCCGCGGAACGGAATGGAAGCGAAGAAATTGTGCATAGCAAAATTAACATACTATATATAGTTCGTGCCATATGGATTGGCAATAAAGGTAGGAAACATGTACCATGATAATCAAGCGATAGAGTTTTGCGACATGTTCGTATGGCGAGCGACAGGTTTACTGAACATGTTAAAGGACTGTCAATGACTTTTATTGCCAATCCATAATGACACGGACTATAACTAGATACAAGCCGAAAGAGTGGTCTCGCGTCTTCCGGGGAATACTCGCGCATTGTCTTCAATTCATATAGCTACTGTTTGCGGCTACAATAGTCCATTATGCTTTTACAAAAAATCGCTTCCATTCCGTTCCGCGACAATGTAAATAGAGGCTAAGAAAAGAAGGCTGGTTTTAAATAAACGACTTTATATTGTATATGTTACGCAGGGACTTGGTATGTGCCATATCAGCGGTAACCCCCGAGGCGGTGCACAGCGCGGCGGCTCGCTGGCTGCCTTCGCTGTTCGACGACGACCACTCCAAGCTCGCCATCGTGTGCCATCCCACCAAGGTCAACGACATGCAAGCCGCCTTCGATAAGTAAGTTCAATCATCATCATTTCAGCCGAACGACGTCCACTGCTGGCCATAGGCCTCCCACTTTTCCACAATTGGAACAAATGTGATGTGAAATTAACATGTGATTCCTGCCTACAATCTGACAGTGGTAAACCTCGAACTATGGGACACTTGTTCACGAGTGGTTATAAACCTTAAGCTATAAAAAAAATGTTAAACTGTAGGGAGCGAACCAAATTGTCTGATTGTGTTTTATTTTTTTCAGAATCAATGTCAAATTAGAAGCATTCGAATCGATGGAAGCGTCACACTTTAATAAATAAACGCATATAACGATTGGTGTACCTAACTACTAACGCGTCTCAGAAAACTATTATATTATGTGTATCATCATTTATTATCTCAGTAAACGTAAAATGTAAGTGTAATTAATATGGAATTATTATTTTTAAGTACTTATTGCTTGGCTGTGCCTTACGTATATCGAAGAATATATTCACATGTTTGTATTTCTGCAACTTTTACAATTTAATATACTTTTTATTTTAAGTATTTTTTTCCTATGTGCATTCCCCACTTGGAAAACAGCTCATGGCAATAAAACAAGCGTAAATATTGTGATAATAATTATTTTAATCACCATTTATCTTAAAGCTAAGCCTATACAAAAAATATAACTTAAATTTAGTCAGATAATTAGTGAACATCATTATAAATCATCTCACAACCGCTGCAACATTTCCGTCATATAATTCAAACCCATCCATAGAATAATATTATATAACATTTTAACGCCTTCATATTCAACAGAAATACTGTTTTTTTTTTTTCAACAAATCTACAAATGGAATGTAGTGAGAACCCTCTACTTTTATATTTATATTAGTCCAATACATAGACACAATAATTATCAAGTGAAATTGAGACCTCCACTACATTCTTCTGACTACCATAATCTCTAGAACTTTAAATACATTCTTAATTTATGAAACATTCCAACTACGACCATTTATAACATCCCATTATTTTAGAAATTCCATCCAGCATTTCAGTTTTATTTTAGTCTAGCTTGTATCAATAATACTGGTTAATTTTGTTAGTTAATTCAAAATGGGCGAAATATTGAGGTACATGATTATAAAAATAAAGTGGCCTGTAAATGTTTATAACCTCTTCATAGGCCATTCAAACCGCTTATTCCCACCACCCACATCAGGTGAGGTATTTAATTATATATGTAGTATACTTATAAATTATTCATCTAAAAACATAATAATATTACATACATAATTGTACATGCAAAGATATATTTACATTTCCTATAAATTTATAAACTAGTCATAGACAAGGATATTTCGTGTAACAATAAATTCAAGAATACTATGCATATTTGATATGCATGTCTATTATGCATTGTTTAAAGCACCAACAAGTGTAAATGTGAATTTTTTCAAGCAGTAATTATTTTCATTATCGTCGCATTAATTCATGTTTAATATCAAAATCCGAGGGGAACAGTTAAGATATTGTTTAATTACAAATAGGTATCATTAATTTACGTGCTTTGAGAAGAGATTTGGTAAATGTTAAAAATTACATCTTAAACTTTATACTATTAATTATATTATTAATTCACTATGGACACCTACCTGAAGAATAGAATTCCCTAATAAACGAATGTGTAATTAATGTTAATTATACTAAGCCTACGTTATAATAAAAGAGGCGGCCCCATTTACATTATCTAACATGTGTGTTCGCTTTATAATGTACATACACTACGCGTGACCCGCACCGCACCACCAATAACTATAACATTTTCGATATAGGACAGTTCGCCAATGAGCACAGCTTAAACTTTAACATTGACATTTATCGGCCAATCAGAGACGTAAAGAAGAACATCTTAGTTCCTAACAAAAGTCAATTCAAGCAAAAAAATGTTGCGTCTATGCAGAAAGGTAAAATATATATTCTTCGAATCTTCGAACCTTCATACGATATAAAGAATAAATTGTGTATCATTCAAAAATATTTTTTTAGATTAAATGTTACTTAGCTTGACATTTTTCTACATTTTATACAGAAGTTCTAGAATAAAACTTTTTGAAACAATTAATTCATTCTGCATTTCATATAACAAACATCGTCACTTTACAATCCTAATCAACGTATTTTTTTCACTAATTTATTTCCAACATTATGAAGAGCTTTACCTTTACTGGTATTGCAATTTTAAAATTAAATAACATAAAATTATTTAGCCGTACAATTCTCAGCTTTGTACGAATACGTAGCGCGCGATGACCTATCTAACCTTCTACTTCTATCAGCTGCTTCAGTCAGTTGCCACGTTGTGATGAGTCATACCTAATATATAAGCATAGACATTTTCATTGTCACTAACAAAGCACCATTGCTTTGTACAAACCATAAGCCTCTAGGTATGTATATATGAAGGTATGTTTACATCATATTTGCGTCGATAGGTGGCGCGTGATTGCGTAGTGCGTCGCGAATGTACTCGCTCACCCTCCCGTCCGCAACGAGGTGAAAGAAAAACAGGTGTTCGAAACTCTTGAGTGATATCGAACGTAATGCGGGTAGTCGTAGAAGCAACGATGCGAACCTACCCTCTTCAGTTCCGCGCGACCGTCGACAATACTCGTCCAGACACAAGTACATCTGCCGAAACAAATACGACACGTGTAAGCTAATTGTAAAGTCATATTAACTATAATTTATTATCAATGTGTTTTATTTTCAAATGCATATAATGAAAGGTCAATGTTAGCGGAAACGTTGGCGAATATTAATTGGTTTTAATAAATTAACGAAACATGACTAGCGATAACGATGTAAATATAATTACCTTCTCTCGTAAAACATCTACTTCTTGTCGATTTTTCAGCCCTTTTATATCTGTAAAATAACATGAAGATAATTAATATTCAAATAATAGATTATGGATGCAACGTTTCATCCATTGTTGAATGTTGTATTGGCTGAGGTTAGAATATTTTACAGAAAGATACATAGACTGTGGTATACATGATTTTGAGGGAATTCACTTGTAAATGATCCACATCTGTCAACTAATTTGATACACTTCAGCTAGAAGTGTACCGGTTTACTAGTACAGCTGGCGGAGCATGCCGGTAGTCATCGGGAGAGTACGTTTAGACAGCGATAGCAAGCGCCAAAGTACCTTCTATTTAAAATCATGATGTATTAAATGTCTTTGGTTCAAGTGTATTTACTATAGCTGTCCCCCGCGGTTTCACCCTCGTTCCCGTGGGATTTTCGCAACATAGCGTGATATTATATAGCCTTCCTCGATAAATGTGCTATCCAACACTAAAATGTTTTTTAAATTCGAACCAGTAGTACCTGAGATTAGCGCTTTCACAAAAATTTGCAAACTCTTGAGTAACTTCTTCCCTCTTATATTACTATGTTATCTTATAATAGATTCAAATTAGTTATTGAAGATTGAACTCACCAGGGTTCAAAAGAATGGTCGCTTTCAATGCGACATATTCAGCCTGGTCCATGCGCAGCGTGCGCATCTTGAGAGATAGTTCTGAGAGCACACGGTCGAAGATCTGACCCACGCCAGCTTGCAGAGCGGAGTTGCGGTGCAACGTCATGCCTGGAAAATTGCAAATATTACAAGTGAGATTGCGGTCAAACATAAGTCTTAAAAAAACATTTTGTCTCCGATTTGGGAATTGATGTATGTATTCATTTTGCATAATTTCATCATTTTAATGATTTAAAAAAAGTATTGGCATGTTGACCAGAAACAAAAAAAGTTAAAAAATGTTACGTACTTTTTTAAAAATTTGATTTTGAAGTTGAAATTCGGGATTATTTTGAGAAAATACTAAATTCCCAAATATCTCAGTAACGGTCAACATTTGTATCATGCAATATAGGGTTCATTTCGTAGCTAACAGTAACCCTGTATACATATATAAGAAGTAAGGATGTTACCGACCTGGCATTAGACACATGAGTTGCGGCGGCGCGGAGCTCCGGGAGCCGTCCACGTTCTCTCGTTCCTCTGTTAGATACTGAAACATGGTCAATTGGTATCATTCGTAAGTATTATTGCAATTTTTTATTAGGGTTCCGTACCCAAAGGGTAAAAACGGAAACCCTATTACTAAGATGTATGGTAAGTATGACCCTTTGTACTCTTGTATCTGTTCTGTGTTTCTTTCTGTTCTTTTATTGTGTGTACATAAACCAATAAATAAATAAGACTCTACTGTCCGTCTGTCTGTATATCACCAGGCTATATCTCATAAACCGTGCTAGACAGTTGAAATTTTCACAGAGGATTTATTTCTGTTGCCGCTATAACAACAAATACTAAAATGAGAATAAAATAATTAAAATAAAAAAACTACATACAGAATTTGCACTTGAAACTAGGCCTCAACTAGGTTGACAACACATTACCAACCCCAGGGAATATACATAATAATATACAGTCCCTAATATACAATTATAGTTAATATATTACCGCCAGCTTGTAACATAGAAAAACGTGATAGTTAGAGTATTATACTCACTTCCATAGACCGCCATGCGATGGCGAACAGCAGCAGTTCGTTCCAGGAACCCTTGATGAGCAGGATCTGATCGTCCATCTCCAACTGGCCGAAGTGAGGGATATCACGCGCCCACACCACCAGAGCTGCTATTTGTTTGTTGCCTGCAAATTATACAACATTATTTTTAGTATACCTTCAGATAATTATTTACGATGACGAAGATAATGTCGTTTGAAAAATACTTTACTCGTGCAATAAATGCGGTGCCGTATTTGAACAGTTATAATTCGACATAAAACTCATGGATAATATAATGGTGATAAATAACACATTATGTGTACAATGTACGTACATAAATAATAGTAATTGAATGCTCAATTTATTGTTATAGAAAGTGCCAACTGAGAAACTGAAAGCATATTTGATCCAAATATATAATTAGAGTTCAGATAGATTAAAAATTGTGCTCAACCAAGTTTCTTCAGATAAACTAATTATGTTTTCAGTAAAAGTCACAGCTGCGACTTGTGACTTTTACTTTAACTTTGTGAATTTTACTGAAAACAGCATTATGTTATTCACTCCAAAGTAGACTTTTAAATTAAGACGCTCTTTGATCTCTTTTTATATACCTACACGTATTAGAATACCTACATTATAATTAAATTCCTACAAAAAACACGAGGCAGAGCAAAAAATAAAGTGTTTTAGATGCGCACGGGGAATGCTAAACGTTATAGCATGTCAGCAGGGTCAGTAAATTCACGATGCAAGATATCAATCTCTAAAATAATGTTATAAATTAAAGACGTCGCGATGGTTAAATTTGGAGAGAAGTAAATCAACATTTTTAAGCAATTACTCACCGCATAGAATGTTAATAAGTAAGGCCGCAACCCACATAATAAGGTTTCAAATATAGCTTGTTATAATTAAACTGAGCAAAACAACGTTCAGCCAGAGGAATAAACGAGGAAAAGGGATTCCGATAAATCATATAAAGACGCAACAAAAATTTTCCTCTATGTATCGCGAGATCTTATATTTATGGAGCATGTTTTATACATTCGGGACTTGATATCGCGATTTAAGATACATGTATGATGATATAACGCCCTCTATATGGGGAGTAGGGAGGTACCCCATATGTCATTAATGTTTATGTTAGCTTTATCTCGAAGATTCTAATCAAAATATCAACACAAGGTTTTGAATAGGCGTTCCTAAGCACTTATGTCGAACTTATAGAGGTTTAATTTAAAGATCTTTCTTTAAATTTTAAATAAATCAACATTAATCGACCTGTAAGAAATTATTTCTTTCGCGATTGCAGTTGTGAAACTTTTCAGATCATCATGTCAGCCGGAAGACGTCCACTGCTGTACAAAGGCCTCGCCACAGGATCATCTCAAAATATTGTATAGTGTTAGTTTATTGTAAAAGCCAGTGTAAATAAAATTATAAAAATTGCTTAGAAAATACTTTCCATGTCAGATAAAGCATTCATTTCCTTAATCTATAGGCATCAGCTACACACTTGATAAATAAATGTATGACTTTCAGCATTCGATATCTAGAATTTGGTCGTGGCTTTATCTTTTCTTTGTTTTACAATAATCTTTAGACAATCGTTAAAACCTGATCAATCAACTGGATGACAAACTTCACTAGACCAATTTTTAGTACCTGAAGTATGGCGGACAATAAAAAATACCTTGTGTTTGAGGCGCAGACATTAGCATTTACCCATGGGCACGTAAATGTAAGAATTCCGAGAAACTTGAATAACAAACTATCATTCTGAATATCTTTCAACGAGCGATCAGTTTTTTCGCATCTGTTCAAGTGACAAGGATAAAGTTACAGTAAATAATATATTTTTTATTAGCCTGTGACCATTTGCATTGCACTGATATGTAGGTACCAGACCTACATATTATTATATGTAATATCTATGTTATAATTATGTAACTTAGCAAGCCGGATACTGTACTATAATAAGTCTCTTTAAAACATCAGAATAAATGAAATCAATCCTTAAGAGACCACAGATCAAACATGTCTAAACAATGTCGGACACAGACAAAAGGAAGTTTTCTTTAGAATGATTAGTATAAAATGAGTAGCACATTTAGATCCATTAGTTGTAAAGTGAATTCCTAAAGCAAACATAATTATGTACGCCAATCAAACCCGTGGGAATAGAAAAACAGCCCAGTGCCACACCAACGGGTCCGTCAATCAGAAATACCTATCAGGTTTTTAGTGTATGTGTTATCGCTTTGAAAAATTACGAATTAATAAAAGCGATAGCGATGTTATGAACGTGAGATGTTCTGAGTGTCATGGCTATTAATATCATCAAGCTTCAACGGATAGGAATCGATCAAGTAAACATACACGTGTATGAGCTTATACTGCATTATTATACATTTTAACGAACTTGCTATTAGAAAATAATCTGCTATGTAAATATTTGTTAGGTTCGAGATCACGCACTAATTTTGACGTGGACTTAACTGAAAGAATACATAATGAAACTTTTCTTTAAAATTTATAGACTCGCATCACAGATGACGCCAGCTGATGAAACCTCAAATAAAACTATTAAGTATGGGTCTAAACATACAACACGTATGTAGATATAAGTATTACAAACAATAGCAATAGGACTTGGCAAACATATTTTGTAGGTACGAAAAAACGTCGCCATTTTAAACCAGTTCCAAATTATGTATGCTACAATAATAATGTATTTATGTACATAAATACATATCAACATGCCAAAGTTTTTGTGACGGTGGAATTTTTATTTTTACGTTTTTCTATCTAGTACCTACCGCAAGATACTAAAACTTGGTAGGTCTATCTGTCCGTTATAATCAGCATCTAAAAATTAAGTGTCATGGTTTATAGCTAGAAAGTAACGAATATATTTAAAACCATGGCTTTACTAGACTTGGTATAAACCATATCAAATAATGAGACCAAATTGAGTTTTTCAAACTTGTGCCTACAAATTCGTTATATACCTAGCAATTAAAAAAATACTTGAAATAATGGTTCGGATGACCCTGAGGTGTTCCTAAAATTTGCATTATTATTTAAGCTATTTGTATTCCATGGACAATGACATAGTGAAAGGTATGAACCATGTCGATTGATTTATTTGGTGAGATCTGGTTTGTTTATGAAAACTAGAATTAGAGTTTCCTGTTCACAATATTTTATATGAATCTAACTTTTTTTATTTCAACTGGGTAATCATATTTTTTTTATATTCTGTATAAGCTTGTATTTGACCACAGTCTCACCTTGGTAAGTGATGATGTGGCCGAAGGTGGTAAGCACACAAAGCCTAGATGGGAACTAGCTCTCAAGTGCAGATATCAAAACACACCAATAGACCGATAGACCAATATTTGTTGCTCAATTTTACATTTCTGGGGGTTCATTTCACGCCATTCGCAGCTTCATATAAGCTTTATTTCATATTTGAATTCGTATTTGCTTTGAATTGATCTAAATAATACCGTTCACTGGCAGTTATGCCAATTCAATTAGCTTAGATAAAGCTGAAAATGTGGCTAAATTAACCCTCACGACCTGCTTGAAGTTGTCGAATCATCTACCCATATCCAGCAGTGGACTAAAAAAGGCTGATAATGAATCTCGTTAAATATCAGACGCAAGAAATTTGATAACTAACCACATAAAGCAAACATACCTCTACTAAGAGGTCAAGATCGCAGACCTCTGCGCTTTACGACTACTATTATATAAAAATTCGCCTTACATAACATTACAACTATTCCGCTTCACAATTCACAAACCGTGGAGCATATTTCAAGTTATCTTGAGAGTTAATCTTTATTTACAAAAATAATTTAATAATGTCAAGTTAGAACATAATGTCTCTGCTATAAAACATTAAAAAAACATCGCTTGAAAAACTTTTGGAGCTGAACCAAGTCAGCTATGACCATTAATCTTACGTTCAAATATACTGCATTCATTTGCATATTATTGTTGTTGTGTCGCGAAAGTAGGACGATAGATATTTTTAAACCGAGGTCTGTAATGCATTCGCAACTTTTTCCTGTTCTCGTATTAATTAAACTAACAATGTACACTATAATGTCTGTCTGATAAGAATAAATAGTGTATGACGAAATGGTTATGAAACATTACTGTCTGGGTGCAGTTTGCATCTAAATAAACAGGTTTTGACCACAAATATAAGACCGGGATGAGGGCGCCATTTGTCGATTTCAACGACAGTACAGTAAAGCCGTTAGTTCCTTATTTCGCCGCAATATGGTCGACATCATACGTTCGGGCTTTAGTTAATGCATATTTTGTTTTATAATCGTCTTTAGTTTCCTTGTACGCATTGAAATCAACTTTGTTTATGGTTATCCCCATGTCGGGGCCTTTTTAACCCACAAATGCCTTTCACCATCTCCCTTGCGAAAATAGAAAAATATTAATAGGGCAAATGGTACTTCTAGGTACCTAATAGTAATTCGGTTTCATGCGAAAATTATATTTTAGAGCTTCTAACCCGATATAAATAGACGCAATAATTTCAGCTACTAAAATCCTAATGTTACACGTAATTCGTTGAACACAGAGAATAAAATGCTTTATCATAGATATGACGGATATGTAAATACCATACAGAGGACGCAATATAGCAAAAACATTTCGACATTGTACGTATTCGCATAACCTTGTCTGGGATTACAAAAAAGGGATGAAAAGGCAAATTAGTGATGTCTACACAATAGAGAATTCTGGTAAAATTTACTTAGCAGCATAATAGGAATCTTCCATTCGGCGCTTTAAAAGAAACATTCGGAAAGCAGTTTGTTCTCAATTTTCATAGAGTAGGAATTATACTTAAGTAGAGACAGGCTGGCTACCACCCTCAATTTGAAAATCTGTCGCCAAGCACCTATCGGTGTGTTCCGACAGCTGCACTTGAGAGCTAGTTCCCATTTAAGCTCTGTGTGCTTACCAACTTCGGCCACATCATTACTTAACATGGTGAGATTGCGGACAAACACAAGCAAAAAAATTTTAAAGAGTAGGTTTATAACTACGCAAGTACCGAGTTTATACTCGGCACAAGTAAGCAGGTCAACAGTAGAATAATATTAATGTACCTATTTGACAAAGGCTGGAGACTGGTGCGCGGTATTTGGGTGGCACGTTGCTGTCGGGGCCGACGCGTAAGAACTGAAACTCTTCACTGGGATCAGCCACCATGGACTCGATTTCCAACAATCGTTCGATTGACAGCTCCTGCGTTATTAACACCTACGTGGATTATAAGAGAATAATTGATATAATGTCCAAAATAAGTACACCCATGGATAAATAAAACATGTATACATATTAGAATTAATAATACCAAGTCGCCGTTTAAAAAATGGCTAATGATATCATTGATTTTAATAAACATTAAAAACACATGACAATCTAATAAATATCGTCAATGATCAATGAAATCAATCCTTAAGTATAAGTTGATGAAATCAGAATCAAAAACAAAAGAAGATGTATGATACAAGACAGTGGGTGGACAAACATCACGTCAATAATCATGTCTGATGATCTAAGTGCACAGAATATCATCCATCACAATAACTATAAACACAAGTAACTAATTTAGTCGTGACTCATGTTTTACTGGAAACCAAATTGAGCTGAGACTATAATTATACCTTTATTGACAGAAGGGGACACTTAAAATAGCTATTTAAATTAATTGTCCACCAACCAACACTTATGCCATCAGTTATTAGTTGGTATCTTATTTGGTCAGGTATGCATTGAAAACAATAAAGATAATTTGTCAAATGTTTATGCTACATGACCTAGGCCAAGCACAAAGTTGTTATAGAGTATTCTGCATAAATATAATACAATATCATAAGTACCAATTCACAAACTCCATCAATACGTGTGCCCAACAAGCCACACAAAAAGAGATCGATAGTCGAGCAATAAACAAAGAAAATCTGTTCTGCGGTGCGTCGTTGGCAAGGTTATTTATAGTACCCGCCGTTTTAATTAATTTCGCCTAACATTTCTTTATTGACTTCTAGTGATCGATATCGTGTTTTATGAATTGGAAACCAAAGAAAAAGTACTTGAGAGCTGAAGCTCAAATTAAATTGATAAATCGTCATTGAAGTGTATCTGCTCTTGCCTAGCCAATAATTGTAATATAAAGGATCTCTCTATTTGATGAATCCAATTTGTTCGAGTCTACGTAGTTCTAAAAATATAAATGTAATAAAATCCACTTTGAATAGAATCGAAAAACATCAGGAGTATAAGTAATTGTATTCATCATACCGAGAAATTCTTTACGCCGCCGCCGCCCGTTCCAATATTAGCACCGAATTTCCAGGTGAAGGTTATTTTATGAGTCAAACTCTTTAAATTTTCGCAACTGATTAGTTTTATTATAACTTTACGATATTAATGAGACTCAACACACGGCCAGACTGCTCCAGCAGTTGTAGTTAGTTGAAGGAACATTAAGATTTCTAGCGATAAGACAATAGGTTCTAGGTTTTTAACAACCTCTTGTTACACTATATTGACGACGTGGTATGTATGTAAACATTGATTACTTCGGAAACTAGGAAATAGTATGTATTTAAAAACAGTGCAGTTGATTTTTAAAATACAATGTCAAAAGGTGAGGTGTTCATCTCAAGTGATCATCAATAAGTGACAACCAATAGCGTCGGTACAGTATTAACGTGACCGGTTATGTGACGTCATCATGCATTGCGCACTTTTATCTGAGAATTGCGACATTCCAACTAACCTGTACAGAGCTGCTAGGGTGAGCATCTTCGGCGCCTCGTGCAGCTCGCTGCCTCTCCTCTTGAACTGCTTCCCTCTTCATACCGCACGCTAAGCATTTCTGGTACCGACAGTACTGGCATCGGTTCCTCTGGCGTTTGTCTATGATACAGTTGCGCTCCTCGCGGCATGCGTATGACAGGTCTTTCCTTACCGTCCGCTTGAAGAAACCTTTGCAGCCTTCGCAACTGAAAAAGAAGGTTGGATATTAGGTCCATCGGTTTGCTGTGAGAGCCTAATCCAACTAATATTATAAATGTTAAAGAACGTATGTTTGTAGCTCAATCACGCTAAAACTACTGAACGGATTTTGATGAAACTTGACACACAGATAGATCATATACATATGGATTAAATCCCTTGGGAACGTGGATGAAACCGCGGGGGACAGTTAGTATTTAATAAATGGTTTGTTTTCAGTCCGATATACCTACATAGGTATTGACAAGTTGTAGTACCTATACATGATTGATGAGGTAAGCAGATGCTTACAACGTTTTATGCTTGTTTGAAGGAAACGGTCATAAATAATCTAAAAGGGTTTATTGCTAAAGGACACGTTTTGTTTTGTTATGTCTCACAAAAATGTAAACCCAAGGAGTTATGTAACGAGTTGTGTAGTGTGCACGTATCGTAAATTTAAATGAACTCGAATTTATTTTGTAAACAGCAACATACATATTATGAATCAACATTAAATAAAAAGCTTTTAAAAATGGTGGATATTCCAGTAGCTCTGATAATTATGCGTGTTTTGTTAATCTGTTTTTGTATCATAAAATTTCGCTTACTTACTTGCCTTTGTCTTTCGACACATTCTAGAAGCAGTTATAATAAGACCAGGAACAGGATGTACCAGAAAACTAAAAATAATCTGTTCTGAGTGTTTTTTTTTTTTAATTTAAAATTTTATTATTGTGGATACGCATAAAATGACAGTTTCCTGAGACATTTCTCATATCATATGGGTTATTAATTTGCATTAAATCGTTAAAAAAAAACAATCTACATGACAACTAAAACCTCACAAGGATTTATATATGTCATCAGTTCAGTAATGGCGGCAATAAAATGTGCATTCCTATGATCATCAACATTCAAACTGATTTATTAATAAATATTTTTTATTGCACCGAGCAATTAATGTGTGCCTAGATACAACGAGATCTGCACACGTCCTTCATCGCGTATTTAATATTTAAAATTAAAAAAAATAAGAAAATTAATTATGGAAATATCTAAATTGAGATGAAAATGATAGTTAGCATATATGGTCTCAAACGTGGAAATATTTATATGAGTATTTTACTGAATTCATTTGAATATATTAATTTTTTATTGTCAAATTAATATATATTTTTATTGCAATTATACCTTTGGCCAATAATAACTCGTAATAAAGCCTGAGTAATGCCGACGGTCTGCTTCTTCTTTTTTCACGATTCTGACTACAATTTCTTAGTGATACCTACTTTGTACATTTCGAAAAATATAACGCAACTATTTAAGTAAATAGAAACAAGCAACGCTATTGAAGTTAAAATTATAGAAAGCATTCTATATTCATTGTAGTAATGTTCAGACCACAACCCGATACTAATTGCACAGACCATCCCACAAAACAAGGGCTGTTGAAATATGAAAATGTGTTATGGTATTGATGTTATGGTATAGGCAATGATGCTAAATTTGTAGTTACTCGAGCGTCTTTGGGACCTACTGGAATTTGAAGATTAGGTGGAATAAAGAAAAAAAGGTTATGTGATATTTTCCCCTTCAGCGGTGGGGGAAGCGTCTACAGGGTTTCAAAAATGTAAAAAAAAACAGTCACCAAGAAATACTCGAGCGCGTCAGATATTAATAGGGTAGTCGCGCCACGTCTGTCTGATAACGGAAATATAATAATCTGCCGTTTTGCGTGGTGGGGGTGGCCGTACGAAGGGGTCGAAAATATTTTTAAAAAAAATTTACTCGAGCGCGTCAGACATTGATAAGGGATGTTAAGTGAACCCTCCAGTAGCTCCTATTTTAAAGACTGACGATTTGGACGCGACCATCAGTCAGGGCCGATTTTTGAAAATGCAAAAAAAAATCGTGACCTTGATTTACTCGAGCGCGTCAGATTTTTATACAGGCGGTTCTTCTTGATGGCCTTGTTGTACTGACCCATAATCTGACAATTATGTTGAGGGATTTCCTTAATCTGACGGTTTGAAAAAAAAAATATATAAAAAATATCGAAAATATTTTTAAAAAAAATTTACTCGAGCGCGTCAGACATTGATAAGGGATGTTAAGTGAACCCTCCAGTAGCTCCTATTTTAAAGACTGACGATTTGGACGCGACCATCAGTCAGGGCCGATTTTTGAAAATGCAAAAAAAAATCGTGACCTTGATTTACTCGAGCGCGTCAGATTTTTATACAGGCGGTTCTTCTTGATGGCCTTGTTGTACTGACCCATAATCTGACAATTATGTTGAGGGATTTCCTTAATCTGACGGTTTGAAAAAAAAAATATATAAAAAATATCGAAATCTCGAAAATGGTTCAAGATATCGAAAAAATGTTTGTACAAAAGTTGTAGAAAATTTAATTTTCTACAATATTTATCATGAATACACATACCAAAAAACCCATAGGAAACGAGATATTTGCAATAAATCATTTTTTGCCTTTGACCTTGAAAAATCAGTAGTCGCGGGCACCCTATGATAAGTAGCTTTTGAGTTAAGTTTTAGGGTATCAAAATAAAGGTCTATACAAGTTAATAGGTGACTATCTCTCATTCTGAGGTAAAACTCATAATATTCCTGGACTATACACTTAATAATGATTTTAGCTACTTCGGCTTGTGCAAATCGGCAGATTAAGATATTTCCGTGATTCGTGACTAATTTCCTTCAAAATAAAAAATAAACTAATCGCGCTCGAGAAAATCCAGGTGACGTTTTTTTTTGCAACTTTACGAGTCTCCAATTTTCTTTCGTCACGCCCAATTTGTCAGATTATTGAAATGTACACTATTTTGCATGTAACTAACTTACCTTACCTTAATCTGACGCGCTCGAGTATTTCAAACCATCGATTTTTTTTTACTAATCTGACGGGCTACCCTAGGCGTTCGACACTACAAAGAGGGCTCAGATTTGGTGAGAGTACTTCACAAGGTGCAAGGTTGCCCCCTTATGTTAATCTGCCGCGCTCGAGTAAATCCCGAAATCCCCTATTCGCCTCCCCTACCATTACTTACATGCTAATTAAGCCTAGCTCTCATTGTGCCAGCCACATGACTATAACGATGACAAGTATTATGCAACATGTAACAATTTCGCAGGAATATTATCTATTGTAATTTCGACTGAGCCTATTTTACTGCACAATTAAATAACTATACTCGACTCATATGATTCAATCAAATGGCATTTTAATTTATAACTAACAAATAAAAAGGCCATCGAAATAAGAGACTACAAAGCTCTAATCTAAATAATAGAGGAGGCAAGGGCGACCATGATAAATAATAATCGATCAGTAAATACATAGAGGTGAATCCGTCCGCAAGTTTTAACCCATACACCCTTGATCGTAGTAGGTGCGTCCTCCACAGAGCTACAACTGCTTATTATAGCAACAAAATACCTTTAAACGATAATGATTGGACCGTATTGCAAAAACAGCACGTACATAATAATTCGCTCTCGCGTTGCCTTTAATGACATGATTATTACATTTTGAGCAAGCGCGACATGTGCGAATTTCGCAAGTACGTACTACACAGGTATGGGCCCATCGAGCAATGCCACGTTCACTTTGCAAATATAAGAAAATTATATTTATTTAAAGAACTGTTAGGTCGAGGGGCGAGCTCCCGGATGTGTCGATTCATGAGTCATATCACCCTTTACGTAACTAAATATACGTATGTAGGTATATCAGTATTCAAAACCATTTCTTATTACCTATACCTTTATTTTGCGCAGCAGTTTTCTAAACCTTAGGTACAAAAAATACAAACAAATTAGGTACCTATTTATTAAATACAAAAGCAAATGAGCAGGCTTACGGATTTCTATCTTGTTAATTAATAAACACATAGTTATAAACAAACACAATATTAAATATTAGAAGTATTTTGTTACAACCGATGTTATAGTTAAGTTGTTGAACGCCCTGTACTTAACTTGTCCATGTTATTGCACTATAAGTTTATTTTACGACTTGTTTAACGGGTTCTAATTAAGAATATTTAATAAATGTTGATGACATTCAGGATTTATCTTTCTGTTCGAACGTTAATGGAGACGACAACAAAAATATTTCTTAATAATTGAATGAATATTATTGTTATGATCTTTATGAATATTAAATTAATTTAATAGACCAATGAGCTTGAATTTAATCCTTCGTATTTCCATCGACTTAATTATTATTTTTGAAACTTGTAGACTAGATTATGCGTTTTTATAATTTTATTTATTTTCCCTTACCATTCTTGCTTTTGCTGAAAACTGGTGGGGTATAAGGAGCATGCTATTACTCTACCTCGAAAAAGTTCTAAAATAAAGCAAATAACCTGACATGTTTTAAGACTCATTCACGAGAGGCGAAATAATCCCCATTGACGTTTAATTATATTGCAAAAAATATCTGTTAAAACTAAAATATGGGACTCAATAATCTCAAATAATTATTACGTCAATAAAAAATATTAAAGCATAATTTAAAAAGCTATTAAATACCACAAATACACGGGCAAAAGCTTTGAGTACAATAAACGTTCGAAATTAAGCGATAAATCTATCTAACGACCAAATTAGACTATCACGCATCTAAAAAATGATTAAACTGCACGTCAAACACGTTCTATGTTACAATACATTATATTACACGAGATTAGGTCATTAGAGAATAAAGAGGCTACATCGTTCTTGTAGCTACAGATATTGGCAAATAACCTTAAGAGATATAAAACATACACACGCCAATATATTATGTACTTAACTAATTATATACAAAACTATGTATAATGCTAAGTGTGTGTAAACTCATCTCATAATGACCCAAACAGGTTAAGTATATTTTATCATAATATGTATATCAGCTCTAGCGATATAATTATATGTCTATAATATTGGCCAGTAATAATGTGATATGACAAAACATCAAAACTTAGTTAGTTTCCTCCAAAAAAGGTTCGTGGTTCGATCCAGTTTGAAACGGCATATTAGTCTGTCTGATCATTGAATTTTATGCTGAAGCAAAAATATAGGATAACTTTATAAAGCTATTTTCTATTGTTTTAATAGTATTTTTGCTGCATCCACAGAGCATATTTTAATTCTTAGTGAAGATTTTTTGCCGAGTAGAGAATATATATATTCCTAAAGTCAGACCATATAAGGCCAGATAAGGCACTACAGTATTGTAATAAATAAATAATAAGTAAAATATAACAGACAGAGGCAGAACAGTTGCTAAAAATAGATTTCTGAAGACACCAAAATCATAGATAGTAGAAACATACCTACTGTATACATATACATTTAAATACTTCTTAGGTGCGGAGAAAATATCTCTCTACCTGCCTTCGAATAAATACGATTGTCAAATCAACATAAAAAAAATCTCAAGGTGAAAAAAAATGTCTCGCGAATGACATTACAGGCAACCGACGATCGATAGAATTGTAAATTAATAAGTTCCAATAGTAAAGCGTATTCTAAGTCCCTGTTTCAATAGTTCAAATGCCACCCGCCCACGCACGAAAATTCCAATTAAACTGAAAGAAAAATAATAATAAGAACGTGTAAAATCTTTAATTTTGCGCATGCCATAACATAATATTCAATTCACACGCAACCAATAATG
Organism: Ochropacha duplaris; assembly: GCA_951361185.1. Taxonomy (NCBI): domain Eukaryota; kingdom Metazoa; phylum Arthropoda; class Insecta; order Lepidoptera; family Drepanidae; genus Ochropacha; species Ochropacha duplaris. The sequence goes on from OX592691.1 coordinate 10,782,887, forward strand.
TGTGGCGTCGTATAGGTGGCTAACACAGTCGTACAGTAGGTACATGGATGCTAGGTGTCTAGACTAGATAGGATTGTATTTGCTTATGTATCTAGCGAACCATATTCAACTTAATAATGAAGGTGAAAATAGTAATGGTAAAGAGAAAAGTCTAGACTGTATAAAATAACCAGATTGTATCTAAAACAAATAATAAGTAGGTACCTGTATGTATATCGTTTCTGAAGTAAGATTCGGTACAATCAGACAATAAAGTGTTAGATTAGGTAGGTGCTAGAATCTTAGCATAATTAACATTACCAATGAGGTTTGCACTCCAAACACGAGTACACAAGTTGAGTGAGGATACGTTGACACAAGCGTAACAGAAATTGAGCACACAAGCACCGTCTACTTGTAGTTTACTGGTTTATCTGAAGATTAATTTAACGGAAAATAATAATCTTCAGATAAACCAGTAGAGTATTTTAATAAGTAATAACATTTATCATTGAAGACGTCTGGTTCATAAGCGGTCCCTATTATTTTATACTGTATCAATGATGTAAGATCAAAATCAATACAAATCACTCCGAAGCCTCCATTATAAATTAAATGTAGATAACTTTTTTGCAATGACGTTAAGTCTGGAAGGTTAGGTCGTTCTGTATACTCGCATGTTATTAAAAATGAATCGATCGAAACGAAGTCTATCTATTTTTAAGTGTGTTGAAAAGCGATATTATCACAATATTATTTATTTGTGACAGGTGGATGATATAAATGAGTAAAATCAGTTATTCGCGTATGATTTGCCATTTGCAGTATTATTCCATTTTTATTTTATTAATATCATCGGGAATTCCATAATGCATAATGTCAATCTTTCACCACATCCTGAAGCTCTTACGTAACGGTTATACCTACCTAAGTTGGTATATTTTCATATCAAAAATATATTTTATAAGGAGTGTTTGAAATACTGCGTTGTGACTTCATCTGGGCTCAAACATTTTATATATATATATATCTATAGTTATTTTTTGTCCACCGCCTATATTGGCCATCGTGGTTGTTAGGTGACATTTTATTTAGGAACTTTCAGCAAGAATAAATTAGATGGGATGCAATTTATATGATAAATATCGGCTTGAGAAACAATGCCGATGTGCTTCGATCAACAATAGCTATTGTTGATCGAAGCCGATGTGCGTTAATTAATCGATAATCCTTTAAGAATTCATAAAGATGTTAAGAAGTTAACATAAGATAACATTATGTATGAATAACAAACTTTTGCGACGCAGTCGAACCTAACTGTAATGACGTGAGCCAATGTTTTTACAAAACGATCCATTTGAGACGGGGCCCTGTGCCTGACCATTTCTAACATGCATATGGAATAGTGAAAAAATGGGACAAAAAGTTTACTCGTCTACTCTCATATCTACATGTATAAGTATCGGGACATCTGGTCCAAGGGGAGATTGAAGAGGAAGAGGGGATCACTAGAATACACAATTTCAAAGTTTAGAAGACCGTGGATGCCGGTGCCACCACGTTTAAGGTTCTTCATTATTATTAGATCTATAAAAACCAACTTAGGTTATGCTATAAGATAAGAACTCTATTCTAATCTAAAATAATGACATTTAGAAGTAGAAGCCAAGTCGTAATTTCGTTCCGCACTATGCCAGAGCTATTCTCGTCGGTATGAATATTAATAAAATTAAACTCATTTACCTGTATACCCCATAATGTTTCCCCGAGGCTCTGTCTCCGCATATAGAACAGAGATGTTTGGACCCGCTGAGGGGATGGTTCGGAGGGTAGTTCTTAAAGGCCGGCGGTGAGGTAGCGTCGTCTCGGAGCCCATCGAGCATCGCCGTGTCGGGCTTCATCTCTGGAGGTGACATCGGCGACATGAACCCCCCTTCTAGGTTCAGCCCTGGAATTAATATTGCTTCAGTAACTTACACTAAGCTACCTACTCTGATGGGAATTGGATGGAGTAGACGCCGTATTTTAACAATACCAGTTACAAGTCGCCTATACTAAATATATTAATGCTACCGTCCCAAGCCATTAAAAAAAATATACTCATTAGTTTAGTGAAATTGAACTAGTCACGAACATGTGTATTTAACATTAGGAAAAGTTTAATAGCTCCCATTTTCAATTTGACTCGAATGATTTTGCAATTGATATCACAATGCATCAAGCGTATACTCCGAAAAAAAAAAGAAAAAATGTATGCATGTCGGCTGTTGAGAAAAACCAACAAAACCGGTCCATTAGTCTGAGGGTTTGTGCAGCAGACAGAAAACAAATAAATATGAACAAAGTCCTTCCTTCTTTCGTATATTAGAAAAACTTTAGCTGCACAGAGTAAGAAGAAACTAGAAATTATAAATGGATCTCCAAAAAGTTCTGCATAACATAATCGACTCTCATTTCTGACTTTAATCAAAGCTAATTTGGAGTCGAGATTTAAAACAATTAAAATGGGAACCTCGACATACGACATTCGGTTATTTATTTCAAATCATATATTCCTGATACTTATAACCAACACCAAATAATGGAACACATAATATCGAATCTATTAATCAATAGGTAGGTACATGACGAAGACATAAATGTAGATACGTCAATGTTTATAATTCTAGGTAAAGCATTACACACTGCTAGGTATTTGTTATCAATCGATTGTTGCGATGATTGATATTGTTCAGGTGTTCCATTCCCATCGGTGTTTCACAGTTTATTTAAAACTAAATTTGTTTCAAAGTAATTTATTCAGATACACGCAAGTATATAATTTTATCCTAACATCATACTTGTTTAGATACAGTGGCTCTTAATAGTCAATATACTATTTATATCTTTGTATATTGCTTCTACTTATAAAGCAAAGAGAAGGTATCGATTCACCCGTTGATTGAATATAAGAATCACGAATATTGCCTTGGGGCTTTGATATAAGTAATCTAGGTATATTATTACGTTATATAAATAATGTTATATTAGGTAATTTAAAACAACTTTAACATAAACTTGAGGATGTTTTTTTTTTATTCTGGTTAAGCTTGTGTTTGACTACAATCTCACCATGGTAAGTGATGATGTGGCCGAAGGTGGTAAGCACACAAAGCCTAGATAGGGACTGGCTCTCAAGTGCAACTGTCGGAACACATGATACAGATAGGTGCTTGGCGACAAATTTTCAACTTGAGGGTGGTAGCCAGCCAGTCGGGTAGGTACTACAAAGTACCCTACCACCGTGCTATGGTTTCCTCACGATGTTTTCCTTCACCGAAAGCTCAAGCTCATTGTAGGATTCGAACCCACCTTCGCCGCGGTATCCGACGTCACATACCACTGAGCTATCATCACCTTAAAATGTTATCGTGTTATATAATGTAAAGTATTATATAACTGCTCTGTGAGAGCACCATTTACCTCTGTCCGAGTATTTTGTTTCTCTACATGTATAAATTCAATGAAGCTACACGATCAATATCGATAGCAGAGCTATTTTTTATTTATACCATGTTCTCAATGACTACCGCTAATTGAGCTAAGAGTCCATTTAGAATACCAATCAATCGTTTCATTTGATACTATAAATAATCAAAATCTCGTCTCGTTTTATTCAAAATCATTTTATATTTAGGTATTTGATTTATGTTCTTAAGAGTAGGTTGCTTAAATTCTTCGATTATATGACAAGTATTATTGAAGAAATTCATTGGTAATGTTATGATATGACAGACGGACTAAGTATAATGTGATGAATAATAGCAGTAGATACAAAATTGGTTAATCAAACCGAATGAGTCTTTCGCGAATTCATGTTTAATTTTTATTTCAGTGATCACTTAACTGTGAATTGCTTGCAATTTAACGTTTGAATTGAAATAATGACTCGCTGTAGGTATGCAAACAGTGAGTAGTACTTCAATCATTGTCTCTTTTACAAAGCGAGCTTTTACTAGTATTTTATTGTTTATCCATATCAACAACGCCACACCCCGCTCGTTTAATACGTAGGTATTTATCTAATAGTGACATCATATCCCGAGTAATAAAAACATGCATTTTATTGCGTTTATGTTATTTGCAATAATCCAAATATATCATATCACACCAAAAAGTAATTAACTAGAAATATCTTGAATTTAGAAATATCTAATAATAGCAAGCCATTTATAATGTTTATGAGAAAAATAAAAAATATAACCTTAGTTTAACCAAAGTTACGCACATTGAGAGCAATCGATACGAATTATTTGAAAAGCACACTTAATCTTGTTCAACTTTAGTTCAAAAAGTAATTATAACTTTAATTATATATTCTTAACAGAAAATACGTTTTCTTTGTATACGTAACTCAAATACAAAATTATTATCCATAATAGAAAATAACATTTCAAGTTTCAATACAGAGCGCAGAATAACAATTTAGAATTTCAGAGGCTTCAAACGACTTATTTATGTTTTAGGTCGGCGTGTAAGAAAATAGTGTTATTTGAGAATAATGAACACATTTTTACAAAGAAGAAATTTGTGCTAAGCACCACTAGACAAGGCACTTGAAATGATTTCGCATAGTAAAATACATTACACGCCTACATAAAATAGGAGATGGAGCAACGAAATGTGTTTACAAGCTTACACGTGACGCGAGCGAGCGAGCGGTGGTGGGCGCCCAAGGAAATGTAATAAGAAACAATGGAATAGCCTCGAAGTTTTCACTCAATCTTAATCTAACTTTATTATCGGATCAAACAAACGAACGTCCTGAATTTAAAACAGGAACCAAAATTTAAGCTAAATATGTATTTAATCGGGGACACATCGGTAACTGTATAAAAGACACATTCACTCCATTCATAAGTGCTTTAGTACAATTCGTTTCGTGCCATAAGTCAATAAGTGAAACTAACATTTTAGCTAAATAAATACATAAGGTCGCTTTGCAGTTCATAAAGCAAACAAGAGCATTAGAAATTACTTGCGCGCCATGGAATTGGTGCTAACAAGTTTAGTGACGTTTATTTTTCGAGACATTAATTAATTTGTAATAAATTTCACACTTCTCGCACTCAGCATGTCAACATTGCAGGAGATACTTTACTACATAAATGTTCACTTTGGACAACTTGTGTCCTTTCTTATATCACTTTATTGACAATTTTAGTGAAGCATTAAAATAACAATACCGAGCGCTGAAACCATGTGCCAACTTAACACTATTTGCACATATTTATTATTCATAGAGTATTTGTTATAATTATAACGATAAAGACTAAAAACAAAGTTTTGAAGCTAGAATCATAAAACTTTGTTTTTAGTCTATCAATTAAAAATAAAGAAACATGTGTATCAGCGTTATTTAAATTTATACCCCTGAGGGGGTGAAACGGGGGTTGAAAGTTTGTATGGAAGTCCGTCATTTTTGAAGCTAGAACCATGAAACTTTGTTTTTAGGCTAACAAATAAAAATAAAGAAATACCGTGTTTTAGCGTTTCCTATAATTCCACCTCTGAAGGGGTGAAACGGGGGTTCAAAGTTAGGAGTTATTTCCGTTTCTTGGTATGAAAAATGAGAAGGACTGACTCATCAACGCCCAGTGTTAGACCTAGAAAGCTGATTTTATTCACAGGTAATGTTTTTAAGATGTAGACGAGGAATAAGAAAGATTTTTTGAAATTCAATCTCAAAGGATACGCGGGTGAAACCGCGGGGCGGAAAGCTAGTCTACTATATAGTAATACAAAATTGACAGAGATTCTATGAAGCTAGTTAGTAGTAGCCTCATGAATGATAAGCTCATTGCGGTGCTCAGTGGAAGTAATTTAGGCATAGTTAAGTATTGATAAAATCGTGCTCTACATTCTTTACAGACATACTTTTTATGTACACATACATACATATACGCATTTAGTTATTGTTATTTACCAAGATTTATTTAGAAACACTATTATAAAAGATACGTCTCTAAAATAATAATCTGCATATACTACCAATGTCTCGAATATTACATTAAAACAGCTCTTTAATTATTATGCGCAAAGGTATCATTAGCGGAACTGCTCTTTTTTTCAATATTAGATAGATTTTTCTATTAAATCCAAGTCAAGTGTTTAATTATATCGATAAGTAGAAGTAACACGAAACTTTAACCCTCGAAATGGTTTTCAAGGAACCATTTTTTAAAATGTGACTATAGAATGTTCATGGTAAACGATATATACGTACGATACGGTACGTTACTTTGTTATTGCGTTGTGCGATGATCAAACCCCATACATACATAAGTAATACCACATTCAATGAAGATCACTCTTAAGTTTTAGTGGCGGGCTATAAATAAATAAAATAAAAATAAAAAAGCCATTTATTCCATGCACTACAATTGAAAAAAAATCTTTAAAAAAATACTAACATAAACACTGTTTTTTTGTAGTTATTATCAACATTATTCTAGATTATTAATATTTATTATTTTTACATGGACCCCTCTCGGGTAAAGGCCTCCTCCAAGGCATTTTGCTGTATGTTGAACATAAAGAAAATCCACAAAATACGACACAGTGGGGGGCTATATGTTAAGCTAATTATTTCCAAAGTACTTACTACTTCTAAATTATAATTATATGTACCTATATGTACGAACAACTCTAATTTCAAGAAACAATACCTAAAGCTTTAAGGCCGTCCCGCTTGGCATAAATATCAATTTTGCTTATTGTTTGTTTGTAAGTTTACCATTTGTAGGAAGTAGGTACCAAATATTCTATACAAGAATTATACTTCCATCGACATGGAAGTTTTCCCAACATTGACAATAGGGACAAAGTCCTTGCCGAGTCTCTGGAGAACTATAAAGTTCAACCCTTTGATGGAAACCTACAAATTGCTTACAGTTTCTGGCTAATAAAAAACCCGACAAAAGCACTTCCATATGGATTGGTCTCAAACATAATAAAGTAAATGATGTTTACAAAATAAGGCATACATTGTTGATTTTACATTAGTCGCCGGCGTGCAGTTATAATGCATGTTTTGCTTTACTTGTCAAGTTGTATATTTATAGTAATATGCATATCGCATCTCTGTGCGAACTTAATAATCTGTTCACGAACATACCCCATCAAAATACTTTTTTGACAAAAAATTACAAGATATTATGAAGTTGTGTAAAAATACATGATTCGAAAAACATGAGTTCTATGAGAATTATAAAAGAGGCTTTACTTGAAACTTGGTATAAATACTCTGCAATTCAATAACACACGTAACATCTTTCGAAATCATATTTTTGCACGTGTTGGGGCTTTTTATTATCACGTAGCTCTCTATACTATAAAATAATTTATCCAAATTCACCCCTAATAGTGAATGAGTGTGGCAGTGGGTTAAATTAAATAAATATAAAATAGAAGAACGCGCGTGAAACCGCGGGACTGTAAGATAGTGTCTTGTAATTCCAAAAAACTGATTTAAAATAACATATTTAACACACAGGTTATTAATCTATATATATATAAAAGTAGAAGTCCTGACTGATCTATCAACGCCCAGCCTAAGACCTAGAAAGCTGTTTTTTTTCCCAGGTGTTGTTTTTAAAACTTGACCGAAGAATAAGAACGGATTTTTTGAAATTCAACTCTTGAGGGGGTGAAAAAGGGGTTAAAAGTTTGTATGAAAGTCGGTCATTTTTAGTTAGAACCATGAAACTTTGTTTTTAGACTAACAATTAAAAATAAAGAAACACGTATTTTAGCGTTTTCTAAAATTCAACCCTTAAGAGGGTGAAAAAGGGGTTGAAAGTTTGTAGGGAAGTCGCATCATTTTTGAAGCTAGAACCATGAAACTTTGTTTTTAGATTAACAATTAAAAATAAAGAAACACGTATATTAGCGTTTTTTAAATTTCTACCCCTGAGGGGGTGAAACGGGGATTCATAGTTAGGAGTTATTTCCGTTTCTTGGTATGAAAAATGAGAAGGACTGACTCATCAACGCCCAGCCTGGTATTGTTTTTAAGATGTAGACGAGGAATGGGAAAGGATTTTTTGAAATTCAATCTCTAAATGGGTAAAAAAAGGATACGTGGGTGAACCGCGGGGCGGAAAGCTAGTTATTATATAAGATTTCACAAAGATAAAATTATTCTGCAAACGCTTATAGTTAGTTTGAAAAATAAAAGAGCACAGCTACTGAAATTAACATTATAATCGAGTTTTCTATCAAAGAAATTTTAATACGAAACGCAATCACAATTTTCACTGTCGCGAAACGAGATATATCGCGCAATTTCATGTTAATCTTGGGTAATTAACAAAAATCGTTGAGAAATGAGAGATTTAGAAACATGTTCAAAGTGAGCGTCGGCACTCGGCAGTACTCGACACTCGGCAAACGTGAGGCGAACATTGTGTCGTAACGTAAATAACATGGAGCTGACAACGAAAAATGAATCATCCTAAAACTGAAACGCATTTAAGTAAAGAAACAAACTATTGTATTACTCGTCGTATCCGTTTCTCTGAACAGTTTGTACCTATTACAGAAGGACTGACTTTTAATGCCTTGATTGCACATCAACAAAATTAACATCATAACGCTCGTTTGCACCAAACGTAATGAAGACAGCTTTGTCTCGCCCAATAATCAATATGCGTTATTGACTAAATACACACTACATGTAAAAAAATATATGTATATGATGTGCATGTACCTATGTCAAAGGCCACGTAATAAATTACATATTTACGAGTTTGATTGCTCCCGATTAAGATGTTACGCAGTACTTTTCTTGTTTTCCATACTAACTAAGTGTTATTCTTGTTGTTGTATTACTGTGTGTAGGTTCTTTTCGGACAGTAGCTTTCCTTTCATCATTTATCTCATGCACAATGTCTTTAGCTATAAATACAGGTTCATCGTGGGAGTTTTCTAAACCTCTACAATAACTTAATCTACACTTTTTAAAAGTTTTGACAAATAACCAGACTTTTTAAGTAACCATAAAATAAAATGGAATTTTCTTTCAAGTTAAAAAGTAATAAAGAGCCCTGATATATTCTGGACGGAAGGCCCAAAAGTCGGATATATCCAGATGGTAGCCCTATCCATACTCGTCAAGAAGTCACATAGTTGTCTACATAGTATAGAATGATCTATTAGGTAATCACAGAATCTTACACCTACATATTATGTATACCTAAGGTACATACATACAAAAATATGTGAAATTCATATTTACATTGGATATCAAGATCAACAGATGGCATATTGGAGGGTGTAGGATGTGGCTGCAGCATGTTGATAGACTGCGCTTGCGCCATGATTGGTTGCTGCTGCTGCGGGCCCGGTGGTAGCGGACGCGCCCAGTTGATCAGCGCTGTCACCGACATCGTCGGTTTATCTTTCTTCGCCAAGCTCGACATGGCCACGCACTAGCATCCTCACATCACTAGTAACACTGCACACGAGCGATGTTCGTTATAAAACTGCACAAAATCACACGTCAAACCGCCGGCATCAGCAGTGCGGTGGCGCGAGAGATGCGACGGTCACGATCAATTTGCGCCCCGAGAGATCAAACCCGTGAATTAAATTTATGACGCTAGGCTTCAAAATAATGTGCGAAGTCGAGTGAGCCGGCGACTACGGCGGCAGGAGATACGGAGCGCGGACAGAGCGTCAGAGCCGCCGCAGTCGAGGACAAAGCAGACATCGTTGTGACATTGTGATAGCGGTTGTTATTGCACCCGAGACGCCGACGGACGCGACGAAACGCAACGATAGCACAGTGCACTGTGCAACATGCGCCACGAGCTTCGACGCTGATGCTTGGCTAGTGACTAATGCGCACTAAAACCCAAAGAGCTCGAATTTGACAAAAAAAAATGGTACCCGTCAACTTCCGCGCGGTTACCGGCGCGGGGCGTGAAGGTCTCACCCGGCGAGCTCAAGGTCCGCATACAATCATACGTGAATAAATCGGATTTTATGTCGAAAACGAGTTGCTATAATCGCATTTTTTGCTTTTAAACTTGCAAATGATTCTAAATTGAACTAGATAATTTAAAATATTTTATAGTTATTTGTCGGAATGGAATCATCTAAATAATTGTAGTTGTTAGCCGTTGGCCTTCGTGATCTGCGGCGCGTTTCTGTAATTAAGTTTTACGTCACTCATGGACCGAACTCCCTACGATAGCCTCTACCATATAAAAAATCGCTATGTCACTTTGCTGAACCTGGCGCTATTTGTGTAGGTATACAGACATAAATCAGTAGGTAGAAATAAATTACTAAAATCGAGTAATGTCTATTTAGTAAGTATTTGACATGATAGTACGAAATAATGTCAAGCCTCATCATGACGTAGGCATCTTTTACTTTTGAATAAAGTGATCATCAAAGTGATGACTTGCCGTTGTAAATCACAAGCAGCTGAAGAAAACGATACATTTTTTTAGGGACATCAACGCCATATTTTGGCAAAACGATTCCATAAAAGAAGGCGTTCATACCACACAAGAGTTTGTTTGTATGAGGACATATGTTCGGCCTTGGGCTTGGTTTGGTGCGTGTGAGGGGGACGTCCGTTGCACGTGTCCTGAACGTTACGCATAGATAACAAAACATTATCCGGTATACAAATAAACAGAGGCGTAGTTATTTCCAGAAAGGGTTATGAGCGGATCTGAAAATACGTTTTTATAATTTTGATAAGATATTTAACCACTATCTTTGTTAATAGGGGTACTTTATCTTCGGTAGGTGAATTATCAGCAGGTTTATCTACTCCAGTCCACGACATGAGATAAACTAGCAATAACATACTTCAGAAACCGGACATTCATAACAAAAATAATTTTATATTTATATAGAACTTGGATGCGTGAGTTTGGGTTGAGTAAATAACGAACGTAAAGGTTTCTAATACTTAATAATAAAATCAATAATACGGTGACGCCATCCGGGGGTTTGTTTCAGTAAGATCATTCACATGATATTAGATTACAGACCCATACAGAGGCGGATGTAATTTGATAAAAAAAACATTTCGTGGAAGATAATAGGCAAGTCAAATTGAGATTATTAAGGATAATAATTTATACGGACTGACGGAAACAGTTTAAATATGAGATTTCAATCGCTGCCACATACAAGAACAATATGAATCACCTGACATCCCGAATTCACAATAACATTAGCATAAAATGTAACCATGCTTCAAAAGTTTCAAAACAGAAACGATAAAGAATTTCTCTGCAAATCACAAAGCTATTAAGGAGTATAAAGAATATCTTATTTATGGCGTGGGCGGTTGGGTATTATTCACGCCCAATTCAATAGAAATCACCCAGGCGCGAATTCATCCATATCCTTTTACGCTTCGTATAGGGTGTATATTATAGGAATACACTACCCAAACCTGTCAATCAAGCGGTCTCCTTGACGACCCCAAATCTATGAAATTGATAGCCTCTCACGCCAGGAGTTTCTTTCGGAATGAATATAAGTACTTAGGTACGTAGGTGGACTCTTAACCAAGTAGGTATACACATAATATATTATGTTGCCGAATATAATTAAGACAACGTACGCCATCGTCAATGCGACAAAAGCTTTATTTAAACGCTACACCATCGCGTCGCCTTTGGGCACGAAACGAATGAATTGAGCCATTATAATATTGTCGAGATTGATGGAGCGCACAAAGGGAATCGTTCCAACAATGACTAAGCGGACACCAACACTACCGGCAGTAAAATTATCAAAGGATTAGGTACATACATTTATACAATATAGATTTAACCAAATCTGACTGACTGACATATCAGCGCATATAATTGGAACGTGAAATGCGCAGTTTCGTTTTATTGAGTAGGCTAGCTATAATAAGAAGGGGATTTTCAATACCTTAAAGGAGTAAAAGGGGGATTTAGTTTATAATTTTTGATGATAAATTCATGAAAAAATATTTCGAGCCTAAAATAAGAGTGACGCTTTTACAAATTTATGGAAAATCACCTCCAAAAAAAAATAGAAGTAAAATTTTATTAAAACTTGTGATTGATATTCAACACTATTAATAAAACAAGTATTTAATCGTTTTGCTTCCTGAGCCACAGTACCTAAATAATAGTTCCTGAGTGGAGAGAGGGGTACAAACAAAAGTTTTACTGTATAATAATTTTACTGGTTCGATTTATTGATATTAATGACTCATTGCCACAATGAATAAAACATGTATTTTTAGTTTTTCAGAATTCAATATTTTAGGGTTAAAAGGTTTACTTGTATTATTGTTCTTTTTATAATGTCGAGTAGTAGGGAGTAGGGAAGTACACTTTGCTTGTAGAGATTAGGGCTTCTTTTTAGTGATCTAAAAAAAGAATAGAAGAAGTGGATAAAATAGAGGAACGCGGGTGAAACGGCGGAGGGGAAGGCCTAGCCTTCCAATTACAAAAAAAATGTGCCCACCATTTAAAATACGTGTCTATGTACTCGTACATATTTGAACTTAGTGGTCCAATAGGTATAATTACATTGTATGTAGATTTGAAGAATCGAATATATTAGTGATGCTCAGTTCCTCGTTTTCGGTGTTCATCAAACGTTGCAAAAAGTAAAGCGCAAATTACACAGTGCTCGGCGAGCGTAGAACATATTGCAGTGTTATCAAGGAATGTTCCCACTTTCATACACTTTCTTTGGATCGCATGACGTGCATGCAATACGTGCATGTGGAGCTCTGCTCTGAGCTGTGTTGGATGGAGGCCCGATGGCCCGGCTACGGCTGTTGCCCCACTCTCCGACTCCGCTCAGTCACGCTCAGTGTGGACGCTATCGATCTGCGCCGACCTTGACTTGACGCGCGCCCGCCACCTACAATTAACATTGACAATAGCGACGCGCGCGCAACACCTTATCCAACTCAATATATAGGTACACACTTTCCTTTTCATTTTTGTTGAATAACATAATTTACATTTAGTATAATTTAATTCATGAAATACTTACATTTCTATATTTTCATTAATTAACTATGATTTATGGGATCTTATCTTTTTATTTGCTTGTATTGGTATAGTTTCTCCTGGGAGGTATTATAATTATTCGAGTAACAAAATCAAGTGTTGACAGCGTTCGATAGACTATCATAAATTCATAATATTTTTTTAAATTATGGAAAAATTACGGATTTATAAAATTAGCCAGATATATTTTTTAATTTTCTATTGTACCAATATGCCTATTGAAATTATATTTATAGTAGGTATTTTATTCTAACGAGGTACTTCAACTATGTATGAGTGAATAACGAATAATTACAAATTTTAGATGCGAGAAGCCTTTTTTGATTATATTTTTTGCAAGACTACGTGATTGTACCTTATATTTGAATAGCTCGATCTTGTAAAACTTGATAGAATCTCCATTCTTGAGAAATATGATCTAGGCGGGGGGAAGACAGACGGATAAAAAGTATCCGTACTTAAAATTATTTTATTTCTGCATCCTTATCTTGGAGAGCATACTTACTTAGTACATACTTATATATATTGTTGGTGAGTGATATAATAAATAAACAAAGTCGAAATCGGTACGTAAGTGTATGCAAATTATAATGACGTCATAGAGGTAGGTATGTGCCACATTTCACGTGCGAGATGTGAGCACTGCATGAGTACCTAAACCCAAATGGTCGTCCTAGACTTGACCCATGGCGCATGGCGCAGCGGGTATTGGGTAGCGGGTACGGACGGTGAGTCAAATGCGCGGGGGCGGGCGATGTGCATTCGCCGCGGCCGCGAGATATGGGTAAACGGAACGCAGAAAGAAGAGCGCCGCGGGGGCCTGCGACCTTGGCGATTCGCTGACGACTACTACAGGTGTTTTTTGTTTGTGCACGAGATGCTTAGCGATGCTTGCTCTGCTGGCCACACGACTGGGCGAGCCAGAGGACGCGCGGTGCGGGGAGACCAACCGGAACTCGACCCGAAACAATGCTTTTTCATTACACAGAGATGAGCTTAATAATAAGAATATATATGCCGTACAAGTATATAGGTACATATTCCTAGTACATATTTATTTATAAGATATTTTTCCAATCATTATGTAAGTAATCTACTGAAAAAAGTTTTATAGGAGGTAAACTAAGTGAAAACAGAAAACGTCAGAAGTCATGTTTAGATAATGCTGGGTAAATACCGCCCAGCAAATATTATTTGCGAATCTCGAAATCCAAACAATCAATAACTCTCGGGTGACCATAAGATCAATAAACGAGAAATATGTCCCAGTATAACTATTAACAAGCTAAGATTTCCAACACACGAGAAGAGCGCGACTCGCGAGCATGAATCGGTACCTAGGTTTTTTTAGGTTAGAATATATCTGTGTTACGTAATGACGACAGCTCAATGTGTCGGTCGGTGTCGGTAAAAGACCTTGGCCGTGACCAAGGTGCCGAGCACTTCCCGCGGCCGCGGGCGTGACTACACTCCGCTCACACTTGCGATTAGGGACACGCAATGAAAACAATTATACAGACTTTAGCTATGTCGAATTACAAATTATTTATAAGTATCGTCTGGTAATACTTTGACTATTCACCTTAATCGATTATGGAAATACATAGATAAATCAATTTTTAGTTAACCGGTGAAGCAGATACATGTTTTGTCAGCTTGTTTTGTATATCTAAATAAAAACGTTTTTCATAAAGGTTCGCTACTTTGTAGATGATATCAATTTATGTAACGTTGTACCTGTCTCAGTTTAGTGTGTCTTCAGTTAATATTACGAATGTTTCCATAACTTATAAGCTACGTGCAAAACACAATAGTAAGTTTGGTCGGAGAATAAATATACTGTAAGAATTATCTGATGTAACTACAGATTACAACGCAGTTAATGTTTAGGAATCTATGAAACAAAATGCTATAATAGCAGCTATGCAGTAATATTGACACCAATTCAAAGCGTAAAGAAACAAGGAAACGAACGAATGTGAATTCACATTATCTAAAAGTAAAGTAACGTATTAGTATTCCAAAAGTGAGTTAGTATGAGGGCGGCAATGAATTCTAATAAAGTTGAAGACCTTGACAATGCTACAATCGTCTTGGATGGCCGCTCTATAAAATAATAAACGTACCTACATCTATTCATACCATTAGCGCACGTACCATTTATATACAATACTAGCTTTCCGCCCGCGGTTTCACCCGCGTATCCCTTTTTTACCCATTTAGAGATTGAATTTCGAAAAATCCTATCTTATTCTTCGTCTACATCTTTAAAACAATACCTGTGAAATAATTCAGCTTTCTAGGTCCAAGGTTGTAGACTGGGCGTCGATAAGTCAGTGAGTCAGGCCTTCTCATTTTTCATAACAACTTTGAACCCCCGTTTCACCCCCTCTGGGGTGGAATTTTAAAAAAACTCTAAAACACGTGTTTCTTTATTTCAAATTATTAGTTTAAAAACACAGTTTCATGCTTCTAGCTTCAAAAATGGCGGACTTCCATACAAACTTTCAACCCCCGTTTCTCCCCCTCAGGGGTAAAATTTAGAAAAATCCGTTCTAATTCCTCCGGTTTAGGCTGGGCGTTGATGAGTCAGTCAGGCCTTCTCGTTTTATATATATGTATAGATGATCATATCGGAATGATTACAATTCGTTAAACAATTATACAAAAGGATGTACTGTATGAAAAATACCATGTAATGATATAAGTCATTATAATCTATATTTTTTAATCTTTTCAAGTTATTTCGTGAAGTATATATCTAGAATATTCATACATATAGAAACTGACTGCCTGACACAGTCACAGCCCAAATTACTATGACTAGAAACTTGAAGCTTCTATTATAATTTAGGCGACCACTAAGGATCATTTTGTATTTTAGGCTTTTGGATGGAAATGATGAATGACTTGATTCAGATTTTTTGAAAAATCGCTCCCTAAGGGAAGAAAGGGGTGCGATCTATCAATAAAACCACTGGAGTTAGAATATTGAAATAATACCAAGCACAGCTAGTTTATAACGGAGGCATCCACTAGACAACGGGTCAAAACTCAACACAAGATAGGCTAAATAGAAATTGAAAGTTTATTTGAAAACGTCATTTCGGAAGAGTGATGTTTTCCAGATTTTAGAAAAATATCACCTAAGGGATGAATGGATGTGGCAAAATTGTATGGAAAATAATAGATATCTCTTGCTTAAATTTAAACAATTTTGGCATACCTAATTAATCTTTTGATAAATCACGTACCTAAGCGCTTTTCAAAATTCAACCCCTCAGGGGAGAAAGGGAGAGCGACACATTTTTTTTATGGAATCGAGAATGGAGGTAAGTACACTTTGTTTGAACAAATTCTATTACATAAGAGATAACTAAGAAATAAAACTCTTATGGGGGGTTAAATAGGGAAACGCATTCGGAACGCGGGGCGAAAACCAAAATGTTATTAAGGTTATCCCAAAATCACGATAGTTGATTATGAATAAGTACATCTGATGAATACTAAGTGATAAATAATAACAGGAATTTCATTAGCCAACACTGCAAGATCCATTAATAATTCTTCTAAGTAATATATAAAATAAGTCTTAATGTTGATTTAGACGCAAATAATCAAAATGACAATATTGTCAATACAACCCTACAACTAATTACTTTGATCAAAATGATATATCAAGTGAACGAATAAGAACACAAATATAATATATTAGCCTTTGAAGTCAGACATACTGAAATGAAATGGGTAAAAGAAAGGGGATATTCTACATAAAATTTGTAGGTTTTAACATTTTTTTAAATCAATTTGTTACATGAATGCTTATCGACGCACCTTCTGCATTTCAAACTAAGGAATTTAAATCATAAAACCAAAACATTTCAACCAAAATTCTCTCTAAGAGGAGCAATAAGGGGATCATCATTACAGCGTAAGCGAAATGATAACAAATACCTAATCCTAATATTATGAGTCTTGACGAGGTACCGATCTCATCATAATATGTAGTTCTCTTTGGCACGCTTTCGGCTGTTGGTTACATCATTCTGACGTCAAACTATCTAACGAGGAAAGTTGTGTTATCTCACAACAAAAAGGGGAATTTAGATACATGAATGGAAATGCAACGGATAGAGCAATAGAGCACTGAGATAAATTAATTCAAAACACTAGAGTCAATACACTTGCAACCTTGCAATGCTCTTTACCACTCGTGTTAGATAAAGACGTACATAAGGGAATGAAACATTACATCTTTATTTGAATAATACCCTAACGTTGATTTTAGCAGCCGATCATACCATAATTTATTAAAAGATATTCTCCTATACACCAAGTTTAAGGTATATTAGTTTAAAATCGGCAGAAAAAGTAATTTATCATGACGCCGGGTTATATCAAAATAGTGATAAAAGCCACATGATTTATGCTTAAATAATTCACTATGTTCTTCTGCTACGAGCAGGATACATCAGTTAAAAATGATATATTGAGTTTATTTTGGTTACCATAAACTTATTAAGGGCCATTGATTTGGTTATCAGAGAGTTAAATTGCATAAAATCGTGTTCATTGAATTTTATAAACATAAATCGCTACAAAATTTATCAAGATTAACACACTTGGTTAACGACTTATTGTCAATAACGGCTATCGTATTCGTGCTCAGGCCCAAGGTACATGTTACTGTCTGGCAGAATTGGAAAAATTACAAAACTATAATTTTATTGGATCCATGAGCGCTGTGGTTTGTAATGTTGACAGGAAAGTCACCAGACAGCCCTACATTGTCAAAACGATGATGCATCACAGTCACAAGCGACGAATGTTCAAGGGGTCTGCCGTGACGTCACTCATCAAAGGTAACTATCGAAATTACTGTGTTTATTTGTTGTGAATGCCGGTTCCGAATCGTGCATCGATTTTAGTGTACGTCGCGAACGGCGCCGGACTCGCGGCCGATGCGGACGGCGATGCTGCTCTGACTGCCGCTCGCGTCACCGCACCTACCCCGCGCCGCCGCTGTTTGTTTTGCTGTATTTTCGTTGTTAATCATTCTCCTTGACCTTGTGCGACGTCGAGTGGTCCACTGCACACGACTGCGCACCCCTCACCCGGCCACCCGCCACCCACCCGCGCTGCCTGTCGCGCCGCATCACACGTGCTATGTAGTCCTTCGAACCGCACCATGCAATGTGACCAGCTAGACTACTCGACCTTTCTATGGACAAGTTTTGCGCACAGCTATACTCGTATTAACCTATTTCATCATGGTAGATAACATTCGATTAAACTTTAAGAGATATAATAGCAATTATTAAACTTGGTTAAAAAACATTCTCTCTGTAATAATGGTTTAGAATAGTTTAGATCATCACGAGTCTTTCTGTTTGTTAAATGATGTTCTTAATAATTACACAAAATGCCAACCCTAGCTAAAAGTACAATAAAAAAAACCCCTTTTACAAAAATGCTCATAGAGTCAGCATGTATAGTCAGGAAGTTTCTTGCCCTGAAATCTTATCCGCTGGTAACTAGAACGCTGTTCCTGATCACGTTTTTATAGAAACAAACATAAAATATAAATTTTGAAAAAGAAAACCAATTTTTAGTAAACAATAATGGCCATTTTGGAAGATACATCAAATATGTATATGAAATAAGTGCCAATTTAATGAGCTTATTTAAAAAATGTTTTGAGATTGTGTTTACCGGTAGTATAGGTCGCGTCATGTAAAAAGAACGCTGGAAAAATGTGGAGGGGATATGTTTGCGCATGGTTACACTCGCGTACGAAAGTACTAGGTCTATTGTTTTATTTTTGATCTAGCCTTTCACTCGCGGGTTCGTATTTTGATTATTATTACATTGAAAAATATATTACATAGAGTATCATTCAATAGAATTAAAACATGTTTGATTTAGTGTAGAATGTTTAATCTAATTACAAGAAAAATATTATATATTCCGTTTCATAAATTGTTTTAAATTATCAACTGCATTATTATCAGCCTCTCTCTTCATAAAACAATATACGTCATAAATATTTTTTCTCACTTTTCTATGTAAACCCATTTCGTAATTAAAATTTTTTGAGCAAAGGTCGACTGACGAACCAATCAAGCATCGGCAAGCATGCAGCGAGTGACTCGCCCGCCCCGCGCCGCACCTCATACCACCAAATAGACCGATAAATCGCCTATTGTGCACCTGGAACCCCAGCGTTCTTTTGTACATGACGCGACATATATTGTTACTATTACGAGGGCGGCACTGAAAATTTCGGGAATCAAGGAAGTGACACAACATTACTATTTAAAAATGTATTTATTGCTTTTCGAAGTATTCTCCGCGTAATTTGACACATTTTTCCATACGATGGAACCAATCATTGAAGCAACCATTCCATTCGGAAGTTGGGGTCTCCAAAATGGCCGTTTTGAAGGCGTCCACAGCTTCTTCAGATGATGAAAATCTCTGACCACGGAATTTATTCTTTATTTTAGGGAAAGTATAGAAATCATTAGGGCTTAGGTCGGGGCTGTACGGCGGATGGTCTAATAATTCTATGTTTTCTTGCTCTAAAAACTCTTTTGTTCTGTGCGCGGTGTGAGAACTCGCATTGTCGTGATGGAGGATGATGCGGCGGTTGCAGTTCTCTTTACGGAGTTCAGAAACGACCTGTGGAAAAAAAATTCTAGCATACCATTCTGCATTAACCGTTCTTTGTCCCTCAAGAGGAATAGTCGCAACATGGCCGGTTTTGGAGACAAACGTGGCCATCATTTTTTTGCAACACTCCCACTCCCAATTTTTGTTGGCTTAAACTCATTTTCGAACACCCAAACTCGTGACTGGTTTTTTGTTTCGGGTTCGTACGCGTATATCCAGGATTCGTCACCTGATACGATGTTGTATACAGAATTTGATAGTAGGGGAGGCAATGATGTTAAATTTGTAGTTACTCGAGCGTCTTTGGGACCTACTGGAATTTGAAGATTAGGTGGAATAAAAAAAAAAGGTTATGTGATATTTTTCCCTTCAGCGGTGGGGGGAGCGTCTACAGGGTTTCAAAAATGTAAAAAAAACAGTCACCAAGAAATACTCGAGCGCGTCAGATATTAATAGGATAGTCGCGCCACGTCTGTCTGATAACGGAAAAATAATAATCCGCCGTTTTGCGTGGTGGGGGTGGCCGTACGAAGGGTTCGAAAATATTTAAAAAAAAATTACTCGAGCGCGTCATACATTAATAAGGGATGTTAAGTGAACCCTCCAGTAGCTCCTATTTTAAAGACTGACGATTTGGACGCGACTATCAGTCAGGACCGATTTTTGAAAATGCAAAAAAAAATCGTGACCTTGAAATACTCGAGCGCGTCAGATTTTTATACAGACGGTTCTTCTTGATGTCTTTGTTGTACTGACCCATAATCTGATAATTATGTTGAGGAATTTCCTTAATCTGACGATTTGAAAAAAAAAATAAAAAAATATCGATATCTCGAAAATGGTTCAAGATATCGAAAAATTGTTAGTACAAAAGTTGTAGAGAATTTAATCTCCTACAATATTTATTTTAAATACATATACCAAAAAAACCATAGGAAACGAGATATTCGAAATAAATGATTTTTTGACCTTTGACCTTGAAAAATCAGTAGTCGCGGTCACCTTAAGATAAGTAGCTTTTGAGACAAGTTTTAGGGTGTCAAAATAAAGGTTTATACGAGTTAATAGCTGACTATCTCTGATTCTGAGGTGAAACTCATAATATTCCTGGACTATACACTTAAAATGATTTTAGATACTTCGGCTTGTGCAAATCGACAGATTATGATATTTCCGTGATTCGTGACTAATTTCCTTCAAAATAAAAAATAAACTAATCGCGCTCGAGAAAATCTAGGTGACGTTTTTTTTTTGCAACTTTGCGAGTCTCCAATTTTCTTTCGTCACGCCCAAATTGTCAGATTATTGAAATGTACACTATTTTGCATGTAACCAACTTACCTTACCGTAATCTGACGCGCTCGAGTATTTCAAACCATCGATTTTTTTTACTAATCTGACGGGCTACCCTAGACGTTCGACACTATATAGAGGGCTCAGATTTGGTGAGAGTACTTCACAAGGTGCAAGATTGCCCCCCTTATGTTAATCTGCCGCGCTCGAGTAAATCCCGAAATCCCCTATTCGCCTCCCCTACCATGAGGATCCTGCGTGGAATCTTTCGAGAGTTCTGACGCACCAAGTAACGGGAGCCGCTTTTTGCTCTTCACAGAGCGAATGCGGTATCCATCGGGAAAACAACTTTTTTACACCTAATTGTTCATGCAAGATTATTTGTATTTGACTCATGCCAATGTCTAAAGTTGCCTGAATTTCGCGGTATGTCACATGTCGATCTTCCTCAATCAGCATACGCACAGCATCAACGTTTTCTTGGGTGACTGCAGTTTTTGGACGACCTTGACGGGGATCATCACTGCGCTTGACACGTCCACGTTGAAATTCAGAAAACCAGCGATAAATTGTGGTTTTGGATGGGGCTTCATCACCAAATGCAGAAATCATCCGGTCAACACACTGTTTTTGTGTTAAACCACTTCGAAAGGCATAATAAATCATCGCTCTTGAATTTTCTCGAGTTAATTCCACTCAACGACTACACAAGTTTGACAAAACCTTGTGACAAGATCGAGAATCTTTTTTTGAATAAATAAATGGTATTCGATTTTTAAAACCAAGGAGTTTTCAATTAAAAATATCTTAATATGACAGGAACAGTGGAAATATTCCATTCCCGATACTTTTAGTGCAGCCCTCGTAAGTACTCAATTTTGTTTGTAAATGAAGGGACCAAAAGTGAAAATATTTAGGAGTATATCTATATATACTATAACCGCAAGGGTACCCAGCAGCCTTACCAGTTTTTTTTTTTTGCCAAGTCGGGATTTTGGAACTTTTTGAGTGAAAAAAGCGGGATTCTTTCGTCGAAAGAGGGACATAGTAAAAAAACCGTACACGTGCGAGTCGGACTCGCGTGGAGAGCCAAAGTCAAATGTTTCGTACAATGCCAAAGTCAAATGTTTTTATTCAATTGAGGTATGTTTTTTACAATAGATATTTTCCGTAAGTGAACGTATTACCTATATATTGAGTTAACCACTTTATTTTCAATTAATAGAATAAAATCTATTTTTCCTGTAATCTACATAATATATACATATTGTATTTTTTTCAAAATTTTAGGCTCAGTAGTTTTGGAGATCAGGTGGGGGGGGGAAATAGTCAATTTTCGTCTTCTTTCATGAATAAAATCAAAACTATTTATTTTACAATAGTAACAAAAAAATATATATATGAGATCCTTAAAACGAGCCTTTCATTTGATATATTATTATATGACACAGTAAGGTTTACAATTTTTTTTTTATTTCCCAATCATTTAACAACCTTTAAGGCGATGATAGCTCAGTGGTAGTGACGTCGGATACCGCGGCGAAGGTCGTGGTCGTGGGTTCGAATCCTACAATGGGCTTGAGCTTTCGGTGAAGGAAAACATCGTGAGGAAACCATAGCACGGTGGTAGGGTACTTTGTGGTACCCGACTGGCTGGCTACCACCCTCAAGTTGAAAATCTGTCGCCAAGCACCTATCGGTGTTCCGGCAGCTGCACTTGAGAGCCTGTTCCCATCTAGGCTTTGTGTGCTTACCACCTTCGGCCACATCATCACTTACCATGGTGAGATTGTAGTCAAAACACAAGCTTATAAAAAAAAAAAAAAAACTTATTTAAAAAAAAAACACCTGATTTGGTCCAGTAGATTCGGAGCAAATGTCTGTGACATGACTGGACAGACAGACACACGAGTGAAAAGTTTTATTCATTAGAAAAATATGGCGCTTCAAACAGTAGTCTGAGGAGTGAGTGTTACAAATTACAACTTACAATGAGAGAATAATAATTTTTCAATATTATTTAGGTATAAGAATTACTTATTCATGTCACAATATTTCTGTGAAGATTTAACTTCTTGTAAAGTTTCCTTTTTCTCTTTCACAGTTGAGTTATACCCGAAAAGCGGGACTGAGCCTGTCCCATGCGGGACATAAAATTTTGATTAAAAAATTGGGACGTCTGGCAAGTAAAGAACTATGTAGGTATTTACTTCAACTTCCAAGTTTATCATTATAATTTGTTTGCAATAATAATGTTTTATTACATGTAGTGCCACCTAGTGACACAACACAAATTCAAATAATACTGCCATCTAGGTTATTTTGACTGTACTAACAAAGATCAATCCGAAATTACCTAAACAGTTCAGCAATAGATATAAGGCCAATTGAATTGTTTTTATTTATAAATACATATACTTTATAAAAAAAAAAAATTGTAAACAACACTATTATTTTTTTGCTACATACACATATTATTTACAAATTAATTATGGCCATTATATAAATTAATTAGGTTTCAACCATGTTCCAATGGGATCTTGCATTATCCAGGGATAAAAAGTATCCTATCTCTTATTACAGGATATAATCTATTTGTGTGCCAAGTTTCATCAAGATTTTTTCCCCATGGTTACCAATAAAAATGAAGGAAATAGAATAATAATTATTTTAGAATTGAATAAATTATATGCACTTTATATACTATTATCTTGATTTAAAACTCACAGTAAGTTTTTTATTTTCAATTATTTATAAGTTTTTGTCTCTATCAACCCTACAAGAATAAAACTACATAGTATTGTACCTATAATTTAAAATTCATTATTATAGCATATTAATGTGTTATATCAATAAATGGAAAACATTATACAAATTTGGCTGATACCAGAGTTCACTGACTCCTACCAACATGAAGTTAGGAATTTGTGATTGTTTTTATTAAGAGGGCTATATAGTCACTGGTTAGTCACCATAAGACTCATTAAACTGTAGAGACAATGATGTAGTTATTATTAATAAACATAATCCTTTGTATCCCAATAAGAATTTTCACAAATCTATGTAATTCTAGAATGTGTGCTAAATTGTATATATACCTAGCTGATTGAGTTGTTTATAGTCAGTATATTCTGCAAGTCATATACAATGGAACACTCATAGCAATTGTACTTGCCAATTGTTTCTAGCATTCTGTAGATAATATGTGTACCTATTTGATGTACAAGTAGTAACATTCAGTAACTAAACAAAACAGGGATTTTGTATGAGCATTGTTTAGTCCATCCAAGTGAGAATATTGAAGAATGTATATGTATCACTTATCTATAACAATATAGTTTGTATTAGCGAGGTTTTAGATTAATACATTCACAAGACCGTTCTTGAACGTAATAGTATGTATTCTGACTCTTGAGTCTATACTATGTATGAAATGCTGCTACACTACACAAAGTCGGTAATGGTTTCAAATATACACGTAATTTCGCATGTTATAATATAATGCATGTACTCACCTGATTCCCTCGAGGGCTCCATCCTCTGCAGTAATAGATCTATCGTTTACGGTATACCACTTTCATAGAACAGTTCAGTCGCTAACGATGAACCTGTCAGTAACAAGGTCGTTGAACTAAATATACCTATAGATGAAATTATACACCCCCTTACAAAATACACACAAGTCTTTAGATATTAGATGAAACACATTCGATGCAGTACTTAAGTGTAGACATAAAAAGGCAATTGCAGTTAATTTTTTAAGCAAATATTCACCTATAACCCAGTTTTAATTAATTCCTTCACAATAGTGACATAAAACAACGCGTCACTTCTCACAGTAGTTCAATCAACATGAAGGAAGTTAAGATTTCGTTCAGAAACTATTTGACGTTTGACTGAATGTTCAAAAATTAGAAAGAGAGATTAAGCTATCCGCCACCAAGGACGTTATAATATAAATAAGGATAGCGTTCTGAGCCCTTAAAAACGGCCGGGGCGAGAAAGCGCAATCATTGATTGCATCTTTATCTACTAGGGTGACCATGCGACGTGGATTTTTTTTGGTCAAAATAATATATAATATAGATCATCGCGAACATACATACAGACAGACAGATGCGTCGGCAGATTTCATTGTATTATATGTAAGGAAATGTGCGTAATCAAAATGAGGCATGTGTGCTTGATGGCCGTAAAAGTTATTCTTTTTCTGTTCATGTACTTCATACTTTTGAGTTAAAGTTGGTTTCATACTCAAAGACTTATGGCCTTATTCATAACAAACTCAACGGTTTTTATTAAGTGCTTAGCAGATTCTAAATTCAAATTATTTATAGAAAAATGGTATTAAGAATCTGCTAAGCAGTTGATAAAAATAGTCGAAATCATTAAAAATAAGGCTATCAATATCTACGTAATGACGTAATAAATTGCCCGTGTTGATATTTAATTTTATTTAATTGTCCTAATGCAGCATAAAATCTAATCAAGCCATGTCGATTTTGGTGTTTGATGTTTGATAAAAAATTCTCAAAAATATAAATAACAAATCGCTCTCGACTGTGAGTACAAATGATGAATGAAATAATTTCATTATTTGCATAATATATGATTTAAAAAAAAAATTAAATCCGCTGTCACTTTGTTTGAACGTAAAACGAAACAACCAATTAGGCTGATAATATTGCAACTAAGGCTGATAGTCTTGCAACCAAAGCCTTTTAAATAAATTTGAGAAAAATATAATAGTTATTTATACTTGAATTAGTTAGTTTCAGTTAGTTTCTGCAACTTCAAGTTTTTTTTCTCGAAAACTGCTTTATAGCGTTTAAAGTTCTTACTACGAAGAGTACTACACAAAAAAAAATGAAGCCCCAAATCAGCGGGCGCTAATGTACAGTTGAGCCATCATTTCATTTCTGATAGGGACGATTTCGCCCATAGTCCTTTCATTAGCTATATAGAAATAGAATAGAAATAGAAATTTATTTATAAGAAATTAAATTTTACAGTGGTTTGATTGACAATGACAACCTCACTAGGCATAGCCTGTATCGAGTCTGTCAAAATTACACGTTTGCCTGATAGGACTATACTATATTTAATTATTAATGAATTACATAACAATATTATTAAAATATTAGTGTGTGAGTGTGTGTGTGTGTGTGTGTGTGTGTGTGTGTACATCACCTTGCAATTTTAGCTTATAGTTCTCAATAATTCTTCAATTTCATTAGGTCGGCTATGTAATTAATAACTTTTTGGTGAGCAGTGCGTACTGAATCTATCTTTATATAACATTTTTTGAGAATTTTATTGTATATATATGGGAATAGAAACGTTTGAAAGCGCTTGGCAAAAGATGTATGGACTGGAGGTATCTGAGCCCTAAAAACTCTTTGTGTGAGCATGTCTTTGTAACAATCAGAATTTAAAATGGTTTTGTGCGTGGTGATGACTGCACTTCTTATATAGAGTCGACGTACACTCAATACTTTAGCCTCTTTGTATAGTTGTTCAGTTGGGTATAAGATGGGCTTCTTCAGCATGACCTTGAGTACCGATCGCTGGGCTCATAAAGCTTACTTTGCTTTGAACAAATTTTGACAGTACTCGATCCTTCTTTATATTATAAGATCCTTGTCCGCCACAGCCTGATTGTCTATGCTATTGGCAGAATGTACCTATCCACTGTCCATACCAAGAATTAGATATTCTAAATGGATAGGTAACTCTAAATACCTATTTGAAGCAAATACCTATCAATTGCGAATATGAGAAAGATAACAACTACGTTGGGACAATCTCTCTTTCTTAGTAGTACTTCCCAGTATACATAATTAACAACATGTCATTTTTTTAACATGCTTATTTTATTTTATCTTTTTATATGAAACTAGGTTAAAAAAATACGATACCTATATTTTTGCTTTTTTTTAATAAGCTTGTTTTTATATAGAAATTTAACTCTAAATACTTTTATAGTTACCTGCCAAACATGTACTATACAGTATTATTACATATTTGGTTACACTAATAAAAATGTTAAAACGCTGGCTGCGATTCGTACAATACAAAGACTTTTAACTTTGCTTTAAATCTCTTTGGTATAATACCTGCTCGATCGTTCGTTCGGCTCTTGCGGCATGTGTGCATTCACCTTTACTCCACTCAAAGTCAAATTAATGTCATGTAAATTGGTTCGTTCTCTCTCACTTAATCAATATTACATGATGTTAATATTCCCGAATATTCAGCCTATCATTGGTCAGAAAATAGCATACAGTTATTTTTTTATATTTTAAACCAATAAAAATGGTTTGACATTATACACTTTGAAGTATAAAACGCAGTCAAATTTCAATATCATAGGCTGGTGTGTCCAAGAATTGTCGGTCGAGTTGTGACAAGTTGTGAGTGTGTGTATGCATGAGGTATGCATTGCATATACATAGGTGGTACCATTGCCAACTTGACGGATTTTCTGTCATTTCTGGCGGAATGGAAAAAAATATGATCTGGTGGTTGACGGATTTTTTGATGGATTCTTATTTTAGTAAAGTCATTGATATTAATCCAAAATATTTGCAAATAACAATTTATACTCATACATAAGTAGTCAGTCATGTTGCGGAAGGAAACTAAGAAGGTGTGTACTACACATCAAAAAAAGTTTGTAATCACTAACATAAGCTGATATAATTTCTTAAATTGAACTTTATCAAGAAAAAAACTTTGCTGTGTGTTAGAAATACCCTGTTTGAAATTACAAAATAAAACATTTTTATTTTTCATAAAAAAACCAAACTAAAACAACAATTTATTAATAAAAGATTTATATTCAATATAACATAACTCCCCCCTTGACTCGAACATATGCGGAGATCCTCCTGGGCATGCAGAATAGCGGCTACCATGAGCTCTGGCACTGTCTGGGGGCGTGGCTGACGGTTCCAAACAGCTTTAGAGCATCCCACGCGTGCTCTATTGGGTTTAAGTCAGGCGAGCCGGAAGGCCAGTCTAACCTTGTGATGTTGTATTCTCAGAGAGCAGCATTGACTCGTTGAGCTCGATGGGCGAGCGCATTATCATCGACCAGTACACATTGGTGCCCATGCATGGTTCACTCTTGGAATTTTTTGAATCACAACTTTCCGTGAAAAAGTACTTTAAATCCGTTAAAATTGACTAAATCAGATTTCTGAATAAACGTAAGCCAGGACTGATAGCCTTTTTATATGGAAAAACAATTGAACGGTTTTATTGTTTTATATTTTAATTCTATATTTTTAAATAAACAATCTAAAAAGAAGAAGAAATAATAATATAATCTACCGTAACAAAAAAGATTTCGATTTTTCAAATTGATCACAAACTTTTTTTGATGTGTGTAAATAATAATAATATTCATTTGATCCAAATCCATATGTACTTCCCCGTAACATGGTTTAAATTGAGAATAATGTATACTACCTGGATAGGACACTCTCCAAACCTACTTGAATACCAACGACCTGACTTGCTTACTTATTGGCAGAAAACTGAAAATGTTTGACGGTTTTTTGACGGAATTTGTTCGTTAAGTTGACGGAATAGAAAAATTATTGTTGACAACACTGACATTCATTTTTTTTCATTCATTCATTAGGCTCCTGCTGTTTTATCTAGTTGTAGTAGTGAGTGGTTATTTAATTTATAAAAACTTTTGGAACGTTCAGTTGTGTTCAGTGCGTTAATTGTTTGTTAGGATAGATAATTTTGATTTCTACTTTCCATAAAATTATAACTTAATATTTACAAATTTAAAAAGCGGTTACCATAGTCTCTAGTAGTAACATGGAAAATAAAACAGAATTCCAGTATCCTCATACTTTTATTCTTCTGGGAGCTTCAGGAGATTTAGCAAAAAAGAAGATTTATCCTACGATATGGTATTTGTATCGGGATAACGTTTTACCGAAAAATACAAAATTTGTTGGTTATTCCCGTACCAAACAATCTATGGCGGAAGTCAGAGAGAAGTGCAAGAAATACATGAAGGTGCGCCCTGGTGAAGAAGAAACCTTTGAAAAGTTTTGGAACGCTAATGATTATTGTACTGGATCATACGACAAACGCATCGACTACGAAATGCTGAATCAGCATATCACCAAATACGAAATAGGACCGGTAGCTAACAGAATATTTTACTTAGCCGTACCACCGACAGTATTTGAAGATGTCACTGTCCATATACGGAATGCTTGTGTGTCAATTAAGGGATTCACCAGAGTTATTATTGAGAAGCCTTTTGGCAGAGATGATGAAAGCTCTGCAAAACTTAGCAACCATATTGCTGGTCTATTCAAAGAAGAGCAGATCTACAGAATTGATCATTATCTTGGCAAGGAAATGGTGCAGAATTTGATGACAATAAGGTTTGCCAATCAAATTTTCAGTCCATCCTGGAATAGAGAGAACATTGCTTCTATACTGATTTCATTCAAGGAACCCTTTGGTACAGAGGGACGAGGTGGGTACTTTGATGACTTTGGTATAGTCAGAGACGTAATGCAGAATCATCTCCTTCAAATTCTATCACTTGTTGCTATGGAGAAACCTGTCACTCTGAACCCTAATGATATAAGAGATGAAAAAGTGAAAGTCCTGAGACACATTCGTCCTATTGAGCTTGACGACATATTGGTTGGCCAATATGTTGGAAATCCAGATGGTCAGGGTGAAGAGAAATTCGGGTACCTGGATGATCCCACTGTTCCCAAAGGTTCTGTGACTCCTACATATGCACTTGCTGTACTTAAAATTAACAATGCGAGATGGCAAGGAGTCCCTTTCATACTCAGATGTGGCAAAGCCCTAAATGAAAGAAAAGCAGAAGTAAGAGTGCAATATAAAGATGTCCCTGGTGATATATTTGATGGTCAAGCAAAAAGAAATGAGTTGGTCATTAGAGTACAACCTGGTGAAGCTTTGTACTTGAAACTTATGAGCAAATCTCCTGGTATGAAATTTGACTTGGTGGAGACTGAATTAGACCTTACATACAGTATGCGTTACAGAGAAGCTGATGTGCCGGATGCATATGAGCGCTTAATTCTAGATGTGTTCACAGGCACACAGATGCACTTTGTACGTAAGGATGAACTGAAGGAAGCATGGCGTATTTTCACACCAGTATTGAAAAATCTGGAAAGTAACCATATTAAACCTGTGCCTTATAAGTATGGCTCAAGGGGACCAAAAGAAGCTGATGGCAAACTTACAGAAAATGACTTCAAATACTCAGGATCATATAAATGGCAGAAACCTTCAGTTTTATAAATTCATTGGAATTGGTTGGATTTTTAGACTCTGGTGGTGGTTTTCTTCGGCTGATTGATGTTAAGTATATTTATATTGCCTAAAAGCATTTATTGTTTAGTTAAATTCTTATTGTTATATGACATTATTCCACAATTTATCACAATATGGTATTTCTTAGTTGACCTCAGTAGGTCATTTCAATGTCATGTTGATTTTCACAATTATTTTATAAAAACATTCCTAGATGAGACTATTTCTGTAAAATTACAATATTTTGTTAACTTCTGTTTGGTTGACTAATCCTAGTAGAAATAATACATTAAGCATGATACCTATAATTTAAAATATTTTTTTTGTTATAAACATGTTTGTGTAAGTGCCTAACCAATTATCATGTTATATGCATTTAAAATGATTATGAAAATAATAATGAAAGCTGTGATAATCACGTGATATTTATATCAATAAACGTGAATGAAGTTTGTTGAATTTTTTACAAGATTTATTGATTATAGAGGTCATGCTGTCTCACCTTGAAAGTATCTAGGTACATTTGACTAGCTATAATTTATAGCATTGAAAACATTAATACTTAGTATGTAAATGTTTATTTTTATAATAAATATTTTCTTGTTTTTGATAGAGGTAAGGATTTAAAAAAAAAAAACTGTTTATCTAATGTGATCAATTGATCATGCAGTTATTTTATGTGAATTAACTCACATTAAAAATATTGCAAATCATTTAAGTAAAAACTTGTTATTTGTAAGTAAGCATATAATTTCTCCATAAATCACTGTGATACCTATCATTATCATTGGTTGATATTAAAAATTGCTTATCTAAATACCTTACGTTA
Source organism: Ochropacha duplaris (assembly GCA_951361185.1). Taxonomy (NCBI): domain Eukaryota; kingdom Metazoa; phylum Arthropoda; class Insecta; order Lepidoptera; family Drepanidae; genus Ochropacha; species Ochropacha duplaris. The sequence goes on from OX592691.1 coordinate 10,814,063, forward strand.
TTGCATAGTTACTTGTGACTGAATGTTATTTTATGTGAATTAACTCACATTAAAAATATTGCATAATATTATTTAAGTAAAAAACTTGTTATTTGTAAGTAAGCATATCATTTCCCCATAAATCACTGTGATACCTAGGTATCATTATCATTGGTTGATATCAAAGATTGTTTAGGTATCTAAATGCCTTAAGTTATTGCATAGGTACTTGTGACTGAATGACTTGCACTAATAATAATGGACAAATCTTCCTACTTGATACCTAATAGGTACCTACTAATCATTCTAATAATATAAGTACAATGTTCAATCACAACAAAAAGTTTAATGTCGTATTTGCTATAGGTACATGTTGATGGAGCTAAGAAAACCAACTTATACCTACTTACTATACCTACTATACTTTAAGCATGGCAATGTGTTTTAGCTTTTTTAGAGGCAATGACCTTATAATATAATATTTATCTATGTACCGTATAAATTTATGTAGGTACAATGTTGTGTTTTTCAAAATGTTATAACTTTATAAGTAATTGCATTTAAGGATGCAATTGGGCTAATCCATAATAATTTTAATATGAATGATTTTCTAATAGGTAGGTGTTTGTTAAACCTACCTATCTTAAATTGGAATAAAATGGTGCTTTGAAACATTTCGTATTTTTCACTGAAAATAATCAGTCATCAATCATCACAAACCGGTCAAGTACGAGTCGGACTCGCGCACCGAGGGTTCCCTACAAATTTTGTAGATTTTCTTTTTTTGAGATTTTTTGTTTGTTTTAGTATTTGTTGTTATTTATATCGCAATAGTAATACATCATCTGTGAAAATTTCAGCTGTAGCTATCACGGTTCATGAGATAAAGCCTGGTGACAAACAGATGGACAGCAGTCTTAGTAATAGGGTTTCCGTTTTTACCCTTTGGGTACGGATTACGGAACCCTAACATGGCACATTCAGTTTGCCGTATGTCATTACTTCTGAGACTATGATCCTTAATAACAACATTATCGGATGTTGTAATAATACCGGCTACCTATGTATTTTATTTCAAAATGAACGGGTTAGATTCCTGGCTTTAGAAATTATTTTTTCAAAAATTAAATTATGCATTTTTTGTTTTCATCACAAAAATTAAATTATGCAGTTTTTTTTTAATTCTGGATAGGCTTGTGTTTGACTACAATCTCAATATGGTAAATGATGATGTGGCCGAAGGTGGTAAGCACACAAAGCCTAGATGGGAACTGGCTCTCAAGTGCAGCTGTCGGAACACACCGATAGGTGCTTGGCGACAGATTTTCAACTTGAGGGTGGTAGCCAGCCAGTCGGGTACTACAAAGTAACCTACCACCGTGCTATGGTTTTCTCACGATGTTTTCCTTCACCGAAAGCTCAAGCTCATTGTAGGATTCGAACCCACGACCTTCGCCGCGGTATCCGACGTCACTTACCACTGAGCTATCATCGCCTTGAAAGGTCATCAATTTCTTTGATTATACATAGGTATAATCAAAGAGATGATCTATGTCGCAGACTCCTTGTTGCATTGTTCGCTATTCCCTATTTTATCCTAGTTTTTCACAGTCCATCGACACTGCCTTACAAGCTGAATTAGGAACGTACTTTGTACCAACATTGTAATATAAAAATAGTCCTACTAAATTAAAACGAGTACTGATTCCTTTGAGTAGCAGGTGTCTTAACGTCTATTTGATTTAGACGCATTATACCTTTTTTTACTGTTGGTAGAATTGTTGAAGTATTATAATCTATGTTTGGATAAACAGTTTGGGTGTTTTTCGTGGTGAAATTATTGTGTTATTCAGTGTTTTACAGTGTTTTATCTCCGATTTCGAGTGTTTTATGCATTATGGGAGGGAAATCTCTTAGAAAATGTGAAGTTTGTGGCGTTAGGCGTGTCAGAAGAAGATATTCTGGGATATTTTAGCCCGATTTCCAAATGACCCGGCCAGGTAAAACTTGGTGTATTTCAATATCAATTTACTTTATAGGTTGTATTTATTAGTTGTTTTTACTCATATTTGTAGCAGTTTCATAAAAATCATACTTACGCGAATAGGTACAAAAAGTGATGGAACAATTTATCGATAATTTTTTTTATTTTATTTTAGGTGCCGTTTATGGGTGAAGTTGACAGAAAATGAGGACTTGGCCTACTTAGGGGAGATAGGGGAGCATTGGGCACTTTTTTACTTAAGCCTTAATAAAAATGCAATTTTTTAACAAAATCAACTTTTTACTCCTTATATTAGTAGCACATATATTTGGCTTCAATTATAACGAAGAACACTTATACAATTATAATCAGTCTCAAAATTGCAAGAAATATTCTGAATACTGTCAAAAGTGCCCAAACCTCCCAATGGTCGGGAGGTTTGGACACCTCAATGGGAGGTTTGGGCACTGTATTAAATAGGCCACTTAATGGTAAATTACTTGAATATTAAATAATATAATCATAAAAACTTGCAATAAAATCAACAAACAATCAACTGTTTTAAACTATAAGTACTCAAAACAAAAAAATACTAAAGATTTAGTACTCAATACTCAGTATTCTTACTTCAGTAATAAAATTTATCTAAGATTCGGTATAACCTTAAATTTTATTTTTAGTCCAATTTTCTGGTATTTTTTTATTTATTGCACATGCATAGTCATAAGCCAACTGACGCGTTTGCACTTATGAAAGTCCATAATTCAATTTAGAAGATGTTATGAGGTACTCTGACAGTTTTGCTTCTTCATCTTCAGCGAATATTTGGCAAGATATGAATTTAGAAGAAACATCTTTTACAGTGCCTAGTTTTAAATATCTTTGGAGATTTGATCTAGGTATGTCGTATTTATTTGCAGTCGCTTTAATGTTTGCTCCCTTTGTAATTTCTTCTATGGCACATAATATTATTTCTTTAGGGATTTCGCGTCGCTTATTTTTCTTTTTAAATTCAAACGGCATTTTTCTAGAAAAAATAATAATTAGTAACACAAACAATAATAAAACATCAAAAGTATTTAGTATTCAAATTGAATATTTACACGCAATTTAAACCCGTCGAAATAATTTTCTTTTACTTTACTTTTTACAGCGATTGCCGAAACAAACAATAGTGGCGGGAGCATTGGGCATGCCCAAACCTCCCTTTAAAATTAGTGCTCAATGCTCCCCACCCCTTCATTTCACAAATAAATTCGAATATGTTTTTTGTAGTCTAATGTGTTACCTTAATTTATACGTTAATATTAGCTTTCGTAAACACATAACTAGATGACAATACAGAAACTTACGGCTTTACGCAGATCACGTTGTTATTTCCTTCGAAATCACATCAAAATATTTACTTTTGCACGCACGAAACGGTCGACACCATGTGACACTGACAACTAATCAAAATGGCAGATGACATTAGCCTGAGCGGTGTTGCCAGTTAGTAAGCTAAACTACCACAGTATACAAAATTAAGTACCTTTCATACGACCCGACTTACAAGGTGGTGCCCGAACCTCCCGACTGCCCAATGCTCCCCTATCTCCCCTACCTATTCAACTATTAAACGAAAATAAATTCTTATGTGGGAATCATAAAACTTTGTATAGTTGATCATCCTAGCCGCATAAATACTTTGATACTGACTGTAGCTACAGGTTATATTATACAATAAATAAACTATTTTTATGGCGTATATGTATTTATTTTCGTATGACCAGCGACCTATGCAACTATGAAAATCGAATATTTATCGATATCGATAGAAAAGCATGATTCGTATTTGTCAAGCCCTAATAACGAATTGGATTTTACAATGTTGGTACTACTTTTATGTTACCAGGTTGGTACAAAGTACGTTCCTAATTCAGTTCAATGGCTTGTAAGGAAGTGCCGACTCTTAAGACGTAGTGTTTTTATCCTCTTTGGTTTTTCACATTTGGCCATCCACCCACTCATACCCACTTGAAAAAATCACATGTAATATATATGTGTACAATAGGAAACACGATTATTTTTTGAGCTAATACAAAGAGAATATAAATACTACGTTTTACTAAGTACCTACCAGGAGTTTAATTGAAGTAGGCAAAAATTTTTCAAGAAGTGTAGTGCTTGAGTAGCCGAAGATAGAAGTAAAGGCCGCCTATAAGGCGGGAACTTGCGAAGTGAACTAGTATATAGTTATCTGGGGAAGTGAAGTGATGACGTAGCGTTATCATTTGATTTTCTCTTTCTTGGGACAATCGGGGTTTCAGAGTCCGCACCACTTGGTTCTCAAATGGGACAATCGGTTACATACTCTTTGATCGGGACGATGACAGTTACTTGAAAATTGGACGCGAATTTTGAAATCTTTGCGCGAGTTGACCAGTTGTTTGACAGGTTAATATCGCGAGTCAACAGATTAAATCGTGCATTTTTGAGTTATATTGAACAATATCAGTAGTGTTTTGTCGAATAAAGTTTAATTAAGTGCACCAAGTTTCACTAAAACCTGACCTAGGGCGCTACCATCTACATAACTAGGTTATTTTACTCTATATGAAAAAAAACTAAAAATATATTATTGAGATAGCTTAGACACAAAAGCAAAAAGCAGTCGGGAAATGTTAGTTTTAGTTCATAAAATTACAAAATAGATTTTTAATTTTAATTCAAAGTTTTCAATATTTTTAATCTGTTTTTTAACACTAAGAAAGACTTTTTGGCGGGAACTTGCAAAGTGACGTTTTGAGTGAGTTTTATTTTCATTAAATTCTTGTATTTTGAGTTTTATTGAATAATTTCAGTGGTGTTTTGTCTAATTAAGATTAATCTAAGTGCACAAGTGTATTGTTTGCATTATAAAATCTACAGTTTGTCCAGATTTGTGTTTGGTTGTGTAACCAAATGACGTCACATCCATTTTCGTCAAATTTCGCGCGAAATATGAAAATGTAAATTTTAAATGCTTCTTTATGGCACTTATCGATTGAATAAAATTTTTATATTTTTTTTAGTGGTTTATCAGTACCAAAGATCAGTACTATAGAATCTATTTGAGACACTTTTCAAAAATGAGTGTAATATACAGGATGGAATTTTGTAATGCCACCTGGAGGGAAAGTACTCTTAATACTGTAGACAGAAATTTTTTCTCAAAGAAGACATTCCTTTATTTTTGAAAAGAAACAAAACGGCATTCAATTTCGATTTTCGAAAATTCGCTTGCCACACCCGGGAATCGAACCGATTAAAATCTGCAAAAATTACTTTTATTGCAATTAATATTGTCAATTATAAGGATGAAATCTCTCTAACAGACTTTATAAATTAAATTAAAGGAAGATTCCCTTTAGATTTTTTTGTAGGGAGATGTAAAAAATAAAATTTACTTAAACTTCATCGAGTTGAGAGATGAAGTTCAGAATTCGATTTTTAATATTCACCACAACACGTTAATAAAGGTTACTAGAAATGAATTCATTACAAGAATACATTTGTGTATCCAAAAAAAGGAGCCCATTTTGAGAAACTAATTAGTTAGTTTACCATTTTTTGAAAATAATAAAAATAACTTAAGATTTCATAGTTTTCCTTTAATTTAATTTATCAAGTTTGTTAGAGAGATTTCATTCTTATAATTGACCTTAACGATCGATGCAATAAAAGTACAGGTAATGTAATTTTTCAGATTTCAGTCGGTTCGATTCCCGGGTGTGGCAAGCAAATCTTCGAAAATCTTTGAATGCCGTTTTGTTTCTTTTCAAAAATAAAGGAACGTTTTCTTCAAGTAAAATTTTCTATCTACAGTATTAAGAGTAGGTACTTTCCCTCCAGGTGGCATTACAAAATTCCATCCTGTATATGGAGAGTGTCCTATCCAGGTAGTATTATAATTCTTTGAATTAAGTTTTCAACTGGCAACACCATTATACAACTGTCAGCTGAGCGAGCTGATACTGATAATAATGGTGGTGTATGTTTGCTTGCAATTTCAAAGCATAAATTTTAATCATTACTTACACTTGATTTAGATTTATTTTCGCTTCATTTGCCATAAACAATACAAGTGGGTTATTGTTCGCCATTTGAAATGAACGTGAACTAATTATCGTGGTTAATACTGAGCTGTTGCGTGATATCCAGACTGCGTAAGTGCTGAATCTTTTGTTGTTCGTCTTTACCTCACTCAAACGGAAAAAATAACTCGTTCCGTATGTATGATAGTGAATCGTAATATATTATTAAAAATGGAAATGTAATCCATAACATAATATACAATAAGTATTTAAACACGTTGTTTTTAGTTTACGTGATGTAAAGTTTATGTTATGTATAGATCATTGTACCTGTGCCTTTAGTTATTTATTTTGTGCGTATTTATTTTGTTAGTCCTTTTTTGTTTAGATCTTTCAGTAGACTCCACATGATAATTAACTGTATTTGAAGGCTTATTTCAATTAAAATAATTTATTTAATTATTTATGGAAATACAGAAAATTAACACAAAAATATATTTCAGCAACAAAACTAAAATTACTTACAAATTGAAAATTACAAAATAAAAACTTGACTATACTGAGTAGGCCAACTGGTCCAGATTGCTTGAATTCTATTTTTTATTTCAAAGGGCTACATATCAAAAAGAGAGTTGAATTACTTTTAACTGTATTTTATTAATTGATTGGATTTCTGATAGTTCTGTGAACTGTGAAGATAAGAAATGAACTTTGCAATTAACATTATATTTGCAATTATTTTAAGAAGTATTCACCTCAGACCTTGTATTCATGATTTACTTAAGATTTCACTATCTATTAAAAATCTAATAATACTGTTTGTTCCAGTGTCCATGGATGCACAACAAATGTAGGCAGTTGATGTAAAATTGAAGTGATTTTTAGTTTTAGTGAGTTTGTTTAAAACTATCAAAATGCTATATGTTTTCCATGTGGACGCTGGTCAAATGACCACATATGATATGGGCCTCACACTGCAAAAGTAAGCATATTTTTATTTTTAAATATTACACTTGTATTAAATTTATATCAAATGTGAAAAGTAGGCAGGCCTCCAACACTGTGGACCGACGATCTTGCGAGGATCGCAGGAAGCCACTAGATGCGGATATCACAAGACTGGCCATTGTGGAGATCCTTGGGGGAGGCCTTTGTCCAGCAGCGGACGTCATCCGGCTGACAAGATGATGATGCTAAAAACAAAACCAATCATATTGTATGCCATGGAACTTGGCACAGATAGAGCATATAAATATTTTCCCAGAGAGCCTATTCGCTACTCTTATTGAATTGTTTAAGGTTATCAAAATCAACCATTCTTGGGTATTTTATTTTAAATCTTAGTAAGTTCATACAATTTCTGTTTTTATTAAAATCTACTCGGAGCCACTTTGAAAATTGTTTGCTATTCCCTGTATTTTAGATTGGGTTTCCCATGGCCAGTTGAATAATTCATCCTGTTTAGTTCATGCACACTAAAATATATCCTGTAGAAAACCAACTGGTGAGCAACCATTTGTTGTTGGTCAAGGCTTGTGAGATTTGTCTGAATTAGTGTCCAATGAGTCTCCAGACATTGTATCTAGATTGTCAACTAAAATGTTCTAGTGAGAAGTGCCACAGTGCCACTTGACCATAAAGCTTGGTAACAGGTGTTTAAGTTTTTTTTATCCAATATAGGCTTTAGCACAGGCACTTTTCGTATTTTTATACTTGAGTTCAACCAACACACAATCCTTTGATATGAAACAATTAAGATATACAGGCAATTCTGATGTTTATATTTTCATTAATTGATTGCTTAGCTTATGTGCATATATTTTTTTTAGATGTACTTATTTTGTTTGTAAATTTCAGTGTGGCGAGCTTAAAACTAGCGATTGAGAGAAAATCTAAAGTCTCAGCAAATTCCTTAGTTCTCCTTGTAAGTGGTGGTGAGGTTCTGCAGTTGGATCACATGGTTTCTTCGTATAGTGCAGGCACAGACACCAATCCAATATACATGTTTAGTAAACCTTCAGCTAATGAGAGTCATTTGAAACCTTCCAGTAAGTGTTTTTTACTTGAATTACTTCCAATTTCTTAGAATTCTAGTTAGTTTCATAATCATGAAACTTGTCCAATTTTTATATGCACATTCATAGTTTAATTATTAAAAATGTATTTTGAGATTCATATTAGAAAGGGATTCCAATTTGTATTGTATTTCATTTCCTATAGCTGAATATAAAGTTGTAGGTATGTACTGAAATATATTTGTTAAATCAATCCTGCCAGTATTTTGTATTTTTCAGTTTGGATTTAATTATTTATACTTAAACCTTTTGAATGTCTTTAGGCTGGTATGTCTCACTAAACCCAATTAACTATTACATACTATCAGAGTCATCATCAGCTGGCTTAAGGTGACGATATACGCGAATGACCTTGCTCGATTGGCGCTGCACCCCCCGCGCGCCCTCAGAATTAACGCGCAACGCTCTCCCTCGCGACTCGAATCGAGACAAAACAGATATTTTAAAAGTTCATAATACAGCTTGAAACGTGATAGTTATAGGAGTTACGTGACAATAAACCTTATTTCTATAAGATAAGGTCCAATTTCAAGTATCACAGGTTTCAAAGTATATTTGACGAATTGTACAAGCTATGGTTACTCCAGTGCCGCATAAACTTAGGGTGAGTCCAACAACAATTTCAAGTTTGTTGGTTTTCAAAAAATCTATTTTTATTATCTTATTAAATATAATTCTTGGATGAAATTTTGTGTGTATATTTCAATGGGTTCCTCGATGGTCTGACATTTGGACCCGGTAGGTGGCGCTGGAAACGGGTTCTAAGTTTTGTTTTAATTTCAGGGCAGGACGTCTGCCGGTCCCGCTAGTATATGTATAATATTTTTCGAAGTAATAATTTAAAAAATGTCTTTATTTATTTTTATTATGTAATATATAGGTTTTTTTTATTATTCGCATTCGCTATAATATGTTTTCATCCGTGTGGATGTCGAATACTGCAAAAAAAAGTAAGTTGTGTAACTTGATGAATTCATATTTTTTCTAAAGGTAGGTACGTACTAATACTATAATCAACTATATGAGTAGTTCTACAAACTAACGAACTTTTGACACCTAGGCTAAAATACCATGAAACATTTTTAAAAGTTTCTAAAAACATCGCTTAATTAATGGACGAGCCCTAGCAACCGCATCGCGATGTATAGCTAAAATATACAACACTGCTTTAATTACACCATTTATGATATTGTATCAAGTGGAGAAAAAAAGTAGCACAGGTCCGATCAGCACAACGTCCCGTCCCGCACTGAAATGACGGGCGAACGAGGGGACCAAAGCTGTCACCGAGTTAAAAATCGAGTATAAATTTAATTAAAAATAACAGTTACTTTTTTTGAAAAAACAACAAAACAGTTCTATTTGTTTTAGGTGTAAGAATATCTGTAATTAATTTCAAGTTATTTGAATCAGTAATATAGGAGAAAAATATGTTCGAAATTTTAAAAAGGCTCATATTTGGAAAAAAACATTTTATGTCGTGTATCCTCTAGTTTAACATATATTTTTTATAAATCACTTGCAATAAAGAACGCAGAGAAATCTTGTATCGAAAATCGTCATTTCACGTATATCGTCGCCTTAACAGTGGTAATCGTGTGGTTCGAATCCTAAAATGAGCTTGAGCTTTCGGTGAAAGAAAACATCGTGAGGAGACCATAATACATTGTAGTACTCGACTGGCTGGCTACCATACTCAAGTTGAAAATCTGTTGCCAAGCACCTGTTGGTGTGTTGCGGCAATTGCACTTGCGAGTCAGTCGTCTTTAAGGCATTGTAATAAGGTGTACAACACATTGGCAATCCCGCTAGTATTGCTAATGTCTATAGGCCACTGTAGTCCCTTACTATCAGGCGACCTGCATAGTTGTCACTTGTGGTATATAAAAAAAAATGCTGTAATGGACACATTGCTGATGGCAGTAGGTCTCCCATCCTCCATATCCAGCCACTGGGTGCATAATAAGATTATTTATTCCAGTGTGCGATCTCAGTCCAATAGTAGAACTGAGCTCTGGCGAGTTCTCGAGCGACATACGTAGCGTGTTCGACGGCAAGTCGGTCGAGGAGCTCCGAGCGGCGGTGGACCGTTGTTGTTCGTTGCAGCCCACCGTGCACACTGTGATATCTTGCGCGTCTCTCGCGCAGCAGTTCAGTGACCTCGCGCACGAGGTGTCCAGGAGCTGCGATCAGCTGGTGCATGAGCAGCATTTGCAGCATCAGGTCAGATTATTCTTAAACGCAGTTTTTTATTAGGTGTCACAACAATTTTAAAGCGTAAATGTACTTTTTTTACTATAAGACAAACTAGAAATTAATAAAAATATTCTACTGTTCCATACATATTGGTTGAATAAGTGTTTAATAATGTGCCTTCACGCTTTAAATATGAGCTCACCTTTTTGCGATATTCAATAGATTAGAAAGAAATTGAAATTGGTAACTCAACTTTCTTAGTAATTAATAAGAGTAATCAATATCCTTTTGGTTTATAAAAAATGTTAACACAAAATAAATCTATGTTGATCTCTATTCGTTATTTACAATTTTAGCGATCATAGGTGACTTACTAATTTTGGAACTAAGTAGTCTAACAATGATGTAACCACCAAATAAATAATAATTGATATAGAATTGACATTATTCAACTATGTGAATATTTGGTCTTATCCAGAATAATTTGATGCAAATAAAATGTTTACAAAAGATAAGTTTGTACACATATCGGGTGATTTGTGAATTTGTGTCAGTGCAATTAGCTCACAACTAGTTTAGGGAAACGTTCAATTAATTAAATCGTTCTTGACCCACTTGATTTGTTTTCGGAACAGGGCTGGGCGGCTGTTGTCGCTAACTTAGAAGATATATTCAGTGAATTCTGCGAACGATCGCGGAATTTCAAGGAATCATTTCGAAAACATCGTCTAAAAAAAGAGGAGTATCATGAAAAATTAAGCGCGTAAGTATATGTTCAAATCTATACAGTAAATAGATATACGACATTGAGAATACAAATGAGAGGTAGGTAACCTTTTCATTTGCTGCAATTAATCTGGTGAGTATATGTACTCCAATGAGTTTAATGACACGACCTGTTGCGATGGATAATTCATTGTGATGTTACTAGGCTGCTTATACTAATCATAGTATCTATACATATGTAGGTACATTGTAAACAATCTACCATAGACAGGTACAAACGATGTCATTACAATGTAGAGTATAAGCATCAGTTACCATTGTGTTTTTAGTTTTAACGTCCTCTTTAGTTGACCTACTGTCCGTCTTTGCACTGCTATTAGTATGAATAAATTACAGTAAAGTTGGATTCATTGTTTCTATAAAAGGAAGACACGACTGACTATTATAATTAGCCTTGGTATTAGGTATATGGTATGGTACTAACTATATGTGGTATTATTAATATATCTACTCAATGTAACTGTCTTATTTGTTGAAAATTGAGAAAATATTGTTAAATACTGCTTTTTACTGATTTTTTTTCGCCAGACATGTCATAGAAATTGGTTCAATTACCACTTAGTAAAGATGAAAATAGCTGATAGTAAGAAGTTTATTATTTTCTTTTACTTGAGAGTGATTGATTAAACAATTACTCCTTACAATATTGAACGTTCGTAAATCAAAACTGATATATTATGCGCAAAATTACGTGCAAATTAAATATACCACAGACAAAGATTGTGACAATAATTAAAATTATAATATCTTGACCTACCTACTCGTATCAATTTATTGCGTAAACTTAACTATAAATATACCATCTTGCTTTTAAACTTCTTTACAAGGCCATATTGTGTACTCCTTCGTTATTACAATATTAATGTGCAAAGCTATTTTAGGTCCATTAACTTTATTTTAGGTTTATTTTATTGTTGACTGATTAAATTCGACGAATATTATTATAGTTGACCCTGACAAAAGGTTGACCTACTCTCGTTTAAATCATTTTTCGGTCACTATGTCTGGTCTTATAATATTGATATGATAAGAGAATGATGCATGTAATTAAATTATCTATTGCTATCGTCTACGATTTGAATAATCGGAAATCTTATCTGTACATTTTTGGACGATGAAAAAGGTATGCGGAAGTATTTTGTCGATTGTAAGCACCTACATAATGATGATCCGTTGCCACATGCCGTATGGTCGTGTGTGTCCTTGTAATCAACTAATTTTAGTATTAACGCGTTTGTTTTTAAATTCATACCATATTATGTATTATTTGTTTACATAGTTAGGATACTTGATTATAATATAATTACTCACAAACTTGCATTTTGCGGTAAAGTACGCTTTCTTTAAATTAACCCTTTACTGTAATAAAAAGTTATGAACTTTTCCACCTTTACTTTTGCATTAATTGAGTTAGTAGGAAAGCCTATCGATGTTGAAGACAGAGTAAATGATTTTAGTGTATGAACAGTAATGAACACGTAATTAATAATTTCGCAGGCTCAACGAAGTTTTAGAGTCACTGGGAAAGATTCCGATTCTGCCCGCCTTACAATTGAACGCAGAAGCGCATCGATTCTCAGCATTTGATGTTTTTGAGGAGACAGAATTAGAAGGTCAACCTTATAGAGTCAGTCAGCCCCTAGATAGTTCTGACAACAAACCTAATCAAGATTTTGGAGTAGAAGCCTTCAAACTATCTGAGGAAGACGGTCAGTTATTTAATTATTAAGTATTATTTTAATATTTTGGTAGGGGAGGCGAATAGGGGATTTCGGGATTTACTCGAGCGCGTCAGATTAACATAAGGGGGGCAACCTTGCACCTTGTGAAGTACTCTCACCAAATCTGAGCCTTCTATGTAGTGTCGAACGCCTAGGGTAGCCCGTCAGATTAGTAAAAAAAAATCGATGGTTTGAAATACTCGAGCGCGTCAGATTAAGGTAAGGTAAGTTAGTTACATGCAAAATAGTGTACATTTCAATAATCTGACAAATTGGGCGTGACGAAAGAAAATTGGAGACTCGCAAAGTTGCAAAAAAAAAAACGTCACCTGGATTTTCTCGAGCGCGATTGGTATTTTTTTATTTTGAAGGAAATTAGTCACGAATCACGGAAATATCTTAATCTGCCGATTTGCACAAGCCGAAGTGGCTAAAATCATTATTAAGTGTATAGTCCAGGAATATTATGAGTTTCACCTCAGAATGAGAAATAGTCAGCTATTAACTTGTATAAACCTTTATTTTGACACCCTAAAACTTGTCTCAAAAGCTACTTATCTTAGGGTGCCCGCGACTACTGATTTTTCAAGGTCAAAGGTCAAAAAATCATTTATTGCAAATATCTCGTTTCCTATGGGTTTTTCGGTATATGTATTCATAATAAATATTGTAGAAGGTTAAATTCTCTACAACTTTTGCACAAACATTTTTTCGATATCTTGAACCATTTTCGAGATTTCGATATTTTTTACATATTTTTTTTTTCAAACCGTCAGATTAAGGAAATCCCTCAACATAATTGTCAGATTATGGGTCAGTACAACAAGGCCATCAAGAAGAACCGCCTGTATAAAAATCTGACGCGCTCGAGTAAATCAAGGTCACGTTTTTTTTTTGCATTTTCAAAAATCGGCCCTGACTGATGGTCGCGTCCAAATCGTCAGTCTTTAAAATAGGAGCTACTGGAGGGTTCACTTAACATCCCTTATCAATGTCTGACGCGCTCGAGTAAATTTTTTTTTTAAATATTTTCGACCCCTTCGTACGGCCACCCCCACCACGCAAAACGGCAGATTATTATTTTTCCGTTATCAGACAGACGTGGCGCGACTACCCTATTAATATCTGACGCGCTCGAGTATTTTTTGGTGACTGTTTTTTTTTACATTTTTGAAACCCTGTAGACGCTCCCCCCACCGCTGAAGGGGAAAATATCACATAACCTTTTTTTCTTTATTCCACCTAATCTTCAAATTCCAGTAGGTCCCAAAGACGCTCGAGTAACTACAAATTTAGCATCAATGCCTCCCCTACCATTTAGTCCAATAATAAAAATGTTTAGCATGACAAAGCCAAATTAGACTTTTATAAGATGGCTTGTGGAAATATCTACACAGCGATGTATGTTTTTATACCAAACAGGTTTTTAATGCTATTTCAGAATGACTCAGATACGGGTTACGTCATTTGTATGTTTTTTACTTACTAAACACATCGACTCTACACGATTTGTGATTTGGCTCTTACATCGTATTCCATGTATTTTCTTTGTTTATATTTTATTAGGAGCACACGATTTTTGTTTAACTATAGCATAGAGTATAGTTATTGTATTAAACAAAAAGTTCAAAGAAACAAATTAACAAGGTATAAAAATAAATACCTAGCCAAAATTGGAAACTTAAAAATAAAAATTTCATTACTTGACTTGTACTTTACAAAAAATATTAATAACATTAAGTACTATGTAACGCCATTAACAATTTTTCACATGTACCTAAATATTTTTTTTTATCTTTATAATTTTTTTATCGACTACCTTTCAGTATTCGATCAAAAAGATGCATCGACAAGCAAAGAAGGCGCCAGATCTTCGGAAGCATTACCGCAAATTCAGGAATCTGACGAAGGAGTCACATTCAAGGCTCAATCATACGAGAGGGAGGACCCGACATTGCTACACTGGATACTAGCGCAGGGAAATAAGGCGTCTCTACAGGATATCTTGGATTACTGTCAGAAAGGACTGGCTTTGGTATGGACATTGTTTTTTTATGTTGCCATAATTTTTCCACATTTTTCAGTAATTATTGAGTCTACCAATGATATTATAAGTAAATGGTGTAGTGTATATAGGTTATAAGCGCTCTGAAAGCGGGAGGCTAAAGTATGGCTAATTAGTGTAACTTGACCTGTCCTGTGCCAATAAATGTAAAAGTAATAAAAAAAAACAAATATGCCATTGTGTTATGAGATACCTAATTATCGTAATTTTGTGTAGATATTGCAATATTAAGCTCTTTAGAGTGCCATTTTTGTATTGTAGATATTGCCACTTCTCTGGGTATTTTTTAAGATCGAAAGTTGTGTAGAATCCTCTCTACAACTTTTTATTTATAATATCATTGGAGTGTAATATTTAATTTAATATTGTTCCACAATATTTGTGAACTAGCTGTCCCCCGCGGTTTCACCCGCGTTCCCGTGGGATCTTATCTTTTCCCGAGACAAAATGTAGCCTATGTTCATCAGGGATAATGGAGCTTTCAAATGGTGAAAGAATTTTTCAAATCGGTACAGTAGTTTCAGAGCAAATGTTTCTTCTTTATAATATTAGTCTTGATGTGAAACTAAAACAACTGTAAAATAAATTGAAATATGATCATCTGGTCTAGTAGATTTCTGCGTTATCGACTTCAATTAATGATTTGGGTTAATTGTATTACATTTTATGTGTAATTTTTTAGGCTTGACACAGTGCCCTTGCACTTAATTATCAATTATATTAATGATGTGGTAGCTTATTATGCTGCCGTTTGTTGGGAAGCCTTATTAAGACTGTACGGTAGCAGCGCGGTGCGTTACGAGGTTGGATTAAGTGCATTCTGAATGATTTGCCAGATATTGTCATACTTTATTTTTAGGGATATTTCCTCTTTTCTCCAGCCTCCGTTGGTTAATGTAAATTATATTAAATTTTATTGCGTAGTCGCAAATATAGGGTATGAAAACTCAAGCGTCGTTGAATTCAAAATTGATATTGAGTTTTATCGGTATAAGCATTAAATCTTTATCAAAATGTGTTTTAGGGTTACGACAATTGTTGCGTGAACTCTAGAAATAACGTTTGTAGAACAAACACTAGAGTTTCATTTATTCTACAATTTTAATGCTATGGAATTTCGATTTATTGACGAGTGTAATTTTCGCCAACTATTCAATAGTTTAAATGTTATCAAATAAAAGGTTCACGCATATTAAAGAATCACTTTCTAGAATAGAAATAACTATATTTATTACGTATTTTAAAAATACGTATTTTATTATCGAGGTGCAAGAACGCGTTATCAGATGTTTATGATGGAAAAGTGATAGTGGTTGGTATATGTTGTACTTACATATAATATGTAGAGTACCTAGCTACCTCAGTGGCTGGCAGCCTCTTATAGTATATCAGAAGACATTAAATGGCTCATACAGTGACCAACCTAATGAATATAATTTTTATTGTATTTGAATATCAGTGTCAGTTAACCACTTTGGATTCTATACGAACTTTTAGGCTAATGTAACTTATTACTCTATTTTCTTGGACGCTATCTTGATCCCAAAACAAATTAAAGCCTGTTACTAAAGAAAACAGATAACTGATATAAAATTAAATTTTGTTAATACATTTTTACATAATTATGTATATCCAGACTCAGGACAAATAACATGTTTATAGACACAAATGTCTGTACTGGATGGGATTCGAACCGACGACGGCCACCAGGCCAACATGTTCGTCTAAAAAAATAGTCAATGCAAGTTAACATTTTCTTTTTATGTCAAAAGTCTACCAAGTAGGCAAGCAGGACCGTAGTAGACATTAGACATACCAAAAGGATTGCCAATGACGTTGCCGATATATTATTATGGCTAGAAGGCAACTGGCCCTCAAGTGCAACTACCGGACCACCAGATTTTATGCTCGGTGGTAGGGTACTTTGTAGTATTCAACTGGCTGGCTACCACCCTCAAGTTGAAAATCTGTCGCCAAGCTGATGGTATGTTCCAGCCGTTTCACTTGAGAGTCTTTAAGGCGTTCTAATAAGGTACAACAATTGACAAACCCGCTGATATTGTTAATGTCTATAGGCGACGGTAGTCACTTACCAGCAGGTGACCCGTCAGCTTCGTTGTCACTTGTGGTATTTAAAAAAAAAACAAAAAATTGTAACCAGTTCGGTAGTTACAGGTGGTAAAGTACTTTACCGCTGTGCGATGCGGTCTTGACATGGAGATAATCAATAATAATAGTAATGTAAAATAACTTTTATTGAACTTTCAGCAACTGGTGGCGTTAAAACGAATAACCTAAGCGTATGTTTATATATTATCGTAGATTGATGCAGAACCCCTAAAAGAGCGCGAGGCAGAGCTATACCACATCCTAGAGTACGCGAACTTACACGGTCTGAAACAAATCAAAGGCATCGAAGACCGACTCTACGGGTTGGATCAGCTGCTCAACGATGTGAGGAAATTAGAACGCGACCAGCATGACCAGGCTGCGTCTCTTATTCAGGTAGCTTTTGTTCTTCACTATCTTTGTGCCAAAACACATTCCCTATCTGTAAGACTTGCTGTCCCCCGCGGTTTCGCACCCATGTTATCTTTTCCCGGGATAAAAAGTATCCTGTTTTATTTCAGGATGTGTTTTGCATGTGTGCCAAGTTTTATCAAAATCCTTTCAGTAGTTTTTGCGGGAAAGAGTAAGAAACATTCACATTTATATGCAGTGAGTTATATGTGATATGTTCAATTTTCATGATAAAACTCGACTTTGTGGGCTTTCCACGTTCGGTAACATCATGATTTACTATTGTGAGAATGTGTTCAATAAGCCCATTCACAGTTGAAGAGTATTTGGAAATATGCTTGAGTAGTCTGGAATCAGGATCACAGGAAGAACAATGAAGAAACGGCTTAAAAGTTTAACGTATATTCGCAGACTGGCGTGTGGGTAACAACAGTTCATTAATCTAACCTAACACTACCAGGATGTCCGACCCTCTATATTTCAGATTTTATGTATTGAATTTTAGATCTTAAATATCTAGAAAATGGTGACACTTTATCCCCCTTAAGTTTGTTGGACTACTTACCGGACAGCCTGTATAAATATCACAATAGTAAAAGTAACAAAATACATTTCACACCATATAGTTAGTTATAAAAAGTATTAACAATTTTTCGTGCTTATTTCAAGTATCGCGAACGCCTGAACACAGCGTGCGATCCGTCCGTGCTGCCAACATTAGTGCAGTCCCATTGGTGCCAACTGAAGAAACTGTTGAACGGACACAAGACTCTAGTCGATATCAGACGCCGCATTGCCAAATCTAAGGATGAATTATCGCATATATTAAAAGCGCGATTAGGGTGAGTTGTTAGACATTGAATATTTCTTTGCGCTTACAATATTACTGCTGTGCAGGTATTGGTAAAGTGCTGAAACACTCCATAATAGTTTCTGTTATTGGTATAATATTTTTGTTATTCCGTTATGGTCATTACAAAAAGGTGTTTAGATCATTTTTCTTTAGTTTTCTCTTTATTATTACGGTAAAATTTTATCAAACTCAAACTCAAAGCTCATTTATTCAGTTGAGGCCCTGGCACTTATGAATGTTGCAATTTAGCCTACCACCGGTTCGGAATACACTTAAACTGAGAAGACTCCGGCAAGAAACTCAGCAATGAATTTTGTTCTGCAGTAGATCAGAAAATATCGGATCTTAAAAGTATACTTGGTATCTGCACATCCCTTTAAATCACAGTTCACAGAGATAAAACCGTATAAATGTAGAAACAATATATCAAGTATTGGTGTGTTTGTATGGATGACCTGAATATTGTTCAGGGCGGTACTAACGATCGAGAACTCGATGTCAGTGCAAGATGCGCACGCGATGCTCTCGTTCCAATGCTTCAACCGTCTGGCGCGGTACTTCGGCATCGTGTCGCAGCTGCACCACGCGCCCGTCGTGTTCGTTCGTGCTGTGCACGAGGTCGCCCGACGGAGGACCTTCTCGCACGCGCATCTTAAGGTACACAACCAACTGAATCTGTACCTAAAGCCTAGATAAGAAAACTAAAAGTTATATGCACTGACTTGAATTTTTCCGCATTATATTTCGTCTTATGTCTACGGTCTGCAGAAAAGTCGACGACATATTGTCAATCCTCCTGATTGTGCTAATAACTATTGGCGACGGTATTCACTTACCATCAGGTAACCCGCCTGCCTGGTCAAACAAAAACTACTTGTTTGTTGTAGTAACACTTAAACATAATGGTAGGGGAGGCGAATAGGGGATTTCGGGATTTACTCGAGCGCGTCAGATTAACATAAGGGGGGCAACCTTGCACCTTGTGAAGTACTCTCACCAAATCTGAGCCTTCTATGTAGTGTCGAACGCCTAGGGTAGCCCGTCAGATTAGTAAAAAAAAATCGATGGTTTGAAATACTCGAGCGCGTCAGATTAAGGTAAGGTAAGTTAGTTACATGCAAAATAGTGTACATTTCAATAATCTGACAAATTGGGCGTGACGAAAGAAAATTGGAGACTCGCAAAGTTGCAAAAAAAAACGTCACCTGGATTTTCTCGAGCGCGATTGGTTTTTTTTTTATTTTGAAGGAAATTAGTCACGAATCACGGAAATATCTTAATCTGCCGATTTGCACAAGCCAAAGTGGCTAAAATCATTATTAAGTGTATAGTCCAGGAATATTATGAGTTTCACCTCAGAATGAGAAATAGTCAGCTATTAACTTGTATAAACCTTTATTTTGACACCCTAAAACTTGTCTCAAAAGCTACTTATCTTAGGGTGCCCGCGACTACTGATTTTTCAAGGTCAAAGGTCAAAAAATCATTTATTGCAAATATCTCGTTTCCTATGGGTTTTTTGGTATATGTATTCATAATAAATATTGTAGAAGGTTAAATTCTCTACAACTTTTGTAAAAACATTTTTTCGATATCTTGAACCATTTTCGAGATTTCGATATTTTTTATATATTTTTTTTTTCAAACCGTCAGATTAAGGAAATCCCTCAACATAATTGTCAGATTATGGGTCAGTACAACAAGGCCATCAAGAAGAACCGCCTGTATAAAAATCTGACGCGCTCGAGTAAATCAAGGTCATGATTTTTTTTTGCATTTTCAAAAATCGGCCCTGACTGATGGTCGCGTCCAAATCGTCAGTCTTTAAAATAGGAGCTACTGGAGGGTTCACTTAACATCCCTTATCAATGTCTGACGCGCTCGAGTAAATTTTTTTTTTAAATATTTTCGACCCCTTCGTACGGCCACCCCCACCACGCAAAACGGCAGATTATTATTTTTCCGTTATCAGACAGACGTGGCGCGACTACCCTATTAATATCTGACGCGCTCGAGTATTTCTTGGTGACTGTTTTTTTTTACATTTTTGAAACCCTGTAGACGCTTCCCCCACCGCTGAAGGGGAAAATATCACATATCCTTTTTTTCTTTATTCCACCTAATCTTCAAATTCCAGTAGGTCCCAAAGACGCTCGAGTAACTACTATGAGGGCTCAGAGAAACAATAAAATAATTATAATCTATATTGAAATAAACTGAACTAAATATGTAAGGTAGTTGTGTACTCCGAAGATCGCTGCAAGAATGTGGTCTCGACACTCGAGCCGGAGGTATTATATCTTCATCTTGGGGTTGCCAACGACATCTGCTTAAATTTCCCTTACACTACAAATTTAGCATCAATGCCTCCCCTACCATAAAGCTATGTATGAAAGCCATTTGGAGTCTTTTTCTACAATCTACCTCTGATGTATGCTGACATGTAACGATATTGGAATTGTAATGGTTTATATGATATAATATTTTACTGTGTTACGTCTTTGTCAAATCATTCAATGATTCCAGTGGGCAAACGACCTCGCGGAGAAACTATCAAAAATACACGACGAGGAAATCAGCAGGCGGCAGGAGTTCAACACACTGTTCGAAGGTCATTTCCTTAGGAGTTTATTCCCCGGAATGGTAGAGTTACCTGCACCATTCGCAACGCAAGCGCCGCCTCCTTTTGACGCTCGACTACCAAACTTAACTACCGAAGATGTTCGGTATATAGCTGATGCCTTCCCAGAGTTAGCTAAAGATGTTCCCGCCTATGATATGGAGACTACGGTACGGTTTTTTCATCAAAGGTACGTGTTTATCATCACTATGAATCCTACTAATATTATAAATGTTAAAGTTTGTATGTTTGTTACTCAATCACGCAAAAATGGCTGAACAGGCTTTGATGAAACTTGGTACACAGGTAGATAATATCCTGGAATAAAACCCAGGATACTTTTTATCCGGGGAAAAGATAAGACCCCTCGGGAACGCGCGTGAAACCGCGGGGCGGAAAACTAGTTTATAATCATTTACTGGTGCAAGTATTTCAAGTAATTAAACATTTATGTTTTCAGGCTAAGTGCATCAGATATCCAAGAAAAACATGTTGACGTCCAAGTAGACTTAGACAAGTAAGTACGTTACTATAATAAAAAATCTGGGACATTATCACACACGGCCATCTGATCCCAAACTAAGCAGAGCTTTTATTATTAAAACTAGATACTGATATACTAACATATTATACATTTTATATGCATAACTAAATAATTACACCCACACTCAAGACAAACAGACATGTTCTTACACACAAATTTCTGTCCTGTGTGGGAATCGAACCCACGACTTTTGTGGTGGCAGATAGTGTTCTTGAAACTCAGAACTCATTTATTCAGTTTAGGCCCTGTACGTCTACCATGACTTTACAAAAATCGCACACGCTCACGACTGCGTAAAATATTTGTATAGCAAACGTGCACAGCGCCACAAGTCGTCACGTAAACGGTAGTACGCACGATAAGTTTACTTACTCTCTAATGTATCACTCACGTCGAGCAACGTTTCTTCACACCGAATAATGCTGCCTCTTTCTAACTATACTGTAAAGGCAGAGTAAGTTATATACTCCCAAAAAATCTAAGTATTCAGTTATAACCCTGCTAATTGAAAACGTCATAGACGAGTGCTCATTTGTTTTTATTCTTAGTGATTTTTAAATTGATATGGTTATATACCGTCACCGTGTGACGAGCCAGTGAGACGGAGCGTCGCGTCGTCCCGCTTGCTCGCTGCGCTGCACGCCCCGTCGTCAGTCAGTCGTCGGTCGTGCGCACTAGGTTGTGCGCATGTGTGTGTGTGTGCTGTGGTGTGTGTGTGCTGTGGTGTGTGTTTATAAACAATACGTTTGTAAATAAATAATACATAATGTATTTTAAATAAGTTGGTTTTTTATAGAAACATGTGTTTGTCTGTGAATGTTTCAAGTGGATGCTTATACTTGAGGAATGTGGTTTAGGATTAAAATTGTATTTAAGTAATAGTACCTAAGTATTTATTCCTTTATGTAATTGTTCTCAATAATATCACGGCCTATAAACCACACTGATATGTTCAAGTGAATTTACAAACTAAAATATGCTAAATAACTTATTGCCGACATTATTTCAACTCAAACTCAAAGTCAAATATATCTTTATTAAGTAAACTCATTACAAGTACAACAAAATAACACTAAAATTTTATAAACTTTCATTATAAACTACAAAGAGTAGGTGTATAAACACTACGTAAACTATAGGATCGAAGGTTTCACTCTTCAATGTGCTCGTTAGTTACTTAACTATACTCAAGACGGTATGTCTCGATGACATCTGTCAAATTTGTGACTCACGGTACCGATATTCTAAAAGCAATGGATAAAAAACGTTAGTTACTAGCGTGTAGGAACAAGTTTAACCAAAAACTATTCGATGCGCGTTTCTTCGCTAGCGTCTGATGTGTGTGTTTGATGGCAACTCATGCTAGGGGCACTGGTAAGGCACTTATTAACGTTGAAATTGACTCTACCACCGGTTCGGAATAGAAAGAAAGAAAGAAAGAAATACATTTATTCTTGACAACACACAACATTTCATTAAATTGAATACACTTTAAATTGAGAAGACTCCGGCAATAAACTCAGCAGGGCAATTATTTCACAGTGGATCTTTATTTTAAAATTAACATTTTCAAAAATACATTTAGATAATTATACGTTTCTTAACTGACTTGTCGAAATAAATTGTCTATAACATTTCCATGATTATTTTTCATAGGGATATTGAATCATCGGATGCTGGCTTCGAGCGTTTAAGTGGACAGACATCACAGAAACAGAAAGTGGACATCTCAACAATATGCGTCCCAGACACAATGGCAGTGTCAACAGTGACCGAGGTGCGAACTCTACCGGTTATATTGGAGGTTACAGAGAGCCCCAGAGACGAGTTTGAAATATCCGAGTTTTACATCGAGGAATCACTACCTTCCAGCTTGGAATGGGGCCGGGAAGAACGACAGGTTTACACAATATACCCCCGTGTCAGATTTACATGCCACTCTTGGAATACCTGACCCGATCACTCAATTTAAATGTAACAGAATTAACACACTTGCATAAATACATTGCTTTTAGTAATTTGGGATGACTAATATGGGAAATTATAACGTTAATTGCTTGATTTATTTCACCGGGATTAGATTAGATTTATTCAAGAAATATAAGAAGAAAGAAAGAAAGATTCGAATATTGTTGATTAATAAAAAAAGTATTCTGTTATAAAAAGATACATGAATACATTGGCAGGTCTTATTAGAGTGGGCGCGTATTGTTCTTTAGTTGCTCCTGTCTTCACCGGCCCCGTATAAGCCGTTCAATTCATATATTTATTTTGCATAGTCATTAATTTTTCATTATATTTATTTGAAAGTCTACGTTTAATGTACTCTTAAATGTGGGTTTTCCCTGGTCCATAACCAAGGTGAGCTTCTATATATTTTGGTGAAGGTAATAAAAGCGATAACCGAATTATTGTCAACATTACCTATATGAATCCTCGAGTTCAGTAAATATAATCCAATATAAAATATAATAGAAACAAAAATAATATAGGTATATATTTGATGTTATGGAAATAATATAAAAAAAAGGTTTTTACCTAAAAAATACAATAATAATAGTAAGACGCGCTTAGTATATTAATGCTCCTTTGTTTAAGGGCCAGAATGAATTAGCTACATGTTGATCTAAATTAGATGGAAATCATATAACGCTTATCATAAACGATAAAATTATTCTATTTAATTTTAGGACAACATGGATACCCACAAAATAAACATAGAGAGTTTACAACAATTTCTACTTAAACTGTACAGCTTATGTAAAGTAAATGTAGTATTTATAATGGAAGAATTGGTCAAATTAAAAATGGAAGTAAACGAACAAAAGCAATTCATAAAGGGGATGTACATAGATATATTAAAAGCTTGGGAACAAAGCAACGAAGAAACGTCAATTAAATTCCGTGAAGAAACACAAAGGCTTACTGTAGATCACGAATTAGAATTGAGCGATATGAAAGCCACCCTCAACGAGAAAGATGACGCTATCGCGACATTAAAGACAGAAAAAGAAGATTTAAGGAATACACACCAAAAAGAGATGGACAGATTAGAGAAAGAACATCAAAGCACCAGGGAATTGCTTGATAAAACTCTGAAGGAGATCGACACTTTCGACAAGAAGTTGGAAGAATTGGAGGCGCAGAAACAAAAAGAGATCAAGGATTTACAAGAGAAAATGCACATGGATTATAAAGCAGAGATCGAGTCGATGCGGTCCAGGTAAAAACACTCATATGACTTCTTGTTTTGCAAAATTATTATGTCTATTATACCCACCATGGATGGTAAATCCTACTAATATTATAAATGAGAAAGTATGTTTGGATGTGTGTGAAGATGTTTATTACTCTTTCATATAAAAACTACTGAATGGTATTTGATGAAATTTTACAGTAATATAGCAAATGCATTTTGTGATTTGTCTTTAATGTAACGACAAAAACTACTGAACAGATTTAGATGAAACATGATACATGGGTAGATCAAATCCTGGATTAGTTAAGATCCCTCGGGATCGTGGATGAAACCGTGGGGAACAGCTAGTATTACCTAAAATTTTCTAATATTATTATGATGTAATTCTCCCAGATTCCGCCTGGTAGCCCTTACAAACATGGATAGATCACCGTCAGAATCGAGCCTAGAGAAGATAGAACGCACCGACATGATCGAGATATCCAGCCACAACGCAATAGTTATGCAGACGAAGGAAAACGCGGAAGTGGAAAAGGAAGAGGCAGTAAGACAAGCCGTGGAAGCATGTGAGATAGAGTGGAAGAACAAGTTAGAAAGCGATATCGCTATGTTGAAGACGAAGTATGACACTGAGAAACAGGTTGTTCTATAAATTATTTGTATTAGGCTTGCATAGTGGCTTATATTATACTATTACTAGCTTTCCGCCCCGCGGTTTCACCCGCGATCCCGTTTTCCATACAAACTTAGGACCACCGTGTCCAAAAATATTGTACGGAACCCTTGGTGCGCGAGTCTGACTCGCACTTGACCGGTTTTATTTATTATTAGTATATTAAGTAAACAAAAGTATCACCTTCAAACCGGTTTTTTTCATCGCAGATAACAATAACAGACATGACCCGCCGCCTTCTCTCAGAGAAAGACCGACAGCTGGACTTGCTTCGCGAGCGCGAACAGAATCTGATGCGTGAGTGCACCAAGTACCGCGACACAATACAACAGCTGACAGACCCTGAGACCAATGACTATGATTCACTTCTTAAAACACAGGTAAAAATTAGATTTTTGGCTTGGTATCTAAACCTTTAAGCCATACAGTAAAATTATGTATATTGTACCAAATTATAAGTAGCCATAGTTAAATCTTCCTTACTTGTTTAATTGTAATCTAATGTGATATTGCAATATTTCGTTTTTAATATAATTAATTGTACCTATTAAACCGTATTGCGATTATTGTCTGACAATTTTTATTTTGCATATTTCAATTCGCGTCATGTTTTCAGTTCGCAACGCTGGAGAATGAAAAGATATTATTACAACAGCAAGTGCAAGATCTAAAGAAAGAGCTTGAGAAAAAGGTTGAAGAAGGTGATAAAAGCAAAGAAGACGATAGTGATGGCAGGTGCGTTTTATTCTATTCTAAATAAGAAAATTTGTATCGAAATTACACTGAAATTGTTAAAGACTAAAGACGAAGGAGGATCAGACATTAGATACTATTAAAATGATAGTGAAAATCGTATCAAAATCCGTTGCGTGTTTTAGGAGTTAGGATAAACAGACAGACGCGGAAAGCTACTTTGTTTTATACTAGTAAGGATGCTTCGCTTACAGTCATTAATTAATGTGCATATTTTAGATCATCGCCAAAGAAAGAGGAAGGTAGAAGGTCCCGTACTCGATGCCACACGCCTTACGGGCTGTCGGCGGGCACGCTCAGCTTGTCATCGTGCCTTCCCGGACACACCGTGCTGGTTATGTGGGACCCCGCTCACCTCAACTATACCGTTATGCAGGTACTATTTAAATTGGTCGTATTATATTACCTTAAGAAGATGACGCGTAGATCAGTAAGTAAAACCATTGTTCATGCAAGTATAAAGGGAGTTTAATGGGCGTGGTTGATAAGATACTACCGCGCCTCAGGTCGTGGGTTCGATTTCCGCCCAGGACAGATATTGGGCATGAACTTGTCTGTGTTGAGTCTGGGTGTAATGTAGGTAGGAAATCTGTTATCTGTTTTCCATAGTGCGAGCTCTGTTTAGTTTGTGATTAAATGGCTGTGTGATGATTAATGAAAAGAGGCTTTATTTAATTTAAATTTAACCATTTCTGTCCTATTAGTCTCGTGCATGATATTCATTGCTTCTACGCTTTAATAAATTGTATTCAAATTAACAGGAAGCATCAATAATGTACTTCGTGCACAGCGATTGTCTGCCAGCACTCGATCTCAGTATACAAATTAAGAGTGAAAGCGAAAGGCGATTGTACGCTATCGCAACAGTCGAGTCTAAGGAGTACTGCTATGCCAAAAAGGTATGATAAAATCAACATTATTTCGATGGTAATATAATAGATTGCTGAATATATTTTTTAATACAGTTGCTCAAAAAGTGGTGTATTACAGGGCCGTATAGCGTTCGGGATGTGGGCTATTACATACTAGTGCTTTTTTTTTACCTTTACCGAACTAGTGCGTTCTCTTTCCCAACTGTCAAAATAATGTCTATTAAAAAGAAAAACCAACCATGAAGTTTTTACTAAAGAGTTTTTGTGATTCATATAAATACGTATATTTCTAAAAAGAAGCTACCAATTTATTTCAATATCAGATTTAATGATTTAATTGAATGAGTTAGGTTAGGTTTCATTTAATTTCATCTCATTAAATTTCATTTTCATTTCATATCAATAAAAAATATATACTGTAGACTAAGCTGTATGGATAGTTCCCTTTGGGTGAAGAAAAAAAAACTCTGCTTATATTCTACGGTTGGCGCCATTTTCCAGAAATTTTCTTTGCGAGTTTAGTTGTTTGTTGCACAAAATGAGTAATTTCGACCCTATTTTTTTTTAATTAACACCACCGGAATCACTATAATTGCACAAACATTGTATGACAAATATACATGAACAATCATACGAAATTAATAATAGTTTGTCTCAAACAGTAAATATGCAACCTAAAACTTCCCCAGTACCTATGTTTAAAAAACTGTACCAATTTCAATGTACATGTGTACTATAACTTTTATAAGAAATAAATGATTGGTTAGTTGAGTTTATTGTTTTTATTATTTTATTAAATTGCTTCATTTTTTCGCAACTGTATTAAAAATAGTCGTTCAGTACACTTGCGGAACCGTCATTGCAACTTGTTCCGACTGTCAACCCTCGCCTTCGGCTGCGCCTCGGCTCGGGTACACATTTGTCGGAACTCTTTGCAATGACAGCCTTTCCGCACTTGTAATGAAATATACTATTTTAAATCTTAAGATTCGATTACGAAAATGTAGTACAATCAAGTGTTACGTTTTTCAAGATGGCAACACCTGACAATAGATGGCAACACATTGAATCGCACTTAGAGTTAACCCCAATCGCGCGCCAGAGCTGACACTACATTTTTTTTTCTATTCGCGGTCCAAAATCCTAAGGTATCATTGAATCGTATTGGATTTTTAGCGCCACTCCTGTTGTTTTTCATGTCAATGAACTGAAGTTTCCCAAAACTAATGACCAATCTTGATATGTGTAGAGCGGCAATCGCTACCAGATGCCGCGCGGATCTCGCTTTTACCGCGTGCGGGTGAAGCCGGCGCGACCGCACCAGCCGCATCCACCTTGCTGCGATCACAAACACAAACAAGGTATACTACTCACTCACTCATACATTATGGCCGCGGCTTAAATTCTTCATTGCAATGGTAATTGCTGAAAAAAATAGACTCGAAAAGGGTACTTTATAACAATTTCAACCATAGTTCAGTTGAGTGATTTCACTTTGTGTCTGTACATAACGATCTTGTATTGTTTTCACTCAAATTTGATCTTTATTAACAAATTTTAATGTGCAAAATGAATCGCTTTTGTTGTATCAATCATAATTGAATAGTCAATAATAACATGTGTGAAGTTATTTGATTTTATGTTTACATACCATAACATAAATTAACTGTATGTTCTTACAACAGCGGCTTAAAATAAACATTAAAAAATATCCAGGGTAATTCTTCACACACAGCCAACTGATCCCAAAGTAAATTAGGACCATGAAAACCAGATAACTGATAGACTACATAGTATGCTATTTTTCTTACATCTAGACTCAAGTCAAATAGAAATGTTCCTAAATGGGAAGCGAACCCCCGACCGTGTGACGTAATAGGTAGTGTGTAGTCCAACCACTCCAACCGGGCCGTAAAACGTAGTTAACCATCTAAGCTTTGTGTTACTAGTTTCTAACACCACACACCACATTACCTGGTAACACTTACAACGGCGAATTGTCAAACCTGACGCTATGCAACTCGATCTATAAGTTCATAAAATACAGCTTGATACCTGTGTCAGCTGTCAGATTTACATGACAATGTCAAAGTCAAGTCAAAAGTCGAAACGATTTATACAGCTGTGGAATTAGGAGGGCACTTTTGAAGGTTGAGCTACAGAAGTTACCACAAGGAAATGTTCATTGCCATGGAATAAGGTTAATTTGTATAATGTATGGGTAATTGTACAGATGGACCATATCGTAGAGCTATAAGGTTCATTTTCATGTAACTCTGACAACTGTCACAGGTATTAAGGTATATTTTACGAACTATATGTACATAGTATAATCACTGCGGAGACGAAAGGATAATTGCGCTTCACACAGTATACTCCTAACATATAGTAGAAAGTTTAGCATCGCGTCGCACCGTATTTTAGCTTCTGATATGAATCTGCGCTTCGTAAAACGTTTAAGTTTTAATTAGTATAAATAAAAAACCGTTACTGTTACCGTTTATCTGACCAAACGAATACAATCTTAGTATGGTATCCTTAGTGTTAAATTAATACACTTCGAAATTAGCTTATATGTTAACTAGATTTTTACGTTGACAGAACTGCTCTTTCCAAATTCATAGTCAAAGTGATTTTTTCAGTTAAACTGTGAAAGCTGCTAAAGTTATGAAAGCTGCTAAAGGTCGAAAGTCAGCCATCAACTTTTTATTCATCCAAATAGGCCTTCACAGGCACTTATGAATAGTCAGACTCTTATGTGCGGTTCGGAAGGTTGCTTTTGCTGAGAAGAGCCGGCAATAAACTCAGCAATTGCTTTTTTCAAAAACAACTTACACCTATTACATTCAATAATTATTTATCTAGTCTCACTGACAATATTTACGTGTTATGGCGGAAAACATAGTAATCTATAGAATTCAATTATGACTTTCAAACGCATTATACATTATAATAAAACCAAAAGTAAACAATTTTATCTGAGATTTTACCGGATATAGAAAAAATGTTTATGAATATAATAACAAGACATATTCTGTGCCACTCTCAGCTATTTAGTGTACAAATAAAATTCACAACTTCAATAAAAAGAGGTTTAATTACTTTGGTCAGTAGAACGGTCGTCATATCTAACACGTGTGCGCGCGCATTGCGTTGCAGATGCAATGAAGGGGAGCGTGCTCTCCGTGTTTGGTGAGAATCGACCGCTCAAGAAATGGCTCACCTACATGCATGCCCCAGGTCTTTGCTTTTTTCTCTCCATCCTATTTTATTTTAATCACTATTCATCATCACGGCTCGCACATTGTCACGTTCCGCTTTGTTGTATATTACTTGCTATTTGTATCACCATTCGACTAATCGGTCATGTAGTATTAATTATACGTTACCTATACCTAATACCTATTACCTATGCTTCATTTTTCAAAATTGAATGTTTAGGATTAAGAATTTATACATATTAGAAATACAGTTTAATAGCTAAATTTTACAAAATGTTATGTCTAGTTACTAGATACGGGTGAAAATTAACGCCGTTTCATACTCGATGGGACATCTCGAGGTGTTATATGTATCCTTATCTTTTAACTTCAATCCGTAAAGGCCAGCATGGCGCTCTCGGGCGATTTGTCACTCTCCGAAATACTTGCCAACAGATATGCAAAAGTCAGTAGACACGAGTCAATCGACAAGCTCGAACACAGACGAAGCGAATAAGGTGGAAGTGGCAACAGCTACCCTCATTAACTTGGAGTCACCAGTGTCGACCAGTGAAGCCGTGTCGACGTCCAGTGCGCCGGCGCAGGAGGATCAATTGGACTCTATAGAGGCCAGCGAGCAGTGGCAAAGTTCCAGGATGCAACTGTCTACTGTTAGCGCTATGTGAGTAAGATTTAAACAAAATATTTAGGATTTTTTTTTCTTTTGTATTTTGCGATGGCACGGCACACCACTTAATGGACTAAGTCTACGGTCACAGTATACCGCAATGACACTTTATAATCGAGCTTACCTATCATCATCATCATTATCATCATCATCATTATCACCATTATAATCATCATGCCAGCCGGAAGACATCCACTGCTGGACGAAGGCCTCCCCCAAGAATTCACGATGGCCGGTCTTGCGCTACTACAACCCGTGACTTAATTAATCATCAGTTACATAAAATAGTGAACGATTGCACGATATATCGTGATTGCATTACTTTTGTTTGACGGAGAAATTAAACCGTATTTTACTACCTTACTGTATTAAAAGCGACCAAAGTATAGCCTAAAAAGACTGAGCTTTCGGTAAAGGAAAACATCGTGAGGAAACCACAGCACGGTGGTAGGCTACTTTGCAGTATTCGACTGGCTGGCTACCACCATGAGAGATTGCAATCAAACACAAGCTTATCCAAAAGTAAAAAAAATAATGTTTTGTGATGATTTGAACATCTTTCTAGGACTGATATGGAGTGCAGCGTAGGTCGTTGTCCAGGACAGGAGCCTCTAGAACTGACCGTCAGTGCAGTCGCAGTATTGCGGGGGGAAGACCTCGCCGAGGAGTTGGCTGAGGAGGCCGCCCCCTGACCCTCGGCACTTGCGCTTGCACCCGACACGCGCACCTAGTGACTGTGTAATGAGAAGTGTGTTGTGACGTTCTAGCTGACGGTCGTTTGGTGGCATTTCTTAATACAGGATGATTCATCGAACTCGGGCTGTATGGGAAGGCTGCATCAAAACATTATAGAGATCTTTGTTCTAAGGAACCGTGACGTCGATTATTAAAGTCAAGAACTGTATGAATAGATTTCTAAAACATTACGTGTCTCTGGAATGTGACTTGTAATTTTCCGGATTTAAAATATTCATAACAATATGGTAATAACTCACTCTACAGAAAAATAATCTATTATAATTTCAGTCCTCTCATACTGACAGATTTGAATGAATCAGACTGTATACAGTTGGAAACGGATGCCGAGTTATTAAGATATGCCATGGACCCCGTGAATTATATACATATATCCTGATCATTGTTTTTCTGTATATAGACAAAAAAATCAAATTGCTGTTGCTGAGCGACGGTATTCTCTTATTATCAGACATGCAATTATTCTATGTTTTACATCATCAGAGATCAGATCCGTCTCCAATTGTATCGAAAGGTGCTTACGAACTTCCGTTTAATGTTTCTCAGCTAAAACAAAGCCATAAATGTGTATGTGTCATATGGCGATACGGGCATAGAGCCAACGAAAATTATACTAAAATAGTTATGCTGTGTGACAACGATATGAAATACGAGGAACAAACATTCAAGTTAATCCTTACCCAAGTTTGTTGGGTATGGTTTGTAAGTGGTGTATGCTATCATTGATGAATTGAAAGTTGTTCTAATCTACATACCTATATGGATTGAGAGTTGAACGAATTTGTATTCGGATTTTAAAATTGAGTGGCGCTTGTGTAATTTTTAAAATTATTATTGTTTTTTCGAGCGACTATTCGATGTCTTCCAGGGTTTGAATCGCGCGAAAATTAATATTACTGTATAAAATTAAGTTTGGAGCTGCAAATTAAGTAGGTAAAAAAACAAAGATTCAGTTGAGTTGGATGACTTGATAAAAACCTTATTATTATTTATTGGTTATAATTAACACTTAATGTTGCCCATTTGCTATTATTTCCAATAGCTTTGATTTATCGAAATAATACTAAGATCTACTTTATGTGAAATATAGTTGACTAGCCGTGAAGTCCCAGAGGCTTCCCATTGGTATTGCTTCATTGGACCGTTATTTCTTCTCAATAGTACAAATTTATATAGTCGTATTAAAGCTTTATTTAAATAATTTCGCAATTCACATTTATATTTACTGTTTATACTTCGATATTGTGTTGTGTTGTTTTAGTTCCCTACAAATAGTTTTTTCATGGAAGCCGTTTATTTTTATTATGTTATTTTTATTTTTTAAATACCTTTTAAGGTAAAGACGACTTTATTGTAGCGTAGGATTTAGCACAAAAAAAAGATATGTGGCAACTCTAGATATATAATTTTGAGCTGCCTTCTTTTGTGTAGACAACAGATTCACTGTTTCATAGTTAGATTGATACGTGTCTAATTACGGTTTTAAATTTAGAGTCGCATTCTTTAGATTCTCCTACCTATAAGTCTTATCTTGATAACTAAGTCATAGTGATTATTTAGTAGGACTTATTGTTCCTCTTAGGTATTTTTCTTAAAAATGTCGATAGGCTTCTGCGAACGATAACGCTTTACATTCGATCTCGCTCCAACTTGAACTTTTTATCTCCTAAATAGATTTGACACTAGCTATAATTTGAATGCAATATTTTTTATGTGGCTTGTACGATTTTTTACAAGTCCACAGGAGTCGAAGAAGAGAGAGTAAAACTTTATCATACAAGTTAAATAATTGAGGCACACACACTTTTGCGTCCGAAAATGGTTATAGCCTTCTAACAGTAAAGTAGATTCGCTTATTGAAGCGCAAATTGTGATGTTGTGTTGTATTATAAAAATAAGAGGACTTGCTTGGTGTTAAATTTGTTTGTGGCCTTATTATAAGTGGCGCCCAACGTGGGGCTACAAGACAAGTGTCTCTAGTCTTAGTTCCAGAACTTAGCAGGTACTCGACTCAATGAGTGAATGGAAATATGGTTAGAGGCACTGTTATCGGCTTTTGCCGACTGCTGTGATAGTGCGTGCTGTGCTCTCCTCGAACCCTTGCCGAATAGTTTTACCGATACAAAAATAATCAACATTTTAATGTAATCAATAAGTTAGGGTCTATTTTTAAGAAAGTAACTTTAATTCGCAAAATTTTAAATTGTATATAAGCTAAGTTTGTATCGGTAAAAATGTTAAAATATTTTGGCTCCATAATTATAGCAATATTTGAAAAATTAATGTATTAAGGCACCAAATCACACGTTTTTCCTTATGATATTTAGTACCGTACGTATTAATAAGAGTTATAATTGTCGAGTTATACTGGAGGAAATGTCGTTAAGCAGTTGATAGGATTTTTTAGCATTGAATTTTTATAAATAGCAGGACCCATTATCCGCGAAGCTGCCTTGATAGCTCGATCGTATTCGTGTGCATTAGGCACGGTAGCGCTTACAGGCGAGCACCACACACTGGTTTAGCAATAATATAATAGAACCTACTCAGTTATTGTCAGTGCATGTACATAGTTGTTGAAAGTAAAGCGTGATAAATTAAGTAAGACAACAAGCTAAATCGAAAATGGTTAAAATTATATTAGTCTCAACAGCGAACATTATACGCATTATTTATGGTAACGGTCACATGGCTACGGTAACTTGCATGAATATTGCCCATTGGACATAATTTCGGTTCTCAGCCAGCGCTGCTGCGGTGAGCTTAAGTTGCGGTTTTCGAATTCAAAATTATAATTGGGTCGTTGCGCGTCAGACAGTTTTTTTGGAATGTTTCGTGATAGCAAACTCATAATAAATCCATCGTGTGATCGCTTAATGGACTATTTTGTAGTGACCAATTTTATTGTTAGTAAATAACAAAATGTAAAATTGATAATTTTAATGTAATTTTTATATACAATAAATAGACGATTTTATACAAAATCTTGTATTTTATTTTTCACAAATCAATTCGAGAGGATGAGCTTCCTCCAACATATAGGAACAAATTTATTATTTACAGTAATTAGCTGTAGGTTCGCTCTGTTTCTAGAGACAATAATAATAATCAACAAAAATGTATTTACAGTTACAATTTACAAACTACGTACAGGAACTGCATTATAAGATGCCGCTGAAGGCATTTACCGCTTGTTGGTGTTGAGCATCAAAATATTGCTTACATTCTGAGAGATCGCTGGACGTAAACGCACAATCGGAATAGTTCCACGTTTGCATTTCTATGTTATTCTGCGTGCAGTCCTGGCCGTATCTGTAAAACCTTTGTTCTTGCATGTCCATTATTGGTGATGTTCTAGTACTTTCTGCGTTATAATATTGCGCCTCCTCAGGGTAATACACTTGGGGGATGTAATTTTGTTGCTCGCAGAACGCTTCAGCTTGCTGGTAGCTACTACCGAAAAGTTCTGGGGAAGGTGTTTCACTGGACTCCGAGCCGCCAGCAGCTCGCTGCCATTCTAACCAGTAAGCGTCTTCAGGTCTTGAATTGTCACCGTTAAGATCTGCAAACGTTGGTGGCGATTCTAGCGTGTGTTCTTCGATTGGAAAGTCTAGTCTGATGGGTTGGTCTAGTTGGAATATTTCCTCTGGGTGGAAGATGTCATCTGCCGGTAAATGGTTCGGGTCGTAGTGTTGTTGAAGCAGTGAGGGTGCTGGAGGAACTGGTGGAGCATACGTGTACGGCTGTTGTTCTGCTGGTGACCACGTGGGAGCGTAGGTCTCTGATGACGGTTCATGGCGCCACCGACATGAGCACTCGAAAGGCCCGCAGGTGCAAGTGTGAACTGTTGAAAAAAGAAAATAGATAATCAGCATTTCACCTTTTTTTGTCAGAAGGCTGACAAGCAGGCAGACGGGTCACGTGATGGTAAGCGATAACCTTCGCCTACGACTACCTTCGCCTATAGGCATTTGCTATACCAGATCCGGCCCTATACAATGCCTTGAAGGCTCTCAAGTTCAACTGTCGGAACACACCGATAGAAAAATGTTAAGGGTGGTAGCCAATAAGGCGGGTACTACTACGTTGGTTGGTGCCGTACCGCTGTGCTGACTATAATAGTAGATATACAGGACAGTTCTTTGACTGAAACTTGCTTTGTGACTTACCTCTTTGGTTATCAGGAATAAGTGGCGGTGGTTGTGGATGCGCATTGCCAACTTTTTGCGTAATTTGCTTATCAGGTTTCACTGTTAATATTTTATCTGCGATGGCTGCTTCTCTTGCTAGGAGCAAAGCTAGTCCTCTAACTCTTCTACCCGCGCCTAGTGACCGCCTGACTTCGCTGGCTCCCTTCGCTTCAGGTCTAGGGTGGTCATGAGCCCCTTTCGCTTGGAAGAAGATGGCATGTTCTGTGTGGCGCCAAAAATGTGTAACTGGATAGCCGCAGTGACCGCGGCACGGTTGGACTTCTAGACGACCGCCGTTGCATAGTCTGTTGGGGCATGGTTTACCTGCATATAGAAAATATACAATAAGACTAGTGTTGAAAGATATCTATTGTCTTATGAAGTCTTCGTCTACCTAAGCACTAAAACATGCCAAATATTGGACTTATTATTGAGTAATCTTAGCTGCCATACATTTCTCAAAGGGACTTTAGGACCAAATATTTATCTTTACCTACATATTTACACTGTTTTAATGAAGCCATTTCATATTTAGTTAATTACCTTGTTGTTTCTTGCGCGCTTTATCACAAATAGCAGGCCGTAGGTGCACTCTCGAACCGTCTTGCAGTCGACACCTCGCTGAGCATACGAGTACTCCCAGACAGCTCTTCTTCAAGATATGTACGTTATGGTTATTCGTGTTCCTCATGGCCCAGCCTGAAGCGTGTCGCCGCGCTTCCTCACAAGCTGGTGGGTACACTTTCCTCACGTGCCCGTCGGACCACTCGCTGAAGGTATCAAAGTTGGCTACGCGAGGTACCACAGCGTCGTTGATGTCCCATTCCGGTGTCGCTGGTCCGTCTGACATGTCCATACGATTGCTGGTTCTGTAAAAATGAGAGGGAATTTAATAATATGGAACGCTACATTAAATAGTTATCTAGATACTTAATTCACTTTAAAAATAATACTCGGTGTCTTTTCTTTCAGTTACGTTTAATTTGTATCGATAGATGTACCATGGTAGGTGCTCCTAACTGCTACCTCTAAGTAGGGATTTATTTAATATTTAGAATTATTTACAATAAGTTTCTATGTATAAAATACAGCCAAGAGTTGTAACTAATCATTTTCACCCAAACAAAAAGCGTACATGTTTAAAATCGCGGAGAAAGCTCCGTCTCCCCCTTACAATGTTCGTTGAATCAATTGCTTTAGAATTGCCGTCTGAGGGGCAGGCCGCGCCTTAATTGGATAAATAACTTTGAGGAGGTCCCTACTCTAAGTCAAATGAGTAAATAAAGGAGGGAAAGACGCATTGAAGTCTCGAGACAGGAAACAATTTTGATGCCGTCTGCAGACGTAGACTATGTGAAAGTAGGTTCAATTAGTTTATTGCGAGCTTTTGCAGGTTCATAATTTATTAAACTTATTCATAATGTTTTTGAATTATAATTTGAATAATGTAGGTTTTAGAGAAAGTAAAATTGGAAAAGTTGCCAGATAACTGAATAATTGGGAAAAAAGGTGCTATTTTCTGTGAGATTTTTGTATGAATTAAATTTTTCAAACTTACCAAAAATGGTAAAATAGCGGGAGGAAGGTGAAACTGAGGGGCGAAAAGTAACTGTAGGTATCTCTACCAGAGATGTACAAAATGGTTTTAAAAAAGCATTTAAATACAAAATGCAAAATACTTTTCAGATTTACTATTTAAAATGTAAAATACCAAATAGTTTTGCGTTTTGTATTCCAAATGCAAAATAGGTATTTTCAAAATAAAATACCTTTTGACCAAATCGAATGATATTATTATTAATCTTAAGTATTTATCATGAGATAAATAGAATAGAGATACAATGCCGAGCCACATGGCACCTTATGCATGACATTTTGGTCATATTTATCAGTACGCGTATCAATAAAACTGGCCAAGTGCGAGTCGGACTCGCGCACGAAGGGTTCCGTAAAAACGGCAAAAAATCACGTTTGTTGTATGGGAGCCTTATAATTTTAATTTTATTTTTTGTATTTGTTGTTATAGCGGCAACAGAAATACATAATTTGTGAAAATTTCAACTGTCTAGCTATCGCGGTTCTTGAGATACAGCCTGGTGACAGACAGACGGACAGACAGCGAAGTCTTAGTAATAGGGTCCTGTTTATACCCTTTGGGTACGGAACCCTAAAAAGGGCACGCATGGCTAGCAGGCGCCTCTATCGGTCAAATTCGGCAATACAAGCGTCATTCGTTCATTTCATTTTGTTTGACTGGTAATGTTGGCAAAACTTAATCACAAAGTATTTTGCATTTTGAATTGAATATTAAAAATGCAAAATACATCTCGAAAGGTATTTGAAATAAAATACAAAATGTTTTTTTACTAAAAATGCAAAATACAAAATACAAAATAGGTATTTTGTATTTGAATTTTAAATAGAAGTATTTCAAATAAATCGCATCTCTGATCTCTACCTACCATCTATAACTGTTGGTACTGTTAGTACCTACATTTCTTTTATTTGTGACTCACCTACAAGTTACCCATTGATATATTCCTACACCCTGCAATTAGATAGGAAAAATAACCAATAGATACAAACTTCGCAAAAAACGGGCTCTCGAGGCTATTATCTAATGTTAAATTGTTAATCTTTTATGAATTGTCAATATGATATGCATTCAATAAGCGTAGAGGAAATGGGAATAACGACTTTGCTAAGAAGATACCTAAATGAAAAGGTCACATCAAAAACTACACGCGATTCACCCATTCACGACTAGATCATTCTCAAATTAGTTATTTTCTTTCATCAATAGGTACCTACATTGATTTTGAACGTTTTTTTTTTAATCTATTCTGAATCAAACTTAAAATTTATACGATCAACTTTTTGAATTTTCATGCATATGGCACGAAAACCTGTCAGGAAGGTGACCTAAAAAACGTGCCCTACACCTATAAGCTAGTCATAAAACGCTATTTAACTAAAACACATATTTTTGCCAACAATACTGAAAGTTTTGTTTACGTGACCTTTAAAACAGATAGCGTAGGTAATAAGGCCCCTAATGTTAAACATAATTAGCTTTTTCCGCCAACGCATTAGCTTGGCCATCCAAAGAGGAAACGCTGCCAGCCTTCTGGGAACCTTGCCGATCGGCAGCAGTGGCAGCCTCGAAGAAGTTTTTTATATATTATAGTTGTACATTTGTTTGTATATTTTGTACATTTGTTGTAAATAATATTTGCTATTAATATCTTAAATGCAAGGCTGTTGTTTAGATCTCTTAAAAAGTTAGGGTATAAATGTAACAGTAGCATGAGTCAGTGACGTCACCGTCTCAATGAGCTTCAATTAGATTCAATTGGGGTCCGTCCATCACCTTTCACAACCCTCCCTTGTTTGACTGCCTATTTATTATTTTATCGTTTGGTCAACACGTCGTTTGGGGATTATTATTGACTGTAATATTTACTTGATTTGAACTTAATAAGAGGTAATCGAGAAATAAGACGCACAAGATAATATAGTAGGTATGTCTGAGATTATAGGATATTATGTTTATACCAGTGTTTATTTTAGGCTCTATCTATTTTTAGATTAGTATCTAGTTTGTAACGAATTAACTCAATAACTTCTGGACCGATTTCAAAAATTCTTTCACTATTAGAATGATACATTATCCGTGAGTACGCAGATGAAACCGCGAGGGATAGCTAGTATTCTATAATTTGGTATTGGACACAATTATCAATGGCACGGTGGTAGGGTACCAACTTTATGTTGCTCTCTTCGCTGGCTATTTACATCCTCAAGTTGAAAATATACAAAGTATCTTTTTTTTTTATATTCGATAGGCTTGTGTTTGACCACAATCTCACCATGGTAAGTGATGATGTGGCCGAAGATGGTAAGCACACAAAGCCTAGATGGGAACTGGCTCTCAAGAGCAGCTGTCGGAACACACCGATAGGTGTTTGGCGACAGATTTTCAACTTGAGGGTGGTAGCCAGCCAGTCGGGTACTACAAAGTACCCTACCACCGTGCTATGGTTTCCTCACGATGTTTTCCTTCACCGAAAGCTCAAGCTCATTGTAGGATTAGAACCCACGACCTTCGCCGCGGTATTCGACGTCACTTACCACTGAGCTATCATCGCCTTAAATCTGTATCCGGGTGTGTTCTA
This sequence comes from Ochropacha duplaris, assembly GCA_951361185.1. Classification (NCBI taxonomy): domain Eukaryota; kingdom Metazoa; phylum Arthropoda; class Insecta; order Lepidoptera; family Drepanidae; genus Ochropacha; species Ochropacha duplaris. Next base: position 10,853,967 of record OX592691.1, read on the forward strand.
GCAGAAATATCTACAGCTGCTAGAGCTGATGCTGTAGCTGTGAGAATCAATTTCCTTCTAGGGTTTTTGTGTTTCCTACCCTTGACTACATCATTTCTTGCCCTCTTGAGAATGTAGGTATTCAAACGCAAACCTATCCACATTAAAAATCAAAGTGTTTCGGTACGTTTTCGTTTCACCACGATCTGAGGCGATGATAGCTCAGTGGTAGCGACGTTGGATTCCGCGGCGAAGGTTGTGGTTTCGAATTCTATAGGCGACGGTATTCATGTACCATCAGGTGACCCGCCTATTATACCTGGTTCTTATTTGTTGTTGTGTAAAAAAATCTTAACGCGGTGCTCAAAGTGGCATAAAACCAGGCGAAGGGACCAGGAAAGGATTTGGCTCAAAAGAATTTAGATGTTTTGGCCACATAGGTAATATTGTATCGAACTAGATGGGCAGACGACTTAAAAACCATAGCAGGAAATGCGTGGATTTCTAAAGCTAGAGATACTTAGTTGGCAAAACCTGGAGAGGCCTACTCTCAAGGAGGGGTTCTCATGATAAATTATATAACATTTACCTACTTTGTATCATTTCCTGTTAAATTATTATTTTCTTCTTTTGTAATTCTTTATAATTTTTTATGAGAAATAAAATTATATTTTATTATTATTATTATATCGTATCTATTCTAGATACAAATTTATTAGAGGTTGAAAGAATTCAATTAAAATAATGTTGTGAGCTGTAGAAATTTCTAACCACACATAATTGGAAATAAAGTCCTTCTTCTAAAGATCTTATAAACTCGAAGGAGCACGTTCTTGGTCAATGTTATATGGGATATTTACTCTTTACCACTTACACGATAATGTACCTACTTTTATAAGATTCCTAATGATTAACAGTTTATTTTGTTTTCTCATTTTAAAACCATTTTTCAGGTTCATTTACTGCTAGCTTTAGTTCGTTAAGGCCTAGGTGCTAGTAGATAGCTACCTGTAGGTACATATTATTATGTAGGTATGTTGTATTCCTATAGGCATCTCAGTATCTTCTAAATCATTCGCAGTTTTATATTCTCAATTAAACTAAATACAACCACGTAAAAACATCAAAATAAATAGGGTTTGTTTACCTAGTTACCTACATAGAGATAGAGTAAAAAATATCAACTTATTATTAGCTTAAAACGTAAATATAATGTAGTACTTACAGGATCACCATCTCCAAGAATATGAACCAATGCACACAGTCACAACGTTTCTTCAGTCCTTAAAAACACAGTCCATATAAAAAATAAACACCATAAACGACTTTTGCGAATAAATCGCAAAATTGCAATTTTTAAAATACTGTTATACGCATCTACACGCAACGAATGCTCATAGCTCACTAACTTTAACAACAAAAATAAACACGGGGATGATTTCCCCACCATTAGTGAGGTGGGGATTTGTGGACAACCAATATTAACGCGCCATTCGTATGACGCCGCCTCCCGACCAATCAAAGTAGAGTACACAGTCACCAATCGGTGTTATCGAAATTGTTGCGTTTTTTCTTTTCAGGAAAAGCCGTGTCGGGTATTTTTTGCGATAGCGTATTATTTGCCTTGTTTTAGTTTATAAAATACAGTTACGTATAGGGTATTATGTTATTCATAAAATATGTGAAACGTACCTTGAACGTACCTTTTTTTATGTTGGAACAATAAAAAGCCTGACTGAAAAGCAGCGTTTTCTCTTTGGATGGCCAGGCTGATGCGTTGGCGGAAAAACCTCCCAGCCCGCCCGCCGGTCACCCGAGGCCTCATTATTTTTTTGATGAAATACTTGCGAAATTAGATTGGTACCTACCACATTTATGAAAAAAACACGAAAACTCTAACAATGTGTAAACTTCAGTTTAATTGATTCAGGCATTGGACTCTTTCACTCCGTACGAATGGACCTTTTTTTTTTGTTTTACCTAATTATCTAGATATCTTGTAGAGTAAAATATCAATATATGCCTTTTGTGGTTGAGACCATGGGTCCGTGGGGGTCTGAAGCTCGTCGTTTCGCTAATATTTTATGTAAAAAATTAATCGAGGCCTCGGGTGACCGGCGGGCTGGGAGCTTTTTCCGCCAACGCATCAGCTTGGCCATCCAAAGAGGAAACGCTGCCAGCCTTCTGGGAACCTTGCCGATCGGCAGCAGCGGCAGCCTCGAAGAAGTTTTTTATGTATTGTAATTGTACATTTGCATGTATATTTTGTACATTTGTTGTAAATAATAAAATAATATAATTATTATTTTGTCCATTTCTTTTCTTCTTATTAGATATCATTCGAGTAGTTTATGGCCTGGAATATGAAATGGGAATTTTTCGACATAGGTACTCAAAAAAACCGATGGACATATTTTTTATTTCTTTATATAGTTAACGAAGTGGTAATGCAATAGGTAAGTACCTACCAATGAAGTATACCTAAACACTTAAACGCACCTACATTTACAATAAAATGGAGCAAAAGGGGGTGAAAAGATGCGGGTGCGCACGTTACACAGCTTGCGCAGACACATATGTAGGTACCTAGTTATAGCGAAGGAAATTAGCAAAAACGTTAAATATATATGAATTTATTTAAAATTGTATTTTTTTACAGACACCAATAACAAACATTTTTTAAATTTAAAATAGGCTTACAGAAGCCATCGAGTCTCTCTCTAAGGCACGTTGCCTAGGATGCGCTGTGGCCAGAAAATGTGTACTTACCTATAGCACTCTTAAATATTAGGTAGGCTCTGAAGCCAATTGTATTACCTCAGTGTAATCATATTTTTTCAAATGAAGAACGTGGTTGATTTTTGTATTTGATTTGGTACTCTCACAAGTACCTACACAGTAGGTACAAATTATAAAGTTACCTAAAGTAACTCTAAATATCAATATTAGATTTTATCAACTCGTTGCTCTTTCTTATCATATAGAGACAAACTATTTAGATATTTTCTTTCATGCATATTTTTTGTAACACCGGTTTCCTCAAGCATTTTAACCAAGCTGTTTATTTCCAGATGTATTTTCGGTTTTAAATTTCTTAGTCCAACCGCTAGAATTGATATTTATAATTCCTTTACAAACTTTAAAGTTAATCTTGTTTAATTCCACAGATTATACTCGTTTCAGGAAGTCGATCCAATTTGAGGTCTAGGGATTTTAATCCTCTTTTTATGTGATTTCGGCAGTGTTTAAAGAATTAAGTTTTAAAAGTATTTAGTAGATAGGTACCATTTTAAATGTATATTTTTCAAATCTGAGGCAGGGAAAATAGAAATACTTGGGTATTTATTTACCTACACATACCTACCTATACTTCGCATTTCTTGTATGATATTTTATGTAGTCCAGATAATAGGTTTTTCCATGTATTGTCTACCCATTTAAGGAAATTATGCGGGTACGTACGTACGGAAATTATACACTAGGTAATTAGTATCAACTAATATTAGTATAATTTTATATGAATAACTTTTAATATAAATCCTTAATTTCAGTAAATTAATTATTACTTCGCGTTGGTGTCTTTCGAGTTACATTCTGCGCGAGTTTCTAAAACACTTGCGTCATTAATTGATATTGTGATCTAGGGTGGTGAGATCAAATATCCGAGAACGAAACTGACAAGATTTGAAGAGCATCTTTCGAATTTAATTAATTAATGTTTGAATTTAAACAAGTAGGTACCTATATAATATTTTTATGATGGTATAACCTGACATAAAAATGAAATTCGAATATGGCTACAATTTAAAAGCTCAGGCATACATAGGTTATAAACTTATAAGGTTATGGATAAACACTCCCAAATAGGATATAGAGATCAAATAATATTATGAAAACAAACAAATTTTAACAAAACGAAAATGGGGCTAGGATATTGGTAGAGATTAAATAGATAGAGCAAGTTAAAACCAGTAGGTAAGTGCAGCCGAAAACAGCGCCGCCAGAATCCTACTATTTTAATCTGATTTAGCTCAGTTATCTCATTATTGTTCTCAAAATAACTATTGTTTATTTGCGTGCAAAAAGTGTAACAGAAGCCGTAAATAAAAACTGACCCGTAAAAGGGTTCAGAGTAATTTGACAATCTCACTATCGGTAATTTTTAATCCATCCATTGTCTTGTTCTAATTCCAAACGATTGTTTGGGAAAATCCGTTACAAGAATAGTATCGGTAACTTGAGGACGATTTTACTGGGGATTGGAATAACAGTTTCTGAATCTAAACCGACAGTTTCTTCGAGGCTTACGATTTTTTTTTGTGTATTATTTACCAACACTGAGAGTGCCCTAAACGCTCGCCAAACAGTTCAAGTAAAGGTGTCATGGCCCCTCAGGATAACAACTCCTGTCCATTGAAAGAAATTACCTGAATATTTTAATTTAACTAACTTTACTGAGTCCTTTCCATGTGCCTTACATGAATTTTCCCGTTGGCTTGCGAATAGGACTGTCGTCCATACATTTTCTTTTTATTTCAGGACTCGTAATTCTGGAAACATATTAATATTGTAAATCCATACTACATATGTATTATTATACTTTAAATAGCAATATACATATTATGCAAAAATATATAATCGGTTTGGTAAATTGAGGATACCTTAAACTCTGAAAAACAAATACTTTTTTCTTAGTTTCTTCAGGTAAGATCGATACGTTTTTATAGAGCGTCTAAAGTCACGATTTAGAAAACAGTAGTAGCTTCTACCAGCCAGTAAGTGATTGGGCTATCGAGAGTCAGCCCCCTTCCATTCTCGCCTTCACATAATAGCCAATTGACGCCCAAACTATATCAGTTATACCACGGACTCCTGCGAACAATTTGCGTCCCCCTTTCTCGGTTCTACGGAAGTAACCAATTTGCAAAATTATCTACAATACACTACAGAATAAGGAAATTTCTAATAGGTCATTGTGAAAACAAAAATGTTTGTGTTGTGTAGCCTAACTTGGGGTTCATAGTCAAATTATGTTTTTAGTTATTATTATTTTGTAACTAGCTGACCCAACAGACGTTTTCCTGTCCAAAAATAGCCATAGAACACTTTCATTGAACACTTCAGTATATTGCAGTTTTTTTTAATTTTCCGGCGTCTCTTCCAACTTTAATTTCATATTTTAATGGCCTCCCAGGCCTTTGTCCACCAGTGGACGTCTCCCGGCTGACATGATGATGATTAAAAAAATATGCGAAATCGGTCCATCCTCAAGTGATTCGCTTACCAACTAACAACATTTAATTATTTAAATAGATTGTCAAATCATTCCTGACGTATAGAGAGAGTCACACTTGAATAAGGCAAGGTTAAATAGTGTCTTGACTTGTTGGAAGTGGCGGGGACTATTCAGCAAGTTTACTTTACCTCTCAAAGTTTTCTACCACACATAACATGACGAGATATACAGTAGGTAGCCTAGTTCCGCGGTAAACCTATGTATTTACATTGTAGTTGCTAGCTCACTTGACAACTGAAGTTAGGGATTTTGGGAAACTTGTAGTTTTTTGAACTGTTTTGAGAATACATGGCAAAAAGTATCTTATAATTGAGCACATAAAGTAACCTTTAAATTAAACGTACAATTAAAAAAAACGTATAACATCGTTAGCCTGCATTACAATTCAAATGTTTTAAGTACTTCCACAGTAATGTAGATAATTTAATTTGATGCCCCTTTAGCAAATTGCAAATAAATTCAGTATTTGTCGTTTGTTAGTCGGTAGGCGGGAGGCGGGCGGGCAAACAGGAAATTAGCACCGAACCGAACCTCTCTCTCGGTGAGTCAACAGCCGAGCGCCGAGCGCTCACAGCGACATGTGACATGTGACGCTATTGTTACATTTTATCACACGCTACACGTTTTCATACTTGATTACAGTACATACTTGAATATAAAAAAATATACTTTTTACCTAAAAGATTTTTAGAAAGATTAAGTTTTTTTTACAAGCGTGGGAAGTTTAGATACCATTCTACTTATATTGAGGCTTTCAATAGATTGCGAATAGGACGGTTTTACCAAAACAGAAGAAAGTAAGACGAATGCAAAGGCGATTTGCGTATTTGAGATTGGTGATGTAGAAAAACTGCAAACAATAAAAACTAAGTAACAGTTGATTATTTCAGCTAAAAATGCGACCCTAGTATTGTAAATTTTACTACATCTATTTTGATAGAGATATCCATTGGTCAATCTCCAGTAACCATTTCAACTGTCAAAATCAAGCACAGGTCAACTGTCGGTGACACAGAGCTATCCCTTCGTGCGGTAAACTGATAGCAAATCTCCATACCAATCTACATTGAATGGCCCATCACCCCACACTCCCATAAGCCTTTCCACACAAGCGGTGCTCAAACAAAGGATCAAATTAAACAAATCCGCAGACAATCGCGTTCCGACGTACCTACAGACATGAAAGAGAGTTAATCAAACAACTATTTCGTTCGGGAGTCGAACTCTGTAAACAGAGTCATAGTGATGTGTATGTAGCTTTGAATTCGTACAACTGTGATGGTTTCTAGGATGAGGATATCCGCAAAAGGTTCAGATATTATAAATGCCGTAAAAGGCCAAACGCAAGGCTTTCTTCTAGATGAGATTGTGGTTACAGTAATATATACCTATGTATGTGCATAATTAAAACAGAATCTTAACAAAACGTCACTTAGTCCTAGGTATATCTATACTTAGATACTTTTGTTATTATATGCAAAAACTGCGTTGGTATGATTGGAATAGATCTAGAAATATATTTAAACTTATAGTTGCCAGCATTTACATTATTTAAAACGTATTGAATAGGTACTGAAAAATGCGTATCCGCTCTCGTATCCGCAAATATTCGAAACCTATATCCCCATCTCTATATTCCGCCCCCGCGTGTCTGACCCACCAACTGTCACATCGACAAACACATTTATGATTAACCTCCGATTTTGCGACAATTGTTATTATCAAGTATAACTAATGCCGACGTGAAATGCGCAATAGATGTCACGTTATGTGACTTTGTTACTTGAACAGCTTTGCCGGGTGGTTCGTTGATTGCATATTTGTATTTATGAAGTCAACCCTTGAAGATTTATAAATCGATTCAATGTTAGATATAGATATCTATGTACAATAATATAATCAAAATTAAATAATTTATAGATCTTTCGGAACAAAAAATTATTGTTATTTAATTAAATTATATGTGACTACTTAATGTTTTTAAATGAGTGTTATTTCTAGATTGGATATGCCTATAAAATGATACGGGTAATAAACCCCAGAAGACTAACAAATTAAGAATCGCGCGGTTTGCTGTAAACTATAAAAGTTATATTTCTGATAAGGCGGCAAGGTGAAAACTCTCGTATTAAAATAGTGTTGTTGTGAAAGGCAGTAGGTGTGTGTTTGCAACTAATTTATTGTCGTCCGTTATCTATACGATGCGGGCGCGCGTGCGCCGCCGCGCAGCACCTCTCCGCACCCATGACGACGACGCTCCACCTACCCGCTTTTTAAAATGCAACACGCGCGCGACTACTGACTACTGCTTCTTAAAACATTTGCTTACTGAAAAAAGGTGTTTACAATATTAGAGATTGATTAATGATTTATATATTCTTTGAATATTTGATGCGACTCTGTGCCTATTCGTTCTTCGTTTTTCGTCATAACTCAAACAGAATCACTAAAAGCCACTTCATTCGAGTAGATATAATTTGTTATGGGCAAAAATAATATTGCTTGCCGACGTTTTGCCCGCGCTTCACCCCAACCAATTTGTTTAATTCATTTGAATTTTCAAAAACGGCTTAGTTTGCATAAACATGGGCACGTTGCAATATTTCCGCATAATTATGAGAACATTTCTATAGTCAGATTGATTTATGGTTACATTATACTAATTGTTTCATATTCCAAACATTTAGCCTATTGTATTCTGATAGCATCAAATTGATATTTATTGTGCGAATCAGTTTATTTGTAGTAGGTACGTACTGCCATTCTTCAGGCAATATTTGTCGTGATTTTAAACAAAAGAACAGAATGAAACTATTGTTAGATATATTATGTTATTTATAGGTAGGTAGGTACCTGAGAGGTTTTGTGATAAAAAATTATAAGGTTCATAAAAAATGGCTCGCGCACGGGGGAAAAATATTATAATGGAATAATATATGTATTGAATAAATTACTCATTTGGAAGTACCCCTCAGTTTTTTTCATACAGACGTGTTACAATATTACTAAAGTAATTATGGTCTCAGTGGTCTGCCCATTTCACGCTCGCCCCAAAAACAATGGGTTATAGATGGGGTAACGATGGGGGAATAATCTAATAAAGGAATAAAGATGTTGCGTGATTTTCAGATATCATAACGTGGGAACGCACCTTGATTGGTGGATTTAATTAATTGACGCCATTAGTGGAAAATTCGTTTCGTTTGTGATGCGTGGGAAACAATATCATTGTGATGGTTTAGTTTCGTGTTGAATGTTCTGTAAGAATTAAAGTCGATGGGGTAGACAATTTATTAACAAGAGACCACGGCAAGTACCTGAGCAGTGTTTTATACCAAAGTTAATACTATTTATTCAGTTTAGGCCCAAGGAGGATTGTGAAGAACGAGCTATAGAAGTTACTACCGGTTTGGAAGTAAGCCTCGAGCAGTTTACTAATTAGGTAATACCAAAAAATATTATTGGCGATTAAAGTTTTAGTAATTTTCTAAAATCTCTGAAACTCGTTACTCCAAATTTTAATCAATTGACTAAATAGATCGAGAAGAAGTCTAACCGTATTTTGTGTACAACACTTATAATCCAACCAAAATTCTTTCTCCTCTCTTTCTTTCATCATGATAACTATAAAAATTTAAAGAACTGAGATGGGAACTGTACTGCATCCATCATACAGCCTAATTTTAACGAAATTTCCGCTCTTTATCCCATTAAAGGATTTCCAAAAAGACCTACTTTGTGCTCGCCTATGTTATAAAAGGAAGCCCTGCATATTTTCATGATCCCGGACTGTACGCTGATAATTGTCAAAAGGTTATTCAGCCTGGAAACGCTTACTGCTAAATATAAGCATAGGATTTATAAAATGGTTCGTTTGATTATTCTCAACAAGTAGTCGCCACTCGAGAGCCTTTCTTCACCGTCGGTATAAACGTCGAATCCAATCCTTCTCACCTCTCACACATCTGCTTACTGAATCTGTTTGGTAATACGTTTGTTGTAATATGGTTGGTAGTTTCCATGAACTTTTCGTGTTATTTAGATTTTGGATATAATAAGATAAAAGATAAAACGTTTCCACGTATAAAAGCCGGAAATCCGATATTTCACATTGGTGCATCAAATGGTAAATTCAAAATGAATCTGGCGGACCATTAAATTTTATTTCAACCCGCGAGTGCCGAAGGGTGCGCAATCGGCAGGGCGTTCGCAAACATAAATAATAGCAAAAAACATATTGCGTGTGTTGCTCCACTCATTATGCGCAATTAGCTACGATTGTGACAGCGGACAGTATGTATGTGAACGGATTTCATTTCAATTGTGATACTAGAAAAGTTGACGCGTGCTGTTAGGATGTAAATATACCTATCTGAATTTCAAAAATAAAAAGTTTTATTTATACCATGTATTTCTTGACATGACATGTTTTTACAGTATATTTTTGAGAGTTATTATATGCAAACGTTATAAAAATACTTTGATACCAATTCAAAGACGAATTAAAATTATAATAAAATTCTAATTTCCAAAAGTGCCCAAAAAAATGTTTGAATAATTTGTTAATACAGAAGTTATACAACGTTTTAATGCGTTTATTTAAGCCAATACTTATTGACCCCTCTGTTAACGGAACACATTAGTAAAATTAGAGCGGTGGGAAAGGGTTACACACTCTGGCGAATACTTTATGTTTATTGTTATTAGAACAATATTTGTACATTTGAGATGTACGGTTATGGTTATGGCTGACGTATCATATTCTCGTGATTTCACAAATTAGCTTGGAAATATTTATTGACTATAGACTATAATATAAAATTATTTATCAACAATGATCAGCTACAAATTAAAATTTAAAAGCGGATGGGAAAGTATTTAGCCAAACTTCCGAATTGACTAAAAATTAGTGATGTATTCTTCGTTTTCAATGATCAATAGTTATTCCCTGTGGTCAGTTAACATTGTGAATGGCTACGTCTGTTTAGTTATCTATATATTCAATGGAATTCTAACAATTCGACGTTGGACACGCGCCGATGTTTTATTGTTGTGGACAATCAATGTATTTTAGTAGATTGGATGCTTGTTTACTATTAACGAAATAGTCAGTTTTAATGAAGTGCGAAGGATAGTTTCATTCTTATGTGATTTCGATATTCACAAAAAAACAACTGTAGCCCAAGCACGAATTTTTTGACATTTCGTAACGTAACCGTCTCGAGTTTACCATACGATAACGATAGTTGGTAGCACAAGTCACTTACTGTCGACTATCGAGAAATCGATACCATTACGAAGATGACGTCATACTACGTTAATAGGGACAGGCTTGATTGAATGAAAACTATCAAATTGAATGTACGAAGAACGAATCACTCGTTCGAAAACCACGTAAAAATATACAATATGTTAAAATATATACATTTTTTCAATGAAAACACATGCATACATTGAAATGGTTTATGATTTATGAACGATCCATGTTTGACACATTTGATTAGTGGGACATCTCTTTGACATGTATCCCAACAAGAAGCAAAGTTTATTTCCAGCATTATATTAGCAGCTTATGATGAGAACTAGTCACCTCCAGTATTTGACGATGGTGGAGTTTATGGAGAAGTAAGTATATACATATTTTGATTCCTTCTCTTGTGATTGCAAATTACATTTGATTGATAATTTTATTTGGCTTCGTAATGCCATAAACAAACAATGTTTATAAATGTACACTATATATTTTCCAGGCATGGAGATGTATGGAACCTTCTGGGGGTCCTCTCACAACAAGGACAAATATGATAGTGTACCAAACTTGCGTGAGCACACTCTTGTATGGAGCTGAAACTTGGACGTCGTACGCAAAGCAAGAAAGAAGATTAAACAACTTTCACATGCGGACAAGTGTGAGAAGAGACACATGAGTGCGAGAGTCACTTCAGCCATCAAGCGGCCCTCAGTTTAGGTGCCAAATATGTGGACGCTGCTGTCGCTCCCGTATCGGACTGTACAGTCACTCTAAGGCCTATCACACGGACGCTGTGTAGATCATCTATTTAACATGTATAAGGGCTTTATGAGTTTATGATTATATTCCTTTTGTAATAGTTAAAAAATGAGACTTTGGCAGACTGGGACTGCAAGACAGGCAGATAGGAAGTATAATAATAAGTTTATTGATACATTTTAAGTTATGTAATGAATATCCTGTCATGTCCATAAAAATATATTATTATTAATTAAGATTGAGAGAGGAAGAGTTAATATTGAGAGAGGAAGAGTTAAGATTGAGAGAGAAATGTAGAGCTTGGGTTACAAGGGCAATGGCTGGAATTTTTGAGAGAGGCTATGAATGTTTTTTTTCGCTTTATGGAAAGGCAAGAAATGAATGAAGTATGAAAGAGGATATGATTGTAATCAAAATTGTTGTATAAAATAATAAAAGGTGTTTATATCTTATTTCTAGTTTCTTATTAAGATTGTTTAATAAAGGCTATCAATCATAATGCACATACATGGTTTTATTGTAGGTTTATTTTTAGTTTTACATTATTTTATTAACAAGCAAAAATAATCATCAAATCAAAAGTTATTTATTTAAATAAGGCACTTATAAACGTTACAAATTTTATCTACCACCGGTTATTCAGTTATGAGCAGACAAGCATCCTTCCATTCAAACTCTTTTTGAAGAACCCCATGCTGTATTCCCTTGAGAAAACCGCGGCAGCTCATTCCACAACCGTAGGCCTCCCCAACGAGTCTTTGATAAGACCCTGTCACAAAGAACCTGTAAGAAATAACCATTGCTTAATACACAGAAACATATCGATAGGCCACTGAAACCCTTAAATATATTATTCGTAGTCTTCATACCTTGAGTTCTAATGGGATTCTTTCGCTGGAATGAAGAGAAGTTTTAAGTTTCAGCTGCTCACAGTTGCATATACTTAAATGCCACTTTATTGAGGCGATATCTATTTTTGAATTCTATATCCAAGAGCTCCATGGGTTTAAACACTTTCCTTTTTTTGGCTCTACGCCTAATTTCTCTACAAAATTAAATTAAAATAATTAGCCGAGTATAAAACAATAAAAACATACAAGAAATATTATAACCTAAAAAACGAACTCACCTTGTGAACCCATCTCTTTGCTCATTTATCGCTATTTCGGAGAGCAAATAGTAATGTAAAGTGCTCCGTTGCATTATATTTATGAAAAAACACCAAATGTATTAATTTTATCGATTTATAAACTTGTCGAACCTTTTCTCACTGACAAATTTATAGTGAATAACATTGCGTACGTTCTCGACAGCACGACGATACCCAGCCTTCGAACAAATGTCAAAACAAAATTCGTGCTGGCGATTTGATACAAAATGTGTCAAGTGACGATACGATGGCGATACGAAAGTAAACCAAAACCCTTCGTGCTGCCAAATTTAGTTCGTTTTACGTCCTGTAGGGGCGCTGATCAATTTTCATACAATTTTTACTCGATGACGTTACGAATAACTTTTCGAAAGAAATTCGTGCTAGGGCCACTGACTAGTTATTTTGTGCGTGCAGAGCGTTGAAACTTAATATTTTGTTAGATCCTTTTATGGTTATTATATTATGACTTAGTTGTACCAAAATTACGTTGATTACAAAAACCTTTAACTATGTACTTCCATATTTCTAACAATTTCTATTTAAAAACTGATCGAAGCCCATTGACAGATCATCAATAAAAATTCAAGATGGCGCGTAACGTGCGAAGGGGACACGATTAGCTTTGGTAATAAAGTGCACGGCTGACACCATGATTACTGGTGCTGATGCAGCGCCTCGTAAACGTTCATTAAACTCTATTTAGATATCCTCCGATGATCATCGGCATCGAATATTGGTAAAAAATAAATTGTATGAGAGTTAGCTCTATTGACTAACAGTCAGTATTACAATGCCTCTATCCCAATGGCATCTAGGTGCTTGATAGTAATAACATTTCTCTTTGAAGTCAACCATGTCAACCCTACCTAAAGTATTATACCATAGATACAAAGTATTCCCTTTTTCACCTTTCCTTCCGACATCGTCACTACGTTATCGCTGACACGCGCTGCAAATTACCTTTACCTGCAGGGCGCGTGCATTGCGCGTGGGCTGGGCACGTGGGCACGTGGGCACGTGGGCGCGTCGAAGCGTGCCCACACGTGGACGCGACCGCGCGCGTCTCCTCCTTCACTCATCTTGCCAAGTGTGTTGTCTTGTTAAATGTACAGTCCATTACACTGCTAGGATGTAAGGGTTATTTGTTTAATAGCCTATTGCTTATGGAAGTCCTTTGATAAAATTATGTCTGTTCCACTACCTAGATGAAGACCATAGAGATAACAAACACTATTTTTAGTAATGTAAAAATGTGTTTAGCTTAGTTCTGTATACAACTGAATCGCTATAGATGTAGATTGAGATTTGGATTACCAACTGCCGAACTCTATGGCTGTCCAACAACTGTACAACTTTTTAGCGACTCTGAAATGTATTAAGTTATTATAGAACCAAAATACGTAGTTATAAATCTAAGTTTCTGCCAACGGTCCGGTTTTATGAAATATATTTTAATGCTAGTATATTTTGCCAACCTCATATAGATCAATCCGCCTACTTGACGTTTGCAAAAACGTCACTCAAACTTACCAAATCTCACAAAGGAGTGAATGGGGATTAACAAAACGAAAATCAGTGTCGGATGCGCGGGAGTACAATATTGGACATCAAATCGATGCGTTTACGTAAATATAGACCGCCTTTTATTATCTGAAAGTTTGATTGTGGTCGAGGATCGTGTTGGATCACCCCTCCGACTATTCACCAAGGATGATTGATCTACGGCAGATTGACAGATTTTTTTACAAAACCAGTCGAGGGTCGGTACCGGCGAGCGAATATTAAAGGCAATTGTTGTTTAATTTTTACATTTAGAAGGGCGATGCGTTTCGAGTGTTGTAATAATGTTTTGATAATAGCAGTATCCGTTCAGCTCATATTTCTTATTCAGAATGCGTGGGAGCAGCCTATCGCCACTGCGTACCGCCGCGCCACCGCCACCAGCGGGTGATTACGCATCGAGTGCTCTGTTTGAATGTTAAATATTTGATTTAATCCGTTAGGAACTACGGAACACCTTGTATTTTAATTTATTTATGTTACATTATTTGTTTTTGATATTTTATAACGTTTTTAAACATTCAAAATAATAGTTATTTAGGAGATCGTAGAGAGTGCTACGACACCGCTACGACGCATCTGTGGGTGTTTAGAGAAGTAGTGTTCCAAACATAATAATATTGAAACTGTATTAGGTATGTATACATTTTTTTTTCAGTTTAAATTGCTGGTTGCGAAGCTTTTATACTGAATCAATCAAATTCGATTTTCAATTTTAAATTATTTATTATTTTAATGTACCAACAATCAACAGCTTGCCATTGAGTGCTGACCCTTGACGGGTGCTTGCTTGGCTTAGTTTTTAATAAAAAAATATCCCATATTGGACAATGGTCGTGTAGCCATTCGATACTTTAGCACAATGTGCCCACTGATCCTCATTGATCGCCAATTACTGGACATTAAGTACCTTCTAAACGCTTTTCATGTTCTTTATTTGTAGCAACAAATCAAATATGAAAGGAAAAAAGCTACAATAGCCTTGCCAAGATCCGTATTCAATTTTGTTAGGGTGTTATTATTAATCGTTCGATAAGCTTGTTTTTTCGGACGTTACAACAATGGATTGGTGAGAGCTTAGCGTATTTCATGTATTATAGCTATCGGATTTTATTAAAGGACATGGTTATGAGACCGCTCAATATTTTTAATGTCATTAAAAAAATAAGAAAACAGATGCTAAAATTAAATATGCTTAAAGCTTAATTTTTTAATTTTACTAATAATGTAAATCACCGAGTCGTATTCAATAGAAAACTATCATATCAATATATCTACAAAGTTTATTTATTTTTTAGCTGAACTTATCAGGATTAGCTTGTACCGAGTTGACTCATCGTGGATTAGTATCAGGTAGGTGTAATAAGTGTGATCGTTAGGATAGTGTAAGCGAATGTTACCAAAACATGAATAAATATGTTCAAGGGCTTTTGGGTTTTGGACAATGCTACGAGGCAACGCTACACGTGTCGCCTTGCATCGCATCAAGGTGTGCTTAGCGGGTGCTGCGGCGCACGCGCCGATGAGTCCATTGTCACGCCCGTCACGCTCATTGTGCCGTTCCACTGTTGAACACACAAGAACACACATTATTGCGTTTTTATTGCGCATCTTCATACCTTTGTTACATCTTTTATTTGCTTTTTATCCATAAAAACGTCGACCCACAACGATGTATGCTTTCACGCTATAATTCGGCTACATTGATTCTTCTATAATATAGTTATTTTTGTGATTTTATCGTAACAAATAGAATTCTCAGATTACAGCAGTTTTGGTACGTTCAAAATACATACCTATGGAAGTCGGTACTACGTAAAACAAGTTAATCGAAAAGAAAAAAACATGTAAAATAAAATATCCAACTATAACCGACCATTATTACTTTGTTCGCAGACCAGAGTAACTTGATCAATGAATCACGGTCACTCGAGACTCGAGACGGTAGCGTTTACAAGATGCTCTTAAGAGTGGTCAGTTACGTGCATGCTATGACTCAGTCGGAGCCGTGCGCCGTGCCGTCTGCCCACCGAGTGCCGAGTGAGTGTCTCAGACATGCGGGCATCCTCACTTCACTAGGTCACGCCTTACACTTGTGTCCATTTGACAATTTGCTCATAATTGGGATTAATAGGTGCTCTAGTTGGGGTAGGTCACTAATGTCTTAATAAGCATTATGTAGTTGATTTTGATGGACATGTAGTGGAATAAACATGTGGTAGAGACAATTGTACCGTTCATAAGTGCTTTATCATGCTTAAATTGAATACATGAGTTTGAGTAAACTTACGGTTTTATATTTTTTTCATGTGGATTTATTTACCTATGTAAATTTTGCCTTATTGTATTTTATTAAGCACCATATCTAGCAGATTATGTTTTATTTATTTAATTATTCGTCGATAAACTAAGCATTAACATAGCCGATAGTAAATTGCTGTATAAAGAAATGTTATCTAACCATGCGGCGATTAATGCAAGGGAATGCATAAATCTTACACAATAAATATCATCGAACATTAATTAACTATTCCAACACTGTATTAACACACATGATAAAGCATATTAAACCTATTTAACCATGCTTTTATTGTAGAGAAACCACAACCGGTATCAATTTTCAGGGACGCCACACGACCGCCAGTCAAATATTGTGATAATCCGTCTATCCACTATTGTTACTCGATGACTTGATAAAAAAAAGTATAAAACGTTCGTCATAGGAGCATCCCCCGGGACCACTCGAAAACAGACTTCTTCCCTCATTCCCATAATCTATTCCAATTAACTGACAGCTCCATATTGTGATATTAACACAATACAGTGCACCCCTGTGTAATGCAAGCAAATGTATGCATTGGAAATATACTCTATTACTCATGTATAAGGTCTAATTTTGTATCTTTTTACTAGATTTCTGTGATTATACGTTTTGTTATAGTTAAAGAGATCATATTGTGCGTGTACATTTATGTACATTACGATTTTGATTCTGGTACTTTAACACAATTTGGTAAAATACTATCGTAATTTGAATATATCTTCGTCTATTTTCATCATATCTCTGCCGGATTAAAAGCGTCGTACATTTTTAAGTAATCCGACCACTGGTACTCAGAGGATGAGTAGCCCGCTCTGCTTTTCCTCTTCGCAATAAGAACCTAATGTGCAGCATAGCCCTTGCAGTCAGACAATTGCATTGATATTTGCGTAAGCATCTATCAAACAATCCACAAAAATGCTACAGTGACTATTAATACGTAGAGAATCTTAAAGTCAAAGTCAAAACCATTTATTCAGTTTAGGTCCTAGAAGGGCACTTATAAAGGTCGAATTACAGAAGTTACCACCGGTTCGGAAGTCAGACTTCAACTGAGAAGAACCGGCAAGAAACTCAGCAAGGTTACATTTTTTAAATATTGTTGGACCATCTGACTTTATTTGGCTTTTCTTTTTCAAATGGTTTTACATTTTTTAACAATTAGGTACCGTCGATCTGAAATAAAAATAGCTAATGAAACAGTAAAAATTGTTTATAATTCCGATGTCCAATCTCAATCAATAGTTACTTTATAAATTGGCTCAGATATCTCGTATCGTTATCAGCCGAAGCTTAACTTTCCACCAGCTAGCTAATCCTGATAGATAAGCAGGTCACCCTTGAACGCACCCTTCCACATTGTTGATGGGACCTATTAACTGTGCCACAATCGCTATTGTCTTTGCCCTTTCCCACAATCACTCCGTTTAGGATGGTTTAGGGAGGGTTCTCGATTGACCGAGCTTGTGTCTTCAATTTGAGTGAAGTGAGCTTTTATAACAGTTATTGATCCAATAAAAATGGTGTAAGAAAAAGCATTATTAATTTTCTTTGCTTGTCTTAATATCTCGGGCTAAAGAGAAACATGTGCCTTTATTTAGACGTTTTTTAAATAATATAACATGTAAATAAATAAACGAACATCGTCCGCGGTAGCTGTCTACTGCGGTTACTAAGGGCAATGGAGGAACCGCAAAATCGATTTGCTTTAACACAACTAGCATAGCAGCTGAACGAGCAACATACACATACATTTATTTGCTTGAATACTTAGTACCTAATAAATATCTATAGGTATATCCTGTCAGTAAGACGTGCGAATTATTAAATAACTTGTTTATGCATAGCAATAAAATTGACGATTACCTATTATAAAATTTGTATTATTTACTTGTAAAATTCTCATTATTCTCATAAACAGTGTCATGGTAAATCGTCAAAAACACTCACTTTCCATACCAATCGCAACAAAACATCCGATGTAATCGATAGGTATGCTTTATTTCTATTTTATTTTAACTTATTGATTTTTAGTTACGATCCGTAATGAGTGACGTTCTCAGGAGTCAGCGGGACTCTAGGGTAGGCGTATCATCGTGTGACATCTATATTTATAACTCAATACAATAGTTGCCAAATGGTTGCAAACAACCGGTGCTGTAATAGCAATTATTGTTTACGGTTTTCTGGTTTACAATGAGGTAGCTACTTTGTAATTGCTTTTGTATTTGTTACTGTTAGTGCTATTATTTTCTTGAGTCATTTATTGGCTATAGAAAATGGTATAAAAGTTAATAGTGAATTTTATAGTTGTGAGTGTAGCAACCCAGCTACGTATAATTTAATAGTCCGCGTAAGATTGTAACGGCCGTATAGGCTACCACCTTCTAGTCCATCAAACAATATGCTACTAACTGGACTTCATATACTGAATAAAGTTATCTTTCATTTAGTGAGAACCGAACAAAACCTATGGCGATGATAGCTCAGTGGTAGTGACGAATACCGCGGCGAAGGTCTTGGATACAAATCCTACAACGAGTTTGAGCTTTGGGTGAAGGAAAACATCGTGAGGAAACCAGAGCACGGTGGTAGGGTACTTTGTAGTACTCGACTGGCTGGCTACCAGCCTCAAGTTGAAAATCTGTCGCCAAGCACCTATCGGTGTTTCCAGTTCTAATCTAAGTTTTGTGTGCCACCTTCGGCCACATCATCACTTACCATGGTGAGATTGCGGTCAAACACAAGCTTATCCAAAGTAAAAAAACCTACCTACTGTCCCTGTGATTCCTCACTCAAGGGCTTATATTATGTATCTGTATTTACGTAGCACACAACTGAGCACAGCATATCTAGTGCTGCACCAAGTTCTGCATTGCGCATTGTGTGCGCCCGCGCAGGTGGCCGACACACGATACCCCATTGATCGGGACGATGCTCGCTCGTAGCCTCCATTTATCTCATCTCAAAAGAATTCCTGGCAGACAACGCTCACCCCCTCCTAATTATGAGCGACCATAGATTAAGTAATTCAGCGGTTATTAGGGGAAATGTATTTCAACGGTAGGCCGATATTGTTGGATGATTACAAAAAAGGAATTTATTGGAAAATAAAATAAGCATAAAAATATATTTTATTTTATATATGAACCATTTTCTCCAATAACACCAACTTTATGAATCCTAATAATAATAATGTACCTACATTTCATATGATGGTTAGATGCTGACAAAAGACTAATGACCTTATTCATAAAAATCAAGTGTTTCCGACGTCGAGATTTTTATGAATAAGGCCATAGAGTTATACGAGTACCTAGTTATTAATTGTATCTGAAACAAAAATCTAATGGTAGGTAAAATCAAAATAATCTCAATAGAGTAGAGTATCTGGATCGAGCTTCATAAATAAATCCTTATGACTCATCATGATGCGTGCGCGGTGCGCGGCGCGAGCGATTCAAATGAAATGAAAAGCGTTTTGTGCGGTATTTCTCTTTATATTGAGAGCGCGCATGTGCGTTCAATACAAAAGCTTTGCAATGTTTTTGCATTGATTTGCTCCATTTATTGATGGTTGTCGTGATTTGACTTGCACTTTTTTAAAGGTCTCCATAAATAGATAACAAATCAAACATTTAAATAACAGCAGTTTATAAAAATCGAAGAGGCAATAACAAATAGGAAGCATTCGAGCAGTTTATTTTATATGAAAACTAGCTGTTCCTCGGGGTTTCACCTGCGTTCCCGAGTGATTTTTTGACCGACATCGTGACACGGGAATTTTGTATATTAAGAAGATAAAAAATTACTGCTTTTGACCAAAAAATCATACATTATAAGCTAAGCTAAGCTGATAATAGGACCTTATATAAAAATCAATTTTTCACTCCTCTTGCTCAAAAAGACCAGAGCGAAGAAAAAAATAGCAATTCTTCCTCTAGGGGAAAAAGTTTTTTTTTTTTAATTTTTGTGTGTCAAATGACAATGAACCTACAAAAACGAAAAAGTCTTTAGTCATAAGTAGAATAATCATGAATAAAGACTCGATTTATTACTGTTTCATAAAAAAAGAACTTAATTTTAATTTTGAAAATGGAACTAAAATCGGCGATCTCTGGTAGAATGCATGCAATGTGTTGCGGCTACAGAAGAAACAAAAAAAAGACATTATAAACTACATATTTCATATTGTATTGGATTGTTTTATTTTCTCGCAATCGTAGTGAAAAGTATAGTGTAACACACGGCGCTAAAACCCATTAAAACTCGGTTTCTATTTACTCCCTCGCTAAAGCTCGGGAATAAAACTACCTCGTATATAATGGGTCATTTTAGCTCCTTGTATAACAATCTACTATTAATTTGAGACAAAAATTTTTTATTGTATCATTGTGTATGTAAACACAACTCCTGGGAAACCAATATATTATCATGAAAATTAATAGGATTTGTAATAGTTTAAACATACTGCGAGTCGAGTACATTTAGAGTCGCGGTTACCGTCTTATTAAATATTTTTTAAATACGAATACCCAATAATAATATGTCAGGACATATGTCGCCGCCCGTATCCTTTGCAACGAACCTAGGAACGAATCTAACGTGCGCATGTAATTGCGTTGTGTTTGTCCAAACACTTGCTGCATTACCATTTTGTCATTAGCAATCGGCTATTAATTCCTAGATTATGACTAGAAGAGGCATAGGGGCTTGCAATTTTCACTGTTGCAGCTGCCGCTATACGTATCTGTGCAAAAACTTTTCTACAAGGAAAGCCACCTGCGTGATTCGGTATCTGTTTCTAATCATCGGTGCGCACGCGCCGTGCGTTCCGATGGCTTGTATCGATTTATCATGTCCACTAAGGTTTAATGTGCTGGGTTACTAGCACCGCCATATTTTAGCTGTCAAATTAAGATGAATTGTCAATTTAAGAACAATACAAAATGGATTGTACTTACCTTACCTAAATAAAACCTAGATGGTTTTACGTATAATTAAATTACTACAAAATACAAGACTTACCCATTTCATAATGTAGAATATTATATATATATTAAGCTAATTTAAAAGGTGTAAATGGAATAATAATCGCCTTATCAACATGTCAGGCTCACCTGCAAGTGGTGCATCCCGCAGATTGACAGACGATACTTTGACAACAAACTAATGGCTCTTTAATACTTTATCTCAAATAATATATGTAGGTACCTATCTAATAACAAGATGACTGACGTGAATATGTAGAAATATAATTGTATATAAGTAAGCAACGCATTTGAGAAATACAAAAGAATAATGATTAATATTTTAGGCGATGATAGCTTAGATGGTAGAGACGGTAAGGTCTGCATTGAGCTTGAGTTTTGTCTATGGTTTCTTATCAATTGTCCGTATAATCTGGCAACTAAGAACTTTATTTACTCACTATTAATATAATGAGAAAAAACAAGTAGATCGTTGCTAGCATAACATTTATGTAGAGAACTTACGCATCCACGAGGCCTCTATGAGATATTTTTTTTACTAAATAAGCGTTAAATGTTCGAGTATTTTTATATAAATCTAAAGATTGCACCGAGTGGATAGTTAGAGATGGCATATTTTCAAAACCTGCTATATGCTATATACATAAATATTGATTTACAAAGAAAGGCAAGATATTTTAGAGGGTTTTGATTGTAATTTCTTGTTGATATTATATGAACAACAACACATTTTATAACAAATAATAAATTTGGAAGTATTTTCAGTTATTATAAACGCAAAAGTAACTGTCTGTCGTCGTGATTTTCGCGGATAGACTGGCGAACAGATTTTTATGAATTGGGTGAAATGGGGTGAAGAGGCACGATTCCGCGATCAACGAATTCCACACATATCTACATAGATACATACGTAGTCATGGGCCATTGCTTATCTTAACTAATATTACAAGGAGAAAACTTAGATTTTTGTATGTTTTTTCGCAATAATGGATAAAATAAAAATATACTTAACCGCTTTTAAATTTTTTTTCACTTAGAAGCCTAATATGGCTTTTTCAGCGAGTATCTAATATGGACTATATTTTATTTTAATTTCGTCAGAAACACGGGTGAATCCGCGGGGCAGAAAACTAGTATTTTATAAACCTAGTATTTTAAACTAACTAGTATTTTAAAAATAATAAATTAAAGAATTATTTAATAATTTAAAATATATTTCTAACACACCACAGGTAAGTTGTAGCGTCATTTTAACTTCTATGTAAATCTTTATTTGTTCAATAATTTAAACTGCGCAAATAACATTTGAGTCCATTATTTTATACTTTCCAATTTTTATTTTCTATCAAAAGAGGACTCATGACATCGGCTGAACGAAAATAACCACAAATTATTTTGCTATTAATAAATCTACGAAATAAAAAAAACAAGAAGCCATTAAGTTAATAGGATAAACATAAACTGGTGCAGGTATCTTTTTTATAATCACTCCTTACGTGGATAGGCGATTATCACATCGGTACTCATTATGTAATGTCCACTCTGTAAAATCGCGACAACTAGTTTGTCCTGTTTCAATCCTGTTTTATGGTAGGGTTGGTATAATATTAAATGTTTACGATACCAGGTTATCAAATATATTATTCATATTAGTTTATTCTGCTACTATGTAAGTTCCTATTTATTTACAACAAATATACAAAATATATAGCTATATGATATTTATTATTATAACATTTGGAATTTTAGGATTTCCTCCCTGTATGTCCCTGTATTCAATGAAAATATAACTTTCAACCATTACGGGAATATACCTACTATTGTGGAAGTCGTGAAATGAAATTATTCGTGAATTGAAATACTTATATCATATTGAACTTTGTAGGTATATTGAGATACATTAAGGTAAAATTACCAACTTATCTACTGTTTATCATCGCTAAATATTGTGTGATAACCCTGAGCAGCCACGTGGTGATTGCATAGCACCTGTTAACTAATACCAAGAGCAATCAGCTCGCACATCTGCCTGACTAGATTATTACGCAATAATTCTACATCTAATAGAGTGTCCCTACTGCCAGATGTGCACCAGAAAGTGCTTTGAACTCTAGATTTTTTATATCTTTGCGTGGATTCTTTTGTTGGAAATAAACATGCAATAGTGTTTCCGTCGTATAATTACGTATTTTTAACTAATTAATCTAATTGTCACGTTTTCTGTGATAGTTGTATCAATAAGTGTACAATTTTATGCGATTGAAGATTGTGATATATAGTACTATTGAACATGTTCATGATATATTATTTTAAGTTGTTTTTTGAGGAAACCACCGATTCAGTGACTTCATCGAGTATCTGGATCAACCGATCAAGTCCTCTACTTTCTGATAGCGAGCGTTTGTTCATATTAGACACCGCACAAGAATATAGAGAGCCCTTTGTAATTACTACAGTTATACATGACTACGTAATTGAAGAGGTGTAAAAGAAACAGATAGAAATCTTAATGAAGCCTTTATTTAGTCATTTGTTTTCTTTAGAAAAATAAATGTAATTACAAATTAAGTGATTATCAAACAGATGTAGAGTTTAATAAAAACAGGTTATAGATAGAGTGAGTATAAATTAAGGTGATGATAGCTCAGTTCGAATCCTTCAATGAGCTTGATCTTTTGGTGAAGGAAAACATCGTGAGGACTGAGGAAATCACAGCATGGTGGTAGGGTACGTACTTTGTAGTATGTATTCGACTAGTTGGCTACCAGCCTCATGTTGAAAATCTGTCGCCAAGCACCTGTTGGTGTGTCCCGAAAGTTGCACTTGAGAGCTAGTTGCCTTTAAGGCACTGTAACAACGTGTACCACATATTGGCATACCTTCTGATATTGCTTATGTCTATAGGCGAGATAATTTGAGATATATACTAGGAATATATCTAAAATTTTACCTTTTTGTTTTTTAACATGATTTTTTATCCTATGTAGAGCCAGTACCCATATTTAAACTAGGATTAAGATATACGCCATCAAAAGCGTTTCTCAAATGTTTCACCCAAGTGAAATTGTTATTACTTACTGGAATCCTGATGTTTTTGACGTTGATGACGTAAGCCAATTAATTAAGCTAAGATTTCGATGAACGTGAAATAAATGTGAATAACCGTTACATCACCATTTATAATGCGTTATTTTTAAATAGGTTTATATGAGAATTTATTTGTATTCGCATTAAGTTATTCCCACACGGCACGTGCGTCTAATTGTGAGCCCGCATCCACTGATTGACGTAGGACTCGCGAAGCATAATACCGTTACACTTTCCATCGACACCCTAATGTGATGCAAGATATTAAAAAGTATTAGCGATACATTCTAATATACGTGGATGTTAATTGTTATCTTTTCGAAAACTATGTTGGTCCTGAGACAACGAAAAATAATTCATTCTTACAAAGGATAAATTTTGCTCTATGAAAATGTATTTTTCACTCCTCTTGCTCGAAAAGACCGTCATTGTAAAAAAATAGCAATTCTTCCTCTAGGGGAAAAATATTTTTAATTTTTATTTTTGTGTGTCAAATGACAATGAGCCTACAAAAACGAAAAAGACTTTAGTCATAAGTAGAATAATCATGAATAAAGAATCGACTTATTACTGTTTCATAAAAAAAGAACTTCATTTTAATTTTGAAAATGGAACTAAAATCGGCAATCTCTGGTAGAATGCATGCAATGTGTTGCGGCTACAGAAGAAACAAAAAAAAAGTCATTATAAACTACATATTTCATATTGTATTGGATTGTTTTATTTTCTCGCAATCTTAGTGAAAAGTATAGTGTAACACACGGCGCTAAAACTCATTAAAACTCGGTTTCTACTAAGAAGGGATACTAGTGACGGCTTTACCTCCACGTTGCCTACGGTCTTTTAGTCCAGGGTAAAAATTATTTTGGCCTGGAAGGAAAGACTGTGGACCGGTGTATCCTGGGCTTCGACTAGTAACCTTCGGGAACATCCCGACCCTTGCTAGTCGAAGGCAAAAATCGCTCGTCCCGCCGAACATCAGGCGGCGGTCATCAAACCTGACACGCGGGCCTAACAAGCCTGCCTAGTTGGAGATAGGAAATAAGCTCCACAACCCGTAACCAGGCGGCCGGGGGTCTTGGCTTAACCACCAGGGCTGCGAGGAAGAAAACCTCTCTAAAAAATTACCCCAATCCCAAGGTGGGAACGTGCCGAAGGGATGAATGGCTGAAGGGAGTTTCAGCTACTAGCGCCAACTCTGATGCGTCGGGCAGCATCACCGTATTTGTGCCTTCTCGTGGGGGAAGGGCGTCACCTCATGAGCGACTTTTATTACGACCCGAATCGTGGGAACCAAAATGGAAAACTCAAATAAAAACAAAAAAGAAACAAACATAATGGACCTTTCAGGCCTCGCAGAGGCCATACCAGCCACAGTCGACACCACCATTGTGTCACAGTGGACGACCGTAGCCGCTCATAAGCGTCCCCTGAAAAGGGCGACTGCAGAAGCAGCGGCAAACAAAATTAAAACCCGTCCTGAGGACCAAACAGAACGCAGTCGCCCTAACGGGCGCGCGAGAAGGGAGGTTCCTCAGGCAAAACCTAAAAAAACACCACACCCTGCAACAGTCGCAGCAGCGGAAACGCAGCGCGAACCTGCAGCAGGCGCAGCAGCGGAAACGCAGCGCGAACCTGCTGCAGCCGCAGCAGCGGAAACGCAGCGCGAACCTGTACCGTCCACCAGCAAGGAGACGGCAACGGCAGAGGTAACCCAAGAGAAACCACCCCTACCACCACCAGCCAACACGCAAGTGAAGAAGCGAAAACAGAGAGGTTTTCGCGGTCGGCGGATCGCAGCGAAGGCTCCAACTGCTCCTGGAAAGGAGCAGCCTGGGAACGGGAGGAGCTCGGATGAGCGCGCTTCATCGAAGCGAGCACGTCTGAACGAGACCCAATCTCCCAGGGGGGAAGCCAAACGCGCGAAAACCGACGCGAAACCGAAGCGAACGGTGAGCTATGCAGATGCGAGTCAGTCGCACCTGAGAGTAGCGGTCATCACCGTCCCGCCGAGGGACCTCTCGCAGGAGAAGGCAGACCAGCTCAGGGAAGCCATAGATGACAGCATCCTGGAAACGGTACTGTCTCCACCATCTCCGGGCACTCGGGCTCCATCTTTCCGCGGACGCCCCTTTCTGATGGAGGGGGTACTAGCGATGTGGTGCGAAGACGAGAATGCTCTCAGTTGGTTGGAGAGAGCCGTGAAAACCCTGGCATCACCCATACCGGACACCACCCTGACCGTCATCCGACAATCGGAGATGAAGAAGAGGCTCAAAGCAGGGCTTCTCATTCACACCCGCATCACAGACGCTGCCACGTTGAACAAAGTCCTGTGTGCCCAAAATCCGTGGTACAAAGTGGACTCCTGGCAGTGCTACGATATGACGGTGGATGACAAACCACAAGAGGCGGATTCCAAGGAAAAGGTGGTCCACCTAATCCTAGGAATCCCCGAAGACCAGAAGCAGACCATCTTAGATAGAGACCGCCGGGTAGCCCACATGTCTGGAAGTGGGTACATCCGCTTCTTCTCCTCGGAAGAAGAAGTAACGGCCAGGACCAGACCAGCGGAGAAGGAGACGTCAACTCCGGAGCCGTCCACCTCAGCTCCCCCTCGGGGTTTGAGCGAGGTAGGGAAGAGCCCGCCGCTGGAGACTGAGGGAGGCACGGACGACGAAGACAACGTCCTTCGCAGCCCCTAGCCCCCTCAACACCAACATAATACAGACCAACCTCCAGCACAAACAGATAGCGACGGCCACCCTACGCAGAGTGCTGGAGGTCAACACCAAGACCATCGCACTGATCCAGGAACCCTGGATCAGAAAAAACAAAATCTGTGGTCTAAACAACACCAGCGGTAAGTTACTGGTAGACACTTCCGTCGACAAACCGAGAACCTGCATTTATATGCCTAACACCATACCGAACACCTTGCTTAACCAATTCTGTTCTAGAGACCTTACTGCGGTGAAAATTTTAACAGAAAACCAAACAGCCCTGGTAATGGCGTCAGCGTACATGCCGAGTGAAGGTGAAGTACCCCCAAGGGAACTTGCCGACCTGGTGCAACACTGTGAAACGCAAGCCTGGGACCTGATCATCTCCGCAGACAGCAACGCACATCATCCGCTGTGGGGAAGTAAGGATACAAATAAAAGGGGTGAGTTACTAACTGAATATTTATTCCAAACAAACCTGAACATTATAAACAGAGGTACGGAACCAACATTTGTAAGCACCAGGTATCAAACTATTATAGACATTACTTTGGCAACGCATGGAGCGACAAAACTGATCGACGGGTGGCACGTATCAAACGAGCCATCCTTCGCAGACCACCGCCGCGTGTGTTTCCAAATACAACATAAGACAACAGACCCTGTTCCATACCGCAACCCCCGTAAAACGGACATAACAAGGTATACAAATTTAATAACCGAGGGGCTAGGTGACACACAACCGACCGACTTAACCCTTACCGTAGACAATATAGAATCAAACGTACAATTTCTAACCACAACTATAGTAGAAAGTTACGAACAAGCGTGCCCTGCTGTAACACCTAAAAACGAAGTCAGAAGTTCTTGGTGGGGGCCAGAACTTGAACGACTTCGTACACGACTTAGGATGCTCTTTAACCGAGCAAAAAACACCAGGGCCACCGAGGACTGGGGCAAATTTAAAGCAGCTCAAAAACACTATAAGAAGCGGATCAGATTTCGGGAAACGGAAGCCTGGCATAACTTCTGTAGTAGTATAAACTCAACCAACCAAGCCGCAAAAATAAAGAAAATTTTGGCCAAAGGAGACTTAAATCTCTTGGGCTCCCTCAAAAAGGAAGACGGTACTTACACAAACACGGATGAGGAAACCAGAACAGTACTGCTGAAAACTCACTTCCCAGGATGTCAAGTCGTGACAGACTTAGCGTGGAAAGGTGAGCACCACAGTATACCAACACCCCAAGAATGGGAAGTAGCAAACAAGATTGTAACCAAGGACAGAATTGAATGGGCCTTAAAGAGCTTCAAACCATTCAAATCTGCAGGACTGGATGGGATATTCCCAGCACTACTCCAATGGCAATCCAATCAAGCAACAAAATATCTGCTACCAATCTACAGGGCCTGTTTAGCTTTTAAATACGTACCTAAAGCGTGGAGGGAGGCGAAAGTAGTCTTTCTGCCCAAACCAGGAAAGGAAGATTACACACACGCCAAGTCATTCAGGCCCATCAGTCTAACATCATTTCTTCTGAAAACGCTGGAAAGACTAGTAGATCGACACCTAAGGGACGGAGTTTTAAAAAACAAACCACTCCATCATCAACAACATGCATACAGGAAAGGCAGATCTACAGAGTCAGCACTACATATGGTAGTGCAAAAAATAGAGTCGGCCATCACAAACAACTCCTCAACACTCGCCACCTTCATAGACATAGAAGGGGCTTTCGACAAAACTATGCACAATAGTATTAACCACGCTCTTCAAAAATTTAAGGTAGAACCAGTCTTGAGGAAATGGATCACTGAGCTGGTTAGCAAGAGGGCAGTGCAAATAGCGGTGAATACCACAAGAGTTAATCACCACTCCTATGGAACATAGTCGTGGATAGCCTCTTAAAAAAACTAAATGAAAGAGGATACACCACCATCGGCTATGCAGATGACCTAGCAATACTGATAAATGGGAACGCTGAAAATGTACTTTGCAAAGTAATGCGTTCAGCCCTTCAGATCGTAGAAGAATGGTGCGACGAACATCAGCTGTCGGTTAACCCAAAAAAGACAGAACTGATACTCTTCACCAACAAGAGGAAGTTACCAGAACTTGAACTACCAAAACTATTTAACACCAAACTCACCCTAGCAACACAAGTAAAATATCTAGGCATCACCCTCGATAACAAACTTAATTGGGCGAGTCATATCGATGCTAAAACAAAGAGGGCCTGTATAACCTTCAGCCAATGTAGGAGATTAGTTGGTAAAAGATGGGGCCTCACCCCAAAAATAACACTTTGGCTGTACACATCAGTTATCAGACCCTCACTCACCTACGGTTCAGTTGTATGGTGGCCAAGAACACAACTGACCACAGTGAAAGCAAAACTCCAGAGCTTGCAACGATTAGCAAGTATGGCCGCTACTGGATGTATGAAAACCACTCCATCGGCTGCTTTAGAGTATCTTCTGCAGCTGAGACCTCTGGATCTCATCATACAAGAGGAGGCCAAAGCAGCTGCCTTAAGATTAAAAGCAAACGGATTATGGAAAAACTACACGCCAACAACACATACGAAAATTCTGCAGGAAACCTTAAAGGAAATACCGCTCCTGGAGGCACCCCTAGACGGAATACCGTATCACCATGTTTTTGATCGAAGATACAATATCCAACTTACTGAGGAACAAAAAGATAGCTCTGGCATCCATGAAGTTAGGATATATACTGATGGCTCCAAAACCACTCACGGCACTGGAGCTGGTGTCTTCTCAAATGACCTAAATATCAAAATATCAACCACACTAGACAAACTAAACACAATCTTCCAAGCGGAATGCATTGGTATCACCAAAGCAGCTCAAGTGATTGCAGCCAGAGATGTCAGAGATTTTAATATAAAAATCATCTCAGACAGTGCATCAGTACTTCAAGCACTACAAAATAACACCATAACCTCTGTCCTTGTACTGGAATGTCACAACGCACTCCAATCCATTGCAAACACAAACAAAGTAACCCTGCAATGGATCAAAGGACATAGCAACTCACTGGGCAATGACGCAGCCGATGAACTGGCCAAAAGAGGATCGGAGACAATAGTATATGGACCGGAACCATTACTACCCATACCTAAGGCCCAAATAAAATCATGGCTACGTCAAAAAACTGAAGAAACCCACTTAACGCAATGGAAAACCAATGAAGGGTGCAGACAAACAAAGAATGCAGTTCCGGTGGCATCAAAAAAGTTTTCTCGCAACCTCATCAGATTAAAAAGGGACAGAATCCGCAAAGTTATAGGAGTTATAACCGGCCACTGTCTACTGAACAAACACCTATTTACCATAGGTGTGACAGACAGCCCCCTATGCAGAGGATGCATGGAGGCGGAAGAAACGCCACAGCACGTGCTTATGGAATGCAGGAGCGTGGCAGACAAACGGGCACAAATCCTCCTTTCACCAGCGTCACTTCCGGAAGCCTTTGGCAGTCTACAAAGGCTGCTAGCCTTCTGGGATGACCTGGGCTGGTTGGAGTGAGAAGACACAAGCTTAAATACGTACAATGGCCCAGTCAAGAGGCTAAGTGCGGAAACAGCCCTGCCAAAACAAACAAACAAACAAACAACTCGGTTTCTATTTACTCCCTCGCTAAAGCTCGGGAGTAAAACTACCTCGTATATAATGGGTCATTTTAGCTCCTTGTATAAAAATCTACTATTTTTACATTGTCATAGCAACTTTACTTAGATAAAGAATTGAATTTCTATCGTTTAAAAACTAAATTTATTAACTCTCACAATTTTTACAAACATGACTGAAAAAGGATAGAAAATATTTAAGCGGTATGCGTATGTCGTGCCTATACGTAAAAACTGTCGTGACCAGTTTTGGTGGCAGCTATTTGGTGGTAGACAGTGCAATTTTTTTTGATTTTTTCTTAATATAGTGAGATAGTTTGGTTTGTAAACAAAAGAATCAGCACCTAACCACGAGATAAGAACTGCAAGCGCTATTACCTACGTTTTCGTGGTAATATCATTTCAAATAATTTGAAAGTGGATAGCTAGATTTATTGCGGTCATACAATACTTTTTATGGCAATATCTGTTGGGAATAGGATCTATTTGGTTCTAATTAAATAAAAGAAAATGTTATTTTATATTAGGAATATGTATTGACTTGACATTACTTTCACTTTATTATATCTTTCTGAGCACACGTATTATTTATTATTTTTTATCCCATTGTGTTCCTCACAAGGGTTATGGGCCCAGGATACGTTTAATAAGTATTACGGAAAGCGAGGGAATCAGCAAAATGACTATGGGTACTGTAAAAATTGATTTATTGAACAAATCGAATTATGAGAGTTGGGTCGTTCATGCAGAGGCTCTCCTGATAAAGAGCGATGCATGGGGGTATGTGACCGGCATGCTACCCAAGCCAGTTGATTCGGAGGCTGCACAGTTGTGGATGTCAAATGACTCAAAAGCAAGAGCAGACCTCATATTATCGATGAGTGCGAGTGAGTTGCGACACGTTAGAGGGTGCGCAACTTCGAAGGAAGTGTGGGATAAATTGAAGTCAATTTACGCTTCGAAGGGACCAGCCAGGAAGGCAACCCTGCTGAAGCAGTTAACAATGGCGAAGTCGGAGGATGATGGTGACGTCGAAGAGCATGTCTTGAAGTTTTTCGATATCAAAGATAAGTTGAATGCTATGAATGTGGACATTCATAATGATCTTTTCTCCATTATGTTGTTATACAGCTTGCCTGCAAGTTTTGAAAACTTCAGATGCGCAATTGAATCTCGTGATGCGATACCAGATCCAGAAGCATTGAAGATAAAGATATTGGAGGAAAGTTGCTCGAGACATCAACCAAAGACGGATAGAGCTATGATTGCAAAGGGAAAGTTTGAAAAAAAGAAAATCACGGAAAAACCAAAGGGTTTTATGTTCAAATGCTTCAAATGCCACAAACTAGGCCACAAAGCATCTGAATGTCCTAAGAAAGGAGATGTGAAGTGTGTGTCAAATAAGTGTGATAGTGATGTACATAGTGCTGTTTTTAATACTGGTTTTGAAAATTTTAACTGTTTTTCAGATGAATGTAGAGCTGTTCATAGTGGAATGGAAAACTGGATCTTAGATAGTGGGTGTACGTCACACTTATGTAACGATTCGAGTAAGTTTGTAAATGGCATGATACCTGCAAGTGGTAAATTGAATTTAGCATCAAATTCCACTACAAATGTGCAAGGTAAGGGTGTAGTCACATTGTCTGCATGTAAAGGTGAGTCTAGTACAGTAGTCTTATTGTCAGACACGCTATTTGTTCCGGATTTGCGAAGTAACTTGATTTCAGTGGCAAAAATTACGGATAATGGTTCCGTAGTGACTTTTAGTCAGAATAAGGCTATAGTTAGAGATAGTCAAGGTGAAGTTCAGTTTACCGCGGATCGTTTAGGGAGCTTATACTATGTTAGAGAGAAAACTGAATCTGTATCTATTGTCTCGAATAGTGATGCGTGGTTGTGGCATGAACGTTTAGGTCATCTTAATGCGAAAGATCTGTCAAAAGTGTTAGTTCATTCGGGAATTAAAATCGGATCAATAGACAACCGTGAATTTCACGATTGCGATATTTGTGCGAAAGGGAAAATGAGCGCGTTGCCATTTTTTAGAACAAGTGGACCATGTGATGATATTTTAAAAATTGTTTATTCTGACGTAGTCGGACCCATGGAAACTGAAGCGTTAGGAGGCGCAAAATATTTTGTTACTTTTATTGACGACAGTACACGCTGGTGTGAAGTGTTTTTGCTGACTAAAAAGAATGATGTATTTACTATCTTTAAGACATACAAAAGTTTTGTTGAAAATTTAACTTGCAAAAAGATAAAATATTTACAAACGGATAACGGAGGTGAATACTGTAACCGAGATTTCGATGTATTCTTAAAGAATGAGGGAATATCTAGGCGATTGACCGCTCCTCGAACTCCGCAACAAAATGGAGTTGCAGAGAGGATGAATAGGACACTTGTAGAAATGGCTAGATGTATGCTGATATCGTCCGGATTGTCACCAGGTTTCTGGGTTGATGCCATAGTGACGGCGTGCCACGTGAGAAATCGATGTCCATCGAGTACTCTTGGAGGACAGATCCCGTACGAGAAGTGGTATGGAAAACCAGTTCAGCTACACTATTTTCAGAAGTTCGGCACCAAAGTACATGTTTTGGATAAGGAACAAAAAGGAAAGTTTGCTGCTCGAAGTGTGGAAGGTATTTTTGTCGGATACCCTAGAAATGCAAAAGGTTACAGAGTCTGGATTCCTCAAGATAGGAAAGTAGTCATATCACGAGATGTTCGCTTTCATAAACATGAAACTTCTACGAATAATATCGAAATTGATCCGTTCAAAACTGATCAACCTCATTCAGGCATTAAAGTGGATGAACCTAAACTTATTGAGGATCCAAAGGCTGTGGAAATAGAAATTATTTCAAATACGCACCTTAAAAATCGATCAATTAATATGGGAGCAGATGGAGAACATCCGACAAGTCCACTTGAAGCTGAACCACTGACAGAATTGAGGATGGATGGTGGACCATCTCATCATGGAGCTGGTAGTGGTGATTTTGACACACGATCTGTTGAAGAGAATCCTAAGCATCAAGAGGAGGTACACGAACGAGTCGTGAAACGAGGGCCTGGAAGACCACGTCTGGACAGAAGTGGCGTAGGTCGTCCTAAAAAAGTTTACCGTATGGTAGAAGTAGAACCAGACATTCAAACAGAGGAAGAAATTGATGAATTCACAGACTGTGATGATTTTGTAGGTGCAGTGGAGTTAAGTTTGAAAGAAGTTCTATCAGGAAATGAAAGATATGGATGGGAGCAAGCCATCATGTCGGAAGTTAAGAGTTTACTGAAGAACGAAACTTGGGATATTGTAAAGAAACCTGCACACCGTACCGTCATTGGTTGTCGCTATGTGCTGACAATGAAGGTAAATGTCGATAAAACTGAGAAAAAGAAGGCAAGACTTGTAGCACAAGGGTTTAGTCAGCGGTATGGTGTTGATTATCATAATACTTTTTCCCCTGTTGCAAGACTTGATACTGTCAGATTATTGACAGCACTTGCGGTTGAACTAGATATGGAAATCCATCAATTGGATGTTTCAACAGCATATCTGAACGGTTTTCTCGATGAAGAAATATATATGAAGATCCCTCAGCTGATGAAGGACTGTCTGCAGAAGCTAGTCAATTTAAAAGATGAGGATTTCGCATTGAAAATCAAAGCGAAAAAGATGTTGGAAGATCTTGAACGAGGAGGTGATGTTTGTCGATTAAAAAAATCTTTATATGGTTTGAAACAAGCTGGACGTCAATGGAACATATTGTTGGACGAAAAGCTGAGAAAAATGAAGTTGAAACCTACTGTGAATGAACCATGTCTTTATTTTAAAGACATTGATGAAAATGGTACGAAGATGTTCGCTGTGATTTATGTTGATGATATTTTAGTTGCTTGTAGTCAAAGAGGATATATTGAAAACTTTAAACGGGAATTGTCCAAAGAGTTTGAGTTGAAAGACTTTGGACTGGCAAGTTACGTTTTGGGCATTGACATTGTCAAAAGGGGAAATGTCATTAAATTGTCACAACAAAAGTATGTCAACGATTTGTTGAAAAAATTTAACATGGAAGATTGCAAAGAAACGGTTTCCACTCCAATGGAGGTTGGACAGAGGTTTGGAATTGAAAATGGAGAGGAATGTGCAAAAGATGAAGCAGTGTGGCCATATCGTGAGTTGATAGGGAGCCTTCTTTATCTGGCCACGGGCACCAGACCAGACATAACAAATTTGGTAGTCAGGCTGGCACAGTTCACAAATACTCCAAATATAACATGCTGGAAAGCAGCAAAACGTTTGTTGCGATATTTAAAAAAAACGCAAGAATATGGACTCGTGTTCAAGAAAACTGGAAAATGAGCTGTAGGGTTTTCTGATGCAGATTGGGGTAATTGTCTCTTGGATAGGTGCTCATATTCTGAGTATGCTTTTATTTTAGGCGGTGCATGCATATCATGGAAAAGTCAAAAGCAGAAAAGCGTTGCGACTTCTACATGCGAGGCAGAGTATGTCAGTCTTTCACAAGCAATGAAAGAAGCAGTCTATCTGCATAGTTTGCTCACTGAAATCGAGTTACACAGGTATGCCAAGATTTCTTTATATGCAGATAATCAGGGCGCAATTTCATTAGCCAAAGATCCAGTTTTTCATTCTCGATGCAAGCATATTGATATAAGATGCCATTTTATACGAAATGTGCTAAAATGTAATAAGAATATAGTGTTGAAATATGTTTCAACGAACATTATGTTGGCGGATGTACTAACGAAATCCTTGCCGAAGCAGGCTCACTATACGTGTGCATCAGGGTTAGGTTTAGATTAGCAGGGCTAACATTTTGTTTTCAATGTATATTTTTATTTTATTTTTTAGTGTTTTCTTGTATTAATTATGGGGGTGTGTTGGGAATAGGATCTATTTGGTTCTAATTAAATAAAAGAAAATGTTATTTTATATTAGGAATATGTATTGACTTGAAATTACTTTCACTTTATTATATCTTTCTGAGCACACGTATTATTTATTATTTTTTATCCCATTGTGTTCCTCACAATATCATGGTTTTACTAATTTTGGGGGAACATAGATGCAACACTACCAATCACAAATTACAAATAATCGATTATGTTACTGATAATTTTAGTATACGAAATGTGGATTATTAAATTTTCAGTTTATTATTCAGGTAATTTTTATATGTTAGCTCACGCAATAAAAGTAGCTTGATTTACGATAAATGCGTCATTAATTTTTATGAGCAATGATTCCATTTATGCTGTTACCTGACAAGTGTGGTGACAAAAAGGTGCGTATTGTCCCATTCGGCCCAGGTGGGCTCGCCGCACAGGGCACGACACTACACCCGGCCGACGCATCTTGCTGCCAATCCGATCATCCATTGATATCGATCCAGTATTGATCTCTGAACTTTCTTCGTCATTCATTTGACAGCTAGGAAATATCCTGCCCACTGTAGATAACCCACTCTGTTACTATAAATTCTTACGTGTATGGTTAAGACCATTTGAAGAATAATAAAATTTTGTTACGTATACTCAGACCAAATAAAAAGGTAGACAGAGCTCCACGCACTCACGAAACGGAGTTTGAAATAGGATGCCTATCGCGTTCCTGTGCGATGTGAGTCACGCGGGATTACCTACGTACTTGCAGGTCACGCACACAACTTCGTGCACGTTGCTTAACTTCATTGGAGACAGTTGTTTCCTTCTAAGACCTTTCTTATTTAATTTTGTTCTGTTTACGTATATAAAACTTACTATTTCATGCGACTCTTTCATCCTCATGATTCATTTATAGGTCATAGGTATATATAATTTTCAAATGATCTATACGTTTGATGGATTTTTCATGACGAATAATTAGATCATCACACACATTCTAGTGGCAGGTGATTTACCTGGTAGATTTTCAAAGTAACATACCATTTTTATATATGTATACGCTATAATAAGTCAGTCTTGGGAAGTTTTTAAAAGTTCTCTTTGCACTTATAATTTTGTGTAATATCCTGCTAAATTATAAACATACTATTAACTAAAGCGTAACGTTGGAGTAAGTAGGTAGTTTTTATTAAAACAAAAAATCTTGAATTATGTAAAAAAAATGCCTTTCGCTTTTAAACTGATGTCGATGTTAAAATATATCTTAAATAACAGGCATCAAACAATACAATGTGGTCAAAACAAATGCCTAGTATTAACTAAATAGTATTTCAATGCTCCGACGTGCATTTCTTTATAAACCGCATAGAGACATTAACTTTGTGTGCGGTTTCTACCTCGTAAACATACAGATGTGTGTGCACCTTTCGTTCATCTAAAACAATTCTTTTGTCTATTTTTATGGGACATGAAAATATTTGTATTTTTTGTGTAAGTATACTCATCGATTTATATAATCATAGCGATTTGCCCGCGATTACATCTGATTCCCAATCAAAGGTTTTTTTAATGAGTGTGAGTAGTAGTAGTAGTAGGTACGATCTGCTTTATATAGGTTCAAGGTATCCCCACACGAAATTTGATGAAAGTCTGTTTAGCCGTTTAGCTGGAAAAGCCAAGTAGATAGCGACGAGTTTGAAATATACATAAAATAAATAGTGTAGTGACATTAATATTACCTGCTTACTATTATAATGTATTTACTATATTTTTACTTAAACTAACAATATTATAATAACGCGTTTTTAACACGATGAATTGAATATACATTTATTTGTGGTTTTTTATTTGATGAACCGTCATTGCTATCTGTACTATCAAGACACAAACTTTTAATTTAGTTTTTCCTCTTCTTATAATTACACAAAACATACGAATACAACACACACCTACATAAACACATACTGTTTAAAAGTCACACTGCTTACGGTATCTGGAAAAGGCTTTTCCTAATTACTTGGGGTGTGTTTTGTTTGGTGCTATCAGCGTGTAACGAGCCGCAAATGGGTCGCAGCGATCGCGCGATCATGCGGGCCGCCCGCCCTTCGCCCGCCCCCGCCTGCCCCCGCCTGCTCCCGCCTGCCCCCGGCTGCCACCGCCTGCCCCCGCTACCCGCCAACGAGCGTCAAAGGCCTTTGTACGTATAATATGTGGTAGCAGAGTTAGTGATGAGAAGAGCGGGTGTTTAATTTACAGCCAGACCTTGGCTTGGTAAAAAAATGTTTTAGATGTCGTAGAGCTAATCATATTTCTTGTTTGGGGATTATGTAATTGTGATATTAGGAAGGATTACAAAAGAATTGGAGTTTTGACTTAGACAAAAAGGAAAACAACAAAATTTCATATTACCGTACCTATATGTAGTAAAAAAAGTTTCATTTCCTGCTCAGATGGCTCCCGCTGACGCTCCGCTCATTAATAAATGTGCTACCTTAGCAGATAAGCTCGGCAGTGCTAGCACAGGAATCTCGCGTCTATCCTTGTTAATGAGTTTATCTCATACGTGCGGTGCAATTAGCCCATTGAATCTGGCACAAGGATTATTTGGAGGTGCGCGACCAAAGCTCTTTGTCTCTATTTCTCTTTATTGTAATGCCATTAGTACAGCGAGGTTTTATGGTCCACTATTGACGTGGTTGATGTTTTTGTCTATTTAATGGATTTTCTTCAAACCCAAAAATCTAATTTTAGTCATAATGAGCCTTTATTAAAAAACGATATTTATGTTTCGCTTAAAATAAAATAAACTTTTCAAATTATTACTTTACTTTTAAAAAGTGCTCAGATAACAAACTTTAAAGAATTAACTTGAGTATTTTTGGAACATTAATTACGTTATCATTATGTTGACTAGGTTTTAGAACGAGTGACAATAACCTGTCGCAGTAAGTAGATATTGCTATTCATATCATTAGCAGTAGAGGGAGAGACAAACAAAATCGATTCTGCTTTGTATAGTTAACGTTTATACTATAGTTCCGTACTCAAACTAGGTACTATTTTCATGGTAGTTTGTCTGTCGGAAAATTTATTTAATAAGGCAAAGGGACACATTATAAAATATGTGAAATATGAAAAATATGTTAAACTATTATTATATAAAAACAGTTATATATATATATAAGTTTTTTTTTTATTTAGTAACTCA
The DNA here is from genome assembly GCA_951361185.1 of Ochropacha duplaris. NCBI lineage: Eukaryota > Metazoa > Arthropoda > Insecta > Lepidoptera > Drepanidae > Ochropacha > Ochropacha duplaris. The sequence continues at coordinate 10,892,867 of OX592691.1, forward strand.
AGCGCGGTCGTGACTTTAACCTACCCTATGGCCTATGGTATGCATGGCTCTACACGCACTAGGTCAATATTTTTATTATGCAATTTACTATGCTTGTGATGATGGCTATAGACATCTACTGCTACATAATGTTTACAAAAGCAAGGGTCAGATCAAACTGGCTCTCAAGCAATAAGTGCTTGGCGACTAATTTTCAACTTGAATAGTAGCCGGGCAGGCAGATCTTGATAGCTACTGTGACATTTTCAGATGAGCGTTGTCTGGTACTGATCTGGAATATGCGTAATAAAATTTGAATTTGCCGGGCTATTCTATACGTGACATCAACATTATTCTAATTGGCATAATTTATAAAATATATATTCATGGATGTCCCCACAATATTATAGTGCGATATGGTAAGCGCCGTTCATTGTAACAATTATGTAAATGACATGGATGCAATATGGTCTGTGAATTGCATCGCTATCTGCCGACATCAACACGCCACTACCACATAATTGTACGCTGTTGTTATTTTTAAACTGTTTTAGGGCATGTAAATATTACAGATAGTTTTTTAATTATATTAAGCTAATTTAATAGTAGTTTTATACACAAGACGCTGATTCTGTTGATTACAAACTTCAATCATTTGAGTATCACTATATCTCTTTCTTGAAAATATTAATAAAAAAGATACGAAAGTTGAAAACAAGCGTTTGGACTATTGTGACTGGTCCAAATTTCTTGTAAGTCTATCTTTTTTATACCTTTTTTTAAAGATATAATAATCCCACCAAAAACATAAATGTAAAAAAGGAGAGCCAATTTCAATACAAAAATTATTCTCTATATATGGAGATCTGAGATTGAGTGCCAAGTTCTATGCAAAATCCAAATATGTAGTCTAAGGGCTGACTTGGCTGGTTTTCCCATACGAATTATTATTAAGTACCTACTTTTACACAGTCATGGAAGAGTCTTATGTTCGATGGGTAGTTTCTACCAGCAAGCCAAATTTTCGGAATAATAAAATAAGAACCGAAAGGTAACAGGTTTAGAACATGCGAAGGCTATATAATTCGTATGGGAAAACCAGCTAAGTCAGCCCTTAGACTACATATTTGGATTTTGCATAGAACATGGCACTCAATCTCAGATCTCCATTCTTTTTGCGGCGAAGCCCACAGCAGAGAATAATTTTTATATTGAACTTGGCTCTCCTTTTTTACATTTATGTTTTTGGTGGGATATCATTACATTTTGTAGTGTCACCCACCCGTAATTCTATTGTACGACTCATTGTACAATACCTATACCTACCTATGTAATAAAAAGATAAAACTATTTGCTACTATCAACAAGTTCTCAAACTCAGAGTTAAGTAGGGTATATACACCTACTTACTTTTAACTATAATTAACTTACCTACTTACTAAAAAATACAATTATTATTTATTTAAACTATTGCCTATACTATACTAAACCTACGTACCTACTTATTATAGGAATTGTAATAATAATAAGTATATACAGCTACCTACTTATAACTATAAAATTATTATTTATTTAAACTATTGCCTATACTATAATACTATACGTACGTACCTACTTATTAAAGAAAACTTAGTAATTTCGCAGCATAAATTGCAACCTTATAGGTCAGATATCGAGAGACAACCGGACAGCAAGACGGCGCTCGCGCTTATGAGCGCGGCTGCCGCTCGCTCGGCGACGTTCGCGTCAGCGGTTCGATTCGGTTGTCACAGCGCCCCACCCACCCCGCCCGCGCCGCTCCGGCGTCACTCGGCGCGCGCGCTTCGTGTATACACCGAAAATTTAAATGCCTATTATTTTATCATTATTTATGAGTAGGTAATGATTTTACACTATTGATGTGCGCTAAATATAAAAATAATAATTAATCCCAGTTAATAACGTAGGTACCCTAAGTAATATTAGGTATTTATCTTAAGCGTTCATAATAGAATCGAATTATTTAAAAATTGCCAGTTTTTTATTTATTCCTTTGTATTCATCTAATTACCTATCTGCATACCAAATTTTAACTCTCTAGGTCATCTGGAACTGGGTTAGAGTTTTGGTCTATAGGTCAGTCAATGATAAAAATGAGGAATTTTGGACATTAATATCTAAATAACCGTTTGAGATAAGCTTATGAAATTTAGAACACATATGTATCTCGCAAGTCTCAATATATGAGCCAAATTTGATACGTTTATGTAAAATAGTTTTTGATTTATGAGGGGGTCAAAAGTGGCTCCAAATGGTTCGTGTAATATTACACACGGTGCGGCTCGCCAGTTCTGTTTCTTGAACTTGGCTTGACACGCTCCCGCGTGTCTAGATGAAATAAACAACTTTAGTTTGTAAGAAGAAACATTACGATTGTAATATTTTTACAGAAAATTACATTATACAAATAAAAAAAAGATAATGCATTTTCTGCCATATGCACGTGCAATTATCGCTAATAAATTAGAAACAAATATAACACAACCAAATTGAAGAAACGAATAACTTTGGCGTACTTGTTAACAGTGGTTCGTGCCTTCTAAGCGCCAAGTGTTCTTTGTTTGTTAACAGAGGAGAGCTGCGGATGACCACAACGAGGCCTTGACAGTTCAAGAAGCCTCTTCCACCAAGCCTGCCGAGGGGTCCTTGCTCCTGATTTACGGCCTCCGAAAACCACAAGGATTCAATGTGCCTTTGTTGTTACATATTTTTATTGAATAATAAAATTTCTCCCGCAAAACTTTATAGGTCATAATTTGCTTTTAACTGTCGTCGTTATGGGCCAAATGTGAAAAATAATGTGCTCTTTTTGTTATATCTAATATTCTAAGTTATAATGGAAACGCACAGGTTTAACACAAAACTAAGATATACTTAGTTCTAAAAGATATGAATATTTTATGTCCCAATAAAAACAATGGGTAGGTACATAGGTACTCCCAGAAAAATAAATTACGTTGTTGTATCTTGAGTTAGAACGCAGGGGTTACCACCTTACATTGCAAATAAATAAATAAGGATTATATAGTCATTGCCTATGAATAGTTTAAACATAAAAAATAGAGTGACATCATCACTACACTAAATTAGAGGCGTGACGATAAAAAAATAAAGGTAAAACACATTCGTGCTTAAGATATGATCATTTGGTATAATGCGAACACGGAGATAATAACTCGATGAATAATAATGAGGTTGGTAAGTGTGAATCACCAAATATATTTAAATTGTTATCAATTAAAAGCAATATAATAGCGATTTGAGTCGCGTAGGTCCGACCATATGGTGCAGCGCACGGGTGCCATTGCGGGGCCATGAAGTATTTTGTAAGGGGAGAACAAGAATTATTATTATTTAATAGTTGAATAACAAAAACATCACAGAATAAATAATCTGAATTTATTACATTTGCAAGTAAAGAATTCATAGTTTCTCCCAAAATAAAAATACCAGTTAGTAAGATAAAAAGCTATAAACCCATTTTGAGTAAGAGGGATCTAGATAGTAGTACTAGATATAACCTCACAATATTTTCAAAACGAGATAAAAAAAAACCGGTCAAGTGCGAGTTGGACTCGCGCACCGAGGGTTCCGTACAAACTTGTAAATAGTTCGTTCATCACGGTAATGGAGTCTGGAGGATTTTTAATTATTTTTTTCGATTACCTTATTTGAGGTAGGTGCCAATTAAGCTGGACCTCTAAACTGTATGAGCGCCGATACAACTCAGAGGTCTACCACACTATCTTTATTGGCGGTACTATGTATGTATGCGGACACCCTTTAATTTTCAACTTTTTTTACTTTTTAGAAGTACCAACATTTTCAACTATTTTTATTTTCGGAATTTTCCTTTTATTTGTGCTGTAAGACCTTGCTTTTTGCCAAATTTCGGAATTCTAGGTCAACGGGAACTGCCATATAGGTTTTCGACCCAAAACCTATAGGGTACTTCCGGTTGACTTAGAATTGTCAATTAAGGTAAATTTTGGTACTTACAAGTTTTCGCGAAAATCTAAATTTGCCCATATCTTTTTATCGTGTTGACTCAGGACCTGGATTTTTATACACCTAATGAGGACTATAGACCTCAGTATCTGGTATAAATTTCAACTTGCTAGGTCCACTCGTTCCTGAGATAATCGGTGGTGACACACGGACAGACAGACAGACAGACGGACAAGAGAGTGATCTTATAAGGGTTCCTTTTTTTTACCTTTTGAGGTACGGAACCCTAAAAATTGCCGTTGTTAATGTTAAAACAAATGCTGGATATGGATTTGATATCTTAGATGTTCATAAAGTATCTATCGTATGTGATACTCTGTCGATGAAGAAATTAACTCGCCGGGTAACGTTACCGTGCAGTCGCGAATCGCGTTGAGAACCACGCGCTCTATGGCTCCGCAGTTCATGTAAATTTGTCGGGCTCAATTGAAGTTAATAGGAATGTACGGAGGGTGGAGGATCGCCAGCTGACGCTAGGTGTGAGGGAATGTGGCCCTCCCTCAACACTCGCCGACGGATGCACAATTGATGGTCAAATAAAAAACACGCACGTTCGTATTTGTGTGCGGGAGGGCTTTGAATGAGTTAACTTTTAAACGTTATATTTTGCCCATTATACGCTTACCACTTAGCTCGTATGTTTCCAAGTGGTGGGATTGCAGTATTACAATTATAATTTATTTCAGGAAAGGTACCTATAGATAATTTTAGGCATGTACCGTGAGTGCTCTTAGATTTAAAAGCAATATAAGACGTTTTAAATACGACATGGAACGCTATTGACTTCTTGTTCGCATTAGAGCTATGAATAATTATTATGGGTCGTTGTTATTACGCGATATAAGAAAAGAACAATTAATTAACTTTTTGTTTAGTGCTGCAAGAATTTAAGTATTCGAGTGATTACAGCAAGCCAGCAATGATAATAGAAAAATCGAATCTCAATACAAATAAATCGAGTTGTAGGTAACCATAATTTTAAATGACAATTAGATCATCGCTATTTATTTTATAAAGTAAATAATCTCCTTTGTAAATTTGTTGTACAAATAAAAGACATGGAATCGAGTGTGGAAAGCTCTAATGCGCGTAGGTACGGAGTACGGGGGAGTGAGGGTGCCTCTTCATGAATGTTAAACAAATAGATAGTGAGGGCTTAACCTCCCCTCCGTAATGTTGGTTGATCGGCAACGATTGTTCACCGTTTTACATTGTCACACACCTTTAGTTGAGTACTTATTTGAACTATAAAGTGCCTACTTTAGCTACTAAATTGCCGACAAAAAAAGTAAAAAACAAACACTCCAAACGTTACATTATTATTTTATTGATTAGGTATTTTACAACTAATTATAATTTTCTTAAAATCATAATAAGCTTGTAACAAAAATACCGAGCCACTATAGAATCATAAAGATTAAGGTAATCAAGTAGGCATATTGTAGTACCTACATAGTTATTTACAACAAAAATATATTTTTTCTATACAAATCCACACCCATTCTCCCCTTATTGGATCAGTTTCAAAAAACCCTGATACACGTTAGCCTTTATTACTATACAAAAGACTAATAATATAGCATTGTATAAAAATTACAGATTTTCATACGTTTAAAGCAGTGTTTTTCAATATGTGGGTCGCCTCGTAACCTTAGTCGGGGGATCGCTGGCAGAAGAAAAAAGGCAAGGTAGACTACATCAAAAACAATTTTAGTGAGAAGGATGGGCTTGTTTAATTTTCAATAAAATTATTTTTAAAAATAAAAAACAAAAAACGACTATACCTATGTACAAACATAAACTAAAAAGTAAAGAATAATATTTTAATTTCAAAGTAAGAGCCTTAAAGGACAATCAACAAAATTATTGATATTTATAAACAGTTCTTTTTGGAGTCGGTGCCAGCCAAGAAGGACAGTTACATTTAAATGGCACCACCTCTGAAGCATGATCTACCAAACAAAAAAAGAATCATCAAAATCTATTCATAATTGGCAGAGAAATCGCGTAACAAACATACAAAAAAAAAAAACATACAGTCGAATTGAGAACCTCCTCCTTTTTTGAAGTCGGTTAAAAATGTATCAAATCGTGGTGTGGCAACCGGGCGTCAAACTTACATCTTAGTTAGTTGCAAACCTCACGCGGCTTCTTGCAGACTAATAAGTAAATGAAGGTATCAAAATAAAGAAAATCATTATCGTAGTCTTTTAAATTATGAATTCTTTGTCTGTCTGACAAGGCGGTCGCCAGAATTTTTCAACCTGTAAGGGGGTCGCGAAATCAATAAGATTGAAAAACACTGGTTTAAAGCATAGATTAAGAATTAGTCCTCGCTCCGAGCGCGACGATTTATTCATCTTTGGTTTATTAGTAGATTGTATCATAAGGGAGCAATATAATATTTTTACGGCGAGGGCGCTTTTTTGAATCCAGAACGAAGTGAGGGATTCTTTAGTAGAATCCTGAACGTGGCGAAGGATTCAAAGTACGTCGCCCGAGCCAAAAATAAATCCAGCGATAATTGTGTAAAATTTTTTCAAACAACAATATTCATCGGCGCTGAACACTAAGATGAGATGTTCCAAATTCAATAAGTACGCGGCAAAGATAATTCCGGCGCACTTATTAAATAAAGAGGATTACTGCCCGCTGAAAGTTTCTTATAGAAATCAACACCTTTGGTACACTTAAAGGCGAACCAAGACGTCCTTTTCGAATAGATGGGATGAAAAGGTTAAATTTCCACAATATTTTCAACTAGGTATCGTTGAAACGATTTGTACAATGGTAGTGGTGTGTACTGATTTCAGTAAGTTAGATTATTTCGTGAAGAAAAAACAGTGTTCCTTTTTTTCATTGTTTGGCAACCGAATTTATATTTTTTTATTTAGTATATTTTTTTAATAATCATTATTCATGACTATAGATACAAAGTCTTTCAGTCGTATAGGTACATAAACTTATATTATAGTAACGTTGTATCACATTCCAAGTAAAGTCAGTCGTCGTCCGTACAAGTCAGGTCAGGTTTTAAGGAAATTGGTGGCCGTTCCTCTAAAATTTTTCACGGATTTTTTGGGACAACTTAAAAAGTCACGATACACGCTTTCATTTCATTTAACTTCGCTGGTGCACTTAGATTGAAATTTATTGGACAAAATGCCACCGATATTATTCATTTATTCAATAAAACACAAAATACACGATTTTAATGAAAATAAAACGAAAACGCAACGCAATTTCACTTCACAAATTCCCCCAAAAAAGTCCAGTACATTGGCGAACTGCTATCAATAAAAAAAACATTTCTTTTTTTTTCCTAAAATGTTATGGTCGAATTTCGATCAGTAGGCGAATGAATATGGATAAGCATTTTGTACACTGTATTAAAATCTTATAAAACGGAACATTTTTCTAATTGAACTAATCGATGATAATCACAATTGACAATAACCATAAACAAATAGTTTTTATGTTAGGTAGGTGCGTACCTGAAGCGCGTGGCAGCAACAGCTGGACAGATTACGATCTCGATAGGCCATTACTACCGCACGTGGGAGTTCTGCTCATATCCTTGTCGAAGATAACTGCTGTGGAACATCACCATATCTGATGGAAATCGATTTGGTACAGAAGATAAGTATCCCTATAAAAGTATTTACTAGAACTTTATAGAACAAGGTATGTAAACCTGCATGTTTTTGTCTTGGTTGTAGTTTATAAGACGACTTTGCATTTGAATAGTACTTAATTAGACTTAATTAATAATAGCAAATATTTTTAAATGCAGGCCGAATGTAAAATAAAAAAGCAAATATAAATTTGTTCCAAATTTGAATTAATGGCGTAGAGCGCCAATTTTTACATGACGTTTATTTCTTTTTAAAACTTATAACTTTTTTTAGGTGAATAATAAAATTATTTTGGCGCCTACCGAAATATTGAAAGTGCATAAAAAGTTTACATATGAGTTATGTTATTAGTTTGAAGGATAATTCAAAGAAATTTTTGCACCATTGATTACGTAAGTTAATTCATCGTTTAATTTTTCTATTATTAACTTCAAGGTATCCTATGCCTCTAGTCTAGACACAAATAAATCTTTTCTTAGATTTGCATTATAAAATCATAATTCACATTGAATTTAAGATTTAAAATAGGTGTATATACATGAATACGGTATTCATAATAATATAAGGAGCCAGTTTCTTCAAGATTTTGTGGGCTTCTCTATTATCTTTGACCATGAGATTGTAGTCAATACAAGCGTGTCCATAAAATAAGTAAGTTGAAAGTCTAGATTTAATTTATAAGTGCTTATATATGGATGCAGCTGTGAGCCCACCTGTCTTCACAACTAAGGAGTTGTGACGACTGGTATCAGGATACAACTTGGAATCTCAAACGCATTAGAAACAAGGAAAAAAATATCCGCGTACATTAAACTTGTTTTAAATTGTTAGATAAATGTATGGAGCGAAGGTTCTAGAACGAAGATATGTTATAATATTTTGCAATTTTACAAAAATATTTACAGGCAGAATTTTAATACCTACTGCCTGTATAGAGACGTGGGTACCTACCTACGTCAAATAGGTATTAAAATGTTCATCGTATTTATCGGAGTTTAAATGTTTTATCCATTTTAAAGTGTGTCGCAATAATTAATAAATAAAATTAGTATCGGTTTGATAAACATAAAAAGACTCGGAAAAGTGTGAATCAAATTGTATTAAAAAAGAGAAATAGCCTATTGAAAAGTGACTTTGTTTGTATAAAGTTTCAAGTATAAATGTCTAACTAGATTTTATCACACATCAATTATTATATGACATACAAGAGCTCAAACTATAACCAATTAAAATAATAATATATTTGATGTGGTCCTTAGCTGGTTGCCTTTTACACGTCTGCAATTATCCTATTACTTTAACAAGCGAGTCAATGCGCTAGTAGAGTCGTTTGCGATTGCTTTTTTTCATATCTTATTACTAATAAATTTTATTTTCCTGTCATTATTTGTAACGCAGAACAATTTACACGATCAAATAATTAGATTTTACCCCTTGGCACCCGTGGTATAGCGTTTTTTTTCCAATTTCAGACACTTGAAATTGCGACTTTTCAGTTCACTTAAAAACCCTTCTAAAAGAGCCTGGAAACCTTAATATAAATAAACAGTATGAAAACAAACAAATATCCATCTCAGGATAAATTGTATGCTTTCCTAAAACATTAATCATGTCGTAATGATAAAAAGATAAAATAAATGTCATAATCACTATTATTGTCTTTTTTACACAGTATTTTAATTGTTAGAGATTATGAGAACTTTTCTATTAATTACCCTTTAAATGAGCAGCATGCTTCAGCACCGTGATTTTTGCACTAAACAAAAGGGTTGAATACGCACGAGTGCTATTGTTTTTCGGCTATAAATCTAATTCAGTGCATAATTACAACGTTTAATATGCGACATTCGCTTTGTATTATGTAAATGTAATCCGGGAGCAGATTGCGGGGTGAAGTAGGGTGGGAACGGAACTGCGCAGGACAATATTGAGACACGACGGGACGCCACTTCACCGCCGCGTTTAGGGTCGCTATTGCTACTCGCTATAGGTTTTTAGTACTTATAAATTTTAATAGCAAATATACTTCAAATGAGGTTTACAGATAATTGAAAGTATAGAGTACCTCCTTACCTATAACTTGCTAATCGCAAATGAATATTCATCTTTCTACTTGCCGGTAATTCTTTCAGAAAAAGTCAATACAAATCTATTCAATTCATTCGTTTAGTTATCTCTATCAATTGTTTTAAGATGGTTTCACACTTCAATTAACATATAAAATACAGGGTGACTGAGGGTTACTATTTGAAACTCAACGTAATATATTTGGAAGCGTTTCATGAAATGTAAGGTGACCATAATTTCTGTATACTTAACAAATTATTATTAATAACATGTTAGAATTTTCTGTATGTAATTGTTTCATAAAACACGATACTATTAGAATGGCAGTAATGTAGTAAATACAATAAAGCAAAACTCCGATCACTTACAGAAAACAATAAGAATGTGCCCCCAGAATAACCACCACTTCACTAACAAATATAATATCAATTGTAGACGTATTTCGATTACTTGGTAGCAATTGTTAGTATTGTTTTGCGCACAATGCACTAAGTAGCCACTCCAATGTGAGAAATGGTGCGAGTCTCCACGAGATCGTTTGTGGGAATGTGGGCTTGTAACTACTTGTAAGTAGGTATATGGGCGATCTTATAAAACTCGCCAAAATTTAACTTAACTAATGTATGCAAAAAATTAAGTTGCAGTAGACTGATTTCATAATATTATATTACTACAATAGTGAATAGCAGTGTACTAAAATAGTGAATAGCTTCAGTAAAATCGACCTTCATAAAATGCCTCCCTACAGTCTAAATTGCACCAAGCATTAATCATTCTTTATCGAGAAATGTTATAAATATTTAAAACTCTGAAAGATGCTCTTCGAGACCTCTATGAAGCATCTGCGATACGACTACAGTGCTTTACCATCTAATCTAAAAGACTTGATGTGATGTTCATTTACGTTTAAGTAGGTTCGATACCGGATCATACAGTTCACTAATATAAGACCATGATAGCTCTGTGGGCGTTCCGTCGGATTCTGTCGCGTAGGTCGTTCTACAATAAACTTGAATACTCTGTGAAGGAAAACATTACGAACCATGCATGCTGTGTGGCTACCACCCTCAGGTTCAAGCTAACGGAGAGTTGCTGCAGCTGCAAGTGATAGGCAATTCCATTTTAGGTTTTGTACTTATTAGGTATCTACCACTTTCGGCCACATTATCACTTAACTTAATGAGATTGTGGACAAGCTTATCCAATGTAAAAAGAAGCTTAAACGTTGGATCCGATCGTCGATTTTAATAGTAGCCCAATCTGAATTCAATAACAAAGTATTATAATAACGTTTGAGCAGTCAATTAGGCGGCAACGTATCGTCCATCGAGATAGCGCGATGGTGGTCCATTGTGGTCCGGCGCCCTGCCGCTACCGACGGCAGCCACTCGACGCCACACAATGCAACAACGCTGTTTCCTATTTTTATAACTGTTGCTTTATTGCCGCTTCACTGACAACTTTAGAGGCCAAATTTTGTGGGAAGCTGGAAGTGTATTCTAAAAACATGCAAGTATGTAGTGAGTACCCGAGGGTTTCACTTTAAGCATAATAAAGTTTTATTTTACTCTATAAATATGGACAGTCAACAGGTGACATTACTTTCTAAGATATTTACTTAAGTAAACTGAATATGTATATTAAAATAAAATTAAAAATCACCTTTAGGCACCTTCTCTTTATTCTTCCTGTCCTTATCCCACGGTAGATGGGGTCGGCACATGTTTTCCTCTTCCACTCCGCTCTATCACTAGTCGTCTTTACTCACACCTTTCATACAAACGCATATCATTCTTCACACAGTCCATACATACCTTCTTTTGTCTTCCTCTACCTCTATATCCAATAGGCACCTAACACCTACAAATAAGCGTTAATGATTCATATCTGTTTCCTTTCACCAAAAAGTCATACGAGATTGTTAATCAGGTATATACTATTCGCTTTAGACTTTCCACGAGAGCGGGATCTTAAACAATTCAACTAAAGAGTCGTTAAATATTTTCGATAAGCACTAAATCAAGTTTCCTTCCGAACTGATATGAATCATAAAGATCGTGACAAAAAATAATAGCGAATAAGTAACCCGCAGTCCCGGGGTGACCTCCCAAATACGGAATCGCTGAATTGTTACTTCACACCGTTGTCAAAGAGTTGGGTTGTTCGCGTCTCCCGATCGAGGCGATAGATAAGTGCGTTCTCACCTCCCCGCGGTCGCGGTGTCGCGAAAGGGTTCGGCGAATAATTGCAACAATCAATTTGGAGGACCTATCGAGCAATTTGTATGGTATTTGTGCGGGCTGTCACCCGCTGATGCTATCGTCGCACCTCGGGGTGCCGCTCGATGGCAATGGGAACTCTTTACGTTGCGTTGGTTACTTTCTCACACCTCGTTGTGATCTATTCATTATTAAAATTGTTAATCAATTTAAGATAAAACAAAATAGAAGGTGTATGAAAAGGAGTAGAGTTTATTTTTTTTGTTGATATAAGTAATACAAGTGAATTTCATTAAATAATACGTAAATTACATACTTATTCGGTCGTTGTTGGTAAAATATACAAAGTGCCTATCTCGCCACAGCTCGTGGGTTCGATGCTTATCAAGGATAGACATTTGATGCAAGACCCAATTAATTATGGTACTTACGCACAACGTTAATGTATGTATCAACCTATATTAAAGTTTCTTAAGTTAAGTATCTTAAATTAATTGTAGGTCCTAATACCGCAGAGTAAGGTATCCTTTATACCTGTGCTAATAACGAGAATTCCGCAGCTAAACCATTACTTATTTAAAAGTCCATAATAAGACATAAACATCACCTCGTTGCAATATGTCACGTGTAACAAAGCGCTGCGGTAACGGTCCGCATCATTTGTCTGCCATAACCCTGTTATTTATGATCTCCTGCCGAAGAATAAGGACAAAAACGGGGCTGCAGTTAAATATTTGCCCTGAGACAAGAGGGGGTGATAATTCGAGGCTATTATGACGTCATTTCACGCCCTTTGTGAGGTCGTCACGCCGTGTCATCTGCTCCTCGAGACGCCTGCCTCGACTATCTCTCGATTAAATCTATTGTATAATTTTTTCAGTGAGCGCGAGTCGGATGCGCCACCGACGATGATTTTGTCCCGTTCGCTTGTTCGCTCGACTTCGCTGTAAAAACACTTGAGGAGCTGCCCCATTGTCTCGTGGCCCTTTTACGAGCTCAGTTTTGTGACGCTGTTATTGTTTGCGGTTGATAAACATCTCGCCACTAGGTAGGTAGGGATCATCGTCACTTTTGCCGGTGGTTTATTTTAATAGATCTCCATCGGTTTTGTTTGTTAATTATTGTCGGTTTGAATGGTTGGTTGAGACATAATTTTTGTAGGATGGAGTTAATGAATAAAGACTCGTCGATGCTGACGAAAGATTTGCAGTTGAATCCAGTGCTATTGTTCAAGCAAGATCCAAAATTAGTCGCAGCTATCGATAAACTTTTTAGTAATCAGATAGTCAAATTAAATACGAAGAACGATGGCAAATTGGTATTACCAGAACGTAAACTAGAATTCAATGAAGTTCAGGAACTGTTAAAGCAATCTACAGGAAATAAAAGTATGTTCACAAAACCAACAAACACTTGGATTTAACTTGAAAATTACAATAACAGAGCTTATACTAAAAAATAAATGTATTATTGTAGCTATAGACAAACCACATGAAGAACTATTAAAGGAAGTGAATGATGCTAGGAAGTTACTAATTAAAAGTATAGAAGACTTACTTGGTGATATAAATAAAAGTGCAGAGAGTGGTTGTACTCCAAAATTAATTATTAGAAATCAAAGACTGTGGAGCAATTGTATTTATGACTTGGATCGGTATTTATCACAAAAGATTCACTTGATTGAAATGATTCCTCTTCTCTCTTGGTTCTCGTTTATGAGAATTTGTTTTTTCAGTGTAACATTAAAGCCTTTCAACGCGGCCAAAAAAACTAAAATATGTTATTCAAACGTAGAAGATAAAACAAGATTCAATACTATTGTGTTTGTACTTACTAAAGTGCATGAATTACTTTTAAAGAATTTGACTGTCACTAGAAGGTTGGTATTTTTTAACATACTTTCATTTGGCCTCTAACCCGCTATTAAAAGTCGATAACGAAGTCTAAGATGGACCATGCTTGCCCAGAAGAAACCTAGTCATACACGCCCCGGAACCAAGTTCCATTGGTCTGCTTTCAGTATTATAAAAATGAGGATGATGCTAAACGATATTTTTTGTATAAGAAAAACGACTCTGTTATAGTATTAACAATATTCTTAAGATAACATATTAAGATTACCTACTGCATTTGCGTTATGTACCAATTTTGATTATTTTCAGAGAACTTTTTTACCAAAACGTAGTAAGACTCCGTAATCAAGCTAATCTAGATGTAGCTGTTAGAGACGTATGTTGTCTTCTAGAGAGTCCACCATGGAGTTTAGGTATAGTTGCTACAGCAAAAGGACTCATAGCGGGACCTCTTATGATGCATTATACAAATGGAACTGTTATCGACTGTTCGACATCTGGAGGTTCTTACATCATTTCGCCGTTTACCTATATAATTTTATTAAGTCACGATAAAATTTTAGATGACATTTATTTAAGTTTCATTTACTTATTATCTGTATATTTCACAGGCGTTTTAATACCTCAAGATATAATCGGCATAAAACAATTCAAATCTTCAGCAAAATATATTCTGGTTGTGGAAAAAGACGCAATATTTCAGAAATTGTTGGATGAAGGAGCTTTGATTAGATTAGGACCTATGATTATCATAACGGTAGATATAAAATGCTCCTTCTTTTCACATATTTCTCATATTTATAAGGTTTCTTTACAGTCATGTTTTTAATATTCTTTGTTTAAGGGTAAAGGCTATCCAGATGTGTGTACTCGTCAGTTGCTGTGCCGTCTGTCTACTGAGTTACATCTTAAAGCACTTGCATTAGTCGATGCTGATCCTCATGGTTTCGAAATTTTCCTCACCTATAAATATGGCTCTTTGGTAACAAGTTAAATATAAATTAATTAATTCATTTAATGTAACTGTGATCCTGTGGTAATATAACACTTGCCTGCTGTAGTCAATCTACTGACTTTAAAAAATAAATATTAAGTCCATATTTAAACATAGAAAATAGTGTAAACACAGTTTTTCTTCTTATTTTTCCAAGGTAAATTCTGCTTATGACATTTACAAAAAAGTTGAACCCGCGTTTTCTGATGACGTACCTAATTTTTTCTCGGAATCAAAAATCGTTTCTATTTTATTCCAGGGTGTGATTTATCTAATGTGCTAAAATAACTTTATTTCATTTATATATTACATCAATTTGGATTAAATAACCAAATTAAATTTAATCGAAATTAATCATCAGGCTCAATCTCACCTTTCATCAACCCTCGCCTGCAGTTCCTTACTGCTGCTTGGTGCTCGACATAATGACGTCATGACTTTAGCTCCAAACGAGGCCCGTCTTCCACTCACAGAACTTGACAGACGTAAACTGAGGTCTTTAATAGGAAGACCATATTTGGATACAGCTGTTGGTGAGTAGGATATCTCTCCGAATATCATAATCCGTTTTTATTAATATTATTAAGGTTCTAAAATTGTCTTCTTGCTGCATTTTTCTTGTGTTGGATAGTCCGTTTATAGACTTTTATAGTAAGTACTTACTTTTAATTCTGGGAAGCAATTTCGCATAAATATGTCGTAATGGTACCTTTCGTTTTAGGGTCTCGCATAAAAGATGATTTAAACAGAATGCTATCAAGCGGTGTGAAAGCAGAAATAGAAGCATTGGCACCAACCACGGCTGCTCTTTGCGACGCTTATTTACCGGCTAAAATTCTACAGGCTGATTATATAGGATAAATATTTAATATTTGTGGTATTTTCTGTAAAATCTTAACTTCTGATTATTAAATCTAAGTAATAAGATGAGATACAATAAATATTTCTAAGAAATGTATGCAATTCAGTGAATTAAACATAATTTAACCTACCTTTTAGATGTTAAAATTACCTACTTATTGATATTTATAAAAAATATGACACTACTTCTATTCCGACCAGTACAGACATCGATATAGGTCTATACCTATATCGATGAGTACAGACCCACAAATTATTTACTTCAAATACAAACTTAAAACCGTGTTGTGCCATCTAGCGATTTTTTATAAAAGTTTTACTAGCAACTAAACGAACTCCCCTATTTGAGTGGTTATCAAATCGCACATCCATAAGTCACTTAGTCTACATAAATACCACTAGATGGCACAAGTTTCGAAAAATGGAATGGAGTTTTTTTGATACTACAGTAACAATATTCGTCTATGTTAGTACCTATTAATTTACTACATAATATGAATAAAGTATTGAATCGAATACGTACGTACACATGAATGTCTTATTAATCTTTTCTGTTGATTGTTGTTCGCTAATAAATCCTCAGTAATATTTTATTATTCTTATATTGTATAACTATATATAAGAATAATAAAAATATCTCAAATAAAAATACATAATTAATAATTGTTTGTCTACACCCAAGAAAGAGTTTAGGTTATATATTGTATACTTATTAAAAACTATTGTCTACGGAAATGTGTGACAGAAACGTAGACGGACTCCGTCTACGGACGGAATCCATGAAATTGTCATCGGTAAGCCAAATATCCTTTATAACCAAAGAGTAAACAATAACTACGTTCTATAACATTTTACAAACAATGATATGCCAAGGGCCCTCAAAATTATTGAGTAAAACATGGACAACCATGAAGACCCATTATCTGAAAAGAAAATAGTTACTAAGGCGAAATCTTACAACAGTGTTCCGCCAATGAACCTTTGCATAAATGAGTCCATGAAGCGTAAATCGTTCAACACGAATGAAGCCGTGAGATCCCTTGATTTGGTATTGAGTAGATTGAAGAAAAGCAAATTGGTCAATGGTGAATACGACACAAGTGCAAATACAAGTATGGCGAGGCATAATAATGTATTTGTTAATATGGACTCCACTACTCGATATAACCCATCAATGAACGGCATGGAAAATGCTTCTTTGATGTCGATGAATTTCTCTCAGTACGAGCTGGTGCGGAACTTGTCGCAATCCAACTGCAACTCTGATGGTGGAATGAGTGAAACAACGTGCAGTGCATTCTTGAGTCAGGCAGACCCGGCTGTTAAAGATGAACATTTGGAAAGATACTTCAGAAGCGCCGAAATGTGGTCCAGAAAGTACAAGGAACGTAACCCAAGTACATTAAAACTAGATTTTCCAACAAAAGAATGAGGATTGTATTTTAATAAATAAAACTTCCCGATGAACGATTATGTAAATTTCAAAATTTTATTTATTCAAAGAAACTTTACAATAATAACAGAATAATCTCAGAATTTACAAATTAAAACGTACCAATCTATACAACACTGTTAACTCTTAAACGAGACGATAAGATTTATAACACTGATTAACAATAACGTAGATTTTAGATGTTTTCTAGGGCCACCAAAAGTTGCGTTATTGAATTCATAAGGTAAAATGGGTAAAATATAAATTTCTATTTGGTTATATAATTAAATATTTCAGTCTATATTAAAGTTTATGGAATTAAAGTTGTATCTAAAATTTTAATAAATATTTACCTTTAGAAAAATATTATGTGTAATTGTTGAAAAAATATTAGGGTAGGTAAGTAACTTATTGAATTCAATACCGCGTTTGTCATCAATCTAATCGCTAAGGGAGCAATCCGCAGCACTCTAAAGTTACGAAGGCGGATACTACGCTTACTACATTCCAACTGCACTCGACATACTTATAATATAACGTAGGTACATTTGATTGAAATTTTAATTGTTTGTTTCTTGATCATTTAAGATAATAAAGTCTAAATGAATGATGCTAAATAATTTGAAAGAAGACGAAGTTATATAATAGTATCTAATAAAACTAGAGACGATTGGTGTCATATATTCAATGTTTTTCTAACACCAGTTATAGTTTTGTATAAAAGGCTTGTAGGTACGTCGAGTACAGTCTCTATCGAAATTTGCAGGGGATCCTAAGAACACAGAATTACTGATTCACATTTATACCACATTCATTGAAACTGGACAAACTAGGACGAGAGAATCTAAACTTATTTCATTGAAATATTACTGAATGATTTTAGAAAATTCTTAATTTCCACGCAGCTGATAAGAGTTGGAATAATGAAATAATTGACACAGTCATCACATAGTTCCTAATTTCCTGCTTCACGAATAAGACATGTTACGGAAGCTTTCGCTGTATTGGAAGACTAAATAACTATAGAATCCAAAATCGAAGTGAAATCAGGATGCTAATAATTTCATAGAATCATCATCGTGCTAAAATTTAATAGGTAACACATTCGGTAATTAATTTTGATTAATTAAATATACTTTATTATATGTATTTAATTGGTGTTATTCGCAGAAAATTTCACATCAACTATGTAAAATTACAATTTACGTTAGAAAGTATTTGTATTACACGAGCTAGCGGGCTAGTGCATGCCACGCATGGCGTATGGTGTGCACACTGCACCCTGGGTGCAGGTGGGCTAGCTGACACTCGCAAGTCGTGCCGCCCTTCAGCAGCTCAGCAGCTCAGCTTGCCAGTACCAGGTCACTAGCTTGCATTGTATAACTAGAGAACATTCGCTAATGAAATCAATACATACAACATGATGTAAAATTTAAAGCACCCGGTTTCCGAACTCTCTCGTATTTTATCTAACTAGAAAATCTCATATGTAATGTGATGTACCTACACGTAGCCCGTAATATATTGTCTATGTTTGTTTTAGAACGACTGGAGAACAAAACAACATTGTTATTCGTTTTACAATGGAAGAATTTCAAAATATCTAAATTAACTTTAACCTTACAATAATTAATTTTAATAATTACAACGAATTCGATTTCACTAGGCCCTACGTAATATCTGATGGAGATATTATAATTATTCAATATAATTTAATCCAATATCGTTAAAATTATGCAATAGAAGAATCACAGCATCCTTAAGACCATAACGGCAATTGAAATGAATCTCATCGACGTATCGTAGGTATTTATTTAATTAGTACAATGATTGTATAATTTAGACCAAATTGGCAGTCTTCACAAACATGGAATGTACGATATGCGTCTATGCAGGTATCCGATAACACTTAACATTTATCGGCAAACGTTTATCTCTATACAACAACAATGAATTACCTAGTTATGTCACATTTACGGTGAAATCAACAACAATGGTCATGTCCGTAATACTCATCTAGCATTTCACTCGATGGCTCGTTGATCAGCTGTTCATTTCACAGCTCAGAGCCAATTCAGTACGTTTTTCTAGTACCTATTATTCCCAATGTACAGACACAGACGCTACAATTTATATTTGATTCATATCATAAACCAATTTATTGACTGCGTTACTGAAATATCTATCAGAAAGGCAAATTTTCTAGCTCGATTTATTAACTATTTTGTACAAGCTTATTACTCAAAGTATATCGGTTTTGAGTTCTACAGGGAAATTATTTCACCGCCTACAATATTAGAGTTATTAGTTTGTTTTTATGAAATAATTGAATCTATGTTACTTTCAACGACCACCTGAGCCGGTCGTTTCGATATTATATTATGTTGGTTAGTTTTTAGTGACTTTATGTTCAGTTCATACGTTCTGGTGTCAGGATCAAAATTTAACATTCTTAAATACCTAACTACGAAGATTAGTAAATGGTAATGTGATGGAGCCAAAGCAGCTAAGGTTAGGGGATGATCAAGGTCACTTCATTTCTAAACATTATAAGTCACTATAAAACGCGTTTGATTCTATCAATTTACATTATTCGTTTGATAGGATATTTTTATAAAATTTACATTGTCGCATGAGGTATTTCCAACAGCTCTATAATTTCACTAAACTTAACTTTGTTAAATATCTGTAACGAAAAGGTCTTTCAAAAGGCTTAGTTAAGTCCTAAATGATAAGCTCTTTGTTATATAGACGATTTGTTGAGAAAAACATCAAGAGTGTGAAATAAGGAATCTTCCGGTACGTGTGTTAGATCAAACAGAATCTGTAACGTGACTGAATATAATAAATAAACGGGGAACTTTTGACTATCAATAAAGTACTATTTTTAGATGGATATTGAAATAGATATATGTAATAGGTAAATTTCAACAGTAAAGGCGGCAGTAGAAAATAGAAGTAAAAGCTTAGGAGATAAAGCTCGAAATTCTATGAGTAATAGTATGATCACAATGTACTTATATCGACAGATTATTTATTTATTAATTCTGAGAAAATTCGTACTAACCTGCACTGGAGATTTGCAAGTAGATTGATTACAAAAGGTTTTAGTAGGTAGGTTATGAGATTTTCATCAATGCCTACAATTCATTACCTATCTAGGCTCTTAAAACTTAGCAAAAGCCACAGTACGATTGTTTAGCCGAAGGGAGCTGAAGCGTAGTTTTATGGGTTCAATGAAGAATTATTTGAATTTGAATAATTAATGTTACCTTCATACTCATCATCGCTCGTTAACTATCTATTACAAAATCATCCTAATTTATTTCACTATTGCTAATATTATCATTATTTCATTAGATTCATGCAACTCGTCGTAACAGAACGGTTTTTCTATAAATTGTCTAATCTAATCACAATATGCGTTGTGTGCGCACGCGCACTCGCACTCGCACCGCATCACGTCGGCGTCGGTACTATACAGTAGGTATCTATAGCTCCCTATGAGATGTCGTCAATGTACCCAACACAAGGCTATTGAACGAAACGTGGGGAACACATTTTATTAAAGCACTATTCTCATGTACATATTTACATAGAGTATTAACATATAAATTGGATATATTCATCAGGGAGGTGATCAGTTTCAAGTTATTGCTCGGTCTGGATGACGTGTGGCGCCACTCTTATCTATCGGGAGGAGGCAGCTTCGTGTCCTCGGGGTCGAGGGAGAGGCACTCGCGGAGGTAGTCCTCCATGGAACGGTAAACGTGCTCGATCACACCTTTCAGGTCGTGCCCTTCGTCAGCGTACGCCTAGAAAGAGGAAAATAAAAAAAAATGTTAATGGATTTAGAAGCATAGTTCGAATGTAGTAGAAAAATGGGCAGCCTTTGTATTTTTGACTTTTAATTTAGTCGTCTGTTTGTCTGTATCAACAACATTCACAAATATTTGCGAAATCAAGACTTTATTAAACTTTTTTTCGTTCGTGATTTCACAGGTTGTATTATATACCTATTGTATAGTGAATGATGTGTAATTCGTGCAAGTAATGTAGGTATACGTGCCTGATATCTGAAGAGCACGCCAGCGTCGGTGAGTGCGCGCGCGAGCTGCAGCGCGTGCGGGTAGGGCGCGCTCATGTCGGCCATGCCGTGCACCAGGTAGAGCGCGTGCGCCGGCACGTGGTGCGCGCGTTGCGACGCGTCCGCCTCCACGTACCCCTTGTAGTTCACCGACGGCTGGCCTAGGATGCGCTCCGTGAACGCTGCGTCTGCAATTAGGAACACATATTACACTAGGACATACCTTTCAAAATACAACGAGTGTAACGTTATATTAGGTAATCTCGTTACATAAATATACTTTCTAGTCGTGGCGGTGGTCGCAACTAATTCTGCGGAAAAAAAGAGGGTATGCGTCGGTCGGTTGCGCTCACCGACCGACGCCCCGTGTCAGGACCGGCGAGTTTCGTCATTGGAACATTGTCACTGATCGTGTGCACATACGTTTTATATCTTACGTTCTTTTTACCACGCAGTGTAGTGTCTCGTTTAAAATTAATAGTGGAAGAACTTACTTTCTTCACACTGACATTAGTAAATCATAATATTCAGTGTTAAACCCCATATTGGGTAAGTGTTGAACCAATACTTATACTAGACTTAAAGTAGGTACCTAATTAATAACGGGCAATTCAAATGTAATTAATATAATTTCATAGTCATTGCATATTTACAAATACCTACATAGTAACTGTTAGATATTAATGACATCATAAAGAGTATTCTATTATAACTCCTTCTGCTTTTATCCTCCTTGCCACCGCACTTCATTCATGTGCTTTGCTTGCGGTGATCATCTTTAAAATGTAGGACAAGGACAGTGACTGATCGTTGGAACGTTGATTGCCATATTTTGTCCGTCGAGCCAACACTAACGTCAGTTCCCGGCTACGGCAACATCACCTGCCACCCAACCGTGACGTCCCTTCACCATCGTCGATCATCTCATCAGACAACCACCAGGGGAGTGCCGGACTACGCGAAGTAAAAATAAGGCGGGCCCTAATGGCCCACCACTGTTTTATTTTTTTATATTTAAATATAATTTTGTGAGGACAGTTGGCTTTTCATTATAAACACCCACTGCCACACGAGCTAAAGCTTTCGGTGAAGGAAAACATTACGAGGAAACCACCGTACCGTGTTAGGATATTTTGTAGTACTCGATTGGCTGGCTACCCTCAAGTTTAAAATCGAGGGTGGTAGCCAGCCAGTCCAGTACTACAAAGTACCCTTCCACCGTGCTATGGTTTCCTCACGATGTTTTCCTTCACCAAAAGCTCAAGCTCATTGACGTCACTACCACTGAGCTAATAACTAACGGAAATGTATATCAGTTGGAATGATCAGAATTGAGTAAGACACTTACTATAATACAGCCAATCGGTGATAGGCGACACGGCAATCCCACACTTAAGCGTAGATTGTTGGGAGCCGAGCAGCATGGCGGTGACGTAGCCACCATACCCCCAACCCCAGACCGCTACACGAGTTACGTCCAAAAACTTGAAAGTGTCTAATAAATATCTGAAAAAAGTTTTTTTTTATTTAACTTGGGTGGCACAAAGAACAATTTAGTAAACATACACATAAGTAGGTAGTATAATAAAATACAAATACAGATATTTTATTTGTATTTTATGTTCATAATATGTGCTGAATTCTTTAAAAGGTTACCTATGACCTACCACTACCACACAACTTAGAAGCATAAATGAAACTTGGCGCGAACTGGGAAACTACAAAGTTCTGGAATTCAAGACGAACTAAATCAGTAGAACCAACTAAAGTTCCGAAATGCCTTTCATTAGTGGAGCGAAGATATATTTAGGAGAACTGCCACATAGATACTCTATTCAATGGAACCGCAGATATTCTACTTTGAAGCATTTATTTTGTACGAATAGATTTAGGCAGTGAAGCAGAGGTAGAAATTAATAAAATCATAACTTTGCGTCAGATTTTATACTATACTAGCGGACCCGGCAGACGTTGTCCTGCTCTGAAATTAAAACAAAACTTAGAACCCAATTCCAGCGCCACCTACCGGGTCCGATTTTGTTTTCAAATCATAGAAGAACCCATATAGAAGAAGATATAATATACACAATATAAATTACTTATTGTCATATTATTATCTCTAAGGTCGTGGTTTGTTTTGTGGTATACGAGCACCTTCCTCTGAATGCTGTCAATTTGAACATGACCTGTATCCATTATTCCAAATACTTACTAAACCTACCTACCTATATTAATTATAAGGTCTTACCTAATAACAGCCAATTGGTCAGCGACTTCAACCCCGCCGAGGCGTCCGCGCAGCAACGCTCGCGGCAGCCCCCTCGCGCCGGCCACGTCCAACTTCACATACACCACATCGTTCCGCGACGACATGTACGATCCCCAGTCAACTAGGAACTCCTCGGTCACTTGCTGACTGCCGGGTCGTCCATCACTGGAAGGCAAGTGATATAATCAAGTTCTTCGCTTGAAAACACTATGTGGTAGTGTAGTTAGGTGGTTTTTCGGGGAAAGAAAATATCGTGAGGAAACTCGTGTGTCAGAGAAGTAAGTCTATTAATCCACGTTAGGGCCATCTGTTAGACTATAGCTGTAATACCTCTTATTGTTAGGGAGGCTCGTGCATCAGTAGTGGAGACCTAGATCACTGTAGATGATGATCAAGAGTGGTCGTGCGTGTTGTGTTTACGTCATTATTCCTCATTTTGCATTGGCTGATCTTTACTTTGCATGTTTAGTAGTGTGGTATAGAAGAAATCATTTCATTAATAAAGAAAGTTACAATACTATGTAGTACAAACAGTATAGTATGGCAACTCTTACAAAAAAAGTTGGCAAATAAGAACGCCACTAACTAGATTACAGTTTTTTAACGGACTGACAGGTCATATGCGTCTTAATTGAATAAGATTTTAAAAAGATTATCGCATCCATTGTGTACCAAAGCTCGCAAGTAGCATTTCTACTTAAAGATGAAAATTTTACATAAGTACATACACATGAACAAGAACCGGAAAAGCAGCGTCGCGTAGCTCCTCTCGCCAGGAAGGTGGAAGAAGGAGCTGCACTCGTGCTTTGGATCCGCTGCCCAGCTGCACATCGAATGATCGCCGAGTGGGCAGGGCTAGCTCGCGTAGTCGTACTGATCTGTTGAAACGGGTAAAAATGGTTCAAATTATTGAACCAGAAGATGGAAAGTCGTAAAAGAGTATCAATAATAAACATATATTTTATAATAAGCTCTACGCTGAAAAAAGTGAGTTACCTATAAGGCCTCGTGTCATATAATATTCTCTCTAATTTATGAGTTCTGGCATCATGAAGGCCAGCCAGAGGTGGGCCAGGGCCTCCACATTCCAGAACATAATGTGTTATGCCAACCCTAGGTTCTGCTGGAGAAAAAGTGGCTCTCCAGTAAGAGCAATTGGCGTAGTGTAACCGAGCTGGCCAAACTGCTAGCTCGCATGTAAGGCAACGAGGTTCTTCACGATCTGCTCTCGCTTTTACTGAGTTGCTCCCTCCGCCATAACTAGGGTCTCGAACTACATACACCTGTCTTTGTCCAGGTCTATCTGCACTACCTGCATCAAATAATATGGTGATTAGTGATGAAAATTTATGCAATGCTTTAGTATATTTTTACAATCGCAAACGATCACACGCAATTTCCAGATCACAAAATACCAAATATTACATCGTGCTGTATTTTCAATGTCAGAATTTAATGCAAAGCAAATGTTAGCGTGATGAAGACGCAACGTTAGTACTTTTGATTTCTGTAAAAGAATACACTCAACTGCACTCAATCTAAATACTTAATTTGATTTGCTTCGATCACCATATCAGGATACAGTTTAGGTATATACAACTTGTCTTTATCTAAACCTTTAATAAGAAAGAATAAAGCACATAAAGCATTCGTTAGAAAATGAAATTGTTTTGTATTAGCTCGTGTTTAAACTTACCTAAATAATAAACAAAATTATTGACCTGGTCCCACGCCAGGATTTCAACTACTTCAACTTTCCCATGCGATAAGACGGCAATGCGCTGTCGCATCACATCCACATGTTTTATGTGGGTATAATATTGTCCACCACCCTCTTGCACTGCAGCTAGAAGAAGAAATGCACTGCCATCTTCTGAGTAAACCGGCTGTTGATGAACTTCTAGCCATGGCTCATCAGTTGCTTTCTCAGAATGCATCTGAAAAAATATTGATGATAAACAATCTATTTAAATACCTATTTTTAAATTAGTCCATGTAAATGATTACCTCAGTGCATGTCCAATTCGGAGAGTAACAACTGCTATAAACTGTTAAATTTTGGGCACGATTCATCCACACTACACCTACATGAGAATTATCTTTGCCCACCCATTGGGCTGATATGAGATAATATTCCCTGAAAAAATTAAAGAGTTAGTTCAACGTTCACAAAATAAGTAGGCAATGTAATTTATATTGGAAATCTGTACATACATTCCATCTAAAGTACTCGGAGGTTTGACTTCCCACCTTGGTGGTGATGATGTATTTTGTACGGAGACTATCCATAACGTTACTTGCGGTATTGAACTCCCCGGCTGAAGCAAAGCATTACGTGTTTAGAAAGATTAAAAAAATAAACCCTAACATCTGTGTTACTATTTACCGTAGGATATCTGATAGTCACGTGGTCTGGAAAGATGTGGGAAGACGTGGTGTGTGTTGTGCTATTGAATGCCGGCAGTAGGAACCCGGATCTGGCCGCACCAATGCCCCCGATCCCTTCAGAAATCCGAGGGAACTTAAGCTCCGAGACTGCACTATCGTCATACTGCACGTACATCACAAGGGTGCCATCGGCAGAGCCCCATGTCGCTGATGATACTTTTGTCACCTCCTCTGTTAAATGAATTGGGAGTTATAAAAAAGTGAAATTGGCGATTACACATTCCATTTGATTGTCGTAAGAAAAATATTATGAAGAAAAATAAAGATTTTATAGTTTCGCTAAGCTCCTACCTGTGTTCTTAGTCACCGGCGCTTGATAGCAAGATATCAAATAAATTTGGACTGTGACTCAAACAGGATACATACCCTGATACAACCAGTCGGTGACTCCATTGTAAACTTTGCCTGGACTTGCGTCGTTCGTGAGAGGGATAAGTGGTGCCCTCTTCGCTGGCGGACCAGGCCTCGCCAGCACTTCGTTGTCTGCCACCAGCAGTAAGGAACCATCCTTGCCGAACCACGCGGCATGTTGCCACTCCCAGCTCCTTTGTCCCTCGCCAAAGAGCGGTATGTGGTGGCTAAAAGATTTTATAGGATTAGTGTTGCTGTATTTAGATTAAAAACTTCCTAATTAAGTAGGTATGTATAACTTTCTTACTATAAGTGAAATAACACTTGTAGTAAGAAAGTAATACCTATAATAAAAAGTGAATACGTATATGGATTTCAGAGTTTGAAAATCCATCTGTTCAATATAGTTATTAACTTTCGTATGGGATAGGCTAATTAGATTTTCGGGATGTCGCTGAAGGAAAAGTTGAATACGAATATATTTTAAGTATTGTAGCTTAAAATAAATAAGTAAGCCAAAAACATTTTCCATTTTGTAAAGCAGAAACCATTTAAAGTTCGCGTTTTCAATTCTCAGTGGTGCAGTAAGTTTTAGTTTAGTGTGTATACGTACATCGGTCACTGAACAACATCATATAATAATAATAATATGCTGCACCCCTCCACCGTAGCGATTCTAGCAGAGCTGCATTAAAATTCCACTCGCAAATTTTGAAATAAATTGGAAATCGTATTCACGTACCCATCAAATCGATTTCTTCACCCGAGAGACGATTGGGAGGAATTTAGAGTAGAGACGATATGATTTGGTAGTAAGCAAAACAGATCGACAGTGAGCCAGTATACCTTATGTTAAAATTGTATTTTAAAAACGTTAAATCGTTGAAGTTGTTCTAACAACATATTTTAAATAGTTGTTAAAGAGTGTTCGGTAGTCGGTGAAAGCAAAATAAATGTAAATTCAGCTCGAAATAGAGAAAAAACACGATAACATATTTTAAAACTAGCAAACAAACGCTGAAAAAATATTTCAATTATTATTTAAATTACATAAAAAGCGAATTCGTTCGTACGAATTCTATTCCTAGGATTAACTATTTAAAGTCATTCTTTTTATCAACTAAATCAACGTCATATGTAGTTTACATTCCTATCTATTTACAGAGACCCTTGGTTATTATGGTAACCTCGCGATTGGGATGTAGCGTAGGTACGTCGTTTATAAACATCATATAAAAAATAGAATTCAAGGTATCGCCATTCAAGTTTATTAAAAAATAAAATATAACTTGTGATAAAATATCTAAAAACTAATTGAAATATTAAAATTCGAGTAGAAACAGACGAATATTGGAGGAAACGAATTGAGATCGTACATATATTTTATATTCTTGAAGTAGGGAAGCGGAATCATGCCTCCCCGAACGTCGCCGACATTTATTATAGAGCTCGACAGACGGAGTACAATTTAGCTTAGGTAATAGTTTGGGCCTGCCAACATTACTGCCAAAAAATTACACAGATCTGCACACACAAAGAAGAGCTTTTCATATGGCCAACAAATGGCATTCGTCCCTGTAACGCGAAAGTTAAAACTGAAAACCAATATAAGAATGATAAATTTAATTTACATTCGGAAATGTAATTTACGGGAAACTCGAGGGGTCTTCTGCAATGACCTTTTAGGGGGGGTAAATATCAAAAGTGACTCACTCATTTGTGACGTCATAAACGGTGTAGTGCGCCGTAAAAGTCCGCCGGTAAACCTGTAAAATACAAAAGTTAAATAACAATCGTCCAAGGCGCTGAAGTTTGTAGCAACCATGTTATTTATTTTGGAAAAAAAGGCAATTAAAAGTTTTACTGTGGAAACGGCTTCGTACCTCCTTGATATTGTGTTGGAAGAGCACGTAACGTAAGTTCGGCGAGCACTGATACCCGCGCACATTCAACTGCCTCTGCAATAAAAAAATGTTTTCATTTAGTTGAGATCCAGATCCTTTCATTAGAACTTCGTGTATTCACTGTCGCCAATTGGAAAGGTCTTGTTAATAAAAATTAAGAATGTCTGTATATTAATCTTTTAACTTTACAAGTGTAAGTTTTGAAGTTAATTACTAGAACAAATGTTGCATAATTATGTTTATGTTGGCGTAAAGCTTTCTCGGTGCGTCAAGGGGAAAATTGCGGTCACCGGCTATAGCGCGGTTTTACCAAAAGCTTTCAGGGCAAGTGTGTTGATAAGCAACTAAGGCAGCCGAGTAACTGACTAACGAGTAACAAGTCTGGTGGGAAAACGCCTAATGAAAGACGAGGGACTTTTCATAAAAAATAATCTAAATATCATCGTTGTTGAGGTGAGGTGTCGCAAAATGACATTCAGGTTTCATTTCCGCTCGAAGTAAAATCGTCGGTGCTTTAAAGTCAGCGCACTCAAATTTTCATTTTCCGAAGGCGGTAACCGCTCGCATAATAATGCCATTATGGAGAATCGGGAATGTCACCATAAATTTTATAGTAAAGAGCGTCGGTGTAATACTGCCTTGTACATTATACCGGTGACAGAAAGTGGTGAAGTAGTTGTCGACTTACGAGAGTGTGGTTGGTGACGAGTACAGAGAGCGTGTTGTTGAACGTGTCGAGAGTGAGCAGACCGCCGTCGTCTGCTTGGTACACGAGCTGGTGGGAGCTGACCCACGTTGTCGGCAGTCTTTCGCCAGTCAGGTCGCCACGAAGAAATTCGTCGAGGCGCATGCGACGTCCCGACCAATACAACAATTCGTCCACATAACTAAAAACATCGTTGAATTATTTTTAAATAAAAATAAGTTAAATGACAAACTACTTGTGTCAAATTTATAGAAGGAATGAAAATATCAATCCAGACTCACCCTAATAAATAAATGGCTGTGACGATACCGGCAATAACAAAACTGATGACCATCAATGAGAATATGATGCTTCTCCAGTTGTGCCCATCGCCTTGATATAGGTCCTGAAAATAATAACTAATTACATATATCTTGGTGATAACTTTTACGGGGTACTTAATCTGTAATGTCCTTTTTAACTTTTAAGGATAAATTTCATATTCATGTCGATGTTCTTATTGTTCAAAATCGAGGGAAGGTGTCGAACGCAAGTACCTACCGATGATAAAATATTTACCGAGAAAGTGAAAAACGAACAAAGTCATCACGTAGAAACACAATTCGCAAAGTCGTCCTACGAAAACCGATCTCCAAAAATAGGCCGAGAAATCGGAATTTGATTTATGAGGAAAGGTGTCGAGTTCAATGGGGTGACATTACGGAGATTTAGAACGAATAAACCCGAATGTGCGTCACCGGGAACATTCATTCTATCTTATCTTACAATATTATTTCATGTATCGATTCGACTTAGATGCGTAGTTTGAGTACCAACTATAAAAGGCAAATTCACTTTGCTTTTTGCTAGTAAACAAACTATAAATATGAACGTCACACACTATTTATAGAGTTTTGAAGGAGACAGTAAGCGATGTAGTATTTTTGAGAAAGAAGGTGAATTGCTATTTATGGTGTATATCACAGGTGGATATAGTGGTTAGCTCATTGTTACACGCAGGTATCAAAGCTAAAAATAGAGCATTCATGATGGCGTTTTTGCTTTTGTGCTGCCACAGGGACGAGAGGGAGTAAAGAGTGGAAACTTCAAAGCGTAAACCAGTGAACCGATATGCTCGT
This sequence comes from Ochropacha duplaris, assembly GCA_951361185.1. NCBI lineage: Eukaryota > Metazoa > Arthropoda > Insecta > Lepidoptera > Drepanidae > Ochropacha > Ochropacha duplaris. Next base: position 10,922,837 of record OX592691.1, read on the forward strand.
ATTTACTGAGCACATGAATTTGAAATGGGACACGTTTAGTATTTAAAATAACGGACGTTATATTTTTGGTACGTTTACCATTTTCTGTATTTTCTAGATGGATTACAAATGGTTTCTCAATTTTACTAAGTAGGTACTCTTTATTGCAATTGGTCATAATATAGTACCTTAAATTATCCAGTTATTCGAATTGAATTACAAAACAGACGTACCTATAATAAAGCGTTAAGTTGTAGAAGTACCTAAGAATCAAGATTTCTGGAAAGTTGAACGACGCTAAGCTAAGTCGTCAAGAGTGACCGAAAACATTTGAAATTAGAGAGAGAGGCTCCTAAATTAAAAATCAAATAACAATAAGCTTGAGGAAAGCCATGTAAGGGTGGTGTTGGTAGATGATGTAGGTACCTCCTCTTTGGTGGACTTGGGGTCGGCGACCTGTAGCGTCTCGTCGGGTGGGAGGCGCCAGGAGCCGCCGCCGCCGCCGCCGCCCGAGCGGTCCGTGTGGCCGGTGGCGTGCATGCGCCGCCCGCGCCGCCGCCGCCGCCGCCGCGCGCGCACCCGCCACCGCGCTGCGCTACGCTGCGCCCGCCGCTGCCACCGCCCTCCCGCCCGCACCGCCTGCCACGCAACGCTTGCGCGCGCACCACCCCATTACTGCACGACAAACAAATTATAGCTTTATTATTAGGTATTATTTATTTATTGATGAAGGCTGACTTCTTCTTCTGATGGTGGTAACTTCTGTAATTCGACCTTCATAAGTGCCCTTCTAGGGCCTAAACTGAATAAATGGTTTTGACTTTGACTTTGAATTGACCAAAACATATAAACAAAACATTATATTTATACGTACACTAATTATTTTACGAAAACCTGAGAGGCTATTGCAGACATCAAGACTTCAGTTAGATAACGAATGGCAATTTAAAGTCGCTCTTAACATTGGGTTGACTTTCTGACACACAAAGACCAGACCATAATTAAGGTGGCAAAAATGTTGTTATTTAGGTGGTTAAACACAAGAGCAGGTTATCTTTCAAATAAACATGTAAAAAATCCAAGTGAGTTGATTTCGTTCCACTCACCTATGAAGATCACTGTCATAATATGTTACTGTCATGATTCAACTAATATGGTAGGTACTTACTTTAAAATATGAGTTGAACGGTAAATGTAGTTAAGGTGATACGTAAAAAATAAATCATAGCTTGATGGGCGTGGCTTAACAGTGGACGCGAGGAGCGCCTCGCATAGAAACATCGGGAACGCACCGCAACTATTATTGTGTGTGCCTGTGCCTAACAGTGTTTTGAAGTTTTAGAATAGAGGAGGCATGGAGCCGCAAAAATACAATGAATTTGTTTATTTCTCTCTGAATAAAACTAACTTATTATCTTTATTTGGCTCGGCCCTAATTTAAATATATATTGATTAAATATCTAAGTAATTCTAGCATAAACAGAGCTTATATTTATTTTTAATGACTAATATACATAATTATCTAAATACTGAAATCATATTCATACTATAAATGCGAAAATTTGTGTGTTTGTTTGTACTACAACAAACTTTCGCATTTATTTGTACCACGTAGCTCCGTAACAGCTGAACGGATTTTCAAGATGTATGTGTAGTAAGTTACTTTTAAAATGGGGGGTTGAGAAGTCAAATATTCTATAAATAGTTTTCTTTTTATTAATTTTTAAACATAAATTTTAAAAGTGCTGTGTGTAAAGTTAATTTTGTAAATTTTGAAATTCAACCCTTAAGAGGGTAAAAAAGGGGTTGTAAGTTTGTATGAAAGTCGGTCATTTTTTAAGCTAGAATCATGAAACTTTGTTCTTAGACTAACAATTACAAAAGAAAAATACCGGTCAAGTGCGAGTCGAACTCGCGCACCGAGGGTTCCGTACCATCTTGTCAATAGATTACGTTTTCGATTACCTTATTTGAGGTTTTTGCCAATTAAGCTAGACCTCTAAATTATATGAGCGCCGATACAACTCAGAGGTCTATCTTAATTGGGGCTTACTATGTATGTATGGGGGCACCCTTTAATTTTCATCTTTTTCCATTTTTTGGAATTTTTCCATTATTTGTGCTATAAGACCTTGCTTTTTGCCAAATTTCGTGATTCTAGGTCAACGGGAACTACCATATAGGTTTTCGACCCAACACCTATAGGGTACTTACGGTTGACCTAGAATTGTCAATTTTGGTTAAAAGCGAGGTCTTACAGCACAAATAAAGAAAAAAATCCGAAATATAAAAAAAGTTGAAAATTAAGGTAAATTTTGGTACTTACAAGTTTTCGCGAAAATCTAAATTTGCCGATATCTTTTTATCGTGTGGACTCAGGACCTTGATTTTTATACACCCAATAGGGACTATAGACCTCAGTATCCATACTTACTTAATATTATAAATGCGAAAGTGTGTCTGTCTGTCTGTCTGTTAATTCTTCACGCCTAAACCGCCGAACCGATTTCGATGTAATTTGGTATAAGGATAGTTTAAGTCCCGGGAAAAAACATAGGATAGTTTTTATCCCAGAAATCACCCTTTAAGGGGGTGAAAAGGGGGTCGGAAGTTTGTATGGGAAATCAATTACCGCTGAACCAGGTTTTTTTTGTCTGTCTGTTACTTCTTCACGCTTAAACCGCCGAACCGATTTAGATGAAATTTGGTATAGGGATATTTTGAGTCCCGGGAAAGAACAAAAGGATAGTTTTTATCCCAACAATCACCCTTTAAGGGGATGAAAAGGGGGGTGGAAGTTTGCATAACAAATCAAATACCGCTGAACTAAGTTATTTTTGTCTGTCTGTTAGGTACTTCTTCACGCTTAAACCGCCGAACCGATTTAGATGAAATTTGGTATAGGAATAGTTTGAGTCCCGGGAAAGAACATAGGATGAATTTAATCCCAGAAATCACCCTTTGACACCTCAAAAAAAGTGAAAAGGGGGGGTGGATGTTTGTATGGGGAATCAATAACCGCTGAACTGATTTATGACTGTCTGTCTGGATATTTATGAAAAAACCAGCCAAGTTCGAGTTGAACTCGCGTGGACAGTGTTCCGTACAATGCCAAAGTCAGTGAATGTATTATGATGAGTTTACCACTTTATTTTCAATTGATAGAATTCTCATAGGTTAGGTGTGATGAATAAAATCAAAACTATTTATTTTACAATACTAACAAAAATATATTTAAGATTCTAAGAAAACGAGCCCTTTCATTTTTTATATGACACAGTAAGGTTTGCAAAACATTTTTTTTAATTTCCTAAGTACCTAATTTGTCCCCCGAAAATTACCGTTATTTAAAAAAAAAAATATTTACTTTGCACATCCGTGTTTGGGTCATAGAATGGAGAATGTTACTAGGTATGCCAAATCGGTTGAAAGTTTGTTACAGTAAAGCTTGTATGTATACAAATACAATAGTTTTTAAGGCGATGATAGCTCAGTGGTAAGTGACGTTGAATACCGCGGCGAAGGTCGTGGGTTCGAATCCTACAATGAGCTTGAGCTTTCGGTGAAGGAAAACATCGTGAGGAAACCATAGCACGGTGGTAGGGTACTTTGTAGTACCCGACTGGCTGGCTACCACCCTCAAGTTGAAAATCTGTCGCCAAACACCTATCGGTGTGTTCCGACAGCTGCACTTGAGAGCCAGTTCCTATCTAGGCTTTGTGTGCTTACCATCTTCGGCCACATCATCACTTACTATGGTGAGATTGTGGTCAAACACAAGCCTATCGAATATATATAAAAAAAAACAGTTTTTGTTGTATTCAAAAATACCTTTTTTTTTAAATTTAATTTTCATTTACAGGTTTTACTTAAAAATAGAATAAACTAAGTGCCTAAAAACCTCATGAGTTTGTGCAGGCACTGTACATTCGTCTCATCCTAGCTTAATAACAAAACCTATTAGTTTTGATTTTACAGGCATTAAATGCCTTACGATAAAATCGAGTCCCGCTAACAGTCACGTGACCGCATTTAACGTCAATGTGCAACACTCGCTCATAGCGGAGCGTTGCACATTGACATCACACCGTCACACAAGTATGTCATATCGAGTACGAGTCCGCATCGCACGTTTACTTCTATAAATCGGAAACTAATTGACGTAGCGAAGTAATTCTTTCACTTGTATTTTAGATTTTTGACAGAGAATATGGAGAGCTAATGTTCAAAATTAGGTAACATTCTTCATTACACCATCCTACCAAATTTCACCTGATTTGGTCGAGTAGATTCGGAGCAAATGTCTGTGACATGTCCGGATAGACAGACGCACGAGTGGTACTATAAAGGTCCGTTTTTTTGTACGGAACTCTAAAAAGCAGATTGGATAAAAAATAAGCTACGCAAATTACTAATTCCACGCGGACGGAGTCGCGGGCAAAAGCTAGTAGTGGTATAAATTTCAACTTGCTAGGTCCACCCGTTCCTGAGATAATCGGTGCTGACACACGGACAGACAGACAGACAGACAGACAGACAGACGGACAAGAGAGTGATCTTATAAAGGTTCTTTTTTTTACCTTTTGAGGTACGGAACCCTAAAAACACGTACTTTAGCGTTTTTTTTAATTCCACCCCTGAGGGGGTGAACCGTGGGTTGAAAGTTTGTATGGAATTCCGTCATTTTTGAAGCTAGAAGCATGAAACTGTGTTTTTAAGCTAATAATTAGAAATAAAGAAATACGTGTTTTAGCGTTTTCTTAAATTCCACCCCTGAAGAGGTGAAACGGGAGTTCAAAGTTGGTATGAAAAATGAGAAGACCTGACTCACTGACTCATCAACGCCCAGTCTAAACCCTAGGACCTAGAAAGCTGAATTTTTACGTCGGTGTTGTTTATAATATGTGGACGAGGAATGAGAAAGGAGTTTTTTTTAAATATTTAATTCCATTTTTAAAAATGACAATGGCGACTCTATTCTTCTGTTTTCGATTCACATGTATGCTCCAAGGTCAGCTCCGGAGGCGTTGTAATTTTTTAATCGGTTGGCTCTGTAAAATCAAATTTGTATATAAATATAAAATTTTCAGAAATAAAGTCCCCTGAAAAATCTCTTATTCAAGCCAAGATGATTATAAAACGCGATTTCAACTCCACCGATTGTGAAACTAAAACATCATCTGTCAGTCCGATCTCGAGACATGTCAAAAAGTCGTTCAATACAAAAAAATATTTTTCTTCATTATTATTTTTTTGTGATTTTTTCGTATTTTTCAATCCTATGTCCGTCTCTTGGTCCTAAGCTACCTCCCCACCAATTTTGAGCCAAATCGGTTCAGCCGTTCATGAGTTATAAATAGTGTAACTAACACAACTTTCTTTTACGAGTATATTATATAGATATCAACCATACAGAGACTGGATAAGGTCTAAGATACATACAATTATTAATAACATTTATTATATACCTAGTTATAATAATTATTCAACATGCTATTTATTATAAATGTATTGTATACTCACTTTTTATTTTCCGTCATTTTACGAGCTTTTTCTCTGAGGCGTTTTTTGTGTTGGAATTTGCTTATTTTTCGTTGTCTTTTAGACTTAATTCCCATATCGGTAATGTAATGATACACATTATTCAATAGTCAAATAAAATAAAAATTTGGAGACGCACTCAAACGAATACAACAATAATATTTATGAGACGATTCGACACAGATCTATCACTGACAAAGCCTGCAGGCCGACTGGGCGCCACTGGGCGGAGCTACGAAAGTGACAGAGTTATTTACTTCCAGATGTGAAGAAAGAGAGCGCAACAATGCGCTCGCTCCCAGATAAAAAAACGTAAGCGCCAAACCAAATAAAAATTTATTAAAAATTAATTACGCTAATTTATCAAAAATATTTTCAAGCAGACGTTTTAAATACCTAATACCCATATTTTGAATGGAGTTAAGCTATGAAATTCGTGATGATTTTAGAATAAAAAGCAAAAATAAAAGAAAGAAGAGGTCTTTTCGGAATTAAATTCTATCGAGGCAATGTAATCCAATCGTGTTTTCACGTCAACCAAACCATTAATCAAATAGTCAATAAGCGTATTATCCAAAAAAATATATATATTAATTATGCCATAGTGAAATAAAACTATTTCAAAAAGCTCAATTTTTTTTTGGTATCGCCTTAAGTATATTTTTAATTTATTGCTCTCAAAAATATCACAAAAGAAGACAAAACACGAATAATACAAAAAGAAACAATTTTCGATATGCAAAAATATCGGTGAACCGTTAAAGATGAATTTGAAGTTAGTCGCACTTAGTTGGAGTAAAGCCAATACAATTTAAGGTAGTAGTGCGATCGCTGAAAGGCCTTGTGGTTCATAAGGCGAGAGTTAAAAAATAACAACAGCGACAAATGGGTTTGACGAGTGTCGAGTGTTTTGAGCGGGCATCGGCACTACCGACTACGATTATTGCACCCGCAAAAGGAAAATTTCATTCGTCTTTTTGTGCTTTGTTCTTTATCAACCAAACTCAAAGAAGATAAAAACGGAGCTGTTTATAAAATTAACTATTGCTGTAAACATAAATAAACTTCAATCAACAGCTCTACCGAAAATTTTAAGCTGATGTTTAATAATAATAATTAATAATAAAAAGGGGTGATTATAAGAAATGATACAGTCATCAGGACTATAAGAATGTTTCGCAATATGCGTGAATATGACTAAATAACATGTTATGAGAAATCAAGTGTAATAGTTTGAGATGCTGTGTCGATACACAGAGTGGTGTTGGACAGCAGCCAATGCCAGCGCAAGCCCGTCTCCAGTTTATACATTCAGTCGACGCCAACTTTACGACTCCGTTAAACTTATTCCAACAGCTCTCTCGATGCGATTTTTTAGTTAGATGCTGTTTTTTATTACGACAATATTCAGATCAGCCGGTCATTACTATGGACGAACGCGTTTACCAAATTGTAAATCTAAAAAAAATAAACCAAATGATTATGCGTACAGCGGAAAGAGGGTATGCATTACGAGTTGGGCAGCATGCCCGTAGGCCGAGTGGCGACATCAGAAAGTGCACAATTGGCAAGAATATCGTTGATATTTCTTCCTTTTCGAGACGAAATAGAGCAAAGATCGTTAATTATCGTCTGCAGCATAGGAAGGTTTACGTGATGTTTTATCGTTACATAAAAAAATAGTTTTCAGAATAATTCTAGGAAATAATTTACGCCATAATGAAAAATAAATTAAAATTAATATACCGTAAATAGTTCAATATGTAATGAAATTATTTTATTTTAGGCATGCATAATAGACCTTATGAATCGCCAGACACACGGTTCGGGATGCTGAGAAGAGCCTGTTATAAACTCAGTTCAATAGATTTTCATTTAGTACCTAAATAAATGTATATCAAAGAGTAATTACCTTTCGGAGTGTGGCCAAAGTTGGTACAGCTGGCTTAGATTTATGGCTTGCTGTATACCAAAGCACCGGTGCATGAAATGAGGATGTGGTCATTAATTTGGACATAATCGCTCTTAGTTATTTTATTCCGCAAGTCAATATGCTCCTGACGTGAGATAAGTGTAGAAGGCTCTACGGGATAGATAGCTGCAATGCAGATGTGAATCTCCATGCGCCATATATAACAGAAAACAAACCGAAAATAACTATTCATACAGTTCAAAATTCATTAAGGCCCTAGTGTTGATAAAAGTTAAAACTCCTGAAATTACTCTCGGTTTACTCTATAATGTAGCAAGTTTTGAAGGTTCAGATAGAGAGATTTTCTAGGCTAAGCTTTTACTAAGCAATAAATAGTTATGTTCTTTCATGTTCACTTTACGAAAGATCTTAAGGTTATATTTTAGCCGCGTTTGAACTGATACAGTATATTAAAAATACACAGAAAAGTTATAAATTATTTAAAAACTATAGTTTTGTCGCAGAGTTGTTGAAACATATCTTCGTATATATAATTCTGCAGCAGTTGTGCAGTAAGACTGCGACAAGTTTCACCTGGTATGTAAGAATTTATCGCATTCATTAAGTAAACGTGGATTTATTACGGCCTATCCGGTGGATTTCGACAACTCTGTTGCTGTCGTGTAACGTAAGTAGTTTTGTCTTCTAGTCCAAAATGTTTATCATGAAGGAACTTGAAATGTACTAGCTCTCCGGTTTGCCGAGGTAATAAACTAGCAATCTACGTCTCACTTAAGCCATTGCACAACGTGAGCGCGACTGTATTTCAGGGAAACGTGAAGAATTTGTTAGTTTCAATCGATTCGATTGTAGGAAAATATATAAAGATGAGATTTTCTTTTTACAGAGATAAAAATACAGATAGCACGCGTCGAAAAAGATTTTTTAAAGCTGCGAGCATTAGTTTTATCACTACAAAAAAATTGGATACACATGGTTTTTTTCCCTAAAAAAATTATGGTCGTGTTTCGAGCAGTGGGACAATTTTGAATTACGAATAAAATACAATTTTATTTTATTTAGTATTTTTTCTATTTTATCTCATAAAATAAGAATAGTATAGCGCTAGTTTAAAAGACGTAGTACGTTGCTACAATGTTTGTGTAACTTGATTGAGCCATACCATTTATTTATTTAATAATATATATATTACAGCGATTACAGTACAAAGATAGGATATAAGTGTCATATTTGTCGTATTCTCAAATAAAAAATTTACTTCCATCTTCGTTATGACTTTTTCATTGCTGCTCTCATTTGGAAATAAATATTTTTACGCATTTTTATTACTTCTGCATGTAACTATAAAATTTATTTACTTTCACGGGACGTATTTCCTTTTATCAATATCATTTTGTCAATGCTGTGCTGTGGACGAGTCGGTCCTGGCTAGAAGCCAGCCTCTAATTCAATTCAGTATAGGATAGTTTGTTTCACAAACGTTAATCGCTGAATATTTTTACGACGCCATAAAAACGATTAAAGCTTGTTGCGCTAATGTAGACATTCGCTTTTTAACACCATGTCTCCAGTCTGGAAAGACCATGAAATTGTTTTATGGGTGCTATATAAAATGATCTTTTTCACTTGGAATGTCTGTTACTTATTGCAATTGCTTCTTACATTTTATGTTCAAATAAATACGTTTCTTTGAAACAATTCAAGGTTTAATTAAATCATTACATTGGGAATCAAACAGATGCTTCAACAAAGATTAAATGAACTAAAATTCATTGCTCATAGACTCGTAATGGGAACGGAAATACCGCATGAGTATGCTTATCAATAAATATTTCCTTAATCGGGATATCATATCCTCGTTTGATCTGGTCGAATAACAGCGAGGAAAATGTCTATTTTACCATCTTATTGATCATTTAATAGGTAAGTAAATTATAAAATAAAATAAATAAAAATAAAAAAGCCTTTTATTTGACCATGCTACATCTTATTACTACATCTTCTTCTTATTTACTAGTTGCTATATATCTATTTCACTTTCACTTTTACTATTATTATTAAATTACTACTATTATTATTTACTAAGCAAGGTCCCCAGGTTGGGTAAAGGCCTCCTCCATTGATGCCCACTTCTCTCTATCCTGTGCTATTTGCCACCACTTTGGTAAGTAAATTAACAAATATAAATACAATATCTCGTTAGTATATTTTATCAGCTAGGTACTAACTTCCACCCACGGTTTCATCCGCGTTGTCGAGAATAAAAAAATATGATAATGTAAGTACCTTTCTATTGGTAAATGAATTTTTGGAAGCAATTCATTAGTTCCAAAAAAACAAACCTTACAATATAGTATAGATAAAATAAATTTGAAATGTGGAAGAAACGAGGCGTGAGGGATAATGACGCAAATGCGCGGGGCGCATCAAATCACGCGGCAAGTATCGCCTGGGCATTTCATCTCCACAGATTTATTTCATGTGTGTTCATTATCTCGTAGTAAACCTGCCAGTGATAAGAAACGAGGCGTGAGGCAAAATGGCGCAAATCGCCCGGTGCATCAAATTGCACGGCAAGCAGTTAATCTTTTTAACGCCTTGGCTGTGGCCAGCCAGTGCCACGTCGCCCACCCCGACCCCTGTCTCCACACTGCAATGCACTTAGATTCTTTTCTTGATATAAGGTTCTTAGGTGAATGTAATGGATATTGTTTTTTTTTGTAATTAAGATTGATTCTAATTGGTGCATTGCATTACCCACGCGCACATAACTTTCTGTTTTGTTTGCCAAAGCATAAATAAGCTTTTTTCTGCCTTCATAAAATACATTATTATTGTGTTCATAAACAAGATTCTCAAAATGCTAGTAGTGCTAACATTCTCACGCTGTAAAGTTAAAACATTTTAATGAATGAAAATGTTTCCAACACGTGGAAGTTACGATTAATGAGTGTTACTGAATGAAGTAGCGTGAATAAATGATTTACTACTAGTAGGTAAGTAGGCCTACATCGTTGTTCGTAGCGTGTTACAAATAGTTACGATAACGTGCATTCCGTAAATTTGTTTTCGTAATATTGGAAAACTGGGCATGGTTTGAATATTTTGCATGCACGAACATACTGAATATGGTACAAACAAGAATTTTAAAGTACCTACCAAATTCTGATAGTAAATTTACTTGTTTTATCCACGAAGACTTAGTATTTTGAGTTCTATTTAATCAATAATGACTTATATCGTTGAATTATCATTTTTTTATTCTGGATAAGCTTGTGACCACAATCTCACCATGCTAAGTGATGATGTGGCCGAAGGTGGTAAGCACACAAAGCCTAGATGCAATGGGAACTGGCTCTCAAGTGCAGCTGTCGGAACACACCGATAGGTGCTTGGCGACAGATTTTTCAACTTGAGGGTGGTAGCCAGCCAGTCGGGTACTACAAAGTACCCTACCAACGTGCTATGGTTTCCTCACGATGTTTTCCTTCACCGAAAGCTCAAGCTCATTGTAGGATTCGAACCCACGACCTTTGTCGCGGTATCCGACGTCACATACCACTGAGCTATCATTGCCTTAAAATTTTTTGACTGCCATAATTACAATATGTAGGAGTAGGTACATCATAAATTCAGTAAGATTAACATGTTCCTACTCAATTTATGTTCGATATTTTCTTATTCACGCTCGAGAGTTTTATTGTACGATTATTCGTAGAACATTGATTACAAATGAGCAGAGATAAACTTTAATTTATTAGCAGGGCTTCCACGTAGCTTAAAGCTCTTGATGATGTAGTGTTGCGCACCGCAGCACGGCGCGGCGCATAGTTAAATGGTTTAAATTGAGCCATGTTTCAACATGGCACAGTCTGACAAATGCTTTTACTCTACTCACCATAGTATCTACTGAAAATTATAAATGTCTACTTATTAATCAAATGGTGTGTGTGAAACCCAAGGGATCGCCTTGGGTCAGATTAAATAAATGTTATCTAGCTTCCCCTTGGTAAAAAAATGGCCGACACTTAATAGTAGCTAGTATACATTTTGTTTTCTATTCTAATATTATAATGTGGTAAGTATCTATGGTTTGTTTTTTAGTACTGAACCGATTCTAACAAATCTTTCACCAATGGAAAGCTAGATTATCACATAGGCTATTATTTCATATAATTCCTTATAGAAAACCGTGGGGCAGAAGCTAGTATAATATACCTACAGCCTTTGCGTCCTTATTTAGATCTTGTCTAAAACCACCTGGAAGGTTTATAATTTACCCCAATGTATCAAAGCGAGTCGCGTGTGTTATTTCAAGGTCCTCAGCGCTTGGTCCAGCTAATTTCATAACACTTGGCACGGAGCCCACGTTTACACCTGAATGGTTAACTTTAAATTTCAATGAATCTGGCGTTAGTGCTATATGTTTCTTTTTAAGTTATAAGCTGAGTTGTGTATTAGTAGAAATGCAATAGGTAGTATATGATGTGACAATAAATTATTATTAATACCTTTATTAAAACAAGTTAGTAGCGTTTTTATCACAGCTATAATTTATGAAAATGCTTTAAAAAATCGATCTTATCGCTTTGGCTAGTGGGTGGGACGACCGTCTCAAAACAACCTACCTACTCACAAATGAAATATTATTCCTAGAATCACGATTCGAGTTACTGAAATAATAATACCTGTACAAAAGTAACTTTCAAGTTTAAATGTAATCTTCGATCACATTGCAGTTTGAAAACTGATTTATTCTTCTGTTTCAGTTGGTAATACATACCGAGGTTCCTGGTGGACTCTCTATAAATCTTGTTTCTGAGGAGATTTAGTTACCTGTTAGTTACGTCGACTTTGTTCCGTGTCAGATACTGGCAAAGATTCTTCAGTTTTATAAACTTGTAACGTAATACGTTGCTTTGCAAGTGAGTAATAGATCGACCACCTGGGCGATTGTTTATTTAAAATCTTAGCTATTACTATCTTAGTTATTTGTAGCTAAATTATGCTACCACTAAAGACAATAATTTATAAACAGATTTCTCGATAAATATGGAGGACGTCGGAATAATAGCATCCATACTTTATCAGTCGCATACTGAATTTTATACCATAACACCAACAATTTACAGTATTGGTTTGTGTTTGTCCACATCTCATAACGGTAAATGAACTTGTAGTTGAATGCACACAAAGTCTAAAAGGGATCTGCCTCTCAAGTGCAGCTGTTGAAACACACCAGTAGTTATAGTAGATTGGGAGGTTAATGAAGATATATTTCACACAAATGTCCAGTTTAAAAAAAATATCAGCAACAAGGTGAAGCGTAGGCGACATCCATTTACCGTGAGTTGTCTCGTCTGCAACACGGCTTTCCGGGATTTTCCCACTGTGAATACAAACTCTATTTATACTTAATAACAAGACTACGGTAACTCTTTTAAAGTAAAATGGAGCTGAACTCAACTGTTACTTGATTGAAATGTTTAAAACTTTGACTTTCTTGTTCGTAAGGTCAGACCCAATCCCTTTTGTGTTTGACTGTAAATATAATGCGTATAGACTGGGGTAATGAACTGGACTGCCAGGCCAACCATGTTACAACTATAGATGTATTTATTCATAAAATAAAAACATATGTGTTAGTACAGTGCCGTCATTTTAATGTTAGTGCGTTATAGCTTTATAATTATTTAAAATACTAAAATCTTAACATAAAATACTTTATGCATGCATTTATTCATCATTTCAACCTACCAATGATGGTCCATGAGCGATGCAATGTAATATTTTATTATTGTCAGCATAAATTATATATTTGTTAAATTAAGAGTCCATTCTCTTGGCTTCGAGAAATTCGAGTTAACGCTGATTTTTTGCTAACAAGGTCTATTCAACCTCTCCTATAAGTGTAATTTCAATGATTTATTTCTACATGTACCATATCTATTTATCTAAAGGTTTTCTGGAAGATATCGCTTCTTAGTGATAAGTCCACCCAATACTGTAGGTAAGTAAAGAATATCGTATTTTTTTGTTATCTGATTACGGTGTAAAATAAAGCTCTATCTAGCTATCTATCAATTTAGTACGTAATATTGTACGCTTAGTTCCACAGCGGCGACCACAAATTGTCTCAGAGTTAGCAAGCTCCACCGTCACGGGATAGCTGTGTCTAGTAACTGAAGCAAATTTAGTGAGAAAAACACTGGCTATTCTTTCCTTAGTTGTACATAAATTATGACATCTGACCCGATTAAAGACAAATCCTGTGAGTAACTAACTACATAGCTGTATTCTTGGAACAGATGATAAGTCCCGCTATTTTAAGAGACACTTCAAATAAAATTTCCTCTGTCCAACAATCCATCATCGATTCACGGAGATATATAAACATTACTACTTGATCCAACCTTTCATCATCTGCATAAACATAATACATTTATCTTTGGTCTTCACTCATATATCAGCTTTTAACCAAAGGCATGGCTATTAAAATGATTGACATCATTCAATGCTCGTACTAGTTCCTATTGTATATTAAATTTAAATTAGCGTATAAAAAGTTCACTTTTTATACGCTGAAAACAATATTTTCTCTTTTGTTTCATGGATTAAGTTAGTTATTTAGTTTCTAATTCATGTTTATCCGATATCTAGGTTACTGCTAGGCGTGCAGTCAGTGATTTAAATAATGATCCACCGTAGCCCGAGCCAATCTCTTCGCTAAGTTATGGTAATCTGCTTCTCGAATATTATTATCTAGGTACCTCCCTCTAAATCATGTCTCTGCCGCTTCCCTTTGCTTTCGTTTTGCGCTTTGTGTCTGTCCTTATTTATGACTATACCTATAGTAATATTATTGTATGAAATTTACGTAACAAACGAGTATTTTACTTGACTTCCTTGCCGATGTTGTTTATCCACTTATGTAGAGCGTTTGGCTTATCAAGCTCTCATCTGTGATTCAAAGTCTCTCGACGTTTATCATTATAACAAAGTATGTCTACTTATTGGCAGTCTTGAGTTCGTAGTAGATGTGGACTCTTAGGATAGTGTAACTAAGGCGCTGTATATGATTACTCATATGGTAATAAACAATATTCACAGAATATAATTTATTTTACAAATAACGTAAGCTAAAGTGCTTTAAAGCAATAAAACAAATAGCCAACTTTCTAAATTGTGATTAATAAAGATAAAAATCTAGTTCAAACAAAAACTCAACCCTTAGCTGTAAGTGAAAGCATTGATTCAAACCATCACCCGATTGCATTGGATTGCACACGCCGCAGTACCGCAAGGACGCCACACACAGCCACTCGATCGCTTAGTCGGCGTCACGACTGTCACGTCACGGCAGCTACACAGCCACGCCACTCGGCACACGCAGCCGTCTGGCTTGCAACGGCACTGGCATATTGTGCGGTTGATGGATTAGTTGGTGCTATTGTTTACACTTAACTAGTGGCACGCTTTGATGGCCGTTTTGACAGCCCCTTCAAAAAAAGTGCCAAAAAGAGACAAGCATAGAGAGTTATGAGGAGATACCCTCTTGTCAAAATAGACATCATAACGTGAAGCTAGTTTAGATCTCATATTGGAAATTTAACGTCAGAATATTCCCTTTGTTTATTTTATGAAGTCACAATTTAGTAGTATTTTAATTCGGATATGAATTATCATCTATTACGCTAACCTATCGAAATAAACTGACGAATAAGAAGCAATTTGTTGAGATAGTAGGAAAATTTGCCCAAACGCAATTAAAATAAATAAATAAGTAAAACAGAGGCATATTATGGCATATCAAATTAATATACAGAGAGTATGTATATGAACGTTATCCAAACAAGCGAAGCATGCTCCTCAATCACAACATCTGGAGGAAAGGGTGCAACCTCATAAGGACGCTATCACGCAACACACGTGCACAAACTAATCACGACCTACTGATACGAACAACTTAATAATAGAATAGAAACCTGATAACCAAAGCTAGCCTCTGTTTTGAGACACAGAATAAATTCAACATAATTACAATTTGATTAAATTTTTACTAGGCATTTATTGTTTTAAAAATGTTTGCACGGTGGTAGGGTGCTATGTGGTACTCGACTGGCTGGCTACCACCCTCAAGTTGAAAATCTGTCGCCAAGCACCTGTTGGTGTTTTCCGGCAGTTGCACTTGAGAGCCAGTTGCCCTTGCCCTTAAGGCATTGTAATAAGGTGTACAACACGTTGGCAGTCCACCTGGTATTGCTAATGTCTATAGGCGACGGTAGTCACTTACCATCAGGTGACCCGCCTGCCTCGTTGTCACTAGTGACATAAAAAAAGTTGCGGTATGCTTTGCTGCTCAGCGAATATTTATCTAATACTCTCGAGGAATTACGATATCGCAGCTAATTTCAATCGGTTAGTGTAATAAAATAGTTACCTCTTCAGTGTGTATTTATTTAGCTAACTAAGAACCAATAACATAAATGTAAAAAAGGAGAGCCAAGCTCAATTAAAAAAATATTCTCTGCTGTGGGCTTCGCCGCAAAAAGAATGGAGATCTGAGATTGAGTGCCAAGTTCTATGCAAAATCCAAATATGTAGTCTAAGGGCTGACTTGGCTGGTTTTCCCATACGAATTATTATTAAGTACCTACTTTTACACAGTCATGGAAGAGCCTTATGTTCGATGGGTAGTTTCTACCAGCAAGCCAAATTTTCGGAATAATAAAATAAGAACCGAAAGGTAACAGGTTTAGAACATGCGAAGGCTATATAATTCGTATGGGAAAACCAGCCAAGTCAGCCCTTAGACTACATATTTGGATTTTGCATAGAACTTGGCACTCAATCTCAGATCTCCATTCTTTTTGCGGCGAAGCCCACAGCAGAGAATAATTTTTTAATTGAGCTTGGCTCTCCTTTTTTACATTTATGTTTTTGGTGGGATATCATTACTTTTTGTAGGTAAGTACATATCCTTGTAACGCCGTGGGTCCTTTTAAAAGGATCCTTAAGAAAACTTCGCAGCATAAATCGCAACCTTATAGGTCAGATATCGAGAGACAACCGGACAGATTCGGTTGTCACAGCGCCCCACCCACCCCGCCCGCGCCGCTCCGGCGTCACTCGGCGCGCGCGCGTCGTGTATATACCGAAAATCTAAATGCCTATTATTTTATTATTATTTATGAGGAGGTAATGATTTTACACTATTGATGTACGCTAAATATAAAAATAATAATTAATCCCAGTTAATAACGTAGGTACCCTAAGTAATATTAGGTATTTATGTTAAGCGTTCATAATAGAATCTAATTATTTAAAAATTGGCAGTTTTTTATTTATTCCTTTGTATTCATCTAATTACCTATCTGCATACCAAATTTTAACTCTCTAGGTCATCTGGAACTGGGTTAGAGTTTTGGTCTATAGGTCAGTCCATGATAAAAATGAGGAATTTTGGACATTAATATCTAAATAATCGTTTGAGATAAGCTTATGAAATTTAGAACACATATGTATCTCGCAAGTCTCAATATATGAGCCAAATTTGATACGTTTATGTAAAATGGTTTTTGATTTATGCGGGGGTCAAAAGTGGCTCCAAATGGTTCGTGTAATATTACACACGGTGCGGCTCGCCAGTTCTGTTTCTTGAACTTGGCTTAACACGCTCCCGCGTGTCTAGATCTACTCAATATCTCAAGAAAGGGGAGTTGCATTGAGAGCTCGTTCGGTCTCGGTTCATTACCCCTGAGCCGGGATGAGCTGCTCTGCCCCAGCCACAGTAACAAGCTCGTTAGCCTGTCTCAGTGCCACCAGTGCTCCGTCTTCATCTCGAATCACGATTTTATCTCGGATCACTATTGTAATATTTCAAATTGATGCTATAAGATTTGAAATTGAGATTGCTCTGGAAATATGATGTGCATTGGTTGATACTGTCGTCGTTGTATCTGATTGGTTTACGACTTTAGTTTTTTCTTTCAAGCTACTATGTGAATGTTCCAGAATTTTGTTCCGTGCAGATTCCGCTAGTTCCAATTTCCAAATGAATTTGTGTCAAAATTTACGATAGACGTATTTTATGCGCAACTCACATTTATGGTAGCACTACGGCAGTGGTTTCGTAAGTGACGTTGGACTATAAAGCCTCCACGGGTCCACTAGATTCGGCTACAATGCTGTTTATAAGCTCTTGTGTCCTCATAAAACCGTTTTAACGACGTGTTCCATTTCAAGTCACCGAATGGTTTCGTCTTTATAATAGCATGTTGTATTAATTTGCTGAAGTAAATTTCAACAGAATTTTGTCATGAAATTAGTAACATTAGAGATTTTATTACCAAAATAACTTACTTAAGTTTAAACACATCGTTATTGTTATTTGAAACTGGTATCTAAGCTAACATTATTTCAAAATGTTCGTATGGCAGTTATGTTCTCGATTTTATATCGTTGTTTTAATTGTAACTCCCGCATTTCAAACATTAGATGTTACTTCGCTGTGTTCCCGTACCTTATATATTAATTAACGATGTGATTAAATGCAACACTTGCCATATGTCAATCTCCACACCACAGCACCTAAAACGTTAAGTAGTGCAGGTGGAAGCAGATTAAGAGAAGCCTCGTTAAAATCCTCGCCCCGATAGCTATGTGCAAGATTGCACACCCAGAGTGCACGTTGTTAGTAATAAAACGAAACAGAAAACTCTTTCAATTTGCCCAAGTTTTTAGAATACACTTAAAAAGTTCCTAATGTGCCGCTAAAAGTGTTAAAGCTGTTTATTAACTATGTTGTTATAGCGGATTTGCAACACTGGAAAGTTTATAAACGCGTAGATAAGTATAAAATACGTACGAGTTATATAAAATTTCTATGTACCTGGATAATACAAATTTTCAGACTTTTTAATGGTGTTACTTTTAATCTATGGGCATATCAACTTTTTGTGTTGATAGTTGCTATCTAAATACGTGGATTAATCAATGTGATAACTATATTATCAAGTACACAAGTATACAAATAGATTTACGACGATAATTTGATTCCATTATAATTAGGTAAACATAATTTGGTGCTGCATATTTTGACATCATCAGTAACAAACAACACATTGATTAATTTTTTTAAATTTTTTCGAGTTCAGTTCTTGTACGTTAACATATAAATACAGGTGATGTGGCATCTGCTACGGTATCTGCGTGTGCAGCCGGGCCATGCACGCACAGATACTGTCAAAGAAGAACTATCAACGCGTCGAGCTGTGATATGGAAATACACATTTACTGTCTTCAGCTGATCCTGTAAAAACTGTCCTGAAGTTATGATAGCCTGGTATGAATATAGTGAGATATGGTAATATTTGCAACCGTTATTTTACGCTTGGGACTGAATTATTCTGTTCATTTGCGTTTTAAATTATAACCTTTTTTTGTACACGGGGGTGTCCGAGGATGATTTGTTTTCATTGCGGTGCAAACAGTTGCTTTTAATATATTGCGATTGGGGTGTTTTGTAGATTATGTGTTTAATTGTTGAAACGTAGATTCATTAGGTGTATTAAGCGAGTTGTTCAAAAGTCGGTTCCTGGATTTACCAGTCTTATAAACTTTGGTTATTAAAATTATTGTTTGAATAATAATAATCTTGATTGTCAAAATATGATACAGAGTAATTTTCATTAAGAAAATGAGGTTGTACAAGCCTCAACTTTCAGAAAAAAGATACTTTCAACAGGCAACCCTGTTGATTTTTTCGTGTATATTTGGTAGGTCTGAAAATAGGTTGTAAAGTACATAATTATCATATCGCTAGATCCTACGGGAACGCGGATTGCTTACAACATTTCAAGAGTAAGAATGAAAAAGAATAATAAACAAGCTTATCATGTATGTACAGTCGCATCATAAAGTTTTTACGGGCACCTACTGGTTTTATAGCCCAGCGAATTTAGTACGAAGAATCGAGAGATAATTAAAGTGTAGTGCCCGCAAATTGCACTCGTGATCGTTCACATGCATTAACTGGGAGGTATACACGTAGGAAATTGAAAATTGTAATTACAACTATGGGTAGTTTATAAACTACAGTCGAGCATTCTTGTGTTAGAAAGATTAATGCCATATAAATACTTACTGCTCCTTAAAAATAGAAAAATAAGGTGCAATTATTTAGTAAAATATTTAATTTAGGAATGGGGCTCATTATGAACGATTGAACTGTGATTACTGTGGGAAAACGTGTTCAACGAAAAATCACAAAAAAGTCAACTATTTTTTTTAATTCTGGATAAGCTTGTGTTTTTACCACAATCTCACCATGATAAGAGATGATGTGGCCGAAGGTGGTAAGCACACAAAGCCTAGATGGGAATTGGCTCTCAAGTGCAGCTGTCGGAACACACCGATAGGTGCTTGGCGACAGATTTTCAACGTGGTAGCCAGCCAGTCGGGTTTCGAACCCACGACCTTCGTCGCGGTATCCGACGTCACTTACCACTGAGCTATCATCGCCTTAAATCTATCATCAATTTAAGTTAATACTAAATGGCGATTACTAAATTACCTCTATTTGCACTTCTACACTAGAAATGGAAGGAATTTAAGGTGCGAGTAGAGTAATTTGTCTGTAGCTTAATCAATTCGTTTCGTGTGATTTTTGTATTTCCCAGTGTACCTAGGTCATTAAAAAACTTATTTGAATTCGTTATGTTGGACAACTGTTCAATAAATAAGAATAATAATTGATTTAAATGCTGTTTAGGAGTTAGTCCAAGAGTTAATGTTATTATGCACGTCGAAAAATATGATTCACAATTGAAGAATTTCATTAATGTCTATGTATCTAATTTGTGTTATACATAAACTGTTTAACATTGTTCTGTTTTTCATTGATTCCATACAAATTGGTATCAACTTCCCTTTTATTTTCCCAAAAAAAGAAGTAATAATTTCAAAAATAACTCAAGCACGTAGCATCGGTAAACCACGTAACGTATCTCCCCACTTGTTGCATCTATCATTGCAATATATAAAACATGAGTTATGTATCATATTTTTTCCTTTGCTGAGTATTCTATTACAGTACCGTATCGGAGTTTATTTATGATCTGTCAAAGGCTTACAATATTTTTGACTGATAGTATTGCTTTTCAGTTCACATACGAACGAGATACGAGCTTTTTGTACCTAACAGAATATAAAACACATTTTAACACCCAATGGAAAAGTTTTTAGATATGCTTTTGTGAAGTGTTTGGTTCGAACAAGTCGATGTATCTAATGTTAAATTTAAGAACTAGTTTCCAACCCGTAGGTTCACCCGCGTAACCCTTTTTCATGCCCTTAAATGTTGAATTTTAAAAAATCCTTTCTTATTCCTCGTCTTTGTCCTAAATACAACATCTGTGAAAAAAATCTGCTTTCTAGGTCCAAGAGTTTAGGCTGGGCGTTGATGACTCAGTGAGTGACCTTCTCTTTTTATACCTACTTATATAACCTGTTTCTATATTTTTCATACGAAGCAGTAGATAAATTGCACTGAAAAGTTTCCCGCTTTAATAAAACGAAAGTTTGTTAGCACCTACGTTAGTTAGTTTGTTGTTACCACGCCTCGAACCAGCATGACCGGGAACTTGAAGTCTAATATTAAATATAAACTACTCAAATTCATTCGTGGTTTTTCCCGCGTGATTATGTAGGTATTTTAGAAATACCACCAATCTTACATTACCTAATTTAAATTTCATAGGATCAACAATAAAACTGGGTGAATGAATACTTATAGTTTTTTTTAAAACACAATGTTTTGTTTTACGGGGGTTTTGCTGCTTCTTCTAAGTTTCATATCTGAACTGAATTAAAAATGTTAAATATGCCACTGAACGATAGTATTAACATTAATGAATCAATTCATAGATAAAAAATATGAATTAGGAAGCTACTTTGATTGAATCAATAAAACAAGATCCTTGCTTTGTTAAAACGTATGAAAAAAATAAAGGATTTCAGAATGGGTCTCACAGTAAAAATATTATGGTGAACCCAGTTTAGGGTTCCAAAAAATTTAGTAATCATTCTATAAACTACTTAGATAGAAGATCCAGGTTACTTTGAAGATGTCAAAAAGGCATTAGGCATTGCGAGGTGAGTCAAAGACCGCATTGGAAAACAAGATTGTTACGTTGTAGCGGGTGTGTTTAATCGTCCAACTGGGACGCGAATCCCGGGCGCCCCCGATCCCAGTACAGGAGCGGGAACAAACAACCTTCCGTGGACCCGATCCCGATTTATTACCACCGCCCCGGACTCTGGAGCTATAAAAAAATTACACGAACGCGACCGTCGCTTACTGGATGCAATTTATTCCAACACCAACCTGTCCTACTTCCATAAAATTATTTACTTATTTTATGTACATTTTCCGTATTCGGTTCAGATTATTTTTAATGAATGCATGTAAAATATTCAAAAAGGTAACGAATGTAATTTAAAAAAAATATATATTTGACAAGCGCCTGAAAAATACTATAGCAAAATACAAAAGGGGCTCCATTTAAAGCACTTTGTAGCTGCCACCAAAGCGAATCGTGAGTTGTGACAAAACTCAGTTTTCAGTGCTTTTAGAAAAACTTGCGAGCTTCCTGTAGGTTCTAACACCGACTCGCAGTGCACGTTAGTTTTCATTGTGAATAAATAAATTATTATTCCGTATTTCACAATGTGGCAGTAACTTTCTCTAGCCACGGAACTTTATGCTCGTATAAAACTAAACTTTACTGCATTTACAAAGGAAATGTTATATTTGAATGTGTTTTAAT
The DNA here is from genome assembly GCA_951361185.1 of Ochropacha duplaris. NCBI lineage: Eukaryota > Metazoa > Arthropoda > Insecta > Lepidoptera > Drepanidae > Ochropacha > Ochropacha duplaris. The sequence goes on from OX592691.1 coordinate 10,945,118, forward strand.
AAATTTATACTCATAGCCAATTTAAATCATTAAATCGCTTCATTAAATGGTGGGAATGATGTTATAAAAACCAATTTAGTGATAATGAATTATTTCACAATGAAAATATTTTTTAAATATAATCACTTTATTATATGTATTTCACAATGATATTGTTTATAAACTTTAGGGATAGATATAAAAATAAAAACATAATATGTTTAAAACATACAAAATATACATAATATATTATCTGCTGTTTTTTTTCCTATTGGTTCATACGGGGGCATCGAATTGTTTTTAAAATAAGATAAAGTGTTGTCAAAGTGAATCAAGGATTCCTATTCAATATTATATAAAGAGGTGCCACACTGATTCGACATAGATCGTAATGGAAACCTTCCGTACTTTTAACTGAAGTTCACTAGTCCATGAAATAAAGCTTCTGTATTTAAATGAAACGTAACGGATCGCCAATTTTCATCTTTTTTTATCGCTCCCGATTATTTATCGTCGATCGAGGGCGATGGAATTAAAATGGGTACTTGATCCACGGCGTTTATTATTTTCTTTAAATCTGATCGGTAATAGTGGAAGATTAATTGCACCATCTTGCGGGATGTAATTGTGTTTCATTTTAAAATAATTATTTAAAACAAATTATGTCTCTTTGTTTTGGAATAAAGATTTTGTCGTTCGTTATATCTTCGATATTTTTGAGATTTTTTCAAAGTTAAACCTGCTTGTACGAAAAGGCACCAAGTAATCCGAGAGGTATGCCCAATAGGCATTGTGATTATATAGCTGTATTCCTAAACGTTATGAAGAAAAATATAGGCCGCAGCAAAAATAATGGCGACATCAAAATGATTCTGTTTAATGTGAGCTGCCTGCATACGGCATGTTTCATGATAGATCTGAAGCCTAGCATCTGTTTTCCGGCCTGTATATGGGTCACTCACCTAGCTCAGCTGTACTGTACCTAACATGGTTGCAGCGAGCAGCGAGGATATACGTAACACGGCATCACATCGGCGAAACAATATTCCAGTTTAGTCCTCTACTACATTTAAACAACAGATACGGTCTTTGCCGATATTGTCTTAATACTACACTCACTTACTTTAAGGATGTTCAAATAGAGTGTTTCTGACGGTAGGTTTATGCAGTACCTGAAACAAATAACTTTAATTAAGTACCTATATAAAATTCCCGTGTCACGATGTTGGTCCGCGATTAACTCCTAAACTACTAAATCGATCATGATTAAAATTTGCACACAAATACATTATATCCTGGAATAAAATATTGGATAGTTTTTATCCCACGGTAACGCGAGTGAAGCCGCGGGTATAGCCTGATTGGAGGGTCTTTTTAAAAATGAATATAACGGAAACGGAAATTGACGGGCCGGTTGGCATGGTTGGTTAACACACTGCCTATCACGCCGCAGGTCGTGGGTTCGATTCCCATCCAGGACAGACATTTGTGTGCATGAACATGTCTGTTTGTCCTGAGTCTGGGTGTAATTATCTATTTAAGTATGTATTTACAAAAAAAAAGTAGTCTATGTATTATATCAGTCATCTGGTTTCCATATTACAAGCTCTGCTTAGTTTGGGATCAGATAACCGTGTGTGAAAAATGTCCCAGGATATTTATTTATTAATTTATTTATTCTTAAAACAGTCTGGAGTTGGTTGGTTGAACAACGTAGTATATCCCTCGTTGGGTGCAGATTTAACTACCTACTGAACCTTTCAGACAAGACATTTCACTATTTAACTATAAGTCCAATAGTTCAGTTTCAGCCACACGGCTCATTGCAAGACCTGATTGACACATTTCCTCCATCTTATCGTCAGTGGGGTTCTAAAAGCCCCATTGAGCAAGTGAAGTGCGAACAAAGGTGCGGCGGCGGTGGGGTGATGGCGACCGCACTTAGCTAATGATGACTCAGACCGTATGTTAGAAAAATACGTAAGCCAACTAAATTATCAGCCACTTTGTTTAAGCGATCGTTAACGGTTAACGACCCCTATTTATGGACTTGTCCAGTGCGTTAAGTTGTTTGTAATGGGCTTAATTATTTGTATAATAAGCTGCTATTATTAGGAGATTGTTATAATTTATAATAATGCTATTTTGAACCTAATAAATGTGCGCTAATTGATTTTCCAGACTACAAAACAAAGCAAGTAGGTACGTACAATATTCTGAAATATGTCTGGAGAGTCAACAAATTAAAATATGCAATTTTGTCATTGAATTATGTGTTTGGTTTCGCATCTATACCTATTAATATATGCAGTAGGTACCTACGCCTAGAATGCAAACGTATGCTATGATTGATACAAATACATCAGTCAACAAAGTTGAAATGAAAATAAACTGAAATGCTAACGAATATTCGTGTTATTTGTATTGGATCCGCGTGTAATCTTCCGACACGGACCGGTGGTAATTGCTTGTCGCCAATTTATAGCCATTGGTAAATCGTTGTATCAAAACAATATATTTAATTAAACAGTTTATGTACCTTACTATTTACATTCATTTATTTTATTAGGGTTCCGTACCCAAAGGGTAAAAACGGGACCCTATTACTAAGACTTCACCGTCGGTCCGTCTGTCTGTCATGAACCGCGATAGCTGGACAGTTGAAATTTTCACAAATTATGTATTTCTGTTGCCGCTATAACAACAAATACTAAAAACAAAAAAATATATTTAAGGGGGGCTCCCATACAATAAACGCGATTTATTTTGCCCTTTTTTGCTCGGTATCAATAATCGCAATAGGTAGGCACTTGAAATATTCACAAAATACTCAGTAGTATTTTTACTTTAATAATAATTAATAAAATTAAATAAATATTTAAGGGGGGCTCCCATACAAAAAACGTGCCGTTTTTATTCTAAGTTTAGTTTTATACTGTTATAAAAATGATATTATAAGTAAAAGATATCAGGAAAAATCTATCTACTTATATTTGCTTGGTAAAGGTAACAGCAAGTTAACAGCGAGTGCTAAGTTAAAGATGCCATAATATTCTCAAACAACTTAAACATGCAGATTGTAGACAAACAATTTTGGATAGCTCTTTATTTATGCAGTAGGTATAGGTACTCATTTTATAACATATAACTTTCGTATATTAGATGGAAAAATATAAGTAGATATTGTTTGATAATACAAAGAATAGATCCATTATTTATAATATGATAATAATGTCCGTCCGAATATAACTAAAATTATAATGGAACACCTTCTTAGAACGTTTATATCCAAATACAGGTAATACTTATTGCGATATTTACTCATAGCCAAACATATTGGTACGTATAATATTCCAATATACAACATAATGTTACCATCTGAAGATAAGGAGGTGAGTGATTTATTTAATTAATCAAGCATTTACTTCAGATTTCATCATAAATAAAACAAAAGGGTGGCGAACAGAGACGAATCCGACAATAACTCTCCCGACCGACGTACCAATCGAGTCATTTGTTATAGTAGGTGCTCGTGGATTTGCCTCCATAGACATCATAGTTGGCATAAATTCTGTGTAGATGTCTGAATCTGAAATTAATAGGTTTAAGTGAACATTCCTTGTCGTGAGCCAAACTACAAAGTCAAACGTGGCCGACTAAGGATATTATCAATCTCCCTGATGTTTGTTTGCTCAAATGTCCGCGCCGACAGGAAATTACCCCCGTTTACTTACAAACGTTCATTGTTACAAAATGTCCTCCAATTTCGCCTACGTGTCAATTATTATTTCGTGTTTAAATAATATAATAATGCTAGATATCTAAGCCAAAAAAGTTTGTTCAACATGAAAAACCATTTAAAATCTAATTCCATTCGATACGACGCGATGTATTGGCAATTCGTAGTGCAATTTTGTCGGATCAGACGACAACGAAGCCCCGCGGGTCGCGGGCGACGATGCTCCCCAGAGGCCGTGTTATCAGCCACCACTATGATTCAAAGGAGCTACATTTACATTGCGAATTCTGTTTGTGTAGTCTTATTATAGATAGGAATATTTTCGTTTATTTTTCACGTAATAGGTATATTTTAAACTTTCCTTTATATGCGGTCGTTATGAAAAAAAACTTGTGTCTTTTTATACTTAGCAATCTATCCGAAAGATTCGTTTCAACAATGATTTGAATTGGTTCGATAAATAAATGAAACACAGGATACAATTTATTCTACAATGAATTTCCTCGTTCGATGTATTTTCAAAGAACGTCTTTTCCTTTCAGAGGCGTAGTTGTTTCATAATGAAAATTTATGTTGGTGGTGCAATAAACGATACTGCTTTGTTCTCCAGTAGAGCGAATGGGGGAGTGATGGAGCGGGGGGCTCATCGGGACAGTTTCGCAATGAGAGATAGATAGTTGAAATAGAATATGTAGTCGCGGTCGCCGCCGCCCGTGACGCCTAGCATATCGTGTCGGCTTGCGGGTTGCTTGATTCCAACACAATAGACCACAATGAACACTCTGACATTATTGGAAAATATATTTAACCCGATGCTACCGAGAGTTACATTTACAGCAGGTTTATCCAAATTAATCCCAAATTACTCTAAACTTGTTCAGACCTAACGAAGGTAAATGAGATCTACAAAACATCGATTTCCATTGAAACTGTAAAAAAAGGAAGTTCAAGAGGTCGAAATGAATTCCCTCATCGCGTGGAGCCTGCAGTCGCTTGTAATTTAATTAGGCGGCAATTTAAGCGGCTGCCGGTGCGCGGACGTGCGCCGAATGCCACGTTGTTCGACAAATTTCATTACAAGCCATTGTTGTATGCAAGCCCGTCAGAGGAAACCACTAAGGCACTAATGGCCGGGCTCCACCCTCATTATATAGTAATAATTTTGCATAATTTTCACTCTAGGTAACGCGCGTTTGTTTTAAATACATTAGTTTTGACATTTCTGAACAGTAACAGTTGTTGGTAGGATAAGATAACATCGTCTTTTGAGGAGTTAAAACGACAAATTGAAAATGCCAGCGAGTAAGTAATTGATTAAACCGCGGCACTTTGTTCGAGCTCACTATCTGTAAGGAGCGAAGTGAGATAAGCGTCATAAATCAGAGCGATAAAAAGTCGAACAATCGAGCGAGCTGACGATAACTAAGTTAGTTCGAGGGTTACAACAAAAACTGTTGTTGGGAGCTGACTTGGCGGTGATTTTTTCCAAGTCGATGAAGAAGATATGCTATCTATTGAATATGAGATGAAGGAAAATAGAATTATGATGGAGGCTTTACTAAGTAATTTCTCACATTTGGAGATTTATATTCATATGAAAATTTAAACTCTATTTTAATTTTAGAATTAAGCTAAATCATAAAAAAAAATTGTGAAAAAGGTATCTTTTTTTGCGGTTTTAGTATTGCTTCTATAGTAAAAGATGTTCGTATTATGTTTTATAATAGCCCAGTAAATTTTGGAGAAAGATTGCCAATACATTATTATTAATTACTACATACTATAAATTAATGTATATTTTTCTTCCCGTAGAATATTTCAGTGTAAATATTTTAAGTTTCTTTCAGATATTAAATTTTTCAACGGCTTAACTTCAAAAGATTAACCTTAAAATCCATCTAAAGATCCATCCATCTGTAAGATTTCCACAGAGCACTTTCTGCATTTGTTTAACACATATAAAATTTCTTGAAATGTCAGGTTGGACAAATGTGGTAAGCTCGCTTCCTAGATTACGTAACGTAAAAGAGAGGAGAGGAAATATTGCATCAAAGAGAATTTGAAATATTGCCAACTACATGCGTCGCCGGTCGAATTGATTTTGCTGCCTTTTGTGATCTCCGCAGAAAGATGCTGTTTCGCGGTTTCACAATTTAGTTTATCGGTGCCATCTCAACCCTCTGCAGATATCAAGCGCGAATAAGTTTTGCTTGCAATTTCGCTACTGAATGAATATTCGCTATAAAATGTATATTACACTACTATTTTAAATAATGTTTCTATAAAGAAGGTAGGTACAGACACTAAAATTTATTTTAAGCTATTATGTAATTTGGTAACTGAAAGAAAGTTTATTGAGATTGCAAATACCTACATAAATCAGTAGACATTGAGTGCTCCAAATAACACCTCCAAACAATAACTGGGTGTTTAACGACAGAAAGCTGAAACGAAAACAACAAGTTATGAGGTCAGGTCACACAACTGTCGGTTGGCACACGTTAGTATGCATTCAGTAAATCAGAGGTGCTGAAAGGAATATAATTTGTTTAAGTTATTTAGACCTACTGTGAATTAGAGAAGATATAAGGTAATAAATCCTAATAAGAAAATTGCTTTACTTTCCACTGTAGAGGCGGTTTCTTTTTGAATCATCAGTCGTACTACTTAGCCTGTAGGTAAACATGTGCTAGTCACATGCCTCGAAAAAGCATATATCTACTACTTGGATGATCTACTATGAAGGTTTACTCGTACATAGATCCTACATATACCGTATGATAATCATGATGACAACGATACTGTGATCCCATACCTGTTAGACCTGCATACCTATATTCATATGGCAGTAGGTACATACATTACACATTATAAATTCATAGGTTGTGTCTACTACAAATATATCAGATTTCGTTCCGAGAAGTTCTCAGAGTATTCCACCGACTTAACATTTCAGTTATCTATATTAAATCCATGCTACCTGTTGGTGGAGTCGACGCCTTTCATTAAACAAATGCAGTTTGCGTCGACGGCCGCGCCTTTATGCACTTACAAACATTTCATACCCCTGTGACTACTTCACCCTGCTCGAGTGAATTTTCAACATAAATTTTCATGGTTAACACTTAATCATTTTGGTTATTTCTGATGTTAGCTAGGGCGGCTTGTAGATGACTAATATTCACTAGTTATACAAACAATTTGTTGGTTACCTATACTTAAAATTTACTTAGTAGAGTTGTTTATTGGTTAGGTTAGGTTAGGTTAAAACATATTCTATCTAATCAAAAGAATCTAATACATTACCAAACAACCCGACCGTTGATTGTTATTTTTAAGAGATTGACATCAAACTTTTGGGGAAATTACTAACCTAACAGAGTTGTTGTTTTCCAATTCGTGAATAAAGTGTAAAATTAAAAAGAACTATTCATTTATTTTTGGAGCTCTATTTCAATGCATTTACAAAAAGCAGCAATTTTCTGTTTTAATTGGAATCATTGGGTTGTTTAAATAAAATTGGGACTCGTAACGACTCGCACGTTAATTGCTGGGTAGTATTAAATTAAATATGCCATTTGGTGTATGCAATGAGGAAACAATCAGTGGTATTGTGCACATACGAGACCACATATTCAGATTGTTCTGTGAGCGGACCGCATCCCGCTACCGATCCTGGGACTTATGCTAATGTCTGGATTCAAATTTATATTTGTATTCGCACATCACTGCTTGAATCTCTTTGTGGGTTTTATGCAAATAATTTTATTTATTATTTAAATTTGGAAGATCTTAATTTAACTGCTCCAATCTCGCTCGAATGCACTTATGGTGTGTTTTTAGGTACTGTTACCGAAAAAAGTGTCTGTTGCGTGTCAGATAGACTATATTAAAGTATTGTAGAATCTGAAAAATATTGCAGTCCTAAATTAAGGACCAATGAAAGTCTTAAAAAGTTACTACTACACTAGCTATATTCGATCAACTTTGCGATCGTAACCTTTCTGAATCAGGTAAAAGTACTCCAGAATCCTATGGGTTTTTCAATTGATAGATAAAATGATTAATAGTTAAAATTCTAAATTTAATTTAAGCACGTGCTTCATATAACACAAAAGTTTAATTTACAAAGAAAATACCTATCTAATTTTTTTTTTCATTTTCAGTTGTGAAGATAAGTTGAAGTCGTTGCTGTAGGCTAGAATGCGGAACAATTGAAAAGTTCTACAATCTCTCTCGGCGATGTTCTACAATGATATTACATGTTACTTTGTCTGGTGCACTTTCTTTTAAATGAAACCAGTAACTTTTTTTACAATTTCAATTTACCTAGTCACTACCATTGCTGATTTTATTACTTACATAAACCCAATATTAATACGAATTCATTGTTATAATATCTATCAACCACATCAAACTATAACTGAGTATAGTATGTATTTAGTAATTTATTTTATTGTTGATGCTATTCCCCGATTGCCCAGCGCAATGGAGATAAAGGCAATTCTATCCAAATACTGAAACAGCTGCTCCAAGCCATTTTAATTAGGTACTTGAAAATTTTCGTCCATGTACCTATTAGAGCTTACTACTTTAATAGCTCTTGGCTCGTTAATAGCCGAATGAGTGTTAGATTCAGTGTGAAACTTGAACTGAGATTTATTGGGAAGCAATGAGACGTATAATGCCATGGAGGTAATAGGGATATTGACTGACATATCAATGTCAAAACGATCGTTTATATGGAGGTTTGTATAAAATACTAACTTGTGACGTCATAAACTATCAAAATAACAACGTATTTGCTATTTTCTAATTTCTTTAGATGTTTAAGACACTGGTTAGGTTTACATTTTTTTTTTCTTAAATATAGGCGACTTACCAATTCCTTGCATGTTGTTTTTATGTCAGAAGTCTGACAGCCGGGAGGTAAGTGATTACCGTCGGCTATAGAGATTAGCAATATCGAACTTAATGTCTTGAAACCAAATGGCTCTCAAGTACAGCCGATAGGTGCTTGGCAACAGATTTAAGGGTGGCCAGCCAGTCTAGTACCTACTACAAAGTACCCTACCACCGTGATATCGTTCCTAACGATGTTTGATTGCAAGTTTATGATTTGAAGCACCTCAAAAACTATATAAAGTATCTGCTGTGGTCAATTCTCCGTTTTTTTTAAAACACAACATTAGCAATACCAACGGGATTGCCAATGTATTGTACACCTTATTCAATGCCTTAAAGGCAACTGGCTCTCAAAACCAACTGCCGAAACACACCAACAGGTCCTTGGTAACAGATTTTCAACTTGAGTGTGATAGTCAGCCAGTCGAGTACTACAAAGTATCCTATGGTTTCCTCACGATATTTTACTTCACCGAAAACTCAAGCTCATTGTAGAATGACAATAAAAACACACGACTTTCGCAGCGGTATCCGACGTCACCACCACTGAGCTGATCCGGGTGACATTAAAATAATAATTTAACGCGTTGATATATACACTCGCCGCGGTACTTAGTATAAAATAATTATGATTTTGTGATTGAATGAAACATGCTCTCAAGTTAATGTTCATGATGATTGTTTCATTCGTTAGAATAGGACCCATGGGTCTACAAAAAAAAAACATATTAACTATCCTAGTTCGGAATAATACCTAATATTGGTGAAGCTACAGTATAATATCTGAATTCCAAACTAATGATATTGTTAATTGGATCAGCTGTTTATGATCCAAAAGGGAATTATTTTGTGGTTTTCATGGCCAATTGCAACTGAAAATTATAACTTATTTAACAAATCGTAATTGATAAAGGTACATGCAACGAGGGGCATATCATACATTTTTTGACCAGTTTAACATATTCATTTAAATAATACTAGCTGTCCTCCGCGGTATCACCCGCATTCCCTAGGGATCTTATCTTTTCCCGGGTTAAAAATATTAGCCTGTGTTACTCAGGGATAATGTAGGTTTCTTTCTGAGGGCGTAAATCGGTGAGTAGATTTTGAGTTAAATCGTAACAAACAAACAAAAAATTAAATTTTTCCTCTTTATGACATTAGTTTAGATAAAAAGGCCTTTTTAGGGTAGGTAGGCTATAGGCTACGGTAACCGCTTCATCGCTCACCCATCGTGTGGGTCACATGCTAGTTGCCACCTTAATGGTTTAAAAAAGTTAGTATATTATTATATTATATGTATGGCAATACATCCATAGAATATACAAACAAAAGTCTATATTTAGCAACTATTTCCGAACACAATAATCAAATAGTTCGACAAAAAACAATGACGTTAAAAAGTTGTTAAGAATTTACAAAACAATTTTACAGAAACATAATTTTACAATGAACTAATAATAGAAGTCATAGTTTTATAGTTATGGCTAAACGTCGATTGCGGCAAATTTAAGGGGTATTTAATTACGATATTTAACACGGGATCATAAATTTTATCTGTTAGATATGGCGCTGCGGGTAGGTACCAGTTAGTTATAAAATAATGTTTAACGAGCAGAAGTTATTATTATACAATGCGCCAACATTCGACATTCGATCAATCAATCGACTCGCGTGTTAGCATCGCTAATAACTCAATTAGTCGTTTTAGAAGATATGCCGATAATGTTATCGGAAGTTATACTTACAGATATGTCTCTAGAGAAACGCTGTATTCTCTGCGTTTATACCTACTGGTATATATCTATAGATTAATTACCTATAGTCTTACCTAACAAAATAAAATATCACCGATAGAAATGTCACAGTTTTTGATAAGTAAATAGAACAGATTTCCAATATAGCAACTGTCATAAAAAGACTGTAATCAGTGAATCTCTGAAAATTTTATAAGTGTGGGCAGAGAACGGGTAACTCGAAATTGACATAGATTTTAAACGATAGCCTTTTGCCTAGCTTCTGATTACACTGCCCTAAATTATAACGATACCTACTTAATGCTACAATCTAAGTAGGAACGTAGATACATATTTAAGCGTAAAAGTTAAAACTATGACCATTATTTTCCATTCGTAATTCATGGCTCATTACAATTAGTTGGGCTAGTGTTCGTACAAGCCCGCTACACGCCGCAATCCCACTAGACCGCGGTTATGGAAACGTCCGCGCTTCCCAGATAATCTCCCATTTTACCTCACTCACCATCAACCACTGTTTCATTCACACCCAAAATTAAGACCCACTAACGTATTAACAAAAGCCTAAGGATCAAAATCGAATAGAGACCGCACTCATTACCTGAAAATGTACATTGATCGATGTGTATTTTACTCGGCCGAATGAGGCAGGTTCATTAGTGCTCGTAGGACCAAGCATTCGTTTTGTTAGGAAGTAAAATGAACTAAAAAAACGCACCGCACGTAGATACCCGCACGTATATACATCAGACATGAAAAATTTCAAGGGATATGAATCGGAAAATCCAATCCTGTCTGTATTTTTGGAGCTCGTTTCGGGATGTAGAAGGAAGATACGGTGAAATGACATACCTAGCCAGCTTTTATTGTGTATTTACCCTTTTGTTACTTTCCATTTTCGTTGATACAAATCAATTCTGAACCTTTTCTGAAATGTTACGATCAGTTTCCTTTCATTTATTTGTAAAGTATAAATGTTTTGAATTGTTATTTTATTCTCTTTCTGATGTTAATAGAGAGTTGTTAGCCTGATTTATTTGATATCATGATACATTGATAGCTTTATAGGATTACTACCTTTCCGCCCCGCGGTTTCACCCACGTATCCCTTTTTTTTCGAAAAATTTTATCTTATTCTTCGTCTACATATACGTCCTTTTATATGTATAGATAGATAATTACGTCAATGTTTCGTAATCAGTAATATTCCTATATATTGGAAAATACGTGGCTAAATTAAGTCGGCTATCGCCGCATACTGACGAAGTTTAATTGACTAGCAACAAGTTAGTGGGCCCGTGTTCATCTAACTTTGGACCAACCATTAGACCAAGCTTCGTATTACTACAGATTAAAATACGAAACAATGTAGTGTCATTAATGGCCAATGAGTTTCCAGAGCAGTTTTAGATGAAGAAAGACATAATGACGTAAAATTTTGCTTTAAAAGTCAGCCAACTTTTCAACCTGTGGTTTAACCCGCTTTTTTAATTAGGGTATGGATTTCGGATAATTCTATCTTATTCATCCTTCATGTTATAAGAATAAACCCCAATCTGAACAAACAAAGAGTACCTTCTTAATTGATCCAAGGTTAGGTGATTTCTCAAATCCCTGACCTTGGAATATATTATTTTACTTCTTCTTCTTCTAAAGGGTACCCAGTCTTAAACCGAATATTCTTTATGACTTTAATAGTAGATTGTTATACAAGGAGCTAGAATGACCCATTATATACGAGGTAGTTTAACTCCCAAGCTTTAGCGAGGGAGTAAATAGAAACCGAGTTTTAATGGGTATTAGCGCCGTGTGTTACACTATACTTTTCACTACGATTGCGAGAAAATAAAATAATCCAATACAATATGAAATATGTAGTTTATAATGTCTTTTTTTTGTTTCTTCTGTAGCCGCAACACATTGCATGCATCCTACCAGAGATCGCCGATTTTAGTTCCATTTTCAAAATTAAAATGAAGTTCTTTTTTTATGAAACATTAATAAGTCGAGTTTTTATTCATGATTATTCTACTTATGACTAAAGACTTTTTCGTTTTTGTAGGCTCATTGTCATTTGACACACAAAAATAAAAAACCTCTAGAGGAAGAATTGCTATGTTTTCTTCGCTCAGTAAGTCACAATGACGGTCTTTTTGAGCAAGAGGAGTGATAAAATTATTAGGATATAACACGTAGTAACTATTTAGTAATCTGTGATATAACTCCACATTCTTATATGGCTTTTAAAATTATTATTTACAGAACTTTTATTCTCATTGGCATACGACGGATAAATGCTGCATTGCTTGGATTTAATTTCCACTATTGCGCCGTCGCCTGCATAGAAAAGTAATTCAAAGCTAGCACGTAGACGCGTTGCTGTGAATGAATCGCGATATCCATGGATATGTTGAATTTATTGCAAAGAACAAAATGAAAATTGTGTGTAAGTCGAAGCGGGTCGAACAAACATTGAATGGGATATTGACTCCCGCGTCGGCTTGCTGGTGATATACAGGGTGTAATCGTTAAGTGTGTCCAGGCGATTATTTCGTAACTATTACAGATATCCATAATTTTTTAACTGATATCGAAAGTACGTTACCTGATCAGTAAAATGACATCAATATATTTTTTTAAAATCAAACGAGAAGTATCAAAAATTTTGACATTAAACGCTCCCATACATTTATTATGGGATTAGTAGAAAGGTTTCAGTTTCCTTATTTTAAAAGGTTATTTTAGGTTACTACTGATATTAAAGGAAACTGTTTATTAACCTAACAAAGTATTAAAACTATATTTTAATTGAATAACATTTATTTCTTAGTAAATACAAAATTTTGTATTCAAAGTAGATTTTTGTAGTGTGTTGCTTTTCAGCCAGTTCAAATGAATGCGATTTTGAAACAAGGTTTATTACTATTTTGAAGTGGTAAGATAATTAATATACACGTATATCTACTTGAAAATCATTATTATCATATCATACGTAATCATAAAATGAGATTAAGGTAAATTTAGTACTAAACCACTTAAAATAAGGAAACTAAAACCTTTCTAATAATCTCGTACTAAATGTATGGGAGTGTTTAACGTTTGATTTAAAAAAACTTATTGATGTCGTTTTAATGATTAGGTAACGTACTTTCGATATCAGTTTAAAGATTTTTGATATCTATAATAGTTACGGAATAATCGCCTGGACACACTTAACGATTACACTCTGTATATTATGTGCATAAACACAGGATGTATCCATATATTGCATCGCTAGAACAAATTGAAGTTCATTCTACGTTTTCATAAATTATTCAGAATTCTCTTTGACATAGATAAGTGGGAGGAGCAAGCTACTGTACCTAAGATTCATGTTTATCTGTAACTAATAAACTAATTCTGTTATAACGGGACTTTAGACTATAATTAAAATATTTCTCGTACCTGTGATCTAGATCTAAAATTATTAAAAGAAGGCTCTTTTCATCGGGATCAATATTGATCAAATCAGATTTGTCCACAAACTTGATGGGAAATAGCCAATTAATAAAGGTATAGTTAAAGGATAAGAATTATCATTGCAGAATGTCTGTGGCAATATTAATTATAATTTATTAACCTACCTTTATTACGATTATATTGATAAAACAATAATCTAGAGAAGCTTTTTCCAAAAGAAATGTATATACCTATTAGGTACCAATATCATCGAATATACCTATAGGTACTTGTTGTTTTCCTGTGAAGTGCAATGCTTCAACTAATTTGTACGACGCGACGCTGTCTTGTCGCGCTGGTTAAAAAGTGAGAGCCCACAACTTTAACTCTCTTTAACTATGGCACCAGCCTTAAAAGCCACGAAGTACCTAATCGTTATTAATGGTAAAAGAAGGGCGCGTCCCGAAATGTATGCTTTTTAATGTAACATGGAGTAGAACCATTATTTTCGATAAAAAGTGGCGCATACCGAGGCGCGGGAGCTTTTCCTAATTACAGACGCGTCGGTGTATTTCCGCCGGTCCCGCTACTCCCGCTCTCCCACCCCTCAAGTTTGTACAGCTCTGCTCGGATAACTGTCATACCTACCTACCTTCCCTTTTGTTTTCCCTTCTTTCTTTCTGTTCATCATAAGTTTAGCTCGTCGATGAAAATAACGCCCGGACAAAAAGTTTCACTTATTGTTTTTGTTTCTTTACGCGTTATATAAATACATAAATTGTTTTCTGAAGCCTTGTTAAATCCTTGTACAAATAAATATAATTCGAATTGTCTCGTTGGCTAGATACTGGTGATAAATCTTTTATAACGTTTCCTTTATATATTTTTAGAACAAAACCACGTCGAAACATTTCCGGGCTCTATTTTCATAAAAGAGTAGGTTTTGTGTTTTCCGCCATCTAGTTTATGATACCGTGCCGTGTAGAATGCCAAAACTGTGTTAGTACAATTCTGTTGTTGTGAGACATACAATTACCATCTTTGTATGAAATATCTAATAAACCATTTGTGTGGAGACGATTAGTAAATTTTGGTATTTTAACGAAAAATAATAAATAAGCGAGATTTTGTAATGTTTCTATCTATCAATTCATTTTATTTAACCACGAGCTGTCTGGAGGACCGGATCCGGTTTCACCCGCGTTCCCAAGGAATTTTATTTGAAAGTTAGGTTTTGATCTGCCTGTGTGCCAAATTCCATCAAAATCAGTTCAGCCGTTTTTGCGAGATTGAACAATTGAGAAACAAACATCCAAACATATAAACTTGTGTAAACTTGTGTGTGACATTTAATTTTCATTAAATTTATAATTTCTATTAATAATAATGTATTTAATATTTCGACACCTTTATTGGTAGAATATGCTGATCTAAATGACATGACCATCTTAATGTACCATATTCTTGGAAATAAATGATTTGATTTGATTTGAAAACTTTCACATCTTTTTATATATAAAACAAAGTCGGGTTTAATGATCTTTGATTTGTTGGATGTGTCTCCGTCCAGAATAGCAGAATTATTTTTGTCATACATTTTGTATAGAATGACTATTTTGACAACGATATATGTATATCAAGATGGGATTGAGTGATGGTTTAGATTCACAAATTGGACACGATAGGTGGCGCTGGAATCGGGTTCTATGTTTTGTTTTAATTTTAGGGCAGGACAACGTCTGCCGGGCCCACTCGTTTATAATATTATTATTTAGGATTAACTACATACGAAGCTTTTTTTCTTATAAATGAAGTTGCCAATGCTGATACAGAATGAGTGGGTGCAATCTCAAAGAGTGATATAAAGTGCATAGACACATTGCCGGGTTTGATTAATGGCCGCTCAAGTGATTGATATCGCGAGTTCGAGAGATGATACATGAATCAGCCGTATGAGATAGAGCACGAGCTACCTACGCCGATCTTGGTAAGTAATATTATGTAGAACGGCTTAGCTCTGACTTCTGTTTATTGCTGAGACTCGGCTCATACCTAAATAGTATATTTACATGTCGTAGGTATATTATAGTTTAGATTCCAGTTTTAGTATTTCATGCCTGAATTATGAATGAAACCATATTGTCTTCAAGATATATATAATTATTTTCGAAATACAATTACGTAATCTTAAATTGTATGACATTACTATCTGTCCCCGCGGTTTCATTCGCATTTCCGTGGGATCTAATAGTTATCTAGAATTATAAAAACTGCTCCAAAGTCTGTCTCAAGATATTATATAGGTAGATAGATATCATATTAAAAGAAGTCTCTTTATATGTTTAGGTAAACATGAGAACGCTAAATCTGTCACAAAATAGTCCTTCTCCAGTTCCAAATATGCAAATGCAGCGGAATACAAAGCAGGTACTCTGAATATTACTGGCATTGTCCGCACGTGAAAATGATTTATTGTATTTAATGCCGCAATGGAAATGCTAATTTCTAACGTTTCAGCGCAATATTTCGAGGTTTTTCGTAGCAACTAAATTAACACCCCTTTGTAAGGTAGGTTTGCGTGTCCCGCACGATTCGTACCCCGGAAATGGCATTCGGTGAGGAGCCAGGGTCAGACTAAGGGCTTCTTTGTACCAATTTAAATAAGTTTTAGTCTATTGCAAAGGTGGCAATTTTCGATTTGATTCGCAAAATTTTCATGTTACAGCATTTTCCTTCTGGTAAATTAAAATTGAATGCATATAGAGTAGATTTTTTTAATAAGCGTTACGTACGCAAAATGTGTGCACTAAGTAAATTAACCATCTATTCAATAGGTAGGTTTAGGTACTAATACTATGCGAACTATGACCCAAATTACACAAGAATATTTCCGAAACATGTGAATTCATATCTGTAAAAAAATTATTAGGGGTTTAATTATCCAAAAAGTTCGCGTGCCGTTTTGGGTTGCCCTTTCAAATTTATCGTACAGTGGCAACATTGCAGCGAAAAGAGGCAAGCCGGGGCCCGATTAGCATTGCTAAACATCTAAATGTGCGACCTGCCCTTCCATGATCCGGAAAGTATTCTATCTATACGCATCTCTATACATATACTATAGACTCCAAATTGCGTTATTTTTAGATCGACATACCAATGTTGTATTGATTTGTAGTATTGTTTGTATTTGATTTTTTACGACTTGCTAATCTATAAAATAAAGTACCCAATAACTTATTATTTTTATAGCTTACATGAAAAAGCTTTCGAGTGTTTAAAAATTCTATTGTATTACTATTTGCACAACAAATGTGTCAACAAATTGAAGATTAAATTATATTAATCTAAGAAGTACCTACCTGGTCAGACTGAATAGATATGATAAATCCCAAGCATTGCCCGCCAGAAATATTTTGTTTGCTAAATGAAAAAGAAGAGGCAAAAAATAAAACTTGATATAATCATTGTACTTATGAAGGCTGAAAGATATGGGTTATATTTAATGTAAACACTATTAATAGGGATGTTGATTGAGGTCATTTTACTAGTTATACGTCATATGTCTGCAATCAAATTATTTACATTTGCAGTTAGATTGAAGAAAAATCGTCAGAAAGAAGATTTTTAGAACATGTTCGATGTTATTCAGAGTATTTTTAGGTGTTTTATACTCTGGTTATGTGGTGTTTTATAATTGTTCTTCAAAATAGGAACAAAAAAGATACCTAAGAATGCTTTGAATGTTACAAAAGTGACAAAATTGATTATAACAAAAAGTTAAGAGTTGAGAAGCCGCCGGCGTCGTTGGTCGCCTTCGGTGTAATGCGGCGAACAATCGATCATCTAAGACGTTTTGTGATGAATAGCGAACCCCGATGGCAGCGATAAACCCGCTCCTACCTCACCGGATAACATTATTCTATTACCTAATACAGCGCTGTAGACGGTACAGACTGCTACTTTTCTAAAGAGGCACATTAAGTATGGTTGTATGCTATCGATAATAAGCATCTTAAATTACGCATTAAATTATTATTGAAATTGTCATTTGTAATAGATACTTGTCAACATATTATTTTATATTTCATTCTGGTATTGCTAATCACCAAAATGTGAGGTCAATAATAATACCGTTACGGCAACGGATATTGTTTTGGTGGAGGATAAACTAACATGTTACCGTCCGAATGCTGCACTTGAAGAATTTCTGAAAGTATTTCTTGCAAGATAGAGGTAAGGTCCGTAGTTAGTTAATTGAAAATCTTCAAACTCAAACTCAAACTCAAAAACTCATTTATTCAGTTTAGGCCCTGGTAAGGCACTCATGAACGTTACAATTGACTCTACCACCGGTTCGGAATACACTTAAACTGAGAAGACTCCGGCAAGAAACTCAGCAAGGCAATTTTTTTTTAACAGTGGATCTTTCTTACATTTTTATAAGTACATTTATATACATTTTCAAATATTTTACACTAAGCCAGGGGGATGCAGGTGCAGAGAGAAGCTACTACAACCATATATTTCTGTCTTCCATGTAATGAGCCACCTTATAGCTTACAGCTTTGTTCATTAACCTAAGTTTAATAAAATTTTTGAACTTAAAGTAAGACATTCCAGCTACCTCACGTGGGATCCTATTGTAAAAACGAACACAATTCCCGATAAAAGATTTATTAACTTTCGCTACTTCCCAGTGCTACATCTCTTTCAGAAGTTTTTGCCTGTTCACAATCTTTTTGAGGCCGCTTGTTCAGTTGAAGTGCCACTCCGAAATGTAAGTGGAGGATAAAATAATCGGTGGGATTCTGATGTCATCCTTCTCACTTCAGATTTAAGGGAAGCAAAGGGCTATTTCCAATGTTAATCCGGGGTTTAAAAGTCTTTTATTCTATCTGGTAAGGACTTCGCAATACCGAAGTTGAGTAGGTATTGGAAGAAATGTAAGGCGCTTAAAGCTCAGGCGGCAATGGTTTTACAATGACCTCGAACCATACAATGATTTTGAGCTTCCAGTGAAGGAAAATATGCAAGAAAACTAAAGATATATGGACAATGCTGGCCAAAAACGTATGTATTTAGTTTTATATGATAAAGAGTATTTTTGCTCTTCGATATCTGAGTGTAAAAGCCGTTATTATCCTCCAGAGGATAAAGTAAATAGAACATCGTGTGTACTAAGTTTGTGAATACAAATCATCATTAAACATACTTACTTCTCCCGCCATGGTGCCGAATTTATCATACATCAAAGTCAAAGCCAAAGTCAAAACCATTTATTCAGTTTAGGCCCTAGAAGGGCACTTATGAAGGTCGAATTCAGAAGTTACCACCGGTTCGGAAGTCAGCCTTCAACTGAAAAGAACCGGCAAGAAACTCAGCAAGGTTACATTTTTTAAATATTTTTGGACCATTTGACTATATTGGCTTTTTTTTCAAATGTTTAACAATTTTATTCTTAAACTAATACAATGATACATAAAAAAAAATTGACAAATTAAAAAATGAAATTAAATAATTTCTTTTTTTTTGCATTTCGTCATTTCCTCGCTGAGGTGGGATGAAAAATTACGTGTTGCACTCGAGTGCAAAGATTTTTCACCTCGTGCTCTTTTGATTCCCTCGCTTACGCTCAGGATTCTAATTTTTGAATCCCTCGCTGCGCTCGTGATTCAATTTTACAATCCTTCGCTTGCTCGGTAATCAAAATTTAGCACGCGGTTAATAAACAACTTTCCAATCTTGTATAACAAATAACTATTATCAAGTCTAAAAAATACTGGTAGCTTTAGTCAGCATTTGGTATCATGAATTTAAAAGCAAAGTCACATTTCGCGTGTCAACTTTCGTTACATTGTCATGTGCTACTTTTCCACTTAATTTAATTACACGTGCTTAAAATATGGGCGTGGAAATAATAACTTGATCCTAGATAACTAGTAACACTATAGTAGCGTTCATAAAAATCACTTTTGATTTTATTATGTACAATTTTTCATAGATAAGCTCTGCGGTTATAAGCTCTGCGAGCGGTAAATTAAAAACTGACAAGCCATGTTTGACCTGTATCGCGACGCGCATAAAACATCTAAAAACCGGCCAAGTGTGAGTCGGACTCGCGCACGAAGGGTTCCGTAAAAACGGCAAAAAAATCGCGTTTGTTGTATGGGAGCCCCCCTTAAATATTTATTTTATTTTGTTTTTAGTTTTGTTGTTATAGCGACAACAAAAATACATAATTTGTGAAAATTTCAACTGTCTAGCTATCTACAGCCTGGTAACAGACAGACGGACAGCGAAGTCTTAGTAATAGGGTCCCGTTTTTACCCTTTGGGTACGGAACCCTAAAAATGCCGTCGTGTGTTATGAGATATCGTAATGTAGTGTAATTAAGTTATTTACGGGTTAGTATTCCATTTTTGAACATTGAATTTTGCGTAGGTAACCTGTCTACACCTTTTTACTTATATTAATCATTGTTTGAAACACGATTTCAATACATTTAATCTAAAATAAAATTAGAAAATATGATTACAATCTCATGCATCGTACTGTTTTAGCTTTGAAATATAAACGTGATAGAATTTTATAACGAAACCAAGCTGTGAAATTTTCTATCATAAAAAAGTTTATTGAATGTTTATTTATGACGAAACAAGGGCCATAAAAAAACTTCGAAGACACGCATAGCCATTTCCGCGATTTTGAATAGAAAACTGCCTAATAAATGACAAAAATCAGGAAAAAAGAAAAATAAATAAGAAAATCTACATCACGCAGCAAGTTTTAACGAGCATTTTACGATAAATCACCATTATGTATGTACACATTGTTTAGTTTATTATAATTATTTTATTCAACAAAATATGATTTCTCGCTATTTTAAGTGAATTATACATTGATATCTAATTACATGATAATACATAGTAGTTTGTGTATAAATTCTAGAATATATTTGATTATTTTTCCGACCCAAATATCGACCAATAGAATTGCACCATTCGACGTCACGTGGTACAACCTACATGGTATTATACTGATAATTTTTTGAAAATTTTCTCTGGTCGTTGCTATGTATAAAAAACAATCCAGTCAAATTAACCTTTTCGTATTTGTTAACTGTACATTTCGTCTCATGGTGCAATTCTATTGGCCGACATTTGGGACGGAAAAATAATCCCCCGAATACCACACGAGCTTCAAAATTATCTGGCATTTCCCTCAAGGTTCCCTGCAAACAAATAAAGTCGTCAAGTTTCAAAGTCAAAACTTGACTCCTTCATTTGTTTGCAACGAACCTATCGGGAAATAAATACCCGATAATTTTGAAGCTCTTGTGGTATTATATGTGATTATTTTTGTTTACGTGATTATTATTATTCTTGAATAATTCCTTGTAGGTACTTTACAATTCACAGATACTTACAAGTGATTACCAACAGCCAAATAGTTTCTTCGACGATTTTAGTTGCCATTTATTTATATCAAACGAAATTATTCCAACTAATTTGGCAACGAAATTATTCCATGCGAACCATCCCTATCCTAAAATGCATTATGCCGTTACACAAATAAGCGTGACTTATTCTGGCGCCAGACTTGGGCTCATATCCGAAGTAGAACCCGTGCCGTTGTCTGTACTGCCTTTATAACATTTTTATGTTTCCCTATGGGTGGAACAACACCCTTAGCACTTAGATTATAGCAAGAAGGATGATACGGTATATTTTTACATTGCCCAATTGACAACTAGATCTAATGTATTGGACATAGTTGACAAAACTTACTCAGACTATGTAATAGCGCAAACAACATATTACTATTTAATTGTGTTCGCTCGAAAATCCGAACCGTATCGAACTATTTTGATTTTATCTAAGCTTTAGTCACAGTTTAATAATCTTTCTAAAACTTTTATTAGAATAAATTACCCGAAACTGATTTTTATATGTTTTAAGAGAAAAAATATATCTAATAACTACTTAGGAGAAACGAGCCAATGTTTCTAGATTAAAAAAAAACTATAATGATACTGAAAGATTGTATACAAATCTATTAGCAGAACCATTCATAAAAGTTATGTAATCCTATAAAATATCTGTAGCATTAAATTCAATGATGAACGTTCTATTGTATTTGCAACTACTCGTGGTTATATGGTCCAATTAATCTGTTGACCGTACAGCCCATTCAGAGCGTTCAATCGGCTAGTTACATTGTTAACTGCCCAACTGATGCATCGGCTAAAGTGCTGTGACATCATAACATGAGCTTGTTACGGCTAAAATATATTCGTTTATCAATAATAGTACAACAATGTGTTAACAGAATATGTACATAATTGAAGCTTCTGTCTACCGAATGTATTGAATTATGTAATTACTATAATATGGATCTACGTAAAGCCTATATCTTTATAATTTGTTTAGTAGTTTTTTTAAATCTTATTTATTTGTTATTTAAATCTAACTAATATTTTAAAGAGAAAATATTTGTTTTTTTTGTGTTTGTTTATTTTTTTGTAATGGATAGACTCAAAATATACGTAACCGGTTTAAAAAAATCCTTCATTTATTTTAATTCCAATAGCTTTTTAATCTGTTGAATCGCGACATTAACCGGTCAAACAACTCGTTTTCAGAATTTCAAAATTCGCGCCCAACTTTCAAGTAAATGTCATCGTCCCGATTGTCCCATTTGAGAACCAAGTGGTGCGTACTCTGACACCCCGATTGTCCCAAGAAAGAACTGACAGGTTAAGCTTTGCTTGCATTAAAATAAACAATGGGATTTATACGTATTGAATACATAAATCTGTCATACTAACGATATTATTATATAAATAACTGCCGGATTCAGGAACAATGTTAACATATATGGATACGGATAGACTAGCTTTTACCTTTGTATCTGTGTAAAGTTTAACATATATAGATAGATAGAGCAACGCTATCCATCCATACATGTTAAAGTCTTCTAAAGAAATAATCATCATGTAGAAACTCCTGATAATCTAGTGAGATCTAATCTTATACCACTAAAGTGGCAAACAAGCATAGGGCCCACCTGATGGTAAGTGGTTAACGTAGTCTATAGACACTTGAACAAGGAGCATCACACAATAGGTATATTCGTTTTTTTTTAATTATATACATATACCTATGTATATTATATTGATTCGCGTTTGACCTCTATCTCACTTGATGATAGGTGACGATGCGGTTTAACTTTTTTGCTCGAGACTTGAAGACTCGAAGATATCGGGGAACACAGACTTAAGCAAAGAGTTCTACTGCTTTACCGCAAATCGCTTCGTGCGTAAAATTGAATATAGTATATGTAGACGATGTGACAGAAAAGAAGAGGCGTTTATATTGCAAACTATTATATTTTTCACCAATTTCACAATTTACAATTTTTGACAAGTAAGATCATTTTTAGCGGTAAAGGTTATGGTAAGTTTTTTTTACATTTTAGGCAAGGCGCTACGCGCCTTCAGGTAATGTTAACAATTTATTTTCTTTATTTATTTATTGTAGGTACTTATTAATTTGATTTTAATTTATTTAATTTAGTTTTTATTTTACAGGGTACGCCGTCGTCTGTCGTCTACAGTATATTTCTGTACTACTTCTTACCAACCGAAAGGATGGGCATACTATTCCTGACATTGTGATAGGCATCCGGCACCGTCTACGGCAAGACTTAGTGCCTGCTTGCGCTTCCGTACTCAAACGAATGGCTCGTAACTATATCATAATGTAAAAATTCAATGGCAACACTACCTTTAGGAAGGTAGTTTTCAAAGTTTCAGTAACTTCTTATGGAATACAATAATATTCGTAGCACGGCTTACGAATAACCTACGTACCGTTGTTTTATGTGTATCGATATTATTTCCCCTTGCGTAATAATTTATTGGAATTGTTCGGTATGGAGTTATGATTTATAATTGTATGGTGCGGTGCTGTATAGTTGCGGCCAAACCAATTTCGCTTCATTGCGGAAACGCTCTCTCACTAGGTAACTTTCGTAGCATCTTGGCATTTTCTATACATTGTGGATAATTAAACTTCAATTGATTTTATTTATTTGGACATCACATAATTGGAAAAAAAGTAGACTCTAAGATAGAGTCCAAGAGTCAGAGCCATTAATTCAGTTTACAGCGTTTATGAAGGTAAATTTTACTACATCTATTAATATTGCGTCCATAGGATACGGTAACCGCTTACCATCAGGTAAGCTTGTTTGCTACCAAGTTGTATAAAAAAAGTATGATCCGAGCTGATCCGAGATGTCAGGGGCAGATAATACAAAATGAACGAGTTAGTATTCTATATTCACGTTACATTAATGTACCAACACGAATTAGGGAAACCTTTATATCTTCTTTATATATGTATAAAGACCGAATACTTACATATTTTACGCTGGCAACATAAAATACAAACAGGCATTTTACAGGTGTTTTAGTTTATTTATTATTTTGACCACGGTACGGTTTGGATAAGTCCGCATTAATTAAAAACAAACTTACAGTGAACGAAATGAGTTCTTGAGACGTAGCCGCTTTCGTTTATTAAAATTAGAGTTCTTAGTTTGAAACTTCAACACGGTAAAGAGACATTCTACCTAAAAAGTGCCCACTTGGAAACTCTACTGGTTTACGATTTAGCCTCAAAACGGTAGATTTTTACGAGAAAACTTTTCTGATATAACACTCGAAAGCCGGGACCGTTCGGTTGGAAGTGATTAAACATTAAATTTGCATTTATACAAACATACTCTCGTAAATGGTCGAGATATGTATAACGTACTTTTATTACAATAACAAAGTTTTAAACTCGAATAAAATGTAACTAACAAACTTTAAACGTATGTTATGATGGTATACGTGGAGGGTATGTAACCGATTAACCTAGGTAGGTACACGTATTTTGGTTTACTGCGACCTACTTTAATAAGGGTTACAAGGAATTTAATAACACAGTTCTACACAGTTCTACAAACATATTATAAACTTCGAAAGAGGTTTTATTTTTAAGTAAAACGCTTCAATTTTGGAAAGATTTTAAATTAAAATTTGTTAAGGTGTTTTTTGCTTGTACTATGGAAACCAGATAATTGATATTACGAGTACTTACATTTTAAATATATATGTACCTACTTAGTAGTATTTTAGTATGCAGGTAGGTATTAGCTGTGCTGGGTATGCATTGCAATGCAGAATGTAAAAAAATACTATCAATAAGTGTTTCATAAGTGTCCCAAAAATTTAATTGAAAAATTTAAATTGTTTTTGAATTTCAATTAATTTTTTTTTGGGCTTTCAGATGAACGGTATGACATTACATGAGTTACAAACAAAAAAACAAAAAACATATTACATTTGATTGTCCTAATGAAGATTAATTCAATTTACAAGATACATTCTGTTATTGGCCTTTTTATAAGTAAAATAGTTCTATCAAATCAAATTTGTTCGCTGTTGGCACAGAACTAATAAAAAAAGATAGAAGGAGCGTCCGTAAACAATAGTCTCCAATGTTGAGAAGCATCGTGCACAAAGTTGTGTGCGTGGCCTGCACGTACGTTATCCCGCGTTTACTGTGCTTCACTTTAAGTGCGTGGGGCTCTGTCTACCTTTTTTATTTGGTACCTTTATGCACACAAATTCTCAGCTCGATTCCCATGCAGGATAGAAAATACGACAGGTCTTACCAATCACGCCAACTGGCCGTATTGATACAAAGCCTACCATACCTAACATGTATTTATTATACCTCCGCAAATTTCACTGTTTTGATCCTTTATCAACAATTCAATCACAGAAATTACATATTTAAAATTTATCAGAAAACTTTAACTATGATTGCTTTAAATTCAAAACTATAAAAATAAAGTAACCCCTAACCTTTTTATTTTAGTCACGTGACGAAGCAAAGACAGATGTTATAAGGTGGCATGTAATTTAGAAAGAAATACGTCTCATTTCTCGACTAGACAGATAACACGTAGGTACCTCGAGAGTTCAAGACTCTGAGTAGAATGGTAAAGTTCAGCGTACGTTTTATGCTAACGGACGTAAAATAAAAATGCTCTCTCAGAACATTTCATTTATAGTTTATCCATCTATCCACAAATATTATCTACTCAAGATGGAGTAAACAATTAAGGTTTTAAAATTACTTGGAAAATTTTCAAATATACTTACTTACAGAAAAAAATATGAATGTGTGAACCATTTAGTCTAAACTATCACTATAATTATGTAATAAATCAATAATATAGTTAGTTATATACCTACACATTGAAATATCATTGGATTTCTAATTTTACTAATATTATAAATGTGAAAGTTTGGATGTTTGTTACTCATTTCCGCCAGAACGGCTGAAAGGATCTGGATGAAATTTGGCATGGAGATAGATTATAGTTTGGAATAGCACATACGCTACTTTTTATCTCGGGAAAAGATAAGATCCCTCGGGAACGCGGGTGAAACCGCGCGGAACAGCAAGTATTATAAATGTGAAAGTTTGGATGTATGTTTGTTCCTCTTTTACGCCAGAACGGCTGAAAGGATCTGGATGAAATTTGGCATAGAGATAGATTATAGTCTGAAATAGCACATACGCTACTTTTTATCTCGGGAAAAGATAAGATCCCTCGGGAACGCGGGTGAAACCGCGCGGAACAGCTAGTAAATAAATAAACAAGATACACATAAACATGTAACATAAGTAAAACGAATATATTTTTTTACATCAAAGGTCCTAAAAGAATAGTGGTCTGATTGGTGCAAAGAAAGGTGACGACAAAGCCGAGGGTTATACCCTCGTTATGCTTAATACCAGCGCGTTGGTAATCCTCTGAAAATTACACACAGACTCTTCGACTGTGGCCTTTTTTGTGCAAAAAACTCAGCTTCTACCAGAATTAATAATTGTACTAGGTAGTTTCCGATTCACGGCTTTACCCGTGTGTTCTAGAGTATGATCTATTTATGAGCCAAATTTGATCTAAATCCGTTCAGCCAAACACGTTGTGACTGGGCAACAGATATTTACAGAAACATTCTGATTTACGATATTAGTAGGATGTGATTCAGTTCTTATAAATAATTCAGATTAAATGCCGAGTACTCCAAATACTTTGAGAATATTAAAAATAGACATTTCCTTTTTCAATACTCGTAAACTGCGAACTTTTATTTACATTTGCAAGTTCGCTTGAAATGCCATCTCAAAGATGTGTACCTGAAAGCATTAAAGTTTTTAGAAATAGATACTCGGTGCAAAATAACGATAACATCACTACAGAAAAGTGCTTTATTTACTAATCTCTATTACTTTAGAAAAAGTATACATTATTTGAGAGAAATTAATGCTATTTAAACATGAATGGGTTTTATTACAGTATAGCCACAGTTAGGGCTGATAGTAAATATACGAAGGTTTACATAAACTAATATTTACGGATACGCATTTCAGGCACGTGTAGAGTCACGAAGATGGAAAAATGAAAACCTCCGCATAATTAAAAGAAATCGTAAAAGTAAGAGGAAAATTTACAATTTTCTTATAATTTTAGCTTCACGTTAGCAAAATCGTGATTATTCAACGTGAACGCCCTTTCCCCAACAGTGGGATTTAAATGGAATGATGAAAGTCGACTTGTCATTATACTTTTTGGCTTTAGGTGGGAATTTAATTAATTTCAACGTTTCGAGCTCGCCTATTCGCCGCCCCGAGTGGAACCCATAAAACCTAATGGACTTTCGCTGTCTAGTAGGTAATATTGTGTGAGACCTTTTAGGGACGCCTTGCTATTCCAATCATACTAGAATAAAATTGGAAGATAGATTCTTGCCGTCAACTCATTATATTTCCTGTTATCATTTTAATTTTATCGTATCTATACGACCCAAACCTGGTAAAGCCTAATTTAAATGCTGATAAAACTTCCAAAACATATTAGAGTAGGAGTACCTAGAGTAAAAATAAGAAATAATATCTGTGGAAATAGCCAGTTCCCTTGGGCGGGTTAAAACTTTGGATTACCAACATGAAAAACTGAAAAACATACACCTACACTTTACACACAAATTTTCAATTTAAACTTTGAAATATAATTCAATAAACTACCTACCTACCTCTGTTAGTCCATCTATAGATACCTACTTACAAAATTAATTTCAATTTCGTCGATAACAAACCTAATTTCCAGGTCAAAGACAAAATTAAATCAGAACGTAGATATTTTGTATAAGGGAGGAATCCAATACGATCGCGATGTAGCGTCGATAAAGAGCGAAACGACAGTACCGCGCGGGCTGCGTCCAAATTCTGTCGATAACGTAATTTCTATTCAAAGTGAGCCTCTCACTTAGGGTTGCCAAAACAGTTGAGGAAAAATACCAAAGCATCCAGACTACTCACGCGATGTGCCCTTCACGAATCTTTAAAAAAAATATTAATAAGAATACGTTTTACGTTGGGACCAAACAACCTTACTAAACATATTGCAGGCCACTAACAGTCACCAAGGGGTTTATGATGACCCTAAACAAGCACGTACATTATATGGTAGTCTCTTAAATCCTGACGCAATAGAATTTGGATTGATAGGAGAGGAGATATTGAGAGAAAAATATATATAGTAGACGCTTACTAAATTTGTATAGGTTACTTTATTTAACTTTGGATAATTAGTTAACTATGGAATGCGGGTGAACTGGTTTTTTATTAGTGCATGTTTTATAAAATATGAACCTAGTTAAAAACGCGACCTACCTAAGTAAACTAGCTGAACTTCATATTCAAGGCAACTTCCAGGTATTGCATACAGTTTGAATTAAAAGTGCAGGAATTTTAGTTAAAAAATGATTACTTTATCCAGATTTAACGTCTGTTCAGAGCATAACTCTTACAAAATGTGGTAGGACGTATCATTCTAATTATCTCTCTGTGTTATTTTCACAAAAAATGCTGTACTAGATTGTGTTAGTTAGGTATTGTTTAAATAAATAAATATCCTGGGACATTTTTCACACACAGCCATCTGATTCATAAATAAGCAAAGTGTGTTATGAACTACTTATTATTATTTATAATAGATAAATTCAATCCATACACCTAATCTACACCTATAAAATAACAACGCCCGACTAATTGATGAATTGATCGAAAGATCAACACAAAGCCTAAATCTTGTTCATAGAACCATGCATTATGTACATCCTTTTGTAAACTAAGGAAGAAAGGTAGGGAAAAAAATTGGTTAAAAACACGGGAGAAAAGCTAGTAACAAATAAAATTCCACATAAAAATACCATACCTACCTACTACATGTTCAGAAAACAAAAAAAGTTGGAAATTAAATTGTTACATTGTTTTATTTTTACCCACAGTTACGTTTCCCACATGTCATGTGTAATTTCGTCCCAGGTACATACCTACCTTGAAGTTACGAAAATTTAATTTATACGTGTTTACCTTGCACACCATAATACCGGCAGAAGTTCGTGCAAATGTGACTACGCGGTTTTAATGTAAGGGTCGGTTCAGACCAAAAGAGTTTTTACGTTTATGTACTAGTCTGTTAATCAACCAAAATAATTTAAATATAGTAGACGCATGGAGTATCCTGATTTATAATTGCAACTCTATTTAAATAGCATAGGGTAGATTACTCCTTGATTGTAAATTGAAGCTAAGTAGATGCTAAGATACTATCATGTTTGCGCTTACTCGGCTTACTCTGCTTGCTCTACATTTTGTGGGTATTTTATAATATGGTCGATGTTTTAGAGTATTTTTAGGTGTTTTTGTACTGGTTAGTGTTTGATGATTTTTCTTCAATATAGGCAACATCCCTATTCTCGACACAGGTTAAATGTTTTGTTCTATCTATCTGAACCAACCCTTACGTGCGTGAAGTGACGCGCGCGTCTTTGACATTACGTGACGTTATAGTTATGCGACGTGGACGTCATAACGTTTACGTACGCAGTTACGTTGCGAAGGTAGTTAGGCTGTCGTGTGTTGCGTGAGTATCCGCAATATTAGGCGAGGATATACATTACACTGGGCTGGGGGAGTTTATAAACATCCTACCTTAATAGGCACGCCTCACGGTTAATAGAATTGACTTTTTCAATGGAAAATGTAAACTTTGTAGTGCCGGAAGGTTATAATTATGTAACATACAAGTGTTATAATCGGTTTGTAAGTATTCATTTGCTCTGTGGTTTGTATAATTACTACACGCAAATGTAAGCCGAGTTACATACTCGTAATTCAAGTTGTTTTACCTGATTTGGAGTTATTAATTAGGTAGTTAGTAATAGGTACTACAATGGAAAACTCCCGTTTTCATTAATTATTATTATTTATGGTGTTTATTTTCATCATAAAATATCTAATATGCTGTTACAACTTATGTGGTTCAATGCGTTATCATTATCAGATTATACCATTGCGTTGTCAAGCAATAAAAGTGAGAATATTTAAGTAACATTTAATATAACTAAAATAGCCTACCTACAGGATATACCTACAATGTGTATTTTCTTAACTTGTTCAAACGAATCTTTGGCGGTGCTTATCATAAAAACGAAAAGAGATAGAACCATAAATATTGTGTAGAGTTTGTAGATTAAATCATGAAATTTAATAAAACTTGCAAAAAAGTCTACCTGTACGACCCAGTTTGAAAGATACGGATCAAATATAAAAAATTAAACAGTTTTTTTTACAAATTTTTATTAGTTTTATTATTTTGTACCAGGTTTCTGTTCGATATAGTAATTTATTTTTATCTTGTCAGCTAGGTGGGCTTTCTAGCTTTCTAATGACACTACTTAAAAGAAAATACATAGTTTACTTAAAAAGAAACAATGAAAAAACCAAAAGGTGAGATTTTCATTTAAAAAAAAACTAAAGTGCGTTAGTTTTTGAGATTTCTAACATAATTAACTATTTTTCCCGATTTTTATCGATATTTTTTGTCTTACATCCGCACATTTCCTTTGAACAAGTTGAGAAAACACACATTGTATACCTAATATTTTAACGACAGATAATTTTAATCACATTTAAATCAAATAAAAATCAGTTCATAACGCCCAAACATTTGAAATGTAGCCCTAAAGACAAGTAGTAAATCATTACAAAGTTTTCGCTAAAAAGTGCAAGTTTTAGTGAGCATAACGTCAACTCGTAAGTATTGTTTATGATGCCTCCATTCAAAGCGAACAGTTATTACACTAACTCACGTAGTTTTGTTTATTTACGTTTACGTTTTGTTGTGACACAAGCTGATTTATGCAATTAGGTTCACTAATAGAAACATTGCTATAAAAATTACATTACCCTTATGCTTAGAACAAATGAAAAAAACAATGATACCGTATTCATTACGCGAGACAGTAAAACTACGTCTGGTTAGCACTCCATGTCCTAGTAGATTTGTTGTCCCAAGCGCTAGGGATCTGCCCTTTTTGATAAATCTATGTGCTTCGTGCTTATGGAATGCAGGAGTGTGGCAGATAAACGGTCACGGATCCTCCAATCACCAGGGCCGCTTCCGGAAGCCGTCAGCAGTGTAAAAAGGCCGCTAGCTTTCTGGGATGACCTGGGTTAGTTGGAGTGAGAAGACACAGAAGTTCCACCATTCATGAAGCTAAGTGCGGAAACATCCCAGTTAAAACAAACAAACAAAATAAAGTGCTTATGTATCCTATTAAATAGCAAAAAGTTGGTATCGAAGGCTTGATATCTTTGAACAGTTTTATATGTGTGGCGTGCTTAATCTCGCTATCTAGGCCGCGAAGCCTGTCTCATAAACGTCATGTGCACTCATGATCAAACCTTCCGTGAGTATTCAAGTCAATATACGGTTATACTGTCACGCTTCACGCCCTATACGTGTTCTTGCGTAATATTTACGATACATGTAAATTTATTTACGCGTACATTGCTTTTTATGCCAGGTGTTAGAAGCAATCTGTATTCTGTCGTGACGTGGAATATATAAGGAAAAATGTTTGCTGCATTACTGTACGTTTATTAAATTGATTGATACTTTCCATTCAATGATAAATACAAAAATATCAAACTGTGTTATCAAAAACAGCTTTTCAATAAAAAGAAATACCGTTTTTAAATTTATAAAGCACCTCTTTTTGCATCGGAAAACAGCATTAATGATCAAATTATCAATTTTGAACTTGTTTATTGATTTTTTGAACTTAAAGGTGGTTATTAAAATTACGAGAAGTTTTTGTTCGCGAGAGAGTTTAATCTTGTTTAAAATCACCCTGGTATATGAGAAGCGCGCCGCAATCCGCCAATGCCGACCAATCGATACTAGCTATTAATTCCACAACACCCTTTGTCTTACTAATTATTTTCGGTCATTACATAAGCTATTGGGGCTTTGTTGCCAATAAAATAGTAGAATTTTCTGTTCTAATTTTTTTCATTATTATCTTTTACATACGTGTTCAATTCAACATACGTTTTAAGTCAAAATTTTTAAAGTAGTTTGTGGTCAACGAGGTGGTGTCACATGTATTACTTGTTTTTTTCTGTTAATACTTTTTGTTACTAGTAATAGTGTGTATACTGTTTGTTGATCCTGAAAAAAAAAATTTAAAAAAAATATTTGGTTTAATTATAATACCTACTGGATTTACTCACGAATATTTGTCCTCATAATTTATGAGGTTGTCATGGGAAAACAGTCGCAACTCAACAATTAAAATTAGATTTTCATTTTATATCGAATGTGTATGATCTGTCACTACTGTATGTGATGATGTGGGTAGAAGTGACTCACAAGTGCAGCTGTGGAAATACCGATAGATGATTGGCAACTGACTTTCAATATTCAAGTTGAAAATCTGTCGCCAAACACCTATCGGTGTGTTCCGACAGCTGCACTTGAGAGCCAGTTCCCATCTAGGCTTTGTGTGCTTACCATCTTCGGCCACATCATCACTTACCATGGTGAGATTGTGGTCAAACACAAGCCTATCCAGAATTTAAAAAATGAGTAGCCAGTTTTATAAAATAGTACGATATCTTGGATCGAAATGAAAATGAAGTAAGTAATGCTAAAGATAAGAGAAGTCATGATTAAACTAAAAACTATTTTGCTATTTACATTAAAAGTATTAATTTTTATAATCTAACAGATATTCGTCAATAAAAAAAGAAATAAAACAGAAGAAAGGAAACAAATAGGGAAACAGATAAATTGTTCACAAACAAATATAATTTGTCCAAGTAGTGAAACAAAGCAGCCATTAATCAAGGAAGAAACAAGTTTAATTAAACATTAAAATGTCAAAGACAATAAATAAAACGTTCGAGATTTCGTCTCACATAAGTATTAAAGCAAAGTTTTTGGGGCAGTCCCGGTGCAAAATGTCGTTATTTGAGTCTCGAAGCTAACTTTGAGAAAGACTTTCGCCCGTTTTCGTTTCAAAGGTATCATTCCGAGAGAAACTTTACCGGTTTATCAATCTTTCAAACGTGGTGAAATTGGAGGCAGGTAAACGCTTAAATTTGCCAGCGCTTGTCTAATTAAGAGGTTCGTGTAATCGATATTAATTATAAATGTTATCGTAAGTTGAGACGTATGTTTTCAACTCTCACCCTCATGACGTAAAGCGTATCACAAATTTTCTGCATTCTAATTTCGGAATTCCAAACATTAATTTACTGAGCGGTATTTTCACAAATTTCCAAACAGTTTATTGTTTTGGTTAATTAATACCTAACTAATAAACTGTTTTAAAATGCTTAAAGATAAAATTCCGATTTCCAAAAACCTAGAGAACAAAATATGATAATGTCTAACAAAGTCATATAAAGTGCTTTTAACGATAAAAAAAAATGATATGAATATGAAAATAGACGCAATGAAATACTGAATGAAGTACCTAATTTCGTAACTTGATCGTTCAAAGATGAAACTCAATTTAGAATATTGACTGAATGTTTCAAGATGCTAATAGGGAGGTATCGCGCACACTCTCTTGGCAACATCTTTTTATGGCGCAAGCTACATGACGCTTTTTATTATATCTACAATTTGCAGTATGAGATGAGAGGACTCACCCCACGTTCACATTCCCTTTTTAAATTCTGAACTAATTTAAAAATTCCATTCTCCATTCGCTTGACAGTTTATTTCTTTTTTTAAATAATAATCTTAGATAGCTTAGTCGTTGTTTTTATACTTTGTTTTATCGATTTTCACGACGACTTCTCCATTAAGGCTTCCAGCAACACTGAAGAGGAGTGTAATTGGGAATTTTGATTATTAAAAATATGGCTCCCGTTTTTTGGAATTCCATTTAGTATATTTAGGCACCAACCGAGATACTTTAGACAAGAAAAAAAACCAAATTCAAAAAACATATTGCAGTCTATAGCTCGCATGCAAATGTTTAGTTTCCTTTACAAATGCTAAGCCGACAACTAACTTGCGACGGTTAATCCATTTCCCGGGTGGAAATCGTTACTAATACTAAGTAAGTAGGTTCATAACTACTTCCTGCAACTACAAGTATATTAGCAAATCCCATGTAATCTCATGCACCCGCGTGAACAGCAAACACTGAGTCTACTTAAAGCATAAGCATTCAAAGTTTCACGAGGTGTTCGCTCGCAGTTGCAATCAGTTTCAATTAAAAATCCTCTAATTCAAAAGAAATAATACCTGCAATGATAAAAATGATAAAATTTGTAATAAACTACTGTTTGTATATGAAGTTACTAGATCGCAATAAATAATAAAAAGAAAACCATTTTCAAGATTGAAACTGATTGTAACAAGTTACGTAATAGACCCGCTGGAATATTTTTGATAGAAATATGTAGTTATTATTTTTATAAGGACAAGCTTGACGTGATTAGTGATAATGTACCCATGACCCTTGGGCAGTAAGAAGGGAACTGGGTCTACTCTGGAATCTGATTATTATTTATTCAGATTATATATACCTACAGTATTATTTTGCATATCATACAACTAATTTTTTTTATGCCGCATGTGACCTGTCAGTCGGGTCACCTGGTGGTAATTACAATGGCCTATATATAGACATTATCAATTGCCAATGTGTTGTTGACCTTTTTTTTACAATACCCTTTTGATAGCTTTTTGTAATAGGTACGACTAGATTTTCGAAACATTGTTGGCCTGTGTTTTGCAGTTTGTGTGTGTTCTCCACATTGTAAAACTATAAAACTATTGGATTTCATATGATTTCATTAATCAACAATGCCTGTAGAATGAGGAGCACCGCAACCATAATAACATGAAAACTTTAATGAAAACCAGTTCGCCTTTAAGGCATTGTAATAAGGTGTACAACACATTGGCAATCCCCTGGTATTGCCAATGTCTATAGGCGACGGTTGTCACTTACCATCAGGTGACCCGCCTGCCTCGTTGTCACTTGTGACATAAAAAATTAAAAAAAAACACTTTTTGGGACAGTGGTTAGGTAGATTTAGGGTAGACGTCATTCTTACAGGGTTGCACTCTACTTGATAAAGTGCAAATTGTAGCAAAATATTACAACACACAACTACCTACTTCACACAATTAGGCGTTCTAAGGTCATCCGTAGGTATAAAAATGAAAAATTAAAAAGGAAATAAATTGAGCTGAAAAATGAGATAATAAAATGAGTTAGCTAAAAATGTATCTTACAGGTAAAGTAAAGAGGGCGACACGGTCGGTAAGCACCGCAAGAGCACGGTGACGGCACGGAGCCCAAGTGGACACGAAACGGGTCTAAAACGCGTCGCAGACTGGTGGAACCGTTCATTAATCTTCCCAGCGACGCTAATGAATATTTACTCATGCTAACGAGATATACGGTGCGGACATTACTTATTAGTGCCATTTACGTAGATACGTAGCTATAGTTATTTACTATACCTACTTGGCGTAATTAAAAAATAAACTCGAACATAGAAGCCATCTAGTTTTTACTAACTGTCAAGGATGGACTTTGCATTATACAAATTCATAGTGCTTATGACGCTGCGAAATGTTTTGTATATGCGTGAATAATAAGGGACCTACACATGCTAATACCAGTTGCCGGTCACAAGCTATGTTGATCTTCCTAAACATCGGTAAAGAACAGAAAATTTTGTGGATACTTTTAAATTTAATATTTTTCGACACTCCTACTTTGTGACATCAAAAGTACGACGCAGAACCAATTTTAACCGAATCTCATAGTTTGTAATACCTATGCAGCATGAGACTATACAATTCGTTTATCCAGCTTTCAATTAAAAATAAGATTAATTTTCAATTTGTTTATATTTTCTGTAACGAGATTGTTATTAACAGCTTTTTATAATAACTAATCTCCAATAACCTTACTTTGATCTGATTTTATTACACATAAAACGATCAAAATAGCGCTGAAACATCTTAAATACATACTTTCAACATGTCTAAATTTTCCTTCATAAAATGTAACTCCGCATCGTTGTAAACTGGTAGCACCCAAACGACCTTATGCACTGTATTATGCAATAAAGTTTAATTCGATCGCGATAAAAACCAAGGCTGAAGCTAATTAATCTGACGTGCTTCCTTGGAAATTACAATGGGTTTGCCCCTTTGCAATATTTATGCCGGCATACCTACTCACTGCGTTTTTCAACGCTCTGCCGTGTTTATTCGAACCTCTAAAGCCTGCCTCGTAAAGCTATTTAGATGCAATCTCCTTGTTGTTCCAAGCAGTCTATTACCTAAAGCACGCAATATGCTATTTGCTATGATTATCATGTTAAAACTATTGATGGTCTTAAGCTCTAAGGACCGTGGTGGGCAGCATGACATAGTCTAGTTGACAAGCTACCTCAAGTAAAAAATCTGTCCCCAAATACCCATCAAAATTCTGGGAGCTGCACTCAAGTATCAGTTGATTTATAGGCTTATAGACCGTACATAATTGAGGTTGTAGTGGTTTTCTTTTGAATTTTAAAAACAATTGTAGATAAGGCATTCCAAGGAATTTGTAGTGAGAAACGGTTGTAATATTTCTATTACGTTATGACTACTTTGACAACCGTTACAGTCAGTTCTTCATACGTGGGTATAATACACATAAAGACGTGCAATATTAATATGCGTTAGTTAGATAACCTTCATAGCTAATAATGCGTTTATAATATTACTAGCTGTTTCGCTGCGGTTTCACCCGCGTTCCCGTGGGATCTTATCTTTTCCCGGGATGAAAAGTAGCCTATGTGCTATTCCAGACTATAATCTATCTCTTTGCCAAATTTTATCCAGATCCGTTGAGCCATTCTGGCGTAAATGAGTAACAAACATACATCCATCCAAACTTTCACATTCATAATATTAGTAGGAAGTAGGATGACACAACAATTACTAGGGGTACAATTACTGTACAGAATTTAAGGATAAGCTCACTGTCCAACAAACGATACAACCATACTTGAAAATCGCTCGTGTCCATTACAACCGTCGTCCACATAACGCACAATATACCATCGTAAATTAATTACTGGATTCGATTGGAAATGATAAATCTTTTCACAGGGGGAAACATGAAATCAAAGAGCAAAACATATTCCATCGATTCCCGCCCTCAGAATTTTTATAGACGAGGCATCAGTGAACTTCTATTGAAATTGCAAGTTAGTGTCCATTGACAATGATGGCCAATACTATGATTAATGAAATTAATTTCATTGATAAAGTCCTGGTAGTAACTGAAATTACCCATATCATATCTGTTCCTTTCATTGTTGGAGGCAACTGATGCTACAAATTTTGATAACTACTTGAATGAGGTCTCTGTGATTTATAGAACTTAAACGGAAATCTACAAACAGAATTAAAAGGCCTGCTACAGATTAATGAAGATAAAACTGCAAAAGTAAGCTTGGTAAGTAGGTTGGATAGACAGCTTTTGGAGTGTGCGTCTGGCCTGGATTAAGTTTCCCTATCTGTAAGATAGGGATCGAGGGGTCTTGATAACCCACGCAATCAGTGTGATTAGTCTTCAGAATCCTATTTATACTGGCCGCATTGTATCTTGGAATTAGCAGTTATATTATGTAGTAATGTACGAAAATATTACTGTGAAATAGAAATTGCTAAAAACCTATTAAAATTGTAAAAATCTGTGAATACTGCACGTTGTAACTGGCTATTGGATAATGTAATTAATTAGAATGTAATGCGATGATAGCTCAGTGGTAGTGACGTCGGATACCGCGGCGCAGGTCGTGGCTTCGAATCCTACAGTGAGCTTGAGCTTTCGGTGACGGAAAACATCATGAGGAAACCATAATATGGCACGGTGGTAGGGTACTTTGTATTACTCGACTGGCTGGCTACCACCCTCAAGTTGGAAATCTGTCGCCAAGCACCTACAGGTGTGTTCTGACAGCTGCACTTGAGAGCCAGTTCCCATCTAAGCTTTGTGTGCTTACCACCTTCGGCCACATCATCACTTACCATGGTGAGATTGCGGTCAAACAGAAGCTTATCTAAAGTAAAAAAAGTAATTCTTCCGTAATCAACTTTTACGAGGCAAATGATGTGACTGCAGTGGAATTAAAACCTAGTAATATAATGCATAAAACAGTGAAATTATTATATTTGATTAATTAAGTTTCTGGGGACGACGATTGATATTTGTTAAAATGATTCGTAATTAATTAAAATGTAGAGTGCATCTAAAAAATATCTAAATATCTTTGAAACATAACATTAGCAGCTAA
The DNA here is from genome assembly GCA_951361185.1 of Ochropacha duplaris. Lineage (NCBI taxonomy): Eukaryota > Metazoa > Arthropoda > Insecta > Lepidoptera > Drepanidae > Ochropacha > Ochropacha duplaris. The sequence goes on from OX592691.1 coordinate 10,983,739, forward strand.
TGTTAAGCTGTAATGTTATAGTATTTTTATAGTGTAGGTACTTATATAATATATATAGTATTTGTATAGTCTCGTTTCCTACATAGGTACCATCTTTCGTTTTAGGATGAATCCGAACAAATCGGATTTGCGTTCAATTTTCCTAGACTATCGGAAGCTCGCCGAATTCAGCCGAGCAAAACCCGACCCAAATACGAAGAAAGAAAATTCTTCAATGCATTTGTAACTTAGAATTTGAAGGATTTAAATCTTTGCTGACTTGCAGAGATTGACCTGATTCGCAGCTTCTAGTGGTTTCACAAGATTCGATTTATTCAACGTAAAAAATCTATATAGGTATTTTGTTTTGTTATTTGTCATATCGGTTCTCTATATACACATATACGTATCATCTATGATATCGGTAAATTTTTTAAACTTAAAATGTGTCATGACGTACATAAAAGTCTGGACCGTTTCCATTTCACGATACATGACGTTTACGACAGGGTCGTTTATCAAAATTGCCATCATTCCTGCAGCGTTTATCCCAATCATTACGGGTTAGATAAATCCTTCGTTTGTGATAGACATGACGACGTTTGTCACATTTCCGGATGAGTGTTTACAGATAAAAACAACGAATGTTTAACTATGATAAATTAACGGTCGGCAGGAAGGAAAGAGAGAGTCGTGCAGGTGGGTATCACCTGTCGTGATGGCGGCGTAGTTCCGCAGCACTCTGCACGAGGCACAGGCGGCAAGGCAGCGAGACAAGGAGCTCTCCCACGAACATTTGTTACCTTTACGGCCAACATTTATCAACTCTCCTGACGCCCGTTGCGCTCCGTCCTGGTAAATGTACTTAATTAAAATTACCACACGTGACTCTTGAGGATTCGCATAATATGAACACGAAGATTCGTTATAGGTATAATAAAAGTTCCAGCGAAAAGTCAACTCACAATTTTAATATTTAGGTATTATTCCTGCCATTTATTCTCGAGATATTCATAGATTCTAAAAGATCTATTTAGTCAGATTCGCCTCAAGTGTTTCATTTTGGTTGTAAAGCATTTTTCAAGTTCTTAAATAAATGAGACTAAAGGGGAGTGCTTCATCTGACAGAGAGGGTTTCATTTCAAAAAGTTATATTTCACCGACAAAATATTCACTGGGCGTCGACGTCGGGAAACTTTACGTATGCACTTATGAGCTCGAGGAACTTAAGGGTAAATTTAAACATGTTGTAATTTAATTTAAACTTGATATTAGCTCAGCTTAATTGAGATTAAAATAACGATTTAGAGTAACCGTTGAAGTTTACTATTCACTTATAAGAACTATTTTTGTAGCGCAAAAAGGAAGCTGTTTGAAAATTAATGCCTTGAATTAATTTCGGAAGTGCTGTGTCTCTAGCATGACATATAAGTGTTTATAAAATAAACTAATTTTATATCGTTATATTCCTTACGTACATAGGTACATTATTGAAAAAAATACTTGCCTGTGTCAGCCAGGTTCGGGAAAATCGTGACCAATTTACAATCAAAAAACAAGGAATAAAACTCTTTTATTATTATTGTTAAAAATATATATAAAATATACGTTGAATGCCGTGTCATGGGTTCAAATCCTACATTGAACTTGAAGTTTTGGTTAAGGAAGACATCGTGAAAAAACCATAAAAGGGTCGTAGGCTACTCGACTGGCTGGCTACCACCCTCAAAATGAAAATCTATCCCCAAGTATTTACCGGTATTTTCCTGCAATTGCACTTAGTATTGTAGGCATTGTAAAGTCCGGCAACACATTGGCACCCTGGAATTGCTTGTTACCATAAGCAGCTTACCACCAGGTGAACAATCAGAATGCTTGTCAGACTTCTTTTATAAAAAAAATGAAATTGTTTGTAAACAACTGAATCAGTTTTGCTGTAATAATATATAAACTGAACTAATAGGATTTCACAAAATAACTCCCAAGTTTTGTTTTTGTATCAACATGTTCTTTTATTGAAAAAACAAATATGAGAACATATCTAGGAACATATGGACTGTTCGTAGAAAATCTAAAACATATGGATGTAATTGGCTACAAAAACTATGGATTATATATTCTATGGATTATAAATGGCGCCATATTCAGACTGTTTATATATTATTTAACGTTTCATAAGGCTCAGAATTAATGCACAAAGGAAAAGGCTTAACTTAAGGCTCAGTTATGAAACATCACCTTTTTCTGATAGGTAATAAATTATGGTCACGTGAGCCGATAATTTAATTACTCTGGTTTAAATGTAGGTAATTATTTATGTCAGAAACTTCTAACAAATTATATGCAACAGATAAAAAAGAAATATTCGAATAGCTAGGTTTAGGTATTCAGACATGGGATAGACTCAGAAACCCTTTTACTTAATAATAGGACTTCGTTCTAATATGGAAATGACGATTTCGCGTGCTACCACTAATGCAAAAATACATTAAAATTTTGAACAACCTGAAATTTTGTTAAAAATTCAAAGTAAGGTTAGTTTATGTAAGTAGGTTAGTCTCAAAAAAAATAAAAAACAAAAACCGACTTCAAAACTGTAACCTATACCTATGTACAAACATAAACTAAAAAGTAAAGAATAATATTTTAATTTCAAAGTAAGAGCTTTAAAGGACAATCAACAAAATTATTGATATTTATATATATCTATTTAATATTTATAAACAGTTATTTTTGGAGTCGGTGCCAGTCAAGAAGAAGGACAGTTTTGAACTGGACACGAAGTGTTCATACGAGAAAACGTCTTACGACACCTCTCCTTACGGTAATGTTCCTTAGGTCTGCGCCGTCGCTCCCCTACTTTTCGAAAGTTTGTTACAAAGGCAGAATTAAACTGTCCTTCTTGGCTGGCACCGACTCCAAAAAGAACTGTTTATAAATATTAAATAGATATATAAATATCAATAATTTTGTTGATTGTCCTTTAAAGCTCTTGCTTTGAAATTAAAATATTATTCTTTACTTTTTAGTTTATGTTTGTACATAGGTATAGGTTACAGTTTTGAAGTCGGTTTTTGTTTTTTATTTTTAAAAATAATTTTATTTTTTAAAGTTTATTCCTTATATATGTTATCCTAGGCAAAACTAGTTTGTCCTGAAATCGGGTCTGGCCGGTAAAATATAATATATAACTAGCGGGCCCGGCAGACGTCGTCCTGCCCTGAAATTAAAACAAATCTTGGAACTGGTGGCTCAATTATTCTTTTGAATAATAATATTAAATTCAAAGAACGGAAAGATATTTGTAGTCTCTCGGTTGAGCGCGTTTGTGAGGTGTCTTGTGCAGAGTTGGATAGCTACATAATTGTTTGTGTGTATAGACCTCCAGCATCAAATTTAACACTTTTCTTTAATATAATGGAAAATATTCTCCACAAATTATTTAATTCTCAGAAGTCCATAGTTTTATGTGGAGATTTTAATATTGATATTCTAACCAACTCAAATGAAAAATGTAACTTTATTGCTTTATTAAAATCATTTAACTTAGATTTGTTGTTCAATGAGCCAACACGGTCAACACCCACTTCGTCTACTTGCATAGATAATATAATAAGTAATAGCAGTATATTAGGTAAATCAATTATAAGTGGTGTTCGCTCTGATCATATGGCTCAAATAGTAAAATTACCCTATGAACTAAATGTTTCTAAGAAAGTAAAGGAAATTCGACCTATTACAAAGGTGCGATTAGATAACTTAAAAAATAACTTAGAGTTCAGACTAAACTGTAAGACAAAAAATAGTAATGAGCCCAATGTTTTATATGGAAATTTATTAACTAGTATTTGCGATGAACTAAATAAAACCTGTCCTATCAAAAAAGTGAAGGTAAACGGTAAACTAGAGTTTAGTGATTGGGCCACTAAAGGAATTCGGAAAAGCAGAGATAAGTTGTATGAAATTTATCATTTAAGATCATTCACTCGTGACGAGGCATTCCATAAATATGTTAGAAATTATTCAAAATTATTTAAATTAGTATGTCATCAGGCAAAATCAATATACTTAAGTAATAAAATAGGTAAGGCTACCAATAAAATCAAGGCAGTTTGGAATGTCATAAATACGGAATCTGGTAAAATTTACAATAAAAACGAGCAGCTCACGTTAAAAATTAATGATAAAATTGTGTCAGATAAGTTGGAAGTAGCCACTGCTTTTGAAGATTTCTTCACAAGTATACCAGAGGAAACCACTAAAAGCCTTAACTCGTGTCCCGAAGCGGCTGAAGCACTTCTTAGGCAACATATTCAAAAATCTTTTCCCAGTTTTAAATTTTGTCACGTCACTTCTAGTGATATTTTAAAATTATTTAATAGCCTTAATTTAAAAAATACAGAAGACTTATGGGGATTGTCAGTAACGATTTTAAAATCAATAATAACAGTAATTGCACCTATTTTATCGGATATTTTCAATGAATGTATTGATCAGGGTTCTTTTCCTGACCTAATGAAGTATAGTAAAATAGTTCCAATATTTAAATCAGGCTGTAAAGATAATCCTTCTGATTATAGACCGGTATCTGTGCTTCCTGCACTTAGTAAAATCTTTGAAAAACTGTTGCTCAATCAAATGTTAGGTCATTTCAATAGTTGTGAGATACTGCATGGTCATCAGTTCGGTTTCACGAAGGGGAGATCTACATCAGATGCGGCAGCAAAATTATTGAAGCACATCTATGAAGCCTGGGAAAACTCACAGGATGCCATAGGCATTTTTTGTGATCTATCAAAGGCGTTTGACTGCGTTGACCACCGTACTCTGCTCCTAAAGCTTAATTATTATGGTATTCGTGGAACTGCTCATGAACTTGTTTTGTCTTATTTAACTAATCGCCAACAAAAGGTACGAGTTGAAGGTACAACGTCCAATGGTTCTGTAGTCAAAATGGGGGTACCTCAAGGTTCCATACTTGGGCCATTTCTATTTCTAGTATATATTAATGACTTACCGTCGGTCGTAAATGGTCTCTCAGATGTAGTCTTGTTTGCTGACGATACTTCATTCATTTTTAAAGTAGATAGAAAAGACAAAGAACTTACTAGAGTAAATGATACTTTGTCAATAGTTTCTAAATGGTTTGCTGTAAATAATCTTTTATTAAACTCAAAGAAAACAAAATGTTTAAGATTCGCTCTTCCAAACGTACCGCAAGTAGACAGTAGGGTATTAATAGATGACAGCAGCCTGGGACTAGTTGATAAAACTGTATTTTTGGGTATAACACTTGATATTAAACTACAGTGGGGTTCTCATGTACAATCTTTAGCTAGTAAATTGAGTTCTGCTGTATTTGCTGTTAAAAAAATTAGACAATTGACGAATGTTGAGACGGCTAGATTAGTTTATTTTGCATATTTCCATAGTCTTTTATCATATTGCGTTTTACTGTGGGGAGCTGCTGCAGATATTGAAACAATTTTTGTATTACAAAAAAGAGCCATTCGTGCAATCTACAATATGGGTCCACGTGAATCATTAAAGGAAATATTTAAGGAAATAAACGTAATGACTTTACCTTCACTGTATATATATGAAAATATTATGTTCATTCGAAAAAATGTAGATTTGTATAAATCAAATGTAGAGATTCATAATTTCAATACAAGACAAAAAGATAAATTAGTTGTTCCGTATTTTAGATTAGCTAGAGTTAAAAAGTCATTTCTTGGGAATAGTGTTCGCTTTTATAATAAATTACCAGCATCTGTTACCAAGATGACTGATTCTAGATTCAAATCGTACATAAAAAAAGTTTTGAAAGAAAAAGCTTATTACAAGGTAGCCCAATATATTGAGGATAAAGATGTCTGGAGGTAGCTGCACTCTGTACAAGTACCTACACATTGTTTTTTTTTCTTTTACTGTTAATTACCATTTTTTTTTTTAATACGCTGTTATTAGCTTGGTATTTTTTGTTTTAGTTTACTATGTAGGTAACTAATGCGGGTTATAATTTTTTATGTATTTTTGTATTACTTTAAGAATAAAATTGTTAAACATTTGAAAAAAAAAGCCAATATAGTCAGATGGTCCAAAAATATTTAAAAAATGTAACCTTGCTGAGTTTCTTGCCGGTTCTTCTCAGTTGAAGGCTGACTTCCGAACCGGTGGTAACTTCTGTAATTCGACCTTCATAAGTGCCCTTCTAGGGCCTAAACTGAATAAATGGTTTTGACTTTGACTTTGACTTTGACTTTGAACTCGATTCCAGCGCCACCTACCGGGTCCAATTGTATTTTAAAACCATCGAAGAACCCATTGAAGTATACACACGAAATTTCATCCAAATCCAAAAAGTCATGCTCAATGACTCAGTTTGATTCACTAAGGTTTATCAAACAAGATATATTTTTTTTCGTTTTTGTTGATTTTCTCAAAAAGTGCTTAATCAATTTCGACAAAATTTAAATGGGACCACCTCTGAAGTATGATCTACCTAACAAAAAAAGAATCATCAAAATCTATTCATAATTGGCAGAGAAATCGAGTAACAAACATACAAAAAAAAAAAAACATACAGACGAATTGAGAACCTCCTCCTTTTTTTTTGAAGTCGGTTAAAACCTCCTCCTTTGTTTTGAAGTCGGTTAAAAAATTGCATTTCCTCAATTATGCCAATTTCCCATTTCATTGCCATAATATGTAACTATTCCTAATAAGATAAAATTCGTTTGCTGGTAAAAGAGACAACAGAACGCATGTGCGTTCTGCATATAATAATGAAAATATTTGTCAAAAGCACGCTAAATATTTCCGCTAAAAATATTTTATCACTGAATGGAAGGATTATAACAATGGCATTTTTCGCTATTAAAAAAGACTATTAATAAGAAATGATAAAGGGCGATTTGAAGTTTGAAAAAAATATGTGAATACAAACTCAAACCTCAGTTGGTTTGGTTCATTGAGTATTGTTTGTTTTAAAAAGTTTTAATTGGACAAACAATTTACTGTTAACGAAGCAACGGAAGGAGTTCGCGCTAAAAACTGTGCTAATTGATTCATAATATTTTAAGTTGAAAACAGAATATTTCTACTGTATTTCAGTCTTATTGAGATTGAACATTATGTAATCAGATGATATGGTCGAGATTAGTATATCACTTCTTTAATTTGGTCGTTGTTTATAAAATATTTGAAGTTTGTCTTAGTCTTAAAAACAACATCTGTGAAAAAAAACAGCTTTCTAGGTCTAAGGGTTTAGGCATGGCGTTGATGAGTCAGTCAGGACTTCTCTTTATATTTATATAGATTTCATATTTAGTTTGCCGTATGTCATTACTTCTATGAATTTGAACTTTATTAGCAAACATTATCGGATGGTGTAATAAAACAGGCTGTGTATTTTTGTTAAATATTGATTGATAAATTGCGACACCCTATCAGGGTTGATGTACCTACCTCTTAACTATTTATATAATTGTGTTTGTGTACAGTCATGCAATAAATAAATTGAATTGAATTGAATTAAATTCATCGGGTTCGTTTCCTGGCTCGGGAAAATATTTTTTCCAAAATCTGATGATGCAGTTTTAGTTTTTATCAAAATCCACCAGAGACTCCTTTCAGCATTTTTCACTATTTCGTGTAGTTTAGGATTAGGCCATCCGCGCCCACTTGAAAAATTCAACCTGTATATTATACCTACTGTAATGTAACAGTAGCTAATGAACTTTTGGAACGAAGTTCCTTATCGCGCGTTGTGAAAGGGGGCTAGACGGAAAAAATTGCGTTGACCTGTCTCTCTCTCTCTCTCCCTCTCTCTTATAGAAAGCAAGCCAGATATTTTCATTTCTATTTATATATATTTATATATATATAAATTATATATTTTTTTATTTTTTTTTAATATATATATACTCTCTCGACTTATATAACTTCGTTCCATCCGGGTGTCCCTTGACACCTCTCAAGTTTTTTTTTATAATAATTTATTGCAGAGGCATCAATAAAACTCCATTATAATGTTAAAGTCGATACGACAATAATGGCAGTATTTTGATCAATAAAAAGTCCGATTATTTCTACATAAAACGGAAATATAATAAAATAAGTTATATATATATATACATATATCACAGCAACTTAATTAAAAAGAAGCTATGATGTTGTATCAAGCTGCATTAAATACGAGTATGACACGATTTCCCCAAAGTACAAGATGTACAAAAAAGCTACTACTGATACTAACTTGATAGAGACTTTGTAAAACTTTGCTTAGCTTACCCCAAGGTGTACTTGGGATAAAATTAGCACATGTAGAACTTACAACGAAAACTGCATTTATTTATCCAAGGACGCCTTCATTTTTATGGTTTCGTACCTAAAGGGTGCCATTGAAGCCCGACTACTAAGGGTCAACTCACACCGAGACGCGACGCGACGCGACGCTGCGCGCACATTTTAATAGAGCGACTCAAAATAAAACTTTATTTACTACACGAAGATACACATTTCATTGTCAGAATACGTTGCACCTCGCAGCGCTGCAGCCTCTTCCAGTATCGTCGCGTCTCGGTGTGAACTGACCCTAAGACTAAGCCCTGGCTGTCTGTCCATCCTTCACAAGGCTATACTTTAGAGGTAGCGAGGCTGTCCCATAATACGTGTAACATTGACTTCATATGATAGTAAACATAACATATTACGGAAAGATTGCGGTAAAACTTTTATATTTACGCCCAGTTATTTTGTTGAGTAATGAATATTTTTTATTCTATGCACTACAGGGCTAGCGTACTGAAACAGCCTCTTAACTTGATTAGATTCAGAACCTAAATATTCTATTCAAGTGTACTAAAGCGTTCATAAAATTCGAAATTGGAGCTCCATTTTATTGTCAAAATAAACTATTTAGCAATGTAAGCTAAACATACCTACTGAAATTTGTATATTGCAAGCTTCGATTGCAAGCAAAATTGGTGATGTTGCTACGCCGTAGCGCGTAGCCCATAGCCCGTAGCACTGATGTCGGGGTTTGTGACGTCAGACGTGACGTACCAGCCGCACCCCCTGCCATGCGTACGTCACAAACACCCTTCTATCAACACGCAAATTATTGGCCAAAAACAACATAGATTTAATGTCGCCATTAACTAAAGTTAAATAAAGAAGGTCCGTGGATTTACGAGATACGTTAAAATGGAGGCAATTAGCAAGTTAAAGGAAGCACGTACGCTTAATGTTCATAATTATACGGCATTCGAGGCTCAGCACGTTATTATCATAGTCTGTGTTAATGTACTCGACGATTCAGTATTTTGCAGATCTAGATGGAGTTTTAAGAGAAAATCTAGACGCTGGTATAAAAAGCGCATTTAGCTTAATAGCTTGTGTATATAGCCTGATGCAGTGAATTTTATCCGCAATGCAATGTTGTGCTTTAGACAATCAGTAAAAAAGTTGGTTTTTATACAGAAAACATTTACATTTCTATTAAGATAATACAATATATTATGACTTTGATTTATTTCAAGCTCTTTTGTAGTGTGGTACGAAATTAAATTTGGCGAGTTTGTATGGCAAATATTTCTGGTTAAATTTTCATTATTTTTAATATTAAACCATTTATTCAATTTAGGCCCTATAGGGGGCACTCATAAAGGTCAAGCTACATAAATTACCAAGAAGAAGCGGCAAGAAACTCAGCAAGATAACTTTTTTTAAATTTGGTCCATCTGACTATATTGGCTTTTTTTATTCAAATGTTTATCAATTTTATGCTTAAACTACTATTTAGTTTGTCTTTGACACAATAAAAAAAACACTTATTTCATAGTTTTTCAAAATTCAACCCCAAAAAGGAGAATGGGGTTGCAAAATTTTTCTGATATTTATTTAAAACACTATAAATGCTGAAGGAATAAAACATGCTAGTTTGTAACAGAGTGCAAAGGATTGTATGGATTTATTAGTTTCGAGTAAAGTGGTACTTTTGTTTGTACAGATTACGACTTATTTTTAGTACTTACATAGAAAAACGCGTGGTGTAAACCTAGTTATTATATTTAAAGATGTACTTATATAAATAAGGTGATTTTTAAATAGGTCTTCTTAAACCACAAGTAACAACGAGGCAGGCGGGTCACCTGATGGTAAGTGACTACCATCGCCTATAGACATTAGCAATACCAGAGAGATTGGTAATGTGTTGTACACCTTATTACAATGCCTTATCCACACTAACAGGTGCTTACCGACAAATTTTCAACTTGAGGGTGGTAGCCAGCCAGTCGAGTATTACAAAGTAGGTACCCTACCAGCTGTGGTTCCCTCACGACCTTTTCCTTTACCGAAAGCTCAAGCTCATTATAGGATTCGAACCCACGACCTTCGCCGACGTTACTACCACTAAGCTATCATCGCCTTAATTCTGTTGAGATAATAAGTGTATTAGAACAGCCAAACGATATTCAAATTTTGATTATTAAAACATAATATTTTTGTTACCATATCACTCATCTAGCCTTAGATTCCATTTTATGGTATTTTCTTAGATACCCTTAGCAAACTATACCTAATAAGGTACTAGACTTGCGTGTTGTTTAATATGCGGTAAAGATTGCTATTACTTGTAACCCATGATGGCAAGAATTTGCCCTATACCATGGGCTGTTTTTAGTACAATTTTGTGTAGGCTCAAACACCATTGATATCGGTTAATTTCAGCGATACATATCTAATGTTTTATGTCAACGCATTGTAATATACGAGCGGGTGTGCGTGTCACAGCCAGCGGTTATGTTACCGCGTACCCGCAGGAAATTATCGCAGATTGTATTAACGCCAGTGTTGCGCGCGAACTGCGAAGGTATGCAACATTGAATTATCGTGCTGGGAATTTAATTCAAATACACTGGCAGTTATTTTATAGATACAAAATTTCATTTGTTAACAGTGGCGTGAGTGTAACAGGCGATGTTTGTTACTTATGATATTTTGCATTTGTAACATATATGTAGGTCCCAATGCGCGTCTTGCTAATGCAATGCAATCAATCCCTATGTTAGAGAGAAAATTGCAAAATATTTGATATTTAACTTTACGTGAGATACTTTTTGAACTTTGTTGTACTCGACTGACTGGCTACCACCATGAAAATCGGTCGCCAAGCACCTGTTGGTGTGTTCCGGCATTTGAGAGCATGTTGCCATCAAGGCACTGTAAAAAGGTTGATAACATAAAGTGACGTCGTCGGAGTCACTTTACCATCAGTGGAAACTGCCTGTTTGTCAGACTTCCGACTTAAAAAACTTTAGCCGGCAATAAATCAGAAATTTTTATTTTCAAAACCTATTTATTATCTCTTGATCTGTTATAGAATATTAATCCGCCATTACACGGATTATATTATTACGTGTTTTAATTTTAACCAGAATTTACAATGAAGCCATTAAAAAAATACCATCAAAGCCACAAACAAGTACCTATACCTCACTCAAGAATAGACTCATTATTGCAAAGCTTTAGAAAATCTCGTACCTGCATAGTCTGATTTAACAAGCTGGAAACTCCTTAGATATTGCTTTCTGTTCTGTTAATGATCTCGACTACGACAACAATGTACTTTAGAATGAACGCAACCGTAGTAGAGGTTTCGAGCAACCCCTAAGTATCTAGCTAGACTAAAGATATCACAGTCTGTATAATTGCAGCTTTTAAGTAAAATACAACATTTTGATGTTGTATTTTACTTAATTTGCGACCTACCAAATTTATTTGCCATATTGGTTGGATTAACAAATTTTCTTTTATTGGAATAAGAATCCTAGGTACTTTATTCAGCAGATAAAAGATTATTTATAAAATTTTGGTATAGTTGCACTTTGGCATATTTATCATCATATTCATTACATTATAGGTAGGCGAAGAAAAATCTTTGTATTCCTTTTTCTACTCTGTTTGTCAACCTATTTTTTGTAGCTATTGACGAGATTTAGTGTAAAATAAGTTTCATATCCTAAATGGATTTTCATGTACCAACCTTGGAATAACATACATGTCATTTTTTTCTGGGATATCATTGAATGTATTGGAAACCGAATACCCGACAGTCGTTATTAATTAAACAATATAAACATACTATTCTATGATCCATACTTCCATACTAATACTACTACTTAATGCAGCGATATCTATCTACAAATAGATATAGTTTGCACGACTCCTGGATAGATGGCGCTCCAATAATCTACATCGCGCTTACGAAGTTTTCTATGCGATCTGCATATATGTATACAAGCTTCCAATATCTACTGTTGGAACTTGGAACGCGGTCCCCAGCCACGATGACCTAGCCTGGCGGGAGATCTTCCCTTTTTAATGGAGGAGTCTAACACTCGCTCCTCCATGCTTAATATTATAAATGCTAAAGTAACTGTCTGTCTTAATATATTACAACAATTTATCTTGTATTATGCCAAAGGTTGCTTTTGTCAGCCCGACAGCGTGCTTAGATTTTATTATACAAATAATCCCACACAGAGAATGCATTTTCATACACCCTCGAGACATGTCGGGGTACAAACGAGGCCTCACGAGCAGAACTACAGCGACAGTAGTAGATATCATCCCTATTCATACAAAACCGGTTTTCATTCCGATCTGAGATACAATTTTGCTGTATTTTCATTCATTCGTCCCAAATTTAAATCGGATATGCAAAATATATCCTATTTGATTTGGTAGCATTACGGTATGTGCAACCGAGAGGCTCTGAATAACCTGAATATTATCATCGAACGTAAATTTGTTTATTTAAAAGAAGAAAATAAATTATTGCTTACCGCACGAATTTATATCTTGTAGTGTAAGTATCCATCAGATCCCCCTCCAGCTCTCCCCCAATCCGGCCGGTCACCGCGGGAGAAGTAGACTATAACCCTCCAGAAAATCAAATATAAATTACTTCAAATAAATCAAATATAAAAAATGAAAAATCTGGAGGAGGCCTTCACCCTTGCATGAGGGGTTCTTACACAAAACATTTTTTTTTTGTGCATGCGTCACTATTATACCTTAAATGTTTAATTTAATTAATATATTATAGAAATAACATTAAATCCAATTATTTGTTTGTAAGTAATATCTAATGAAATTATATTGATGTATGTAGTACCTACTATTTCAAAATTATAATCACATTGCAATGTTTAAATTCCAATCATCTATCAAACAGTAATTTATTATCATTGTAATGTAATAGTGGTTCATAAGATTTTATTCGAGCGCATGGTTTCTTTTTTTAGAAATATTCTGAAGATTTAATGTCTATATATTTTTTGATTTATTTTGTAAGAAATAAAAGGCTATTTATTTATTTATTTAGTGTAAGTAAATAAAATCATGTAAAGTTATTAATTTAAGGCGATGATAGCTCAGTGGTAAGTGACGTCGATTACCGCGGCGAAGGTCGTGGGTTCGAATCCTACAATGAGCTAGAGCTTTCGGTGAAGGAAAACATCATGAGGAAACCATAGCACGGTGGTAGGGTACTTTGTAGTACCCGACTGGCTGGCTACCACCCTCAAGTTGAAAATCTGTCGCCAAAACACCTATCGGTGTGTTCCGACAGCTGCACTTGAGAGCCAGTTCCCATCTAGACTATGTGTGCTTACTATCTTCGGCCACATCATCACTTACCATTGTGAGATTGTGGTCAAACACAAGCCTATCCAGAATAATAAAAAAAAAATTATATGCGCGTATATAACGAGTATATGCATTTATACGCGTCAATCATAGGTACCTGTGTAAATACTATTAAGATAACAAATTTAGGATACATAGGTACATAATATTTATAAATAATAATAATAATAGTTTTATAAATCATAGTATGCGGAAAAGGTAGATTTAATTTCATAGATATCCTTTATATATATATTTATTTATATCGCAAGATATAAATTAATGAATTATGTTTCTTGATCCCTGAAATTATTAATACACAACCTTAGCATTTAACTCAGGTAATATTTAATTAATGCTATATTATCCAGTCCATATACGTCCATGTCCTTCCCTACCTACAAATGCATATGAAAATATTATATAAATTAAAATGTCGAAAATAAATGATCTATAGGACCCATTGAAATTGTATCCTTAATCTATAACACATGGCCGAATTCTTATTGCCATTCTCCAAATATTAATAAAACGTGTTGGTTTAGTCTAATTTCATAAGCGACGACTGTTGCTGTCATGTAGGAAACGAAATATCCCGAACGATCTGTCACCTTAAAATTTCGAGTGCCAAAATGACATGGCAAGTAGACACGGCACAAATGTGGCACGTACCGACGTACCACAGTATTATTAGAATGCATTTATTTATATGACAAATATTTGAAAACTGTATGCTCCTTTAGACATGGGCATTATGCATCTGCACGTCGAATCGGTGAATCTATCGATATAATGGAGCGGCTCTCTTTGAGAGCCCTTTGTTTCGTAGACTGCATTGTTATGCGAAACTCGCTTCGTTTGAGTGGTTTCATATTTGTTGTCTTTTAACTAAAACAAAACAATGTTTTTTTTACTAAAAGCACATCACAGGAAGAAAAACAAAATGAACGCATTTCAACTTTGATTCTGCTACCTTCTATAATCACATTGTTAGAGTAGTATTTCAGATATCGTAAAATACAAAGTAAGCACAAAACAGCTCCGTTTCATCAACAATGAAAATGAGCTCTAAAAAGTCGCTTGTTGCTCAATGCAGAAAAAATTTTTGGCAGGCATTTTGTGCTATACCATTTATATACGTTGATGATGCTTTGGTCTCGAAGTGAAATTGAAATTAGGTACCCCATCAAAGTGAAGAAACTAGCGATCAAAATATTTCCTGTGCTCCTCGATCGCTTCACTTTCGTAGGCGTTGGTTAATTTTGAAACAACCAAACTGTCGACTGACGCTTTGTTTCTGGATCGTATTGATAAATCCAGGATTCGTCACTTGTCACAATATCGTAAACGCGCCGTGGCGAGCCTGCATCAAATTTTTGTATCATATCACGGCACCAATCCACACGGGCCTGCTTCTGAACTTCGGTGAGGTTGTGCGGTACCCAGCGGGAAACTATCCTCCTTACGCGAACGTGCTCGTGCAAAATCTTGTGAACACTTCCTGAACCAATCAGCATAGTTGGCTCTCAAAAAAATGCGGAGGGAAATTTGAAAATCGAACAGTGTTATTTTTACTTTTAAATAATCGAAGTTTTCAAAATAATTACAAGTGGCCAGTGTCTTATACATAAAAAATTTTAATCGCAAAACTTTCTGAGTGCCCTGGTATGTACCTAAACATCGTGGCAACTGAGAGCATCAAAAATCTGTCGTGACTTATTATTTTTGTCACCTCGGTTCAACTGAACTAACAAGAACAAATAATTAACAACTAAAATAGGGCGTGTTGGCTACCTTTCACGCCACAGTTTGTGGGTTCGATTCCCATCCAGGACTGCCTGTGTGTAAGATTTAAGTAGGTACATGTAACACAAGCTATGCTTAGTTTGGGACCAGATCCATGTGTGCAGAATGTCCAGAATATTAAGATTTCTTTTAAACTCTCAATTTGTGTGTTGTTGTTGATTATCTGTGACTCATAACTATTACAACAATGATTGAATATTAATTATGCTGAAACTTACATAACAGTACATTGTACGTATTATTGCTTAGTGTTTCCCTTGAAGTAAACTACCAGCTCGGTAGCGTTGGGGAACATTTCAGGCGGGTATAATGGAAATTACGTCCATTTCCTGTTTATGATTGAAGTCTAGGGCGCGCCTACTTCCCACAGCGCACAGGTAACTTACAATAGTCGCAACATTATTGTGTTCACGGAATATTACGATTGAAAAGCGAATTAGAGTGATTGAATACGGTTTGTGTGTTAACTGTTGTTTGTAACTGAAGAATAGTCATTACGATATATTTAATTAGAAATAGAAAGTTTGGCTTTATAGGCAATGGCTGTATAGGCCAGGTCTATAGGTAAACTTATGTTTTAGAAAATACTTTTAAATAATAAGTAGATACAGAGAAAAATACGATTATTATTTACAGATATTTTTGAGTTGTATCAGCCATTATTAAAGTGATTAGGTACAATTGATTAAAGTCCAACCTATATTATAAAACCGTAAGTATTTGTGAGTCTGTATGTGTGTAATGTACACAAAACAAAATAGCTGAGGGAGGGAATCTACAAAACTATAAGTATATTATTTATAGTTATCTGTATAGGGAAAACAAAAAATATTTTTCGAGGCATTTTTATTCAATCTATTAAAAAATAAATCCAAACTGCACACGAATTGAAAAGGAAGTCAGCCGCAATATATTTCAATAACCGAAACGTTTATCGATATTCTCGAAACACTGCACAAGAGGCTTTAGGTTCCCAACAATATACGGTTTAGAATGTGACCGAGCGAGCCGATAGAAATCCGTGGAACTGTTTCAAATAAATCTCGGAGATTAGTTTTCTCGGAAGAGCAGGTGGCTTTTCAGTCAGCGATGGCCGAAATTGCCCGAGTCTGTTAAAGTCATAGACAACACGATATTAAATAGAAATAACATTCGTGCGCTTTCTGATAGTCATACCGTTTGGAATTCTCCTATTTTTTGGCAGACTTTATAGTTTAAAATTAGTATTGATGACACCACATTTCAGCCTAATGTGAACACAGATCATTTCAATTGAGTTATATCGTAGTTTGTATTTAGTCGAAATAGAACATATTTAAAATTGAGTGAGACTATGAAAATTGTGATATTTTTAAAATTATCAAATGAGTTTTAAATTTAACGTAAATTCATTAGAATATCGGAAACATTCTTCACACTGCCATCTGATTGCAAACTGAGCAGAACAATTACGAACCTCTAATAATCTGATAAATTAATAATATAGATGTTTATGCCTAGAATATAATGTTTGTCCTAAGTGTGAATCAAACCGTACTAGTTGTAAGTATACTAACTTTTGTAGTTTTACAAACAAAGATCAATACCCCAAGAGGATTATGGATACGGAAAGCCAAAGTTATTTAATCCTCGACTATGCGTAGGATGCGTAATAATCTAAATTCTGCCAAACACTGTGTTTAGATTAAAATAATTAACCTTGCCAAGGCCACGGCGAATGTCGCGACAGTTGGATTAAAGCCAATCCAATATGTAAGTACTTACTACTATTTAATACTATTATAATAAAAACGAGACGTCACTAGACGAAACAACGATTATTATTAAAAATAAAACTGAATGAAACGCATCAATTTCATTGCAATAATTGAGAGATATATATATCTCTCAATATAGATAATATATATATATATATTTGTATTTTTAGGTAGCTATGCTATAATTATATGCCTGATTGTTGCCAATAAACGTACATAGTAAACAAATTGTGACCTTCTTTTTATCACTTCTCACAGATGTTTCTGTGTCGTCAGATAATCCACGAAACTCCTTGTCTGTAGAGTCCAAAAGTTTACTTACCACTAAATGTCTTGTAGCTTTTTCAATAATAGTGGCTTGAGTTTAATATCTGTTTGGATAACGATGGTTTTCTTTGACGTCACATTTCCCTTCAACAAAAGCACTCTACGCGACTAAGGCTGAGACTCCACCAAAGCTGAGCGGAGACGAGATCTGTGAATAACGAAATTCTATTGGTTGTTTAGAACACATCTCCGCTCCGCTCGGCTCCGCTCAGCTTTGGTGGAGTCTCAGCCTTAATGTCTTATTTCTATCACATTTTTTTTGCTAATATTAATATTCGAATTGTGTGAATGTTTGTTACGCTTTAGCGGCTCATCGGAGTTGAAGAAATCTTGACATATAGATAGATCATAATACAAATTACTCGGATTTTTTAATGTTATGGACGTACCTTTATAACATAATCGGAGAAGTTCCAAAGCTCGCAGTAGAAGAATAACACTATCCACCTTTAGAAGAATAATCCACAAAAAAATGTACACAAGTGTTCACTACACTGTCTGCCACCGACTTGACCTTACTTAGTCATTTAGTATCGTCAATATTATATATTAATTCAATTATGAACCTTGTAGGCACTTCAAGCAATATCAAATCTAGCTAACAATGTTTAAGCACTCTCTTTTCACAATAAAGTAAGTAAACGATTCAATTCAAGTAGATTAAAGTCTTTATTTTCTTGCCCACGTTATCTGCACCTGAAACAAATGTAATAGTTATTTTTTATACAAGAGTGGAAAGTTGTTTATTAACCGCGTGCTCAATTTTGATGACTGAGCAAGCGAAAGATTTTAAAATTGAATCATGAGCGCAGCGAGGGATTCAAAAATTAGAATCCTGAGCGTAAGCGAGGGAATCAAAAGAGCACGAGGTGAAAAATCTTTGCACTCGAGTGCAACACGTAATTTTTCATCCCACCTCAGCGAGGAAATGACTAAATGCAAAAAAAAAGAAAATGGCGCGCGCAAAGCAAATTAAAAAAAAGTACACCAAGAAGGTTCCGAGTCCGAGTCTTTGACAAATTAAAAAATGATTCTTCAATTTTATTTTTCAATTTGTCAAAATTATAATTTTTTATGTATTTTTGTATTAGTATAAGAAAAAAAAGCCAATATAGTCGATGGTCCAAAAATATTTAAAAAATGTAACCTTGCTGAGTTTCTTGCCGGTTCTTCTCAGTTGAAGGCTGACTTCCGAACCGGTGGTAACTTCTGAATTCGACCTTCATAAGTGCCCTTCTAGGGCCTAAACTGAATAAATGGTTTTGACTTTGGCTTTGACTGATGTATGATAAATTCGGCACCATGGAGGTAGAAGTAAGTAGGTTTAATGATGATTTGAATTCACAAACTTAGTGCACACGATGTTCTATTTACTTTATCCTCTAGAGGATAATAACGGCTTTTACACTCAGATATTGAAGAGCAAAAATACTCTTTCCGAGATGGGGGGATGAAAATATTTTTATAATATTTAGATAATATAGCATTTCTGCGATGGAAGTTTTAATGCTCGTGTTTACATCAGCTGTTAAATACAAAATATGTTTATCTGAATTAAGACAATAAAAGTCATCATTATAAATGAGACTACTTATAAGTTGTGATTGGGAACATCAATATTTTCATCTGTTTATCCTCTTATCGATATAAAGGGTGCACCAAATCTATCGATATACAATTTGGGCATTGTTTATCGCTTAGAGGGCGCTGCCGATCTTCGGACGTGACTAAGCCAGTTTCTGGAAATATATCAGCGTTCTGCAATCAAATCCCCCGGTCTGCACTATCATTCGTATTACAAAAGCCCCACTTACGTAATAAACGAGGATCAACGAGGAATTTTTGCAAAAATTTTGCCATCAATCTTCCACCGTGCAAAAAGCCGGCAGGACTAGACACTTGATTTATCTATTTGAATATTAGCTCGCCACGTCGGGAAATGGGTCATGTCCGAATATTTGTATACTTAGTACGAATCGCCAAGAAATGTTTTTATTATAATCTATTGTTTTTATTAATGGCGTGTCTGTGACGAAAAACAGTCCCACTCATCGTAATTTACAGATGAATAATTGTAAGTAAGTACTCGTAGTGTATCTATTTTCAAACAAATTCAGCTGAGATTAGGATCACGTATGTGAAGAATATCCCAGAATATGAGGATATTCTTATAACTGCATAATTCATTAACTTATAATTTTTTTAAAGGTACGTGTTATATAAATATGAAAATAAACTAGAGCATTCATAGAATCAGCTTGATGTTTGTCTGACACAGCTCTTCTCAGGGACTATTGATAAAAAAGCCAACAATTTACATATGTATAGTAGGGGATGAACCAAATACTCGTACAGACGAAAAAGAAGAAATAAATAAGTGTCTTTACTGAAATTTCGCCCAATATGTTGATAAGTGATGCGAAAAAGTAATGCATAGAGCCTCAAATCCTATTGAATATGAATTACGTACCTAATCATATTTATCAACAACTAACAAGTAAGTAGGTATACCAAATCTGGTTAATCACATTCATGTAATGTATGGCTTCTGGAAGCCCGAGTAATAAGAACAATAAAATTCACACTTACGGTAAATATGTCAAAGAATATAGATTTCGACGATTTATGACACATTTCTTGTGTAAAAGACACCTCAATCATACAATACTGGTTTTCTAATGAGCGGATTCCACGTGAGAAAGCCTGCGTATTTAACACCAGCCGTCCAAGTCAAAGCCATTTATTTAGTTGAGGTCATTTGTACTTATGAAGGCCGAATTCACTAAAGTTGCCATCAGTTTGGAAGTCTGCTTTTGCGTTGACATGGCACGACTAAACAATAAGGGTAGGTACTAGGTAGGTACCTCATTTGACTGGGGATCCCTAAAAACCACCATGATAAATTCACATGTATACATTATTTATATCAGAAACTAGCATTTCGCCCCGTGGTTTCATCCGCGTACCCCTTTTTTACCCCTTTGGGGGATGAATTTCGAAAAAATATTTTGGTATTAAAAACAATACATGTGAAAAAAATCACCATTCTAGTTCAAATAAGGTACCCCTAAAAATAGTATAAGCTAAAATGAAAAATATAATACATTATTACGATAATTGCAGAAAAAATATGTCATGAAATTGAGAACACAGAAAACCTAGAAATTGATTGAAGTTCATAGATGCGATGGTAGAAAAGGAATATGAAAGTAACATCATACCTATAAATAAGTTAAATAGGGAGAGGTTAAATAGAATTCGAGAAAAATCAGGGCATGAAGTGAGAAAACTTGCAGGCAAAAGCTTGTCCTTAAAAGGAACCTTTAGAATGGTGTTCAACGACACTTTTACTTTACCTACTTCCGATTCATTTCTCTGCTCCTCACTCACATTTACGATAAAAGAAATCCCTTTAGTTCTCGCCTTTGATAATAAGAAAGGAACAATGTTAAAAATTCAGCCGATTTTAGAAGGAGACGTAATCTATATAATAGCAATTTGCAGACTTTTTTATACTATTTTACCTACCTACATAAAATCTATAGATACAATTTTACGTATTACAAGGAATATCTGCCTTTTTTATTCAATCAATTTGATTTATTTGAGACACCAAAAACACTATTTATAAATAAAGTAAGTACCTAAATCTAACCATGACATTATGTATTAATGAAGAAGAAGTTTATAAATAAAATTAGCTTAAAATTATACAAAATTTGCAAGATTTTATTGTAGATTCAAGAGAGCAAATCTAATTAGCAGTAAATGTCACCTTTGATTCAACCGAGCAAAAACCACATTCAGGTTGCAATTTAACGCTATGTGAACTTACAAATGTTTATATCTGTCTTATTATTTATTAATTAAATTCATTTTGTTTTCCTTGCCTATTTTATAATTACTCGTATAAGTATAGACAAGCGTGTTCAAAATGTTTGGCCTTTCAAAGCACTTATGAATAGTGTTTAATGTAACGCACGGTTCGGAAGGTTGCTTTTTCTGAGAAGAGCCGGCAATAAACCCAGCAATTTACTCTTTTAAAAAATCATCATAGCCAATAGCCATTACATTCAATAAATTATTTATCTACATCATTTGCGTGTTTAGGTAGCAAAAATAATAAACAAATAAAATTTAGTTGCGAGTAACGAAGTAAACAACAGAGTCAAGCAGACCAGGCCCCACAAGCAGCACCTGTATGTAATGTAAAATAATACTACGAGATACGATTAGGGATCGGAGGTTTTGATAGCCGTGTTATCTCAACAGTGGTCAAACTTAGGTCCGTAATTGATTGGGGCCGAGGCGACACAAGAGGACCGAGTGGCTGTTGCCTAACTAGCTTTATAGTACCAGCTTCGGGAGCAATTAGACGAAAGGAGGAAATTGCATCTCTTGGGAATAGCTCACAAATTGCCCCAAAACGTCAGCAACTCTCCAACAGAAATGACAATTTGTGCCGTAGTCTATTACTTTTCCGGTATTTGCTGGCGGACACTTCTCAATGTTATGGCTTGTTACTGTAATAAAAGTGTTGGCGTCTATTTTGCAGCAACTAATTTTGTTGCACTTATTTTGTAGCACTTTTGAGAGTATTCGGCAGTGCCTCTCAAATCCCCTTCGCAACGAAATACTTCTCAGAAATGAAATCTATTGATGTATCCAGGAGTACCTATTTAATCCATTGTAATATCATCGTAGTAATTTAATGTATTTCGTCATATTTGTAAACAGAGAAATACATTATCGATAAACAAGGACTCGTCGTTTTATTTTTAAAGACGATAAAATAAGAGCAATTCTTTTAAGGACATGTCGAAAAATTTACAGGCTCATAAGTACCTCCAAGTGAGATCCCCCGAAATGAGGAAAATTATATTCAAAGGACAGTAAATGGGGGGAGCCCGAATAACAAAATGTATAGAGTCTGTAAAGATGGCACAAAATTTTACAACCAAAACAAAACTTGAATTAGGTAAGGGATCAAAATATAATCACATTATGGTGATAAATAGTGATACATAATAAAGAAAGGAGTTGCTATTTCCTAATTTCGTATACAGAATTTGTAATTAATATTTACAACGCGTAGAAGCTGCATCCAGAGATAAATTATTTAAGTGAAATTGTAGTATAACTAGTTTTAGTTTCGTTAGAAAATGTTTTTGTGATTCAATGTTCAATAGTAAAAAAAAACAATAATTACAACGAAATTAGTATCATATTTTTTGAAGGTATCTTAAAAATTAAGCCAATACTATAAATATAACGTTACAAATTCTGTAACAGTTGCCTATGTCTATTTCATTTTAGGATTAAGCATTTTAGTTGTGCGTGATATTTCCATAAATGAGAAGACCATGGCGTCCTTAAATACTATGTGGTGTCATTGAACACCTGGATAAAAAAGTAACCTATGTATCTGTTTAGCAGAAATCAAAATAAATCTATATTACGATAATATCTACCCCATTGATCGAGTATCTATTGAAATTAATACATACATTGTTAAGTTACAATTAATATTAAATAACTTGAGAAGTTCGTCAATATTATCTTTCTTGTAAATGAACATCAATTCTAATAATATTTGTAGTGCCCCAGGATTGCAGTGTACTCGCAAGGCTATGTACCACCAAAAATGGAGAAGCATTGCGAAGGAAATAAGCAAATAAGAGAAGGCCTAGCCAAGGAGAACGCTGACGTTGAAGTCCCAACGTGTATACCATCGATTCCTACCATAAATACTCTGACAAAAGAGACTGACTGGGAAGAAGAAGAGGTAAAAGAACTTAATTATCAGGATCCACCTATTTTTTAAATTATCCTCTGCGTTATCATTCACGATGTGAAACTAAAGAAATTACAATAATTGTTGCTATTTCAATTAATAAGTTCTTTTTTTTTTCAAATTAAGTGAAGTATTTTCTTTTTAATAAAGTATTGGTGTCTGCTGATCTGATCTGATAGCAGATGTAATGTAATGAACGAAAACGTGGAGGCGTACAGGTATTTAAGCACTTAATTTACTCTGTCAGCGCACGCCCTCGTGCCTAGAGTAATTTTGTTCGTTGTGGATAATATGCGTCGCACTGGCTTACATGGTTTTTCTAACACAATCTAAAATATTTTATAACTATAAGATTTGTGCCGCGGTCGACATTTGGCATCAGGCCAGTGCTATTGCTCTTTTCTCTCGTGACAACTTCTATATGATAAAACACAATCCAATCTTCACGTCTCGGAATTCATTATAAAAATAATAATAGTCTCTGTTATCCTCTAATCTCGTAAAAAAATATTTACGATTATTTCTCAATCCCAAAACTACGTCCTATTTGACTGCCATTTAAATGCTCACGCATGCCTGTTTCAATTCCACTGTAAGGCTAATGTAATAAATTCAAAATAATAATTGTGAATAATTTGATACCTTACCAGTGAGACTATTTTTTGAGACGGTCGAGTTGGAAGAACCAGGAAAATCACGGTAGGAGTGCGAGCAACCGAGCGGGACACGGTCCGAGATGCGGGCTACAATTCAGCTAAAAGATGAATGAAGTAGGAACGCATATGTCCCGTTACATGTGCATCGAGCAGTTTAGCGACGCGTCGCGTACCTGATCACGAGATCGCGAGCGCCTGTGTTGCAGCGGTGCACCGATAGAGCGCAGGGCGACGCGAGCCGCCCGCCTGTCTCCGAGCGACTGCCGCCCGGGCCGCGCCGCGCCCGCCCCGCCCGCGCCACGCTCCGGCACCACGCTCCGCCTGCACCGGCACACCACGCACCCTCGGCCGCACCAGCGCACCAGCGCACACCGCGCTCCACCTCGCTAGCTACCCTCGACCGTGGACCACGATGCCGCTGCGGGCTCACGCACCACGCGAATATCGATGTGTTCTGTCAGAAAATATGTCGTATAGAGAAGGGTGGCAGCGGGTGTGAGAGCACGCACCGCGCGGCGCGGGGGGCTGGTCCTGCGCGCTGCGTCACGCATCTGTCTCGAGGTTTTCTTGCGTGCTCCCGCAGCCTGCCATCTGCAGAGACGTGCTCGGAGCGGCTCGGAGCGGCTCGGGGATCGCCACCGCCCAGAGCGCGACCACCCCGCCTGACATTGCGACGAAGTTAATGCCCTTAAAAAGTATATATTGGCTTTACCCACGTGAAGTTCATTAACTTATGAAGTACACAATACTTTATATGCTTATTTCCCGTTTCAATTATGGGATATGTGCATTTTTTTCGTAAATTTGCTTGTCCCAATTTAAAATCAGAATTCCATAAAATGATAGCCAAATTCAATGAAGTTCATAGACATTTTGTTACGCGAAAACCCTGCGTTGCATTTTCTATGCAGAACTATAGATAGATACTTTTGAAACCACGATATTGGTTTAGTAGTTAAAAGTTCATGGTCATGTTATCAAATTAAGCCAACCATTGACACGTACGCTGTCTTGGTGTTGCCTGGGGTACCTGGGGTCTAGATTAGATATGATAGAATTCTAGATAACAAAACCCAAATACAATGAAGTTCATTACCATTTGCTTATGTTAAAGTGCAAATAATATACCTTTGTATTTATTTATTTACTTACTGTAAGTAACTGTACATATAAAAGAAGTTATAAATGACCTTAATAAATATATTACCTAATAATCAAATAACATTACCTACTTTGAGTTATAAATCCAGTTAACACTAAGTTAAAACATTATACTAAAGACCATTCCATCTGAAAATTCACTTCCATTCCCAAAGAATAGCGCGCATCAATCACTGCTGGAATCAATTCATACGACTCGTAGATATATTTGTTACCTTTACAGTTAGAGAAATACGGAAGTCAGATAAGGTAATATATTAAATAGCGTCTAGTCATTAAGTCTAGACATTCAATTAAATGGTAAAAGAACCGCAGCAGAACAGATTCTAGATTCAACCGTGAACTAACACCCCTGCTCCCGATTCTCTATGGCTTATTCATAATTGAGTTATTGGAATCCAGTTTTTGCGTTCTACGTAATAGCAATATTACCCGTCCAATATAGGAAAATTATTTGATGTTTTCTCTATCGTATGCTATAAAACGATAAAGAAACGACCCGTGTTATTGAAATATGTAAATAGAGTATACGAGACAATTTAATGTTACTTATACCTTAAAATAATAAAGTGAAAGCCATTTCGAGCAAGAATTAAGAATTTATTAGTTATCTTTTCTTTATTATTAGTTTAGCCGTAGAGCTGACAACCGATGGAGTAGACGTGGTCATCAGTGGGGACCAGTTCAGCAAATATATCTAATGTAGGAAGTCCCTCAGCTAGATGGAGAGATATTTCATGTATAATGGTTGGTAACAGTTGGAAAAACATAACCGAAAATCATTGGCGTGCTTTGGGAGAGGATGTTGTGGATCGATACATGCTGATGATGAGGCTTTTCTGATTCAAAATCGTGTGAGTAAGAGTAACTTTTAGAAGGTTTCGAATGTTGATGTTGTTTAAATAATAATATAAATATTCGACATTAATTATGTTTTGTCTTATTTCGATTGGTGGCGTGATAATTATTATATAGAATTTCATGCTTTTGTTCTAGCACTATGGAGTACAATCTCATTCCAACGTCTCTAACAATCTTTATTTTTGTCCTGATAAAAAAATATTTACGTAACTAGTATGAATCTTTGCTACATTAAATTAATAATTTAACATGACTAATTTCCTTCTATCTTTTCATATATTTTGTACTAAAAAGAGATATAATGAGATTAAATTAGATTAGTAAATAAATAACAGAATCGGCACCAATATCTCACGGGTCGATAAACTCCAAATTTGTTTTGCCATAAAGCCATAATAAAAGCTATTTATTCATAAATCTTGAGTGAAAATTCTGATAACAGAGTACGCGTCCAAGTTACCAACAAAGGTCCGGGATAGAGGAGACGAAATGCCAATGATGGGGAAAAGGACAGAACTTATTCAACCGGATTCTAATCCTTGAAAATGAAATGTATTCCGCATGGAGACGAGACGGGTAGACATCCGCAGTGCATACCCGTCATTAGCGTCCAGCTCACACACTCACTCTACCAGTAGTTAGGGACCTATCCCACTGACGAACTTGCATCAACAACTTGCGTATTACAGTTTGTTTTGAAAGTATTTATTGAAAGACACGGTTTAAATATTTCCACTTGCATGTGAAAGACATGTAGGTTAAAAGTAGGTACCTCAAATAATTTATATATACCTTATTTGGTAATACTTAAATTCGTCAGTTGCACCTTTTATTTGTATAAAAAAGCCACTAAGTCACTGGATACGAGTTGAGTACGACCGGCCATCGTGGAAATCCTTGGGGGAAGCCTTTATCCAGCAGTGGACGTCTTCTGGTTGGCGTGACCTGTCAAAATTTTGACAATCAGGTAGACGACTGCCGTCGCCTATAGAGTTGAGCAAGCCCAGGAGAATTACAAATCTATTGCCGACCTTTTACAATGCTTACAAGGCAGCCAACTCTCAAGCGCGGGTGTCATGCAGACAGAATTTTTCATCTTGAGGGTGATAAATTCATATTTCTGTGCAGGCACTCACTTGATATTATAATCACCCGTCGCCTATATTATAATAGCAATACCAATGGAGGATTGCCAATGTGTTTTACACCTCACCTCAGTGCCTTAAAGGCAACTGGCTCTTAAGTGCAACTGCCGGAACACACTAACAGGCGCTTAGCGGCAGATTTTTAACTTGAGGGTGGTAGCCAGCCAGTCGAGTATTACAAAGTACTCTACCACCGTGCTATGGTTTCCTCACAATATTTTCCTTCACCGAAAACTCAAGCTCATTGTAGGATTTGAAACCATGACCTTCGTCGCGGTATCCGTCACTACCACTGAGCTATCATCGCCTTATAATGACACCCTAATACTAATATTATTCTTATTATTGTACTTACGCGTATAGTTTATTCGTCCAAGCATATATGATGGTTGACAATAAATAAATTTTATTTCTTTCTTTCTACTTCAGATATCTCAATAAATTCCAGCACTTGTATTGATTATTTCGGCCAAGTGCAGCCTACCCACTTTTGATACCAAATGTACCAACACTGAACAATGGCTCATTCTATACTTGGATTTTTAATTAGGTGGACTGATTTGACAGTTGTCGTAAGAAATATTTCGTTACTCAGAAATTATTTCTTAAAAGAATGAATGAGAATACCTGTAATCACTGATATTAGATTGACGTTTATTGATAAAACGTGATATGGTCAAACTGTCAGTTTAGTCCAGCTAATTAAAAATCAGACTATAGCAAATGTATTTGAACTCACTTTGCAAATTAATGAAAATGATTCAGTATTTTATTGCAGAACATAACGTTCGTTGCTATATATTACAATTTACATTTGACATTCCATTCCAAAACTTATTCAGTATATTATATCAGACCGTGAAATATGAGGTTTCCTTTACAATTTTAAAAAAGCTTTTAAAAATAAAAGAAAACTGATTTTCCTTCAGAGTTCTTATAAAAAGTAAAAGTGAGAACTAAACAAGTAAATTGGCTAAAGTAGCTACGTTCTATTTTTATCGATATGAGAGCAGATTTAAGCTCGACTTAGTTTGCTATAACTACGTACTTAGCCAATAAATAAATACTTTTATAGATACGAGTAGGTAAATGTTCAAGATTTTTTGTTATTTTTTTATGACAGTCAGTAATAATAAATAAACACAGAAAAAAAATATACCTAGTAGAAAACAGATGGGAGTGTCTATCATTGTGCAAATTAAACAAAAAACATTATCATATTATTATCAGTTTTAATTTAGCAGTGAAAATGAGATAAGATGGGACATCAAACAAGTTATGAGTATCATTCTAGTTTCAAAACTAACATCAGAAACTACAGAAAGTCCCTCAAAGTTTCCTGCGAGAAGTTACTTGTTACGTAGAATCAGTTCCGGATGAAAATATTAAAGGAGTTTAATATGAATTTGTACGAGAAGTTTATATACGTTTCGTCCAATGCGACACACTGCAGCATTGTCTAAACATAAGAATAAAAAACAGTCCACAACATTGTCTAAACATGAATAAAACTTGGCAGGGAAATAAATTATTAGTTTAAACATTAGTCACTTTCTTTGCTTTTCTTCTTCTTCTTTTTAGTAGGTTTAACCGAAGGTAAAGGCGGTCCTTTATACTGTATCGTTAACTGCACTATTCTTTCAGCTTCTCTCACACCGCTTAGTCGTGCACCAGATACTGTGGCAAAATGCCCAGGAACCGTGGCCTCACCAGCAAATAAAAGTATAGGTGGTATTGGTTCAGTTGGTCCAGGTAACGGACAGGCTAAGCCTCTCTGGGCTTGTCCGTCGGAGCATCTGCTATCGTAAGAATAAGCGCCACAAAAAAAAGGATCTGAAGTCCATTGTGATCTCAAAATCGTAATTGGATACGGTATGTATGGGTTCCCCGTAGACAGCCGTAAAATTTCAGTCAAACCTACGGCCACATCTTTATCGCAGAGACCTTCCATTACCATAGCTTCTTGACCTACAACCCAGGCACATATGACATGTTTACTATTAGGTACCGCTTCAATTGCCGTAATTCCTCGCGTCCAATCACTACGGCCGCAAAGCTCATTACAACAATATTTAAAATTTAAGTTCCCTTTATGCCAGAACCAGAATGGTCTACAATATTCCATATATATTTTATTACAATAGCCATATCCAAGGCAACGCATCGCATCAATTTTTGAAGCAGGCAATGCTGGACAAAACAACCTAGCAGCATTGAAACAAAGCACTCCAAGAGATACCGTAATAATGACGTAATCAGCGGGAAATTCTTCTCCATCAGTAGTACTGACAATTGCTCGGTGGCCAGCCTTTTGT
Organism: Ochropacha duplaris; assembly: GCA_951361185.1. NCBI lineage: Eukaryota > Metazoa > Arthropoda > Insecta > Lepidoptera > Drepanidae > Ochropacha > Ochropacha duplaris. The sequence continues at coordinate 11,013,238 of OX592691.1, forward strand.
GATGTACCCCAGTAGATACAATCTACGGGTTTACAGTAACGGATGGCACCTTCAGGTATTTGACGTAGTAATGGAGCTAAAATGCCTATAAGCCCAAGGGGCACCCGCACTTCTCCACCAGGCATATTCATAAAGCATCCAAGGTGGTCAGCACAGAGCATTGCTGTATCGTCTCCGCATCGCGCACTAAGCATATGTGACAACCCAAACATAACCCTTGCCGCATCATGCTGCTGTTCAACAGGATATTCATGCAATTCTTGTTGGATTCGCAAGCTCATGAAATTTATCAAGGAGCCGTGCTGCTTATTTCCACCAAGGCAATATATGTTAGCAGCTTCCTGTTCTATTTGTCGAAATTTGTGATAAGCGGTTATCGTAGGTGGAAAAGCCATTTTGCCTGTCACGATTCTATTGAAGAGTCCCCGAGTATGTTCAGATCCAGGAACACCCGGGCGAGGAGGGTTTTCCGTTGCTGACATGAGGAAAACTGGATGTGTGACACAATTGTCTGGTTTCCACTGTGAACCGAGTTCCGCAACAATGTCTCCTAGCCAGCATGAATGAATACGGCCTCCAGGTCTGAAAAGGCCGATACCTACTTATATCACTCTAGAACTACAAATAAAAATCAACCGGATCAAATGGTACCCACGAAGAGGAATGTTTAACAGCATATTTAATGATGATTTAAACTATTATATTTTTGAATGTCACTGCTGAAAATAGGCCACCCTCTTATCATGCTATACTTTTATGTTATATCAGTCGTAACTACGGCCTTACTTTTTCTTTTATGATGTTGTCAGATCATAGTGGTAATGTTTTAATCGTTGTTTTTCATCTTTCTTGGCTATCCATCTAATACTCCCTTAATTAATAGCACATCTATCAGCCTCACCAAGCCCGCCTAAACTTTTTATCAATGTAATTTATTTACATATTATACGACCTATTACTGGTGAATCTTGACGTTGAGTACCTGTTCGATCTACGAAAAAGATAAACTTAGGTATATCAGTCAGTATTTAATTTTAACGAATACCTTTCATAAGCTTCAAGAACAACTATATTATTAATTCCACGCTGGGATAATCTTGCAGCGGCCGACAGACCTGCCATTCCTGCGCCTACGATCACTACTCGTGGCTCGGGATAGCATTTATCAGCATCGCATGCATCTATTGAACAAATACTTCGATCTTCCAAGTCGGGACCACATATCACAGCGGAAGGAGCATTGTCTGTAAGGCTAAAATTAAACATAAATTATATTAGGTCCTCGCGCTGACGTAGATGCCGCGCTGCCTTTCCGTGACAGCTCCGAAAATGCGGCAACTTAATATTTTAGTGAGTATTTGCAAGGATGCTAGTGTGGGTGAAAAATTGTGTCTCGGAAACACTGAATGGAGTCATTTCTTGCAACGAGTCTGGGCTCGGTTCGATTTAAGCGTAGTATTTGTTGCCGCATTTTTTCAGGTATGACGGCGGCATCTATTCCCAGCGGCGCGCGAGGACCTATTATTAATCTATGGGTCCTCCAAATTATTTTCCCTTAGACATAACATTGCACAACATACTGTCTTTTCGAAGTCCTCAGCCATTTTTTTGCAAGCGTTTGCAAACTATTACTGAAAATTTTCATAGGTAAATACTAATAATTTGTTGTATGAATTTACTAAAAGAATTTCATAATCTTTATTCTGTCAAAACTCTGTCAAAGATGTTTATGAAGTAAGATGTGATCATGATGAGATGAGATGACAAATTCTGATGTTTTATTGTATAAATGAGTTTCCTATCAACTTATTAAACTTTAAGTTTAACTAAAGTTTGCATTGTCTCTCTATTGTGGTTTAATGCTCCAAGCACTATTGTAAGTTATTCAGCATGACAATCTCAATATACTTAGTTTTTGAAAATATGTTATCTCATTGTACATACATCTCCAGTTAAATTATTTCCCTTTTTTTGTGGGTATACAGTGAATCGAAACTAAGACAATAAATAGCTAAAACGTTAATGTTTTATTTGGCAAGAAGATTATGGGATGGAAGCGAAATGGCGCCGTGCGCCGCGGCTACGATTTTTGTACTTGTTTTTGTGGCCTTCTAATTGTTGGGTTTCTTTATATATCAACATGAAGAAAGTATTTAGTCTCGTACTTTATATATTCACAATCTAATATTATATAGCTAGTAACCTATCGCCTAATAAAGACATGGTTAAAGTGTAATGAAACTATTTTGAGAGAGCGTCAGTTTAATTTATATACACATTACCGACAACAGCTGTGTTCCAATAGACCCCAAACATATTCTGTGAAGAATAATATAAATAAAACGATGACTTAATATTTAGTATAAATTACAAAATTCTCGCCGTTTAGCTTACGTCAACAAAAATATCTTAATGCTCACAAATCACAGAGTAATTAGATATTTCCTTTAGTTTAGAGATCACAAATTTTCAATAATCATCGTTCACCACAATCTCATTGTCTAAATGATTCACAGTCTTTGAAAATAGTGTTATTTTAATCATTTATTATTGGAAACAATTAGTCCAGAAACGGTCGAGTGTGTGGTAGAAATGTCGGCTGACTCCGACCAGTGAATGGTTCTCGTCGGTATAACTCTGAAAAAACGTTAATATTTTAATCAAAATGTTAGGATACTTGTATGGTTACCACTCACACTTACGTGAATGAATTTCTCATTAAATAAGAGAGTAATTAAAATTAAAGTGACAAGATTTTCTTGGCTTTTGAAAGTAGGAAAAGCAATGTCAGTCTTGAAACAGTTGCTTAGTTAATGTACTTTATATTAATGACTCACATAATACTAATATACATACTAATACTCGTAACCAAATCGAACGAATATTATCTACTCGTATAACAAAACACAGGGCAAACTATTTGAAAATATCCTTCGAATTTTGAAAATACGACTTTTTTTTTTCTTTTTGCGGTTTACTACTTGTCCTAGACCACGAAAACGTATAAAGGATAAAATAAATCAACGAGCTCACCATTTGTTCAAATTCAATATCAGCATGCTGCAACTGCTTTGCAAGCTGCATGCTGTTTTGATAGTGAACGTTGTCGTCACCACTACCATGCACCAGGAGGTACCGTCGTCCTCGAAGGAGTTCCGCCAAAGAAGTCAAATCAGACTGTTTGTAACCTGCTGGGTTCGCTTGAGGAGTATCCATATAACGCTCGGTGTATATCGAATCTGAAATTAATAGATTATGAGTGAAGTAAGTGAAGTGTGGTAAAAAAGGAAAAAAAACGATTTTAAAAGGTATATCGATTTCACGCTTGCCAATCCGCTCTGGACTCCGTGGTCTACAGCAAGTGCGATGTTAGGGGAAACTTACAATTCTGCTAATACTATACCATAAAGAGATTCTACATCCATATACGTGTCTAACTAAATAAAAGATCCGCTGCTTAAAGTATTTTAAATATGAATTACCATAATACGTCCAGGAAGTCACAGGAGCAACAGCTGCACCACATGTTATGGTCTTCTGGTTGTCTTGTATCAGCATCATTGTAGTAGCGAAGCCGCCGTAGCTCCAGCCCCAAACACCAACACGGTCGGGGTCGATGAAAGAGTACAAGCTTATTAAACTCCTAAAATGAAGATAATATAATCAATAAAGAAAATAATGAAATTCATAATCCTTATTTTGGCCTCACCGTAGTTAGACAAGAAACATAAAATTTTGAAAGCACACTGATCATGCTATTAGTACATTATTATCGCAGAGATTTAAGTATCAGTATTATTGAGTTATATTACCTAATTGTAGCTAGTGTATCGCTAATCTCAACGGTTCCTAATGCAGTATTGACAGCGTGCATAGCTTCCATACCCATGACCCCTGATCCTCGGACATCAATAGAAGCTACTATCATACTTCTATTTACTGATAAGTAGGTATTGTAATATTCTGTAACAGATATATTCCTGTTATATTATTGTTTTCAGGTTATACTGATGTCTTAAGAGATTGCTGGCGTACCTGAGTCAAAATTGTCTTTAACCCTTGAGGTACCAGGGCCTGCGTACACCTTCACAATCATCGGATATTTGTATCCTGATAATATTTCTGGTGGCAACAGTAACTTCACATTTGCCATCACATCTTCGGCAATTGATAAGACGTTGAATAGAGTCATCGGTAATTTGTACTGTTTTAATTTTTCAGACAATCTTGTATTGTCTTTGATCAATTTAAAATTGTCTTTCTGTAATTAGAATATTATGCATTATAACTTTGAAAGTGTAAAATTAACCCCTTACTTTACGAATAGGACAGTTGTACCAAAACAACATTCAAATTATTAAATAAATATAATTACACTTACCTGACTATTGTACAAAAATATTTTGGGAGGGACGTTGCATGCACTACAGGTTATGACGCCATATTGTGCACCGGGGGAAAATAAAGCTGATGCATAACGACATGAAGGATCTTTGCAAGTAATACATCGAACGACTCCTCCAGATGTAGCCCAAACTTGCCTCAACCAAGGAAGGTGTCCTGGAGCAACTATATAATAAATAGTATCGGTTTCTTGATTCCACCCTAAAATTTCTGTAACTGTTTCATTGCCCGGACTAAGATCTTCTGTAGTTAATGTACCGAAATCGAATCTGGCAGCGTGGGGGAATCTCTGATCTCCGTGATATAAAGGTTGTATTTCTACCATTCTCACTCCTTTTTTATCAAATAGCGGTTCATGTATATCGATCCAACCATTTGGCTCTGTCTGTTCCGACATAATGCTACATTTATCTTGTTTTAGATCACAATTTACTAGAATACTGATATTTTGTCGTCTATTTAGCCAAAGAACTATAAGGTTTTGGTCTGAAGCCCAGTTTACTCTTCCAAGTATATGATCTAGGCCAACAATATCAACTGGTGCTGGTATATTCAATGGTTCACTGTGAGGTTCATCCAATTTATAAACTCGAAGTCCTACTTCAGGATTGGTGCTACCTGCCTGACAACAAATTAAAAATATTTTGGAAGTGTAAGTAAATCAAGAATAAATAATAGGTAGGAATACATTTTAAATACAGCTTTAATGATTTTAAAGCTATATCTATAGAAGAATCGATTGTAATAGGTTTTAATCTAATATATGTTATGTTTGCCCCAAATTAGTTAAACTATGATTGACCACACGACCTTCGCCGCGGTATCCGACTTCACTACCTCTGAGCTATCATCGCCTTAATGCCAACCTATACATGTTAACCTTGTTTATAATTTACTTCATAGTTAAAACACTAACCTTTGGATATTTAAATTGAACTATTTCTGGATACTGATTGTCCATGTCACTAGGGTCTCCATAGTAAGGATAAACTGCTGTTTCAACTTTAGTATCGTTGAATGACGCCACAGCCAAATATGTACCTCTTGGTGAAAACCATAGCGCTTGTGCACTATTGAAAACTTCCTCTGTAAAACAAAAATAAGGTGATAAAATACCATCATCAACTCGGATCAGAATTGACTTTAAGTAGAATTAAGTACGACTTTGATAGGTACATTATTTTATTTCCTACATTTGTTTAGTTACAAATATACATGCTCCGGATCCTCTTGGCGGAAGAGAAAAAGAGAGTACTATAGTTTAATTTCTGCCACGAGTTATAGAGTAAATTGCATAGTTCTCTAAACACAACCAAGTGGTTTATTCAAGCATACAATATTATAGCACCAAGATATTATTGCCAACAATGGGCCGATGCACTTCATAGATATTATACCTACTTATTTAGTCCCAACAGGTGCTGTAAACGATCTCTTGTAATAAACAAGTGCGTTCTTACCTTCATAAATCCAGTCTGTGACGCCAAAGTACACTTCTCCTGGGACACCTTCTATAGTTAAAGCGTTAACCAAGCTAGGTTTTGTGGTGTCTGGGACGTAGTACACATTGTTGTCTTGAACATAGGCGAGTGCGTTTCCGTTGCTCCATTTTACCACTTGAAGGGGACCAACGGCCAAACTCTTAACGGAGCTGCAATAAAGTTTTGAGCAATGAAAATTATTTAGTACTGGGGACCGAAGAGCTGGCAGTTTCCTCGCACAACGTATCAGCATTGCGATACAGCGAGGAAACGCTGCCAGCATCTTCGGAACCTTGCCGAAGGGGCCTAACTTTTTTAATTTATTTTAGTTATTAGTTTTAGTTTTAAAATGTATTTATTTAATTATTATTAGTTTATATTTGATTTTGGAAATACATATATATTTTGAAAAAAAAAAAAACTTTATATTATTATATACTTATGGGATAGCTCATTTGTACCTACCTAATAAGCTTGATTATTATACTCAAAGCTAATAAGATTATGAACAGATTTATAGAGAGATTAATAATACTTCTGTTTTGTGTAAAATAATCGCAATCTCTCGGGATTAAATGCTCAAAATTTTCATACAATTTACGATGGCGGTGCGTCGCGTTTTTCTTGTTCGATAAACAGCCATACTCGGACGAAACATCGCTGTTCGTTCAGCGGCTCAGTCCACGCTGGAATAAGTGTTCTCTAGCTCAGTTCACCCCACGTCTTCAATGTAGAGGGATCTCATCGCTTAGCGTAGAAAAATACTTACGCGGCAAGTGACGGTGTGCATATGCACAGTGGTCAGAAAAGGGATAAGTCAGTCCTAAACTTGTGTGCTTCGTAATTGTTTACAAGTATGCATCTCGTATAATAATAACATAAGAAGGTTGTGAATGTTCGGTTCAAAATCTGTAATTTATTTTTCAAGCTCGGCTGGCATTCGATTGGATTCAAATTCGGCATACCATACCCATGGAACATTGTTGATAAGGCAATAATATGGTACCTACAACTTTTTTAAATCTTACTAGAACTAATACATTGTTTCTTTCTGTTTCAGGGTTGCTTGTAGCAAAATTGTTTATCGATTTGTGTGACGAATTGAAAAACATCCATTTTATTCATAAAAATTCATTGTTCTGAAGAAAGTGGGCGATACCTACACTACATACGAGGATTTATAATATTAATGCTATAGTAGATTATTTATTAGTAATAGGAATGATATTTTAAATTATGTGATCACGCTTCCTGTCCTTTCGAACTGCAGTAGTTCGAAACTTAGATGTGTGCGTGAGCGGCGCGTGCTCGCCTAAATTTATCTCGCGGCCGCGCTTTAAGCGACCCTAAATCAATTATAATTTTTAGCGTGAAGTCATGAATAAAATAATCAATTCATGTCACATAAATATTTAGTTGACATTCGTCATTGCTTCGCTTTAATGTATTTTATTATGAAAGTGAAGCGATGAAATAAAAAACATCAAATCACGCAAAAACGGCTGAACGGATGATGAAACTAACTTTATATACCTAGGTTTAGCAAAGCCATCAATGAGCTTTCTTTAAAATGGTAAAAGTGCATCGGTGCACCTATTAATTTAAAAAAAAAAAGTTGATTATTTCTCTATAAAACATTTTTTTAAAAATACATACGAATTGATAACCTCCTCCTTTTTTTGAAGTCGTTTAAAAAACGACATTATCCGACCTAATAATATCTAAGCTTCGGCAATTAGTTACCGGAAAAATAGAAGCTACTGTTTTCCTCTGTTCAAGAAAAAGTACAGCATTATAATTTAAAAAAATATCCATTTCAAATAATAGACATTGTAATGCCATGTGTTTTTTTAGGCCAGATAAATGTGTTAATAATAAACTTACTTGTTTTCAAGGTCCAGAATTGAATACTCAGCGAGAGTAGAATATCTGTACACCTGAAATGAGAAATCACAAAAATCAGTTTGTTTTATGATTCATGCAAATCGAGAACAGCCTTTGTTTGCAAAACATCTTTGTTTTTGAGACTTTCCTGATATAAATACCTACTTATTGATTCCAAATAAGAATTTAAATTGTTAGCTTATAGCAAACACATCTATGAGATGTAATTACACTAATTACATCTTAAATAAATATAAAAAATCTAAAAATAAAAAAAAATAAAAATAATAATTGATGAAATCCATAACTTTCATCACAAATCTATGAACACTTCTTATCATTTCAACCGGGGAGCAACAGTTGGTACCTATCTTATTTGATTTCTCAATTCGTCTCAGGCGTCTTTAAAATCATTTGAACCTGTAGAGTACATTCTGGAAATTCATATTTATCAGGTATATAAAATTGTTAGATACAAATTATTATTTATTATTACGTTAAACACTTGGCGATGGCAAAGAATACTAATTGTCAGAATGTAGCGATAGCGTGAAAACACGCAGAAATATAAAGTTTAATTTATAGCCGTTGCCGCCTAATTGCGCAGATACACACGCATACCATACGTAAAGCGACAAGTAATCATGTAACTATTGATTTATCATTGGACTAACTGTAGCCTAGAATTATTACCTGCGTAAGAGTTGATTTTGCAAATTCCTCGCGACATTTGGAAACCTCTTTGTGTAAATCAACCGAGATGTTTTGTCAGCTATTCAGGGTGTTGTATTCTCTAGCCTGTTGGCTATAATAGGGACAGATGTCCCAGGAAAACAATGAGATAACAATAGAATCTATGTAGTAGGTATATAAGCAAGTTGAGTTATTAAACAAAACTAAATCGAAAGTGAAAAATCACTACTCTTCCCTTTACGTATATAAAGGGAAGAGTACCTAGTGAATTTTATAACGTGATAAACAGTAATCAACCGATCATGTTAGTTGTCAGATTATCTGATAATATTAATCGTTTGGTGTAACGGGATTTATTTAAACACGGAATGTTCTATCAATTAAAAATACATAAAACAAATAGCATGCCATAAATCTTGCTGAAAACTGCACTTTCTTTTATCAGAAAACAGAGGCTTACAGTAGGTACAATAATTAGAAAACGAGCTCTGCTTTATGGAACATCGTGAGCGAATTTTGTAAACATAATTTTTTTATTTATTATAATAATGTATTAACAGCCGTGAACAATTATTTTTATATACATATGAAAATCTACCTAACCCGATAGACGTTGTCCTGTATAAAAAGTATAATAAACCTTTATAGAAAAAAATATTTTTTCCCAAATATTCCAATGTTTCCGGGAAAATTACCAATTTTTCATTCCCTAAATAACTTATTCGGACTATCGAGATATTTAAAAAAAATGGAATCTGTCAAGTCCATCTCAAGTAATACCTACGCTTGCCAACGTGCATTTTTATCTATAAATATAATAAAAAGAGAAAGCCTGACCCACTGACTCATCAACGCCCAACCTAAACCCTTGGACCAAAAAAAATTTTTTTTTCACAGCTGTGGTTTTCAAGACTTGGACGAGGAATAAGAAGGGATTGAAAGGAAGGGAGGGGTCCAAAAAGGTAAAATTCCAAGTGACGTATTTTATCAACGCCCGCACGGGCGAGGTTTTTAGATTGGTACCTAGTTAAGATGACTAATTGTCCATGGCTAAAATTCGATTGATCAACTTACAGCTGGAGTTTTTTTTTTATTCAAAACCGTAACTTTTTTTTATTTAATGATTACAGAATTATTTAAATACAGAATATAACATGGTTATTTTAAATAACCAAGTATTATTAAGCATTGTAATTTAATCATAATTTATATTGTGTTCGTGCTCATCAAACTATGCACGTCTAATATATTAGGAACAATGAATGCTAATTGGGTCTATGAAGTGGAATTCTCTAAGACTAGTTTGCATACTTGATCGACGGAGCAGATCGTTCTAATGAACATTCGTAAATACATCGAACGTTATGTTTCTGAGTTTGTATATTTGCACCACTTTAATCAATTTAATTTAATGTAATGTTGTGTGTTGTCAAGAATAAATGTATTAGGTACTTTCTTTCCTTCTTTCTTTCTTTCACTTTACGACATACTCGGATTAGCAAAATTAAATGAACATTATTCTATATCTTCACCTATAAGTTATTCCCAAATGCAAAAAATCTATATCTATTATACTAATATTATAAAAAGGAAAGATTTGTATTTTTGTGTATGTAACGAATAAACTCAAAAACAACTGGACCGATTTCAAAAATTATTTCACCATTAAAATGCTACATTATCCTGGAGTAACAACATAGGCTATATTTTTATCCCGGGAAAACGTCCCAAGGGAACGCGGGTGAAACCGCGACGGAATGCTAGTAATGAATAATAATGTTTAATTCTGGATATCTTCGATTTCTGTCGATTAATTTCCTTGACTTGAACTATTCATAAAACTGGTAGTACGTATAAAATGACTATATTATTTTTTACAATAATACCTACTTCATAAAATTAGTATTTATAAAACTACCTATAAAAAATTCTTTTGCAGGTTTTATTTGAACCATATTTTTTATCATCGTTACTCAAACTTTTTTTATCGTAACCCCCTAAACTCACAAAATTCACGATTGATAATTTTATTAATACAATGTTTGCGTAACATAGCTTAACTTAATAAATTGCATAATTTAGTATTTATTTGAAAATTTTATTAATAGGATTTTCCTTACGTAGGTATGTTGCTATCCCTCATCTTAAACCACTATACCTACGACTGTATAACCTCCTACTTTTTTGAAGTCGTTTAAAAATAGCAGCGCCGTGGATATTTAAAGTTAGGTGTAATATTTGAACTAGCCTTCACACTTCATTTCAGCATACAAAAATAGGTAAGATTCATTTAACTAAATGGTCTGATTATTCCTATTTTTATCGTTTTTTTTCATGTGTTTCGTAACTAGTAGCTGCCATAAAAATCTAGTGTAGGTACCGGTGGGCAATTGTTGAACCATTGCATATATTAGGTATGGATAGTTTCTAGCAGATTTACTAGAATTTTACCATCATGATGGAACTAATCTTTTTGCCTAAAATTATCAAAATCCTCTCCTTGTTATGTGTTCCGAAGTGGCAATAATTATGATAAAATATACCTTTATAAGTTTTAACAAACTCACCTTTTGTAAATTTTTTGCTAATAATAAATATTTCCCATCTCGAGAGAATGATGATACAGAGTAGTCGCCCAAATTGCTCTGTAACAATAGTCATTTTATCTCCATAAATAAGAAGCATAGAGGAATCGCAAAATTTTCATTAACTCGTTTATTAAAGAGCTGTGAAATATTGCCTTACCAGTGCAGTGTCACTTAAAATAGTGTTGAACACATCATTTAATGCATCGTACTTCCTTAATCCCACACCCTGCTCTCTGAATATGTATTCCGTATCTGAAATATTAGAATAATATTTATCTAATAACCTTATTAGGTGCTATATAAAAGATTCATGCGTTCTTGATTCCTTGGATAAAGCACAGACTATATACAAATAGGTCTTTGAAGCAACTTTATACTTTATAGCCTAAATACGGAATCGTCGAATGTATGTTTGTCGGTTTGTCATTATTTCACGCAACAAGGAACGGATGTGATATTTTTCAGAGATATTATATGCTACTTTTTATCCCGGGAATGCGGGTTAGAAAAGAGTTTTCGATAAAAAAAATATGTCTCTTAACATTATTATTTACCTGAAATCCACTTAACAGATAAATTGTCGGGAAAGAACTCGGCTCGCAAGGGTACCAGCTCTTCGAGGGTGAAGGTCTGAAGGCTCTGCAGTAGTGCTGAAGATTCAGTGTGGCAGCTGAGCAGCGTCAGCGCCAACGCGACGACTATTTTGAGTCTCTACAATCAGAAATTGTGAATTAGATATATGTAAAAACAAGACACTGCATATTTGAGAAGAAAACTAGCCATAGCAGTATTACATATTATACAGGATGATTTTAATTTGCAGTGGTGAAGTAGGGGTTGATGTTATAAAATTTCACTAATTATATAAAAGCAACAGTGACACCATAGCCAAAACAGACAGGATTACATACGTCCAATAGATAGGTACAACTCTATCAAAATGTATGCAGTAACTGTATTTTTTTTGTGTTTTGTTCACGTGTCATAGTTTATACCCGATTCAAAAGTACCTACAGTATCATATTAAAGTTTATTTTCACTCCTGCAAGTGAAGTCAATGACTATAAAATCATCCTGTATGAGTTTTGATGATATCAATAACATTTTGAGGTGAGCGATTATTACGAAACACGAGGTTTGCGTCCGAGTTTGCTAAAACATATTCATAAGTTCACTGCCTCTCCAAAATAAAAGATCATTATGTTGAAATCGACTTCGTTCCGTTGGAGTAAGATATTTCGTGCATCTGAATTAATGTGGGAACATTTTACGACAATATTATCAACAGAAGTGTAAGCAAGTTTATTATGTCGAAATTGCAGTCTGTCTGCTATATTGTGTGAAAATCTACAAGGTTTTACTAGAATCTATCCAGATATCCACTGATATACATTTTCTTGAAATTACTGTATTGTACCGGTGTCAAAATAATCGTTTCAGGGTAATTAGGAAATACCATTATTAATTTATCGCAGAAAATCTATTAAGTTATCTACTCAACCAGATTTATTTTAGGTTAAATTAAGATAATAGGTAATAGATAATAAATCATAGATAATAAATCGAAAGAGGGGTAAAGCTGCCGCGTCGAATGCGGCCGGTCCACAGCCAAGCACCAGCGCGGCGGCGGACGAAGTGGCGATTCAGATGCTCACGGAATAACGGACGCTCTTCGTCTGCTGCAGGCTAATATCAACCACTGTGCCAGAGCTCAGGATTTGCTAGTGCAGAGCATGGCGCAGTGGAGGATACAGGTGGCTGTGGTACCGGAGCCGTACTTCATCCCACTCAGTGATGACTGGGTTGGGGACCGGGATGGCCTAGTTGCCATTGTCCGTCGGGGTGCCGATGGCTCCCCACCCTTTGAAAAAGTAGCGAAGGGCAGGGGATGCGTGGCAGCTCTGTTGGGAGAGATAATGACCATAGGGGTCTATTTCTCTCCCAACAGACCCCTCTCCGAGTTCGAGAGTTTTATGGACGAGGTAGGGGCCCTGATCGGACGGAGCCATCCTCACTCCGTGCTGGTGGTCGGGGATCTCAACGCCAAGTCTATGGCGTGGGGATCTCCCGCGACCGATGCGCGGGGTGAGTTTTTGGAGGATTGGCTCCTGACACATGGCCTATCGGTCCTCAACCGGGGGTCGGTGGACACGTGCGTGCGGTATCAGGGCGGATCGATCGTGGACGTTTCGTTCGCAAGCTCCGCCCTGGCGCGCCGAGTCCGGGACTGGAAAGTACTGGAGGACGTGGAGACGTTGTCGGATCACCGATATATTCGGTTTGACGTCTCCACTCTGCTCCAAGGTGTACCGGATAGCCCGACTCGGCCCCCGAGTGGGATGAGAACGACGTGGCGGCTTAAAGCCCTCGACACGGACGTGGCAAAAGAGGCGGCTATAGTGCAGTCCTGGGCGCCCGCGCCTGAAGGACTTGCGGTGGTGGAGGACGAAGCGAACTGGTTCCGGGAGGCGTTGACGCAAGTTTGTGACGCGTCGATGCCCCGGGCCAGACTTGGTCCTCCTAAAAATCAGGTGTACTGGTGGTCCGCGGAGATCTCGCAGATGCGTGAGTCCTGCGTTGAGGTCAGACGCCAGTACACCAGATATCGCAGACGAAGGCGCAGGGATGATGCCCAGACAGCTGTCCTATACGCCGCCTACATGGACGCGAAAAAAGCGCTGCAGATGGCGATAGCCGAGGCCAAATCCCGTTCTTGGGAGGAGTCGTTAGAGGCTCTCAACCGTGATCCTTGGGGAAGGCCCTACAAGGCTGTAAGGGGCAAGCTTCGCCCCTGGGCCCCCCCGATCACACAGAGCCTCCAGCCTCGGCTCCGGGAGGAGGTTGTTTCGACCCTGTTTCCGCACAGGGAAGAACACCTGCCTCCGGCGATGGCTACGCAATCTGCGGTGCCTCCACCGGACGTGACTGATGGAGTCCCGGAAGTGTCGCAAGCTGAGCTGGGTGCGGCCGTTCTGCGGCTTCGCGCCAAGAGTTCGGCCCCCGGCCCCGATGGCATTCCGGGACGCGTCTTGGCCCTGGCCCTGACTTCGGACGCCCTGGAGCTTCGATTGAGGGGACTCTTCGACGCCTGTCTGGCTCAAGCCATAATCCCACAGAGGTGGAAGACAGGCCGATTAGTCCTCCTCCGGAAGGAAGGGCGTCCAGCGGATTCACCCTCCGCCTACCGCCCCATAGTGTTGCTCGACGATATTGCAAAACTCTTTGAAAGAGTTGTGGCGGGGCGCATCGTCGAGCACCTTGAGGGTACGGGGCCGGACTTAGCGGAGAGCCAGTTCGGGTTCCGCAGAGGTCGGTCGACCATCGACGCGGTGTTACGGGTTAAGTCCCAAGCGCAAGAGGCGATTGCCCAGGGCGGGGTTGTCTTGGCGGTGTCACTTGACATCGCTAACGCCTTCAACTCCCTCCCCTGGAGCTGCATACGGGAGGCGCTCCGGTACCATGGAGTGCCCCCGTACTTGCGCAGAGTCATCGAGGCTTACCTGTCCCAAAGGTCGGTGGTCTACCCACGCTGTGAGGGCTGGGGCCATAGGGTGATGTCGTGCGGTGTTCCGCAGGGTTCGGTGCTGGGTCCGCTCCTGTGGAACATCGGATACGACTGGGTGCTGCGGGCACCATGTATCCGGGGAGTCGCGGTAACGTGTTATGCTGACGACACCCTGGTCACTGCCCGCGGCACCAGTTATAGTACAGCCGCCTACCGTGCCACTGCTGGAGTGGCACAAGTGGTGGGCCGGATACGACGATTAGGCTTGGAGGTGGCGCTTGGCAAGTCTGAGGCCCTTTGTTTTCACGGGCCTCGACAGGCGCCGCCCCGGGATGCCCATATCGTCGTGAGTGGAGTCCGCATAGGCGTCGGGTTGACGATGACGTATTTGGGTCTCGTCCTCGACGGTCGGTGGCACTTCACAGCCCACTTCGGGCGCCTGGTGTCAAGGGTGATGGGTGCGGCGGCTGCTCTTGGGCGGCTGCTGCCGAACACTGGCGAACCGGGCGCAATGTGCAGGCGGCTGTACTTGGGGATCGTGCGATCCATGGTCCTGTACGGAGCTCCCGTATGGGCGGACGCCCTGAACCGCGCAAACACCACTCTTCTGCGAAGGCCGCAAAGGGTGGTCGCAATCAGGGCGATACGGGGATATCGCACGATCTCCTTCGAGGCGGCGTGTGTGCTGGCTGGGTCTTTGCCCTGGGACCTAGAGGCGAGAGCCCTCGCGTCACTATATTATTGGCGCGAGGAGGCGCTGGCCCAGGGCGATCGGCCAGCACCACGCGAGGTGGAAGGGAGCAGAACTCAACTGCGCGCGCTCGCCATCCAAGAGTGGAAGACCAGGCTTGAGCACCCTAGTGCGGGGCTTAGGACCATTGAGGCCATCCGTCCAGTGTTGGAGGAGTGGCTTGAACGGCGGCACGGCACGTTGACCTTCCGGTTGACGCAGATCCTCTCGGGACACGGTTGTTTCGGGAGGTATCTGTGTCGGATTGCCCGGAGGGAGCCGACCGCCGTTTGCCACCACTGCGATGGATGCCTCGAGGAGGACGCCCAGCACACCTTGGAGGTGTGCTCGGCCTGGATGAGCGAGCGCAGTGAGCTCTGCGCCCAAGTGGGGAACGACCTCTCGCTGACGAGCGTGGTTCGCGCTATCGTCGACAGCGAGAGGTCCTGGGACGCACTCCACTCCTTTTGCGAGCGCGTCATGCTCGCAAAGGAGGCGGCGGAACGCCACAGGGAGGACACTACCACCCTGTCGATCCGCCGCAGGAGAACAGGGCGTCGGAGGGCGGCCTTCGCGAGCCACGCCCTCTCCCCACTGGAGCCCATGGGTGGCAGACTCGGGGGAGTCAGCCGCCCTGTCACAACGGGCTCGGGTAGTCTAGTGCGTGTTTCCACTCACTACCCAAGGCGAGACGGTGAGGATACGAGCTCCGATCCTCCCGTCATAGCAGTAGAGGCCTGCCACCGGGCCGTCGCTGCTGGGTACGCGGAAGAATGCCTCGGGCGCCCCCGTATACCCAGCACCAGCAGCGACAGGTAGAAACACCGTGGGGTTTTAGTCAGTAGGAGTCTGACATAACCCGGCCAGCTGCCCCCCTCAAGCGGCCGGGTATCCATGAGGATTTCCCCACGAAAAAAAAAAAAAAAAAAAAAAAAAAAAGATAATAGGTAATAACTGAAGGTCAAAGCCTGACTCAATTCCTCACAATGTCGAAGCATAACATCATTGCAATTTAATTAACTTTCAATGTTTGCGATATAAAGCGTGTACCTATTAGACATACATGATATATAAAGAATTTATCTCATATCTCAACCAATTTTAATGAATAAAAGCAGAACAAATCAATTGGAGTTCTAAAGAAAATACTAATTAAGGTTTGTTTTAATCAATGCTCTGTTCCGGTGACCACAATCGTCGGTGGATAACTAAATGTTCAAGGTCATGAACAGATAAAATAAAATTGTAGTAATGGTAGGGGAGGCATTGATGCTAAATTTGTAGTTACTCGAGCGTCTTTGGGACCTACTGGAATTTGAAGATTAGGTGGAATAAAGAAAAAAAGGTTATGTGATATTTTCCCCTTCAGCGGTGGGGGGAGCGTCTACAGGGTTTCAAAAATGTAAAAAAAAAACAGTCACCAAGAAATACTCGAGCGCGTCAGATATTAATAGGGTAGTCGCGCCACGTCTGTCTGATAACGGAAAAATAATAATCTGCCGTTTTGCGTGGTGGCCGTACGAAGGGGTCGAAAATATTTTAAAAAAAAATTTACTCGAGCGCGTCAGACATTGATAAGGGATGTTAAGTGAACCCTCCAGTAGCTCCTATTTTAAAGACTGACGATTTGGACGCGACCATCAGTCAGGGCCGATTTTTGAAAATGCAAAAAAAAATCGTGACCTTGATTTACTCGAGCGCGTCAGATTTTTATACAGGCGGTTCTTCTTGATGGCCTTGTTGTACTGACCCATAATCTGACAATTATGTTGAGGGATTTCCTTAATCTGACGGTTTGAAAAAAAAAATATGTAAAAAATATCGAAATCTCGAAAATGGTTCAAGATATCGAAAAAATGTTTGCACAAAAGTTGTAGAGAATTTAACCTTCTACAATATTTATTATGAATACATATACCAAAAAACCCATAGGAAACGAGATATTCGCAATAAATGATTTTTTGACCTTTGACCTTGAAAAATCAGTAGTCGCGGGCACCCTAAGATAAGTAGCTTTTGAGACAAGTTTTAGGGTGTCAAAATAAAGGTTTATACAAGTTAATAGCTGACTATTTCTCATTCTGAGGTGAAACTCATAATATTCCTGGACTATACACTTAATAATGATTTTAGCCACTTCGGCTTGTGCAAATCGGCAGATTAAGATATTTCCGTGATTCGTGACTAATTTCCTTCAAAATAAAAAAAAAACCAATCGCGCTCGAGAAAATCCAGGTGACGTTTTTTTTTTGCAACTTTGCGAGTCTCCAATTTTCTTTCGTCACGCCCAATTTGTCAGATTATTGAAATGTACACTATTTTGCATGTAACTAACTTACCTTACCTTAATCTGACGCGCTCGAGTATTTCAAACCATCGATTTTTTTTTACTAATCTGACGGGCTACCCTAGGCGTTCGACACTACATAGAAGGCTCAGATTTGGTGAGAGTACTTCACAAGGTGCAAGGTTGCCCCCCTTATGTTAATCTGACGCGCTCGAGTAAATCCCGAAATCCCCTATTCGCCTCCCCTACCATAACATTGACTGTGGACGTATTAAGCATACCAAATTCACGAATCAAGAAGTGTACAAAGTGATATGTGTCATATGAAACAGACTCAAGAAGTAGGTACCTATACCTATAGTAGATTGTGCCATCTGTAAGCCGTCAAAACAAAGAAACGTTCAAATAATTGAAATAAATAATAAAATATCTGTACCTAATTCGTTTTAAACATACTATTGAATATTTTATTTATACGAAATTAGATATCAGGAAATCGGGACTGATTTTAATATTTTTATCGGAAATCTATTATTATATTTTATTAAAATACATAATATTACAATACATGTAAATATCCCACAATATTTACATGTTCCGGAAGTTAATGCAAACTTAGTAGTTACTATTAAAAATCTAAACGTACCTATAGGTAGGTGTACCAAATTTGAACGACATCGAACCTTATAGTTTACAAGTTAATTAGCTGTGACATATAGACGAATGGACATGACTGATTGATGGGGTTCTTTGACTGTGGGACCTTAAAAGTTCAGGGTTACATAGGATCTTTGACTGCGTCGAGCACAGTGAATAATTTAAGAAACCAGAAGTATTCGGCGGATTTGTTGTGATCATAGGAATAACAATTATTAAGACTGTATTGTTTGTGAGTATATAATTTCATATACCTACTTAACAACCAAAAGAAAACAAAAATTAAAGGTATGTAGTACCTGGGCTGTAGTCACAATGCATTACAATTTGATAAAAACATTTTCGGCCATTACTGCACTTTGATTATCAAATAAGTATGATGCATATTCATTTAATATAATAATACCTATACGATAACTACGTGGACGCGCAGGATACGTTCACAAATTTACTTACCTCGGGAGCTGGGTGTCAAATCCCGAGCTACCTTCGCGCAGCTGAGACCTGTTTGGCAGTCGCGGAAACTGACCCGAAGGATTAAACTCAAAATCTTCGGGTCAAATGTCAAATCCGTGCTTCTCTACGTAAATGATTATGTCCAAAGTCAGAGTAAAAGTCTTATCAATTTAATTTTATCAAGAAATACCAAATAACTTTTTATGTTTACTTTTACTTAAAATGCGTGAATTTTTAATATAATTTTACGTTTCCGCGAGTCTCATAAACGTCGCTTGTGAAGCATTAATTTCGATTCAGCTTCGAAAATTTGTTACAAAAATCAGGTTTTCATCGTAAAATAAGCACTTGGCCCGGGACTGGAATATTATGACATAGGGCTATAAACCATAAAATGAACATCGTACCTACTTAATTGTACAAAAATGTATAATCCTTTCCCAAATATCATCAAAGACTAGATATGTGATATAAGTTGGCTCTCAAGTTCAATTGCCGGAACACAACAACAAGTGCTTGGGATTTTAAAATTGAGGGTGGTAGCCAGCTCGTCGAGTACATCAAAGTACCCTACCACCGTGCTAGCCCTAGCTTATTGTAGGATTCGAACCTACGACCTTCGCCGTGGTATCCGACGTCAATACCACTGAAATATCATCGCCTT
This sequence comes from Ochropacha duplaris, assembly GCA_951361185.1. NCBI lineage: Eukaryota > Metazoa > Arthropoda > Insecta > Lepidoptera > Drepanidae > Ochropacha > Ochropacha duplaris. Next base: position 11,032,587 of record OX592691.1, read on the forward strand.
AAAAGATTTAAGTGATAGGTACTTAAGGGAAAGATTTAAGTTCAATTAAGGAGGATATATTATCGTGACTAAAAATATTCTCCTCTAAAATTAGATTAAACGGGCTAATGTAATGACTATTGTTAGATACTTATTTCACAATCATCATTAGACAATCAGTTTTCTCAAAATTTATGACAAAACCAATTATAACTATCACTTCGAGTATCCTAAGTAGGTGTTTATTTTAAAAACGATAAAACATTCCATAAAGTTAAAATTCATTTACGTAAGTAGGTACCTAGGTTAAACGTTACCTATTTTATGAGTAGTTCACGTACGTTTGTTTATATTGTTCATGAAATTATGTAAGTTGCTGTAATTGTAATCTCTTTTATGTATTTGAAGAAAAGCATGACGACAAAACGGTAACAGAACTGTCTCTTTTTTGTTTTCACAACAACCACAGTGTACATTATAATATTACAACAACTTAGATGTTCCGTTTCTGTGAGTCAGTCCAGTTTCTAATGTTTCAATCTATATAATAATACTAGCGGACCCGGCAGACGTTGTCCTGCCCTAAAATTAAAACCTAACTTAGAACCCGATTTCAGCGCCACCTACCGAGTCCAATTTTGTTTTCAAATCATCGAGGAACCCATTGAAATACCTACACAACAAAATTTCATCCAAATCGGGCCTTTGTTACCGTACTCCTCCGAAACGGCTGGACCTATTTTGATGAAATTTTATATGAATATTCAGTAAGTCTCAGAGTAGGTTGTTATTTATTTTTTATACCGCTAGATCTAACGGGAATGCGGATCCTACGAGAACGCGAGTGGAACCGCGGGGGACAGCTAGTAAAAAATAGATAACAACCTATTCTCAGACTTACTGAATACAGATATAAAGTTTCATCAAAATCAGTCAAGCCGTTTCGGAGGAGTAGTTACGGTAACTAAAACTGTGACATGAGAATTTTATATACCTATATCTATAGAGATATACATTAAAATAGAAGGCCTGACTAACTGACTCATCAACGCCCAGCCTAAACCCTTAGACCTAGAAATGTAGGTATACGAGGGGTACTCTAAAGGGGTAAAAAAGGGACACGCGGGTGAAACCGCGGGGCGAAAGATAGTGAATCTATGAGACCTGATTTGAAATAGTTAAATTCTGATTTTCATAAAAGAAAACCAAAAAGAATAAACATGCGTTATTATTTCGAAACTCTTGTACCTGTTTTATCTAACCAATAGATACTTAGGAAATATATCTGAAATAGATACGTTTCTATGTGAACTCCATAAAAATAATATTGACTGTCCTAACTTATTGAACTGAGAATCATGAATCTTCTAGCACCTGCAAGTACCCTTGTTAAATCATTACACCAGTATGTCCACCTCACTATTAGGAAGTTTTATAAAGTAATTATTAGGAAAGCGGGAAAGTTTCTGGAGTGGCGACCACGCACCGAAAAACGCAGTACGGGCAGGCCCCCACAAGGTGGACCGACGACCTAGTGAGGGTCGCGGGAAACCGCTGGATACAAGCAGTACAGGATGTACAGGATCAGTCGTTGTGGAAATCGGTCGTAGTGGGAAACTTTGGGGATGACCTATGTCCAGCAGTAGACGTCTTTCGGCTGAAATGATAATGTTGATATGAATGGTATTATTTTAAATGAACTTTAATCTTTCGTTATTATAAGTTGGTCTTACTCACAGAGGTCTTACTAGTTCGGTCGGTGTGTCGCCCTTTTCCTTTACGAATTTGACTGTCACACTGTCGTGTCTCTAGATACTAAACTAGTTTTTTTTTTTTATTTTTTTTTTTATTCTGGATAAGCTTGTGTTTGACCACAATCTCACCATGGTAAGTGATGATGTGACCGAAGGTGGTAAGCACACAAAGCCTAGATGGGAACTGGCTCTCAAGTGCAGCTGTCGGAACACACCGATAGGTGCTTGGCGACAGATTTTCAACTTGAGGGTGGTAGCCAGCCAGTCGGGTACTACAAAGTACCCTACCACCGTGCTATGGTTTCCTCACGATGTTTTCCTTCACCGAAAGCTCAAGCTCATTGTAGGATTCGAACCCACAACCTTCGTCGCGGTATTCGACGTCACTTACCACTGAGCTATCATCGCCTTAAAACGTTATATTCTTATATCTGTATACCTTATTCCTTGACAATCAATATGGTGCTAATTCATAGCGTATGAAGAATGTCCCAGGATAGTTATTATAACGGTATCGGGAACAGGGTTCTTGTTACTGTAGGTTAAGGCTTGTACAAGGCAGATGATGATAATTTTCTGTCACATAAGATAGCGTCGTTTACAGAGCCGGATTTAAGGGAGGCCCGGGGCAACTGCCCGGGGCCTCCACAAGAGAGGGGTCCCCACATAAATATCAGGGTGGTTTAGAAAAAAGAAAATAAAGGAAAAATCCAGAGGCACTAAGATCACTTGGTCACGCATTTTTACTTAGATTAACATCAATAGTTAAGATTAAGATATTTGAACTTAGATTAACATCAATAGTTGGATTTAGAACGGAAAATAAATACCTATACAATATTATTTATAAAAACATATTTCAAAATTGATATTTTATTCACTGTATAAGTAACAGAACATTACACTGTATTTATAGTACTGTACATTTTACACTTAGGTACCTACAAGATTGTACCCAAAATATTTTTTCTGATAAATCAAACAAAACACTGAAACATAATCTTCACTGAACTGTCTAAAGCAAAGCCGTGAAGACTTACCATCACGTGAACGCGTACGCAAGGGTCACAGTTACAGGATACAAAGATTCTTCCTCAATGAAAGTTAAGTGGTTCAATCAGTTCGCATGTCACACGCGCACTCGCTCGGTTCTCGTCTACTTATCGCCTGCGCACGAGTTGAAGCGGAGGAGCGCGGTCACCGACTGCGCAGCCAGCTGCCCGCTGCCCGCCGACCGCCGGCCACTCACAACTGCTCACAACATTACCACACACTACCAAAACTTCTTGCTCTTTGCAGAAACTGGTTCAATAAATTTCCGATTAGGAATCGGAGATGATATACAAAGTTGCAACACTTTTCGAAAGTAGGAATGGAAAAAGGAAAAGCATAAGTACCTGCATACATTCTTATCGTAAGCTGAATTAGTCACACATTCTTACTAAATAATAATTTACAGATGATACTTAACTTGTTATCAGCTAATTTTATGGGTACCTACCTATTGACAGTTTCCGAACTAATTCTAGGTAATGGGTATTGGCTTAAGGTCAACATCCATATGGCATTCTTCTTATCAACCTATCTCATGAGGGCAGTTTCTGGTTATTTCGACAGCCTTTCTTTACATGTCACCTCTTATCGCACTCTTTTCGTCACACTGTAATGCTACACAGAAGTTAGGTTAGTTTAAAAACCAGGTACCTACGCGCTAGCTGCACCAGTAGATATAATGTAAATTTGATTAGGTAACTATAACTCCAATTAATGAAGATTTATAACTACTGAAATTACATTATGGCATTTGTAGCTGATAACTGGGTAGTAACATATTTTTACGTCAACGCTTGAAAGGTAATCAATGACTTGCGAAACGTGCCAGAGGCTTCTGCGGCGTATGGATGCGAAAAGTCACGAAAAGTAGATGCCCAAAGTGGAAAATACTAGAAACGCTTACATCAATAGATATAATACCTAGGCATACGAATTAAGGCTTATAAATTTATGAAGACTTGATTGACCTTAGGCTTAGGTATACGTTGACAACAAATAACATTCAACAGCAGTCCTGAAAGTCGTAGATCCTATTTTTAAACATTTTGATTAAATTTAAACTCTAGCCAATAAATCATCCATAACTCCATATCGGTGGCCACATCAATTCGCAAAGGCTATTATTAGCTGTGAACAATTAAATTTATAGATTAGTTCATTAAATGATTCCTTTAAATTAAATGTTTTAATATGCGTAAGGTTATGGCTAATCAAAATATATATTTCCGGATATCCATTAAGCCGTATTCCACTTAATCATGATGATGACGTAACAAGACCGTGTGCCACTCGCCGCTCGATACATACCGTTATGTGAGTTCTTATATAATAAGTATCTTTCCCAATATTGGTAAACAAATAAACTAAAACACGACACTTTTGACTATGCAGCGTGAAGCTTTAGCGTTACACTGAGGAAGTCTTAACAAAGTGACCTTTAAGATCTTCGACTCAGTGTACGAATGTCGACTTAATAAAAATTTGGTAGTACCTAAGTAAATGCAAGTTGGTCTCGCGCACGGAGAATTCCGTACATACCATATTTTGATTAGTTAACACGTCTAATAGAGACTGCCTCTAAATGTGTGTTCTTTTCTGAATTATTTCAGGTATTGCGACTGGCTAACTTCAAAGATGTTTACGGGTAAATATTTAATAATTCATCAGTCAAAAATTACTTGTCACATAAAAGTTATCTAATATCCTATTTGTCGTAGTCAAATTTCACTAAGATGACGTAAAATAGGTACTTAATTAAAAAAAAAACAAATAATTTGGTTTTTAAGTTGAAGATTGGTTCACGTAGAATCGTTAAGCTTAACAAAACGATCTTGTTTTGTACCTTATTTTTTGAATATTTAACTTAATTTTTTTGTCAATAAAAATTATATCTACTTATATGTATATACATATAAAAGTCTCGTGTCACAGTGTTAGTAGCCGAAATCCTGCGAACCGGCTTGACCGATTCTAATGTTTTTTTTGTGTAAGTATATATTCATACCTCTAGATCCCACAGGAACGCGGATCCCACGGGAACGCGAGTGAAACCGCGGGGGACAGCTAGTATACTATATTATACGCGGGGTCAATGAGAAAAATAGTGAGAATACGGACATACAACTAGGTTTTCTTTTAACATTTTGGTACGGAACCCTAACATAAACATCACTTGATGTCAAACAAAAACATTGAACTCGGGAGGTCCAACCGCCAAATCTAACTGTCACTTCCATTTAAAGTGATTGTTGACCCAAAAACGATCGGAAAAGGCAACGAGGTATCAGCATCAATCATGCTCAGTGCACAATTTAGATTTTCCCAACTTATTAAAGGAATGCTTTGACCAAATAGACAAGTAGACTGGTCCTTTCTAGGTCAAGACTCAAGATGGACCGAACACTGTGTAATTGGCAAAGTATCATAACAAGGCCGTAGCTGAGTTGTGATTATCGATCTATAGATCAATAAAATTAACAAAATTCAACATTACCAGCACGTGGTCAAATGTCAGCATTAACCAACTCTATCTAACCTAGTCCTGTTGCTCGAAGCCTCAGAGATAGCACCGCCCAACAAGATCTAAAGCCCAACTGACTGATTATTTACCTAATAGTTTTTAATCAATGTACTGTACGAAGTACTACTGTGACATTGTTAATGGAATAGGTAATAGATGAGTTAAGAGTATTCCATGCTAATTGACGTACATTTTGAAACGGTAGTACCTACGGTATCTACAAGACGTTACCTACTAAGGTAGGTACATAAAATATAGTCGATTAATTTCCTGTTAGAAACCAATTTGAGATTAATTTCATCCATTGAAGAGGAAGAAAGTATTGCCAGAGAAAGGCAACATCAATAATTATTGCATGCATGGGAACTGGCTCTCAAGTGCAGTTGTCGGAACACACCGATAGTTGCTTGGCGAGAGATTTTCAACATAAGGGTGGTAGCCATCCAGTCGAGTACTATTTTACAAAGTATCCTACCACTATGCTGTAGCTGAAGCTCATTGTAGGACTCGAACCCACGACCTTCGCTGAGGTATCCGACGTCACTATCACTGAGCTATCATCGAATGTGTGATATGTATGCTGTTGGATTGCCTAAAAATAAAAACACATAAGTAATACCTAAGTATTGTTTTTGTATGGACCTGAAGATTTATTATAAACAAAATAAATGTATTTAGGTACGCAGGTAGTTATGTTATACGTATTACTAACTTGTCTCCGCGGCGGAATTATGTATCTCGCGACAGTTTTGCAACAGGCGTAAATTTCGCGAGATCGCTGCTGTCAAACGTCACTTTTGTATGAGCTTGAGAAATTATTTGTTTCCATTTATTGCTACTCTATCGCTAGTGGCGCTAGTGTCCATGGGTAATGTCATTCAGCGACAGCGGTGGCTACTGCTAACTTTTACGTAATAGACCCGCCGATTGGTCTTTTTAAATAATTTTGGTAAGGCGTGTGGTCCCTCAACTCTTTTGAGCGAAATAATCTTTCACCGTATCAAAATATATCTACCATGTATTTGAGCAAGGGCTTAAAATTGACAGTAAATACGAAGCGAAATAACTGCATTGCATAGGTACCTGCCTGATGCACGAATGGGGTATTCGTTCTGTAGTCACGACTTACGAATCTAAGTAAATAGATATGAAACTAATTTGTCATATTATCCTGCCCCGTCGTTCGTAGGTATACTTACTTACAGCAATCATTTGTCATGCTCTAGATCATGACAAAGGTTATGAGTAGGTGCCTTTACGCATACAACCTTGTTCTGCGCTGTATGAAGTTGATTGCTCAACTGGTACGTATTGTTTACGATTGGAATAATAAATACAAGAAGGTAATATTTTATATAAATTACGTATGGTAATAAAATTAAATATTTTGGTATTGGCGGCATACCAAAATATTTCATTTTCAACAATTTAGTTATTAATCGTAATTACAAACCTCATTAATTTTCATAGGAACAACAATTATAAAAAGATAATACCTACAATAATATACTCTCGGGTAAGTAAGTAGTACAACAAACTTAAGGGGGCTATAGGTGGGCGGGTCACTACCAAATATACAAAACTGATCTAAGTAAAAGGGTCACCATTTAAGAGATTTCGTCTCGGAATTGTAACTTAACTCTACTTGTTTTTCACGGCTAAACAGATTTTTGGTGTGGGGATTCCTTGAGTCACATCCTTGGAAGGATAGCTTCTTTTTTAAATGAACCGATCTAAATACTTCGATCATATTACCGAGCTAGACGATCGAAGCATAAATAGGAGTAGGTATAGGGTTGGATGTAAAGGAACGATTTCGCCCTAAATCGTGGGCAAAAGAGAGTAGGTAATAAATTACCGGAAAAGTGCCTTAGTAGGTCATCCAATGATAGCATGCATCCAAGTCGCCATAACAGATTGAATATTTTATCTTGAATTTAATCTTCTGCTGAATAATATCACCGACGTAGTCCACGTGTTATGCTTTAATTGCTCAGGTGATGACATTGTACACCCTGACATTATTTATAATAATCATAATTTAAAAAAAAAAATACCAAATACAAACATGCATGACTAGTAATGATTACCGAAACGAGATCAAGATAATAAATATTTCTAAATCATTGTTTTAAAATATGTTTTATTCATATCTATAAATAAAACTGTTATTTGAGAGCACCAACCAACGTCCTGCGCATGCGCACATCACTTGTTGATGTTCTATTATGCAGAATTATATAACAGCGATCGGTTATTTCATCTCATTTCCTTTCACTTTCGTCGGTCGACAGCCTCCGGCGTCGCTAGAGGTCACCACTGCACCTTTTAATTGCGATTTACAGGACAACTCAGAATAAATAAGAAGTTATCATGTAATTTAACTAAGGGTCATAATTTACTAAAATAGCATCCGTTATGCGATTTCACACGCGTGTCCGGATTGACTGGCCTAGAGCCTGAAGTACCGCGTTCCTGTGGGATCTTTTCATTTTGTGGGTTAATAATATAGCCTATAACACTCACGAATAACGTGGCTTTCTATTGGTAAAAGATTTTTTTAAATCGGTTCAGTAGTCCCAGAGATTACCCCCTACAACCTCACAAACCTCTTTAGAATATTACAATAGTATAGATATATTGTTCAAGTTTTCTGTTCTGTTTTAACCATGTTCTGAAATGTATTTAGAGCTTATACATTGTAAAGTATAGCTTGACGAATTCTATTAGGTATGTTATATAAGACGCGCCCCACTCTTTTTCCTAATCCTTTACAGTGCAAGTGTAGGTACATCCTTTTGCTAGTGTTGACACTATCCTATAGTAATCATGTACCTACTATAAAAAAAAATCACAACAATATTCACCATGTGAGAGCGGTTGTCCTATACTTCCGCATTCAGTGAGTGACCAGTCATCTCCCTCCATAATTATGATAATGATACTCGTTCATCATTCCATCGGAACCATAGAGAATGTATTATTGATGTATATAAATTATTGTTTGTTTGTTCTATTTATAACTGCAAGTGTGATATGTACACTAGGTATACACGATGGTTAGTATTCTCAAATTTGCTACTATACTGCACTTCCGTATGCAATCCATACTAATATTATAAATGTGAAAGTGTGTCTGTCAGTCTGTCTGTTACCTCTTCACGCTTAAAACGCTGAACCTTAAGATATAGATGGAAGTAGGACATAGGATACTTTTTCTCCCGGGAAAAGATCAGATCTCTTGGGAACGCGGATGAAACCGCGGGGCGAAAAACTACGAGTAGTAATAAATAAAAATAAAACCAGTCGTACAAAAACTATATATAAAATTACATTTTATTCAAAACACTCTATCGATACACAAAACATAACTAAGTTTGAGTGCACTGAAATTGCTATAAAATACAGATTATATTTATTAATGTTATTCTGTTTCATGTGAAAGTAAAAGTCGTCGATGTCCTCGACACATAGCTGCACTATACTGCTTTTAGTTATAAACTGGCGCTATTAAAGTTTTAGGCAACGCTCCCAGTAGCGGTTCATTGCATTGTATCTGTGCATGTTGACTCCCGTCAGACTGTGAGCTTCATCTGGATATGACTGTAAACAAAACACGTTATTAGAATATGTTTCTTATGTTGTAATCTTTATGATTCATTATAAAATAAGAGATGAGTCTATAGGAAGTGTGCTTTGATTGGTAGCACATTTTAAATAATGCAATATTGATGAAATTATATCTGATAAAATTGACGAAGCTTTAAAACTATTTAGGTTTGATCTCATTAGATCAAATGACATGTTCTAATTACCCAGTATGAATAATTTTGGATAATTGTGTTAATTTAGCGATATCAAGTTGTTGGTAACATTGTAGAGAAAATATTATTATTATTACATATTTTATTTATAACATTTTAAATATACAAGTATAACTGTGGGTTTGAAGGATTTGAAGTATTCTTCAATACGAATATGACCCAGAAACTTTCAAATAAAAACAAACATAAAGCATTTTCATCGAGCAATAATAAATAACCCTGAATGATTTTTCAAGAACATTTTCATTTCCGAGCTTAAAACATATTCAAAAAGATGATTTTAACTGAACAAAATTAGAACTCACCATTTGTTCAAAAGGTATATCAAGTTCTTGCAACGCCCTCATCAGTTTAGCAGCATTCTGGAAGTGCACGTTGTCGTCAGCATTTCCGTGCATCAGGTAAAAGTCATGGCCGCGTAGTTTTTCCACGAGAAGTGTGACGTCACCAGCCTGGTAACCCGCGAGGTTGTCCTCTTCGGTCGGGAGACCCATGTATCGCTCCGTGTACATTGTGTCTGTATGAAGAAATAAAATATCCATCCAATCCAAAACCACAGTTACATACAACTGAGTTTATTGTATTGTAAATTGGTAATTAAAAATCATTAAAAGAAATTGACAACGTATTCGTTATTTTCGATTATTTTTAATGTTTTGTACACTGGTTATAGTTAGATAATGTTTCTTAAATATAGGCAACACACATCGAGATTTTGCAGTCGTTTTATTACATTCGAGTTAGTACTAAAAGTCCAATAAACACTTGATATTTAAAACGTAAATCGTTCCGCTTCGATTGATTGTGGCTAAGCAACATTCCTTACATAATTCAGTTAATGATCCAATAAATACTACGTAGAAATATCACGTGACGTCCTTCAACTCAATGCACTTCAAGTTATTTAACTTACTGTAATAAATCCAAGATGTGACGGGTGCTCCAGACACCCCACACTGGAACTCATGGTCGTCGTCATGCAAGAGCGTCAGTAAGGTCGCGTATCCACCGTAGCTGTGGCCCCAGATGCCGACCTTTTCGCGATCGATGAACGCGTACCGGTCCAGTACTTGTCTGTAAGAGAGATATGGTGTTAACGGTGCGGAATGTAGGGTTCAGGGGTTACCTTGGGTGTGGGTAAGATTTTAGAAAGAAAAAAAATTGTGCGTGTCAGCTCGTGGAGCAGACTGTTTGCTCTTCAATTGAAATTGTCTGAATATGCTAGAAATTGTGCTAATGTAAGACGAAATTTTTGATAAGTCAAGTATTCATTAAATCGAAATTCGACTTATCGAGATTCTACGTTAATATTTATACTTAATTCTACAAGAATTACAAATTATAGGTACAGTTTGTGTATGTGTGTGAATGATTTTTTTTAATTAACACACACATATAAAGCGTGTGGAATTCTTTGAAATAGAATTTAATGATGCGTATTTAATATGAATACATAAATAATATCAATATTAATTCATGTGTAACGTAGACCCAATGTCCTCAATAAGACGGCGGAAGTCACGCCATAAAATTTATCGTATTTAAATAAATTTATTCAAGTGAAGATCGATTCAGATAAAAGATTCATCAAATGAATGAACATTTTACACAATTTACACTTTTCTTCTTACAACTTTTTGTAATGATAGATTCTAGTTTCAATTTACGACACGCAGATACGGAACCATACAATGATATTGAGGTTTCTCATGCTAAAAACAAAGACAAGTAAGTCCACTATTATACGCCGCCCCGTGAACGCGCAATTTACTTACAGATAATGATAGATAGGTTCGATCTTAAAAAATGGCCGAAAAATTACACTCTAATGCACACATAAATAACTTAATACTTATTTGAATATCCACACTACCTTAAGTTACGATATCTTATAACACACGATGGCATTTTTGGTTGTTTTAGGTCACTTTTACTCAATGGCACTCGGTGTACGTGAAGTGCAGACGAGATACAGGTCAAAGTAGGCCAATTAGCTACTGTTTAGCCTCCCACTTTCGGAACGCTTATAACCTATATACACCTTTTTATTTATAATATCATTGCTTATAGATGTTACCAAGTTTTAATAATTGTAAATCATTAATTACGAAAGCACGGTACGTGTAATAATTATTGCTGATCCAACTCCTGTTGCGGAAGTTTTAACATAATATACCTACGTTAAAACTGTATCTATACCTATAATTAATAGGTTTAAATTATATTTAACCTGTTGGTTCTTGTACATAAAACGCTACATTGCGCGAATGACGAAGGCCTGGTAGGGGAATGCAACTTTATATCTCCACTCCACCTACCTGAGTATAACGAAGTGATCTTCAATTTCAACGGTTCCCAATGCGTTGTTGAGAGAGTACAGTATATCCTGGCCCTTAAGTCCGGAGCCTCGCCCATCGGCAAGCAAGTAGATGATGTTTCTACTCGTCGCCAAGTACGAGTGGTATCCTTAAATAAATTACAAGGATTTACAGAAATAATCTCAATCTGAGGTAAAAGCCAAGTAAAATTCATACGGAATCTCTGTCAAATAATCATTACAGGCAATATGGCAAAATGCCAATCTCCAAACGAATAATGGATAGTGCGGAGATAGTCCCAAAAGGAAGAAATGCCATTTGTAGGTCCTCAAAAAAAACCATCAAGAATGCTTTCAACAATATTTTTTTTACAACAATTTAAACTACATAATCTACCACTGTTTTAGTTTACTAAGAAGGTAACTAATGCGGGTTATAATTTTTTATGTATTTTTGTATTAGTTTAAGAATAAAATTGTTAAACATTTGAAAAAGAAAAAGCCAATAGTCAGATGGTCCAAAAATATTTTCAAAATGTAACCTTGCTGAGTTTCTTGCCGGTTCTTCTCAGTTGAAGGCTGACATCCGAACCAGTGTTACTTCGACCTTCATAAGTGCACTTCTAGGGCCTAAACTGAATAAATGGTTTTGACTTTGATTTTGACCAATATTTGTATCTAGGTCATATTAACAGTACGTATTAAAATACTTTTGATTCATATCTATACAAATTTTAAAAGAACTTACCGACAGTAAATGTATCATAAACGGTATTGGTATTAGGTCCAGAATACACGTAGAAGATCACCGGGTACTTAGTGTTGGTGTCGTTAACGTCTAACCCTGGAGGCAAGTGTAGTCTTACAGGGGCTGGGAAGCCATTTTGAAGAGGTACTGTTGTGATGATGCTGTTTGGACGGGTTTTGTTGAGAAGACGTTGGCGGACAACCGCGTTGTCTTCCCAGGTAAGAAGGGTTTCGCGAGTCTGAGAAGAAACGGAAACATAAAACATAAGGACTATATTAATAATTAGGTGTCCCCGAAGGTTTGCGGTTTCACCCATGTTCCCGATGGTTCCAAATTTTCAAAAAATCTTTCTTTATTTGGAATCTACCTGCCAAATTTCAAGTTTGTAGCATTTATAGTTTCCGAGTTCGTGAAGTGGTATTTCTCTTTTATATAGGTACATATATACGTCGCAGCCATGTTGTCAAAGCCGTGGTATTATATTTAACTAGTTAAATTATAATCTATTTTTAGTGGAATGTGGCGACCACATTTAGAAGGAGTTTTTAAGTGTATTACTAGTTTTGTTGGATAATATCAGGTGCGTTTTCTCCAATAATGTTCAATCTAAGTGCACCAGTGAAATGAAATGAAGCGTGTGTACGGACGATGACTAACTTTACTGTGAATCTAAAAGAAGAAACTGATTGAGTGACTGATCGATCAACGCACAGCTGAAACCACTGAACGGATTGCGCTGAAATTCGGCACGCAGATAGTTATTATGATGTAGGTTTCCGCTAAGAAAGTATTTTCCAAAATTCACCCTCTAATAAGGGGATGAAACGGAGGTCCTAAGTTTGGATTGAGAAACGGGAAACCGCGGGGCGGAAAGCTAGTATAACATAACTATAACAAAAGGAGAGTTTGAATAACTTGACATTGGCAGAAATGTCCTAAAGGTCTATTGCCAGGAAAGAAAAAAAGAAAAAAAAATACACCAATGGCGTGACAGTGTTCTTACCAACCCCGCTAACCGTAATTTAACCTTACCCTAGGGTTGAAGAGGAAGACAGCGGATGGTTCATTGGGCGAGGAGCACGTGATGGTCATGTAGGAGCCCCCGCGGCTGAGTGTGGCGGTGGCCCACGAGCATGGCCCTCCGTCGGGCAACACGAGCGAGCAGCTCAGGCAGCCCGCGGTCGCACCCGCCACATGCACTTGAGACTGCCACGGGGCGTCTGTCACCGTGCGCGTGTAGTAGCTAGACATTAAAACAATGAGTTATTGAGGACTTTTTGGCCGGAACTTGCGAAGTGTTTTCGTTTTATTTCGAGTTTTATTGAATAATATCGCTGGTGTTTTGTCCAACAAAGATCAATCAAAGTGCACCAGTGAAGTGAAATTTAAGCGTGTACGTTACTTTTTAGGTTGTCAAAAAAAGAGTTATTAACATAAGAGTTATTTAGCTAAAGTAGTCTATGAAACAAAACATCTGGATTTATTAATTGTTTGTATATTAAAAATTGCTCATAGCTGGATTTAGCCAAAAAATTTACATAGACCACATCAGTTCCAGGCTAGCCATTATTTTTTTAACATGCCTATAAGTACTTATTATCTTTTTAAATGAAACAAGGTTATCTAATAAATAAGATACACCATATTTTTGCTTTTTTCCAAATTAATGTGTTTTCTTACAGAATTTAACATTTTATTTCATTCAGAGATAATAGAATAAAATTTTACTAATAGCACGTAAGAAAAAATCAGAGGAACATGAAAAGTAGAAGTTAAATTTATGAACCAAATAAAAAAAGCTAGTACATAACTTCATATAGTAAATAGTTAAAGGAAGTGAGAACAAAAAAAACTAAAATATTCGGATATAGTATACTAGTAGGAGGTAAGCCCAGCACATAATAATTTATTTTGATTGTAATACCTTCTAAGAGTATTGATACTTACTAAGCCAAATTAGCCTCGTCCATCCCAACATAATTGTTGACAGTAAAGGCTCCAGGGGTCACGGAACTGGACACTATCTGTCCATTGATCCTCATACTAACATATAGGTGTTGCCAGATGTTGCCATCAGCCTGTTCAAGAGACCAACGGGTCGACACGTAGAAATCTCCGTTACTGCTGAAGCGGGGTAGGGCGATGGGCACCCAACCGTTTGGTTGTTGCCGGTGCTCTTCCTATAAAATCAGTCTCATTACTTTCGAACAGGAAAATGTCTACTTTTACATGTCGATTGGGGGATTAGTCATAAGTTCTGTTAAAATGTAACCACGTTTGTAGTCTAACAAACAGGCAGACGTGTCACCTGATGTTAAGTGAACCCCACTGTCCATGCATACCCGCAATACCAAAGAGGTGACTAAGAATTAATAAGTGACTGCTGGAGATAGACCTCTCTTAAGGCGCGCCACTGAGCCCAGCAGTGGACTAATATGGGGTGATGATGATGATGAAGTAAGTTATTACCGCCACTTACAATACCAGCAGCATTGCTAAGATTTTATTAACTTTCTGTACATTTTTTAAATATTTTTCGATATTGCTCATTAAAAAAAGGAATCATCAAAATCAATTCATAATTGGCAGAATTATCGCGTAACAAACATACAAAAAAAACATACAGTCGACTTGTAAACCTCCTCCTTTTTTGAAGTCGGTTAAAAATAAGGCTTTCATTTCAATACAAAACTTACATCGCAAACACCACTCTCCACATTGCAGACCCTAAAGACAGTATAATTCTGTCGCCTATTCAGCCAGTGTACAGCTATTTCGTTTGCAGTGGGCCACAAAACACCTCCAATAATGTGGTCGTCTGTAACTATTGCAGGTGGCTCCATGACTAGGAAGTTACGGTCGTTTGCTGACACTAATGTGGTTAAGTTGACCACACGCAGAACTGCTGTAGGGTTGGTGCGACCGACCTAAAAATAAAATATTTAGTTTTTTTTTTTCAAATCGTTTCGGTTGAGAGCCCTAAGCGCTCGCCGAACAGTCGGCGTAACGGTGTCTATGGTCCCTCAGACCTCCGCCCTTAAGTCCCTACCAAAAAAAAAACAAGAAAGGCAATTATTACTCGGTGACGTCGGATACTGCGGCAAAGGTAGTGGATTCGAATCCTCCAATGAGCTTGAGCTTTCGGAGGTGGAGGAAGGAAAACACCGTGAGGTGGTAGTACCCGACTGGCTGGCTACTGTCCTCAAGATGAAAATCTGTCGCCAAGCAGCGGTCGATGTGTTCCGATAGCTGCACTTGAGAGCCAGTTCCCATCTAGGCTTTGTGTGCTTACCACCTTCGGCCACATTATCACTTACCATGGTGAGATTGCGGTCAAACAGAAGATTATCCAAAAGTTAAAAAAGCAATATTATTTGTAGTAGTATTTCTTATAGGTCAGCATGACGGACTCAAGATAAGTGTCGAATGACTTCTAGAATTATCAATCTTGCCCAGATCGAATATATCATCTACTCTACTGTCTACAACTCAAGGTTTACTTTCATCTGTACATTTTGTGGATTTTGATGGCTATATTTTACTACTTCAGGATAATACTCCACATTAGTCTTCGTAACATTTTTAACAAGACTTGAAAAATTGATAGCTCTTGAAAAACTTCGTCAAGAAACTAGAGAGAAAATTCAAGAAATATATAATACTTTAGGGTATTTAAGATCAACTAATTCAGGGTACGGGTCCTCAGGGTCGGATTTGTCCTCGTAATAGTAATACGAATAACTCTCCACTTCGGTGTCGTCGTAGCTGGCAAACGCCAAGTACTGGCCATCGGTTGAGAACCATGTCGCTTGCCCGGTGTACATTACGTCCTCTAGAAGAAATTAAAACAAGTAATTCATATTTCATATCCCAGAAACAAACTGTTTCGTAATTTTCATATAATGGAGTAGAGTAGGTACCATAATGAATTTCAAAGAAAACATATCCACTAATCAGTGAGAATGTGAATTCTCAGTGAATCAGTAACACGGTGTTCGAAATTAATTTGGAATGTAAACTAAAAGATATTCGAAGTGGAAATGGCATGAAAAACATACTTATTTTATTTCGTAAAAACCACAGAGCAAATGAATGTAAAAACACATAGGTAGAGAACATGTGAAAGTTTGTATGTTTGTGAGTTTGGATGTTTGTTGCTGATGAAACTAGACACACAGGTAGATCATGTCCTGGAATAAAACATAGGATACTTTTTATTCCAGGAAAAGATAAGGTCCCTAGGGAACATGGGTGAAACCGCGGGGCGGAAAACTAGTTATACCTAAATGTGATAATTTGTATTTGTAAAAACGGCTGAACATATTTCAATGAAACTTGACACACAAGTAGATCATATCTTGGAATAAAATATAAGATACTTTATACTTATACCGGGAAAAGATAAGATCCCTCATTTACGCGGGTGAAACCGCGAGGGACAGCTAGTATTGAATATTGTTAATTGATTCTCACCAAGATTAGTATCCAAAAATCAAGAAAGAAAAGAAAGAAAGAAAATACATTTATTTCCGACAACACACAACATTACATTACATTACATTAAACTTAACCTACTTACACTGAAACAAAGATACCAAATGACAAATAATAATGTAATGTTGCGTGATGCCAGGAAAAAGGTCCCGACTCAGCATAAGCTAGGGTTAGCAAAAGAACTAACCCTCGCGCTGGTTTTCAGTCGGGGCCCCCGTCCATGACATCACGAACACACAGTGAACACACAAACATACCTTCATAAACCCAGTCAGCGTGGCCATTATAAAAGACTCCGGGAATACCGTCATAGGTCAGCTGTATTGCCTGGTCGGAGTTCTCTGGCAGGTAGTAGACATTATTGTCTAACACATAGGCAAGAGAGTGACCTCCGCCAAAGATACATAATTGCAGACGTTGGTGATTGGCTATGTACGTTACGTTCCTGAAATTGAACACATATTAGGTTACTGTATATTTCATTTGTCTATTTGTTTTTTACGAGTAACTTAGTAGTTATTATATCCTCAGTGCATCGTTAGCATTTATCATAAAGTGTTTTTAAATACAATAAAATTAGTATTTTTTTTATTCTGGATAAGCTTCACCATGGTAAGTGATGTGGCCGAAGGTGGTAAGCACATAAAGCCTAGATGGGAACTGGCTCTCAAGTGCAGCTGTCGGAACACACCAATAGGTGCTTGGCGACAAATTTTCAACTTGAGGATGGTAGCCAACCAGTCGGGTACTACAAATTACCCTACCACCGTGCTATGGTTTCCTCACGATGTTTTCCTTCACCGAAAGCTCAAGCTCATTGTAGGATTCTTCGCCGCGGTATCCGACGTCACTACCACTTAGCTATCATCGCCTCAAAATCCAACAGTAACAGTAATCCAACAGTGTTGTACATTAATTGATAGATTTCGGAATAGTTAATTTATTTACACTTATTATAAAAGGCACACAAACAACTCTTTCACAAATATGTATTCTTTTACATAGATAGGTACCTAGTAACAAGAAATGTGTGAAATTATTTTAACCATCATACTTATATATTTGTAATATATTCATAAAAAGCACACAAATTACCCTGATGCTATTTCATATAGCGAGAATCGAGCAGTGGTAGAATATCGGTAGACCTGAAAAAGAAATATTCGTAGATAACATTCTAATATAATTATTGAATTTTTATACACATCTAAGGATTATACATGTATACATATAGATAGGTATGATAATCATTGAATTTTATTAAATATGCAAAGCGATAAGATAAATAACGTAAATTTAAGATTAAGAAGCGGTACGCGTGCCTAGAGAAAATGTCAGATGGCCCACTTTACTGTACGTAGTAGAAATACATAAAGTGAATTCTGTAATTTTATAATGCTTACCGATTCAACTTCACTGGGTGCTAAAATGTAGCGCCGATCTGCTGACAGAATAGGGTTGCTTGTGTTGAGGAAAGCCTGTCATAAGAGCAGAATTCATATCAAATTAACGGGCCTGTTGCAGCTGTTGGTAAGACAGTTGGTAGGGTTCGATTCCCAACTAGAATAGATAATTGTAGACATTTGTCTCCATGAACATGTTACAGCACAGCTATCTCGTTTTCTATGCTGGAGTTATGAAACGCAAGATTATTTATTGTGGAAAACAAAGAGGAGAGCAATTTCAGTATTCTTGCTTAGGTATTGTATACTGAGGACATAAAAATGTATTTGCACATGTTGCATTTTCCGATTACCCTACTAGTAACACGAATAGATACCTAGTAGGTACCTACATCGAAGTCAAAACCATTTATTCAGTTTAGGCCCTAGAAGGGCACTTATAAAGGTCGAATTACAGAAGTTACCACCGGTTCGGAAGTCATCTTATGTTTAATAATTATTGAAGTACCTAATTACTAATTTATTTATATTATAGGTACCTACCTACTTATGTTATGAGGTACTAACTAGGTACTACTACCTAACTTACCATAAGGTCTCCTGGGACGAGGACTCTGCTGGTGACATTGGAGGCATCGAATACGTAAATGCCTGGCTCACCAGAGATGGTGTACGTGAATTCAGTATCTGTAAAAATATATGGTAGGTACAAGATTTGATTGTTTATTTGCATTGAATAGGCTCTGAAACTACTGGACCGATTTGAAAAAATCTTTCAGCTTTAGAAAGCTACATTATCCCTGATGAACATAGGCTATATTTTGTCCCGGGAAAAGATAAGATCCCACGGGAACGCGGGTGAAACCGCGGGGGACAGCTATATAGTTTCTTATAATATCATTTGACTACATAGGTAGTAATACTTTAAACCCACCAGAAATCCAAGTGCCGTTGAAACCTCGTTGCGAGAACTGTCCAGACACGAACTCCTCCAGCGTGAAAGGATCCTGACCCTGCGCCACGATCGCCACCACCAGGGCCGCCCAGATGTAACACCACGTACCTTGCACCTTAATCACGACATGGCAATACAAGTTTGTGTCTTATTAAATTATCTGAACACAAATCCTTGATTTGATAAATGTTTATATATTTCATGTCATAGGTCTGACAATTACGCAGGCGGTTCACCTAATGATAAGTGACTACCGTCTCCTATAGAAATTACTTACCAGGGGGATAACCAATGAACTGTCGAATTTTTACAATGCCTTGAAGGCAACTGGCTCTGAAGTAGGTACAACTGCTGGAACACACCGACAGATTTTCAACTTGAGGGTAGGTTTTTTTATGTCACTAGTGACAACGAGGCAGGCGGGTCACCTGATGGTAAGTGACTAACGTCGCCTATAGACATTAGAAATACCAGGGGGACTGCCAACGTGTTGTACACCTTATTACAATGCCTTAAGGGCAAGGGCAACTGGCTCTCAAGTGCAACTACCGGAACACACCAACAGGTGCTTGGCGACAGATTTTCAACTTGAGGGTGGTAGCCAGCCAGTCGAGTACCACATAGTACCCTACCACCGTGCTATATTTTCCTCGCGATATTTTCCTTCAACGAATTCTCAAGCTCATTATAAGATTGGAAGCGACGACCTTCGCCGCGATATCCAAAAGCACTAACACTGATCTCTCATCGCATTAAAAAATATAGATACCTAATTACAAGGTTAAACTTGTGCTTAGTTTAGTTTCGAGTGAGTGATTATGTAACAAACATACAAACTTACACATCATTTAAAGTAGGATGAAGGTATTATATACACACAGGACGTCCGGTAAATAGTACGACAAACTTAAGGGAGAGCTAGGTGGGCCGGTCATCTACTAAATATAAAAAAACCGGTCAAGTAGGTACGAGTCGGACTCGCGCACCGAGGATTCCGTACAAACTTGTAAATAGTTCGTTCATCATTTATTTTCGATTACCTTATTTGAGGTTGGTGCCAACCTCTAAATTGTATGAGCGCCCGCGCCGATACAACTCAGAGGCCTATCTTAATTGGTGGCACTATGTATTTATGGGGAGCTTTTTTATTTTTTGGAATTTTTCCTTATCTGTGCTATAAGGCGTTGTTTCGTACCAAATTTCAAGATTCTGAGTTCACGGGAAGTACCCTGTAGGTTTTGATTCCCTTGCGAGTTTCGAAAATTTGCGGCATTAACGGCTGTATCTTTTGATTGCGTTCGCATAGAAGTTTGCTTTTTTCACAGCTTCAAGGAACAGTAGACTTGAGTATTTGATATAAATTTCAGCTTGATACCTCCTCGCGTTCCTGAGAAAAAGGGTCTTGACCGGACGGACGGACGGACGGACAACAAAGTGATCTTATAGGATCCTTTTTTTACCTTTTGAGGTACGGAACCCTAAAAATGAGCTCAATAAGATGATCACCATTTTAGAACCTATAACCTCTTGCTGTGGGGTTCAGGGACTGATTTGGATACTGTTTTTATTTTACAGAAAAGGGCGATTCGCGCGATCTATTGTTTGGGTCCTCGCGAGTCACTGAGAAATCAATTTAAGGAATTTAAGATATTAACGTTGCCCTCGCTGTACATATATGAAAATATAATGTATGTTCGAAAAAATTTAAATTTGTTTGAAGTAAACAGTAATCATCATAATTTTAATACAAGACACAAAGATAAAATTGTGACCCCTAGATTCAGGCTAGCGAAAGTTAATAAATCTTTTCTCGGGAATTGTGTTCGTTTTTACAATAGGATCCCACGTGAGGTAGCTGGAATGTCTTACTTTAAATTCAAAAATTTTATTAAACTTAGGTTAATGAACAAAGCCTACTATAAGGTGGCTCATTACATGGAAGACAGAAATATATGGTTGTAGTAGCTTCTCTCTGCACCTGCATCCCCCTGGCTTAGTGTAAAATATTTGAAAATGTATCTAAATGTACTTATAAAAATGTAAGAAAGATCCACTGTTAAAAAAAAATTGCCTTGCTGAGTTTCTTGCCGGAGTCTTCTCAGTTTAAGTGTATTCCGAACCGGTGGTAGAGTCAATTGTAACGTTCATGAGTGCCTTACCAGGGCCTAAACTGAATAAATGAGTTTTGAGTTTGAGTTTTGAGTTTGAGATATATTTCGATATTTTTATGTTTAGATTTTTTTTGTTTTATAAATATCTCTAAAATGGTGGTAACACTTTTATTGAGGTCATTTTTGTATATTTCTTTGGCCCACCTGTCTCCCCCTTAAGTTTGTCGTAGGTTCTTACTACTTATCGGACTTTATGACAGTCTACTAAAAAGGCTATTTAAAATAATTACAAGTCTTATAATTAGCTAACGAAATACTAACTAGAATATTCAATTGTTCAGCATTTCAGTATGACAAGGCACAGTATCATAAAAAATGAATAGGTACTTTACTTACCATCCCGAATTAATTAATAAATTATTTCACAGGTATTACAAATGGCGGCTGGCGACCATAATCCACCAGCGCAACTGCTTTAAATTATCAAAAAATATATTACTCTAATCCTTCCGATAAGAATAGATACTAATTGATAAAACCTACATATTCATAAATCCCTAACAAGACAATAAAATAATAACCGAGATAAGTAAACTTGTTACGGTATTACCTAATCTTCAATGTATTACCAAAATTACCTAAGTTACATTAACAGGATGCCTCTATTTTTGCAGCATTATTTTTTCCTTATTTCGGAGTTGGCAAGAGTTGTTCATATTTGTACCTATTGGTGGGTAGCTACTTTCAGCCTTCCAGTTCAAAACCACCCAGTAGGTAGGCAGTTATATATTTCATATTTTTTCCATGACTTTAGAAACCTTTAAAAAAAACTGTCCAAGTGAGAGTTGGTCTCTCACACTGAGATGTCTGAGATCAATAATAAATTAAACCAACTTAAATTTCTCATTCTGCGACTCTAATGCACCTACAGTTTTGTTATGAATGAAAATGGTATTGCTAAAAGAACAGAATATTAATAATATTAGATTCAAATGACAGCATCTTACGTAGACATTTTCACTACATGACCATACCATGACCTTGACCATGACAGCCCTGTGACAGTCAGCGACAGATGGCGTAGGCTTAAGGTAAAGCCTAAAGTTAGGTAATAAATAACCCTTTTTAGGTACCTCGAAAACAGTACGGTACGATAAAAAGTAAGAATATACCTATATCAATTGATTTGATCATTATTAACTTAAGGTGATATTTCTTTAATAAAACAAAAAAAATCAGATAAGAAATTATTTATTGAACATCAAATTAATGGAATATATTTCTGACAAAAACATACGAGAAAGTACGACGCGCAAACTGACTACATTTCAAAAGTTCTCACGCTTAGTGTCTATCTAGTGGCTGAAGCAGGCTAAACACCCGAATTATATATCCACTTCCATTACTTTATCATAAAAGTATTGTCAGTGTCCACGCGAATTATTCATGTTTAATTCTGAAAACTTCACATTACTCCGTAGGTCTTTCACAGGCATTGTGTGGACTTCTTTTAAAGATATGAACTTTTTAATATATCAGCCCATAATGTGTGGTCGCTGTACATAATGTTGTTTGATCTCGGTATTATCGATGGATCCGCAGACTGTAGAGCCGTAGTCATGATACAGTTAATTTTGTGACTGTATTACTGTCGGGCAGTTGTATGCAACACGGTTCCCATAACACGCCAATACTTCAATGTCATATTGTATCAATGTCAATATCAGCATCGATCGTAGAGTATGTTATCCCACAGCGGAGTGCCGAGCGTCCCCGACTCGATTCGACCAACTGCGTTACTCCGACGACGAATTAAATCATAGGATTTCCTCCAAGTGTGCCCTTTCTATAACATTTTGCATAATTAAATTTACTTGTTCATGTCCTTAGTATAATAAATCCTCTCGTTATCTTCAATATTATTTCGCCGCTAACCTAGATTGTAATGTGACTAACGATAAACGTACAACTAAATTATTTTTCTAGTAATAATGAAATAAATCATGTCACCGATGACAATTCATTGAATCTGAAAAAAAATGTCGACACACAGCGACAAAAATTAATATGAAAGTGTAATGTTGTATTGAGATAAGTGTATGTATGTGGTGGTGTAAAATGTATGTGATAATGAATGATGATGAATGAATGTATGAGACGGACCATGCTAATGTCGTCGGTGGGTCCGGCGAATCTCCTGAAGGCGGCGCTCATGCTCGGCCATGTGGTGAAGCCTTTGCTCTTCCTTTATAGCTATCTGGAACAGTACCATTGGTCTAAGTACCATACTTCATTGTCACTTTGCAATTACACTTTGCAAAAAAAAAAGACTGACGCCCAAACGAACAAGCTCAGAACCTAATGACTGAGACACATATGATCAGAAGATTAAAAAGAAAAAATCCCCAAGACCTACTTTAACAATTTAAATGAAGTAATTAATTAAAGGATGAGACAGATTGTAAGGAAATAAAAAAAAATTAAACAAAATTTGGAATGACTGAATGAATTTTAAAAAGATATACAGAGGTCCAGCTTACCGTTTCAGCTGAGAGCGGCAACCAGTATATGCATGGAGTAGCCTTTGTCTTTCTAAACAAGTCGTCCAACAGCTTCGCAGGTGCTTCTTCTTCCTTTTTCTTGAATTTTCTTGCTGTAAGAGCAAGTTTATGATATAATCACTGAATATCTTGACGTTTAAAACTTTGCCACAACTTTTTCTGACATATTTGTTTAATTTATTAATCACTTATGTTTAACTACACAATACATACATGTAATTCATTTGAAATATTGTGTGTTGTCTATAGGTATAAATAATAAATAAATATCCTATTGTATTTTTCACACACACTTTGCCATCCTACTAGCTACTATGGTAACCAGATAACTGATACTACATGATAATTACAACCAGAGTTAGTTAGTTACGATTGCACACAAATTTATGTTTTCCTGTTTGTTACTCATTGACACCATTGTGGCTGAATGGATATTGATGAAACTTGACTTGACATTTATCCTGGAATAAATTAAAGACCAAGAAGGCAGGTAACACAGTTTGAGATAGGTCATCCCATTAAGTTCTACCATAAATGAATGTACATCAAATACCTGGTTCAGGGCTCCTCTCTGGTGTACGGTGTCTTCTTTTCTCCATTGGCCGCTCATTTGGTCGCAGCTTTTCTTTATCTTTATCCTTATCCTTGTCTTTCTCGTTCTTGCCAACATCCCACTCTCGCATAGCCGCCTTACGTTCCCACGGTTTATCCTGGAAACAAAATAGAAAAATCGCAGATATTTTATGATATGTATTTTTCATACCACAAGTGACAACGAGGCAGATGGGTCACCTGTTGTTAAGTGAATACCGTCGTCTACCATTGTGTTGTACACCTTATCAAAATGCCTTAAAGGCAACTGGCTCTCAAGTGCAGTGCAGTGATTGGAGACAGATTTTCATCTTGGGGATCGAAGCCAGCCAGTCAAGTAATACTAAGCTACCACCGTGCTCTGGTTTCCTCACGATGTTTTCCTTCACCGAAAGCTCAAGCTCATTGTAGGATTCGAACCCACGACTTTCGCCACGGTATCCGACATCACTACGAGAGCTATCATCGCCTTTCAACACTGAACCTACTACAATTAAAAAAACATATAATTACTGAATGTGCTAGTGATGCTTCCAATTGGAACATTGCAGTTGTATCCATTTGAACATGTTTTGGTTTAAAAGTCTTCTGTATAATCATGTATTGGCTAGCAACTCACCAATTCCCCTCGTTCCCTCTTCAGGTCTTGCTCTCTTAGCCAGTCCTCCACTGTTCCAGGAATGGTTGAAGCTTGAGCATTATCTGTCTCCTCATTCAACTTGGCTTTATCAAATGCCTCATCGGATGAAAAGTCCACTTGCAATGTTTTTGGATTTGATACAGGCCATGTCACACCATGTAGAGCATGCCTTGTTTCCACTGCTTGGCTGTGAAAATAGAAAATTACCTTAATAAGTTGAATCTCGAAATTTTTTATGTATGTTGAGTGCGGAGGCTGTCTGTCGGGACATTCAAGACTTTAAAATTTTATGATTTTATAAACTAAATTATATTATTTATATAGATATATGCAAGCTCAGGCACACAAGTCTGTTCCAGGTGGTAATTGAACCCTATGTTGTGGGTTCAATTACCACCTGTGTGACAGGTAGGTAGTGTACTTTACTAATAACACCAATCAGCCCATAAAAAAAAATACTTTTGAAATGCTGTAGCTAGACAGTGAATGATGTTGATTCAGTTGTACACAGAAGTTCACAGAACTATGCTTAATTTGACAGGACTAAAACTATTTTTAGTCAAATTTAATTTTCATATTTTGTCACTAAGCACAAACAAAGCACAATATGCATATGATTCATTAATCCTGTCAGTCACCATTTTCGTATGACTTTTTTTTACATATCCCAATCAATTCTTTCATCAGCCTTCCTCTAGATTCTGTCTGTACCAAGAAATCTAACCTTGAAGCTCTAAATGAAACCCAACAACTTCAACTCAACATTAACATTTAGAAATTAAAATAAGGATCTTATACTTTTCTGTTCAAATTGGTGAGTGACTCTACTCAAATATAATAACATTTATATTGCCTCTGAACACACTCTTAATTTATCTATACGTTCCATTATCTGTTGCAAAGCAACTGTTGGTGTGTTCCAGCAGTTGCACTTGAGAGTCAGTTGCCGTTAAGGCTTTTTAATATGGCACACATTGGCAACCCCCCTGGTATTGCTAATGTCTATAGACAGGCAACGGTATTCACTTACCATCAGGTGACATACATGCCTGTTGTCACATGAGATATGTCACAAAAAAGGTACTCAGTATAAAATTTGATTACGAAAAAGCCAATGTAACACTCCAGCCAAGTCAACTATCTCTATGCAAAATATTACATTAATCCATATGATTGAAGGACAACACAAACAAAAACATGCATTTGTTATTAATGTGATTAAAAATTATAAATTAAATTAGCAAGAGATGCAGTTAGTGCCTCAATACCTATAAAATATTTTTAAGAAGTAATAAAGGGAACTTACTCTTCTGTTTCATATCTGACAAAGCATTTGGATTTGATTTTATCAATCCAAAAACCATTCTCAGCGATCCTTCCAGTCCTCTGCAGTAAATTCTTTAATTGTGGCAAAGTGAATGGTCTCACTAAATTTGTAATGAACAATATACATGATTGCTTGTGTCTAGGAGGACTAGGCGGCCTAGCAATTATACTATCATTATCCTTGACTATAGATATCTTCCTATTCATAGCTAGATTTGTTTCTTTAGTCTTTACACCATCCCTTTCTTTATCTTCATTTTCCTTTCTATTCAATTCCACATTTTCTGTGTTGTCTATAATTATCTTAGGCAAAACAGGTCTCTCAAGTTTTTCTGAAGTATCAATTCTCTTATGTTTCTTCTCTTCAATAACTTCATCAAATTCTGCAGGTTTCACATCTGGTATAATATCTTTTAAAATATCTGTAGAAATTGTTATTGATTTCTGTGTTGTCAACTTTGTAACTCGAGATCCCCACCTTCGTTTCCTATTTATAACAATAGGTGCAGCTTGACCATTATGAATAGCTTCATCATGAGAGGACTGTGTTGAATCTGAACGTTCCTTAAGCATACTTCCATGTCTTTCTTGTTCAGTTTCATTACTTTTATTCATCTTTTCATGTTCTTGATCTTTTCGAGAATCTGTTGATTCTTTCCTTGACTTTTTTTCATTATCAGGGCTGTCTACAACACCAGGTTTATTAATATCATTATTGCTCTCAGTATGAACTGATGCAGATTCCTTACTGTCAGTCTTGTCTTCAGTTTTACTTACCTCCAGGTGATCAGCTGCCACTTCTTGAATAGTGCTGTCCTCCTCCACTTTACCTTCCTCAGGTTTGCTTACTTCTTTTTCCGGAGACTCAAGTCTATTATCTTCAGCATGTAATTCCAATACCTCTGATTTGTCTACTGATATACTTCTTTCGCGACCTGGACATTCCTTCTCAGTTGAAGTATTTGTATCTGTTGGCTTATCATCATCATTTATTTTTGGTAAAACTGTTTCAGTTTCTTCTGATACAGCTATTGTTTCAGCTTTTGGTGAAACAACAGCATCCAATGCTTTACCATTTGCCTCACTTTCAGCAACTGCAGTTTTACCCTCTGCCTCAGTTGCAGTGCCTTGTTTGTCTTCTTGACTTGGTTCAACTGACTCTGTATTCTCAATAATCTTGTTTTCATCATTAGTAGTAGACACAGGTGTCTCCACTTCTACTGAACTGCTTTCATTGGCTGTATCACTTTGAGAAACTTCACTGAAAGATGGTTCTTTAGTACTTTGCACTTCAGATTCAGCTTCTATCTCATCACCTTGGCTATCCTGGACTTTCTCTGAATCATCTTTAGATTCGCGTGATCGTTTGGAACGATGCTTGGTCTTCTTTTTATCTTCTGGGGTCTCTACACTCGGCGTGTCACTAGAGCTCGTTGCTCGTGAATGCTTCCTTCTACTGCGAGGAGACCTATCGACTCTTTCTGGTGTGGATGGCGGGCGCGTTAAACAAATCTTCAATTTTTGTATTTCTCCTACATCACCAGCGTCTGTCGTCTTCACCTGCCATACCTGATCCGGAGTTTCTTCGGGACTATCCTCTTTCACTTTGATGGGCGGCTGCGGGAGTTTCTTCTCCGGTTCCGGGACTTTCTCCACTTCGCGTACTGGACTAGATTCCTCAACAGATTCGTTCTCACTTGAAGTGGATTGTTTCCTACGTCGAGTACTAGTACGTTTAGCCTTCTCAACCTTTTTTTCTGGAGAAGGTTTCGCCTTCTTACTGGCAGTACGTTCACTTTTCCGACGCATCGTTATCTAAAATGATTCAACCCTAAAATAGGATTACAAACTCTTTACAATAATGATGCTACCTATTTCTTGTTTATTTTAATAAATGCCGATACCAATATTATTTTATGATCTCGCGTAATTACAACAAAAAAAATGTCAGCGTGGTTTACCTCAACTCAATGGCCAACAAACCGCCATTTTTGTTATCAATGCTTTTCTTTTTAATAATCTTTATGCATGACCATAGATACAAAGCCATTCAGTCGCATACATTTTCTTCAGTTTTATTATTCTTTTTTTATGTTATAGCTGTTATGTTATAAGGTTTATATCACACCGCCATTATAGTCTAGTCCTCGCTTGTACAAGTCCGGTCAAGTTTTAGTGAAATTAGTGGGCGTTCCACTAAAACTTTTCTGACTTTTTGGAACAACCCGAAAAGTCTTTTTCATTTTATTTCCTTCATTAGTGCACTTACAAAATACCAACGGCGTTTTATCCAATAAAGTTAAATCTAAATGTGCACCAATCAAGTAAATTAATATTAAATGAATACTGGTATCGTGACTTTTCAAGTTGTTTCAAAAAGTCTGAAAAGTTTCATGGAACGGCCACCAATTTCACTAAAACCTGAACTGACTTACTTGTATGGACGATGACTAACTTCACTGTGAATGTGATATAGGTAACGAGACTACAGTTTAATTTAATTTGAGACGCTTTAATTTTTTTTCTCTTCACCACCGATTGCAAGCACAGAAAAAAAAACTTGGCTACAAAATAATATAGGACTTACTTAATCTCAGGTTTAAATATGTTCCTTGCTTAATCTGGTAATGTTGCATCATTGCATAGGTATTATAGAAAGAAAAAAACATTCATAATTAGCCAAATGATAATTATTTAATCTAAACGAGAACTAAACCATGTCAAAAATGATGATTATCAACTCGGAACAATAACTAGCTCCGAGATTATCAACATCACTACAGCCAACTGTCAAATTGAACAAATGACAGATATATTATGTATATAAGTATGAGTTTTCCTTGGGCTTGCTCTACAGTTTATAGAAATGTGTAATTTAATAATTTAATCTGTAAACCGAAAATGCTAAGGTACTATAATATTATGTAGATAGATAGATTGCAACCTTCAGTACAAGTTTTAATTAAATGCTAATGTTAGTGATAGAATATTCATGTAGCGCCTTTTGTTTCAGATACTATGGGCCTTTTATGTCATACGACTTGTGTATCGGCATAGGTACTATTTACGTACGTTTAGACGTGTGGCAGTAATGATAAAGATAAATCTGTAACGTTCTTATATGTGATATAACCATGGGTAATCAGAACAGTTGCTGTTGTTACCGAAGTCCATCGCCGATCAGGAAAGATATTGTCAGGTTAGAGGACTACCTTCCTGAAGGAGAAGTGAGTTCCAATAATATCCAACACATTAGCGAAAGAGAGCCTGATGACGGCGATATAGACCCCTCTCAAGACCCGATAGCTGGCACCATTTTCATGGAAAGATCCAAAGCTTCTTTAGAAAATGGTATGACCAGAAAGCGTAGTCAACATCAAATTGCCGAAAATAAGCTCAAAAAAAGCAGTTCCTGTTCTACCATTTATTTAGATGATAGTACAGTATCCCAGCCTAACCTAAAGAACACAGTGAAGTGTGTGGCCCTGGCTATCTATTATCACATAAAGAATAGAATGTCAGAACGCAGGCTGGACATATTTGATGAGAAGCTCCATCCTCTGTGTAAAGAAGGGGTAAGTGATGACTATGACAAGTATAACCCTGAGCACAAACAGATCTATAAGTTTGTGAGAACATTGTTCAATGCTGCTCTATTGACTGCTGAGTGTGCAATCATCACTTTGGTATACTTGGAACGACTCCTCATCTGTGCAGAATTAGATATAGCACCCTCTAATTGGAAAAGGATAGTTTTGGGGGCAATATTGTTGGCTAGCAAAGTATGGGATGACCAAGCTGTATGGAATGTAGATTACTGCCAAATTCTGAAAGACATCACTGTGGAGGACATGAATGAATTGGAGAGGCAATTTTTAGAAATGTTGCAATTCAATATAAATGTACCATCTAGTGTATATGCAAAGTATTATTTTGATCTGCGCACACTTGCAGAGGCTAATGATCTAGCTTTCCCCAGTGAGCCACTCAGCAAAGAACGAGCACAAAAATTAGAAGCCATGTCTCGAGTCATGGAGGATAAAATATCTGCTGAGGTTGTCAAAAATGGCATTAAGAAGTGGTCAAGTTTAGACAATGTCAATTCTGGTGCTGGGGTAAGGCGTAGTGTAGCCATTTTGTCATAACTTATTCATGAGCCAAAATTTGGATCCAAATCACAAATTACTAAATAATATTTGTGTATTTTGTAAGAATGTATTGTAATTAGCAATTTGCACCAGATTGAGATGTTAGTTTTTATTTAATGCTTCAGTATTCAATAACAAAGGATGACTGCCAATTATTGCCATGAATCCATATGAATTTAATTACAATTATGGTTTATGTATGTAAATCATAACAATTACATTCAAAAATAGAATGCAGACAGTGATGTACCCACTCTTAATTTGTTGAATGTGCACAAATGCTTTAAACTACATAGTCACTTAAACTGAAAGACTTGTTTGTGGTCCAATTTTATTTTATTTATAATGTAGATTATTTGCTACTTAAATAATCTATTCTTCATTGGCTTCCAATTAATTTTATCTATTAACTTACTTCATTAACTCATTAAAAGCACTAATATTAGGTTGCTTCCAAATCTATGCTATTTAGAGTATTTTTAGAATGATTAGAATGTGCAACTGCAATTTTGACTGAATAAGGATCTTGTGATTGTGGAATGAATGTATTAGTCAACAACTATTATTTTGTATAATTTTACATTGTCATTATTGCATTTATAAAATCTGAACTAGTTTATAAATTATGCCAAATTATTACTTTGTATACCTATCACCATTATATTAGTATGACATTGGATAGACACTTGTATTTCAGTAATTATAATATAATTTCATACTATGTTTTTTTTTCATTTTACATAATATGTTTGTTTTTATTTAAACAATGTGAAATTTTTCAATTCAATGTTTCTTAAATATTTAGATCATGAGTTGTGATTGAAATATACAATCCATACTATAATGTATCTTTAATGTAATTAAGCAGAAATAAAAATTTTATATGAGACTTCTAAAGGTTATTTAGTTATTTTACCACCTATTTAATATTAAATCAAAATATAGGATAGGATTACCTATTAGCCTTAAATTCTACACATGATCAAATTATTATACACATAGTACAACTTAATTATGCTAAAGGTTTGAGGTCTTTCAAGTATGTGCTGTAATTCTCAAAAATGTCGACTACTTCACTCTTTTTGTTAATTTGTTCATCATATTCAGGTCCAACTGACCACAATGTTTCTAGGTCATAAATCTGTCTGGCTTTATCTGAAAATATGTGTAGAGCTATGTTACCTGTAACATAATTAATTAATTAAATTATTAAGAGTTTAATGCAATAAATAAAGAGCAGGATATATATGACCAGCTAAATTATTTAGTAGCTATGACATTTTATCAAACGTACCCAGTGTTTGTCAAAATTATTGGTCATTTAAAATTCAATCACAAATAAAATAGTAGGGTTATTTTATCAAGAATAATACCCACCTAAATCTATAGCCATCCATTCATCAGAATCTTTACCCTCAATCTTTGGTATGGGATCAGATTTATGACACTTTTTCTTATAAACCTTTCTGACAAACTCTGCTACGGCAAGGATGTGTCTCTTGCTACGAGCACTTACAACACAAATGTAATCAACATATTGAATATCCTGTGGTACAGTTGCTACAAATATATCTTTAGAGTTTTCTCTTTTAAGTAATTCTACAAGGTCTTCTATTTCAAACACACCATTCTTTCCTCCTGAAATAATAATAATAATGAATAAATACAAAAACCAGGGACTATTTCCAGAACTTTATAAAAATACATAGTTGATAAATGTATATAAAATACAGTAATTTTTTGTACATATTAATTAATCAACAAATACTTACTTTCTAAGTTAATTCCATCATATTCGTCGGTAAGCAATGGATATTTGTCCACCACATGTATTTCTTCAGCAGTATTTTCAATAACAGGTGAATTGGCATCCGTTATCACTTGATATTTGCTAGCTATAGCTGGTGAGGTCGTATTGTTTGGTTTCGACGTGTACCTAGGATTTCTTAAGCAAATCCCACAGTGTATTTGCCTGTTGATTGTAATATTATCAGCAAGTGAATTCTTGGGTAAGCGTTTAAGTGACCTTGACAAGATATTTCTGAACATTATTATATTGTTATCTCTTGCTATGATATCAAAGTAGAATTGTTGTTTTAAAATGTTCAAATAAATTACAACCCGAACGAAAGTATTTATTTTGTATTTGTAAACATGTTAACCTCGAAGTGCCTCGAACTTATTTATCTGTCAAATATGCAAGAACAAATCATATTACATACTCTTTGGAACAAATAGGAACTTGTCAATTAGGGATGTTGTAGGGACAAAAATAAACCGGTAATGATATATAATTGACAAACTAAGTTATTCAATAAGTGATAAAACCTTAACCTTGATAAAAACCATTCTTTTGCCGCATAAAATTTGCGCCTTTGCGGCAATTTGATGCTTACTTATGCTTTTAAGGTCATACATTTTAACATAATTTTGTATCATTTATATTTCCATATGATCAAAATTATGAAATCCTTATTTTTATTGCTTTCTAAATAAGATTGTTTTTTTTTTTATAAAAAATTATTACATTTTTGCATCTTTTCATACATCAACGGCTGAATCAAAGAGTATAATAACTATCCATGGCTGAATAAATATCTTGCTATTGCCTGAACCTTGTTTGACTAAACCTTTTTTTTTTCAAGGTTTTTGGCTTAGTATCTAGACAGCCATTTCTTAATTTAAAATATTCATTTTTTATGTTATAGTCACGTTTTGTTGTCACTTTCACTGTAAAGTCTAGTCCTCGTCCGTACAAGTCCAGTCTAGTTTTAGTGAATTTGGCGGCTATTCCACTAAAACTTTTCACAGACTTCATGGGACAACCTGGAAAGTCACGATACACGCTTTCATTTCATTTCACTTCACTTGTGCACTTAAATTGATCTTTATTGGACAAAACACCACCGAAATTATTCAATAAAACTCAAAATACACGAATTTAATGAAAATAAAACGAAAAGACAACGTCACTTCGCAAGTTCCCGCCAAAAAGTCACTAAACCTTATTAAAACTGTAACTGTCAAGTCACGTCACTATAATAATGTGGATAGATTTGACCAAGAATTATTATATACTACCTGGATAGGTAACTCTCCATACTTACTTGAAGCAAATACCTATCAATTGCGAAAAAGAGTAACTACATTGGGACAACTTTTCTTTCTTTCATATAGAGTAACCCTACTTAGAAGAGAGAGGTTGTCCCAAAGTCCCAACGTAGTTGTTATCTTTTAGTAGTTGCCATTTTTTACCACGGGCATTATCTATTCTATGCCACGGATCTTAGAATTAATATCTTTAAGTATTTTTATAAAAATCGATATCTTGAGCTACAAATTTGGCTTTAATTTCAACAGATTAAAAAAAATTGTGGTGACCTGCAGGCGCGGTTCCTCGGGGCGGGAGTAAATGGGGGTAGCCTCTTCGTAACGATTCATCGTGAACAACTAAAAGGAAGTCCCGTTAACGAAGTTACTCACTCATCACTCACCGAGATTTTCTGAAAGATGAAGCAGGTGAAATCAAGGATCTTATAATATAAAGAAGGATTGAGTACTGTCAAAATTTGTTCAAAGCAAAGTAAGCTTTATGCGCTTCTCATACAGTCCATTCTCAGTTATCGTAAACCTATCAGGAAAAACGATCTCGATGAGAGGCACCTCCCTAGCTGTGTGTCTCTCTCTAACAGATGGCCAGCCTAAAAAAACACGAGACGTGGGAAATAGTAGTAATTTGGGACTAACTTATAGGGCTGTATTTAATTTTACTATAGTTTAATTATGTACTTAATTAGAAAATAACTAGCTACTAAATACATGAAATACTTTTATAGTATTTTAAATACATGTTTTAAAGGTAAGTAAATGCAATGGTAATATTTATGGTAGAATATTATTAAAGTAACGTATACCACATACCAGAGGGTGCAAAATGCATGTGCACGATTCTGCTTCCACATTCCACCTCGATCACATGTAACTCCATTTTTAAATCAAGGTAACCTCATGAAAATGTCATCGCGCAGGAGACTTCATTTGGCTACCCTCTTATTTGGCATAGTATTGTATAAAAAGCCCGAGTATCTCTATTCAAAATTATCTTGGGCACGGGATCGAATGAACCATCTTACCAGGGCTTCTTCTTATCTCATGAATATGCCAAGACATAGAACGGCTGCATTTCGTGGCAGTTTTAAATTCGCCGCAACACGCTGCTGGAACGATCTGCCGCCGCCTTTTCGTGCTATGAAAACAGTGTTTAGTTTTAAAAATAACTACAGGAAATATTTGTTAGATGAACAAAAACATGATTGTAAATAGCTTACCCTGGGTTTGCACGTTAATCATTTTTGCAAAATTTGTTATCTTATGTGGGAACAAACATCGTGATTGATTTCTTCTTTCATAAAAATTACATATGACAATAAATATTACAGTTGTTACACCACTATCCACAGCTACTCTCCGACCCATAACCTTATTTCATTGTTAATAAAATGGTTATTGGAAACTACACAGTATATCTACAGTTAGGTAGGTTCACTTTTAAAATAATTTATGTCTGTTTTCTTTTTATAATTTTTTTTTTTTTTTTTTTTCTTCCATTTTGCACTGTGTTCGTGTCTCAATCACTATTTATAGTATATCAATATTTATAATATATGTATATATATATTCAGTATTTATAATATAAGTTTTATATATAATAATAACTATTATGTAATTTATTTATTTATTTTAATTATATATATATATAAATTTTTAATATAATTTGGATGCCTGTGCCGCAACTGTTCGTGGCACCGCTGGCCCTATCAGAATACCAGCGCTGCGGTACCTACGGCCGCAGCTTATGCTGAGATAGGTGCCTTTTTGGCCTCACACAGTGTATGTATTTTGTATAATTTTGTTGTTGTTCCTATATTTGTCTCTGTGTGTAATTTGTGATGTTAATGAAACTGTCTATGTTGATGCTGTGTGAGTCCAAAATAAATGTTTATCTTATCTTATCTTATCTTATCTTATCACACTGTACTTGTAAACAAATATGGCGAACGTTTTATTTAATACTTACAGCTGATATTTTGTTGTTTGGTTTATTTATTGATTATTATTGCTCCAAAACGGTACTAACTTGTTGCAAAAAATAATATAAAAGTGAGAGTCATCTGGAAAGTGGTGTTTCTATTAATAAATAAGTGTTATCGTTTGTGGTTATGTGACGCAGTAGGGTGACCTTTCTTTCAAATTATTAATGAATATTGCTGTTTGATTTAGATTTCCCAAAAATCAGGAAATAAAAAAAAATATTAATATCATTCCCGGTAAAGTCTCAAAATACTCGGCAGTTTGTGGCTTACATTTTAGAGCTGAAGATTTTGCCAGTGGCCTTAGTGTACATAAGAAACGACTACAAATTGATGCTATTTCATCACTATTTTCTAGGGTAAGTACATGTCTGTTACCTACTAAAATAATTATAATAATATATAGCTAATGAAATGACTATGGGCGAACCTATCCGTCAACAGAAATGAAATGATGGCTCAACTGTATATTAGCGCCCGCTGATTTGGGGCTTCCATTTTTTTTTCGTGTAGTACTCTTCGTAGTAAGAACTTTCACCAAGGCTTTAAACGCGATAACGCGCAGTTTTCGAGAAAAAATCTTGAAGTTTCAGAAATTTCTAACTAATACACGTATAAAATATTAATTATTTTTCTTAAATTTATTTAAAAGGATTTGGTTGCAAGACTATCAGCCATAGTTGCAATATTATCAGTCTAATTGGTTGTTTTTTTTTACTTTCAGACAAAGTGACAGCGGATTAAACGTTTTTGTAATAAGATATTGCAATGAAATCAAATATTATGCAAATAATGAAATTATTATAATTAAAAATAAGATAGTTTTTTTAGCAAATGTGAAAAATTAAACGCAATTTCTGGAGTTGACAGTTGCCATTCATCATTTGTACTCACAGTCGAGAGCGATTTAAGTGAAGTGAAGCTATTTATATTTTTGAGAATTCTTTTTATCAAACTACACACCAAAATCGACATGGCTTGATTAGATTTTATGCTGCATTAGGACAATTAAATAAAATTAAATATGAACGCGGGTAATTTGATACGAGATTACGTAGATATTAATGGCCTTATTCATAAAGATTTCGACGATTTTTAGCAATTGCTTAGTAGATTCTAAATTCAAATTCTTTATAGAAAATTCGAATTAAGAATCTGCACTTACTAAACACAGTCGAATTTGTTATGAATAAGGCCATAGTCTTTGAGTATGAAACCAACTTTAATACTCAAAAGTAAGAAGTACATGAACAGAAAAAGAATAACTTTTACGACCATCAAGCACACATACCTCATTTCGATTACGCACATTTCCTTACATATTATAAAATAAAATCTGCCAACGCATCTGTCTGTCTGTTTGTATGTTCGCGATGATCTCAAAAACGATTGAACGGATTTTCATGCAGTTTTGGATTTTTTCAGGCATCAATAAATTGAGAAATTCATGAGGAAGGTTTTGGTGTATAATTCATTAAGTTTTTTTTTGTATATTGGCTAAAATATGACGATGATTAAAGAAAATGTTAGAAAAAATTGTACGCGTATATGCTCTGCTACCCGTGCGAAGCCGGGGTGGGTCGGAAATAACTAGTATTCTTATATGTTGGAATTCCACAGACAAATACTAATATATTGCGCATTATTACTGTACCTGTTTGACGGGTGGTCGCACTATTGGAAGTTGTGCTAATATTATATCAATTTGTATTCATTATCTACACTTGTACAGTATAACTACCTGTTAAAATACATTAAAACATATTTTATATACTTACCAAATAATTATTTTCCCTGTAAAATAACAGTAATGTATGAATCTTAAAAATGAAAAGAAAATATACTATTGTATTTTAAATATCCACTATTTGATGCATTGACATCCGTTTCATGTCTGTTGGTGACGATGACGATGATAGACGGGGCTCATACATTTTTGCCCTTTGTCCTTTGTGTTTTATCTTTCATATATGATCAGCAGAGGCAACGATAGAATTTGACACCGAATGGGCCATTGTGTGAGGCCGGTGTCACAATCCTATGCATATAAAATGTATACACCTGTAATATTAAAGTGTGATCATATTTAAGGTCATATAATGGAGCCCATGAATATGGTAAATTCCAAAAAATCATAATTCTGAGTACTTTTTTTCTTCTCATAGAAAAACGACTTATTAATATTTTGACCAAAAAAAATCTACGTCGCATGGTCACCCTAGTAGATAAGGATGCAATCCATGATTGCGCTTTCTCGCCCCGGCCGTTTTTAAGGGCTCAGAACGCTATCCTTATATATATTATAACGTCCTTGGGTGAAATGAGCTAAGATTGTATTTTCTCTTATCATATTTTATTGATCTGGGTTTATATTAAAAATTTATATACTTATTTAAAATGAGAAGGCCCGACTCAATGATTCATCAACGCCCAGCCTAAACCCTCAGACCTAGAAAGCTGATTATTTTATTTTCACAGGTGTTGTTTTTAGACGTAGATAACCGAGGAATAAGAAAAAGAAGAGGGGTGAAAAGGGGGTTGAAAGTTTGTATGGAAGTCTGTCATTTTTGAAGATATAATGTTTTTAGGCTAACAATTAGAAATAAAGAAATACGTGTTTTTGCGATTTTTTTAATTCTACCCTGGAAGTTTGATGAGGATATGAAAAATGAGAAGATCTAACTCACTGACTCATCATCGTCCGGCCTAAACCCTAGGACCTAGAAAGCTGATTTTATTTTTCGAAATTCAACCCCTAAAGGGATAAAAGAGGTGTACGTGGGTGAAACCGCGGGGCGGAAAGCTAGTATTAGCACAAAACCATACAACCAAAAAAAAACGTGTAGTGTCGTGGGAGTTTTATAAATATTTTTCAAGTTCTATTCGAGGTAAAAAATGAGTATTTATTGCAAATACATTCTTAAATAGATAATTACCTACCCAGTCATGGGACAAACATACATCTTCATACACACATGTCTGTCCTGGATGGGAATCGAACCCACGACTTTTTTTTGTAAATACATGTACTTAATTAGATAATTACCTACACTCAGTCACAAGACAAACAGATATCTTCATAGACACAAGTCTGTCCTGGACGGGAATCGAACCCATGACCTCTTTTGTGTGCATGCAAACAAAAGGAATCGAATCCACGACCCCTTTTTGTGCGGTCATGGGTTCGATTCGTGTATCTTCGTGCATTTTCGTGCATCTTCGATGCACACGAAATACGTCACACAAATCTTACGGTACCTTTCCGCAACGCCCCATAAGGAACTTCGTTCCAAAAATATTACCAATAAAATTACATTATTCAGACATTCTGAAATTACATAACAAATAGATTTGTACAAATTGTACAACTTTCTTTCATATTAATATTTATTTATTTATTTTTATTTATTTATTAGATCACCAACAAGACACACTATACATTCAAAAACAACAGGTACAACATTAATTATAAATGGTGCCCCAATTAGAGGTGAAGACCACAATTAATATAAAAAGAAGACAGACAACAGAAACCGAAAATTAACTTTATTATTATTATTATTTATTATCCATATTAAAAATTACAAAAAAATAAATAATTACAAACTAAAGAGCCTGCACGGAAGCCTCGTGGGCTTATCTGTGTTGGCGGTCGTCGCTCACAACTATATTAATATTAAATTAGGTAGGTATATAGATTTATAACACAAAAGTAACTTATGTTTAATTTTGCAAATTTTAACAATTTAGCTTAACTAAAATAAAGTAAAATAAATTAGACGAACAAATTACATTTAAAAACACACCAGAATACAAATTTAAAAATATGAAAATCAAAAATATAAGAACATTTAAGATATAGCAATAAAAATAACAAAAAAACAAAAAATGGAAACTCATTACACTTTAGTCAATAAACTATTTTTTTTGAAAAGGTTCAATCCATCGCCAAATATGTCGATATTGCTTTGCTTGGAAGCTGAATTATACGCCTTAAGCATTCGATTTATTGGCGAGTAGAGTCCCAAATTCGACTTTGCCGCTTTTTCACTGAAAAGTTTATATTTACAGCGTCTAGGGAATTTCATGGGTGCACTTATATTGATCTAAGTCCTAAGTATTAGAGATAAGTAATCGAATATGAATTCAATAACTTCATAAAATTCAGTCAACACAACAACTTAGTCATCTCCATGGCGTATCATCTTTAAGGCGATTATAGCTCAGTGGTAGTGACGTCGGATACCGCGGCGAAGGTCGTGAGTTCGAATCCTACAATGAGCTTCAGCTTACGGAGAAGGAAAACATCGTGAGGAAACCATAGCACGGTGGTAAGGTACTTTATAGTACCTACCCGACTGGCTGGCTACCACCCTCAAGTTGAAAATCTGTCGCCAAGCAGCTATCGGTGTGT
Organism: Ochropacha duplaris; assembly: GCA_951361185.1. Lineage (NCBI taxonomy): Eukaryota > Metazoa > Arthropoda > Insecta > Lepidoptera > Drepanidae > Ochropacha > Ochropacha duplaris. The sequence continues at coordinate 11,072,516 of OX592691.1, forward strand.
TCCGACAGCTGCACTTGAGAGCCAGTTCCCATCTAGGCTTTGTGTGCTTACCACCTTCGGCCACATCATCACTTAGTACCATGGTGAGATTGTGGTCAAACACAAGCTTATCGAGAATTAAAAAAACCATTAGATATTGCATAAAAATCTTCGATAACTCAATGATGAATGTTACCTAATTTTGAATATTAGCTCTCCATATTTTCTGTCAAAAATAAAAAATACAAGTGAAAGAATTACTTCGATACGTCAATTAGTTTCCGATTTATAGAACTAAACATGCGATGCGGACTCGTACTCGATGTGCCATACTTGTGCGACGGTGTGACGTCAACTTGCAACACTCGCTCATAGCGGAGCGTTGCACATTGTCGTCAAATTCGGTCACGTGACTGTTAGCGGGACTCGATTTTATCGTAAGTTTAAATGCCTGTAAAATCAAAAATAACAAGTATTTTTGAATACAACAAAAACTAGTGTATTTGTATACATACAACAATATCTTCCGTCTTAAACTGGAAAATAACACAATTTGGGCTTTCCAGTAAAAGAGCGGTCTCAAATTCAATCAGGCAGTCTTAGAGTCACATTTCATTTTAGTGAACAAACTGCTCGGTCATACAAATGCAACATTCTAAAACTCTGCCCATAAAAAGTAAGTCATCGTAGTTATCAAATAGGACTCTTTATCTTATCAGTGTTATCACTATTATCAATGGGCGCGGGGAAGAGAACTACAATATTGTTTTCTTTGTAAATGACAAATGTGAAACAAAACACTACCTGTTGTTAAGGATTTTTTGAAGTGAGTAATATATTTTTTTATGAAAATCATTACATGTAAAATAATCTAAACATTTAATAGTGAGGAGCAGTATTTTATCGATGAATCATAATATGATTGTACGAGTGTTTATCGAATATGGTGGCGTGTGAGTTGGACAAAGAAACATCGGGAGAGATTCTGGGCTGGAAGCTACCAGCATGGCAAGCACTTCTCCTGCATCGTGTGCTGCCATCTTGCGGAGGGTTTATCGTGTACCTGATTCTGATGTGTTTCGATTTTGCCCTGACTATTGAACATTTCCAGAATGGTGAGAATGGGTGAGTTAATTAAAAAATACTAGTGAAATGAGAGTATGCATATTTAAATAGGTACTATTTCCATATGTTTATCAAATGATTTTATTATCTAGCCAATATTGTGTTTGTAGGTAAGGTAAGCAAATAGGGATTTTTGGGTGACAGTTTTAGGTCTGGCTTAGTCAATATTACTATCTATATGTAGGTATTTACGTTATTAAACACACGATATGTGAGTAACTCCACTCAATAAATTAGGTAATTGAATTTAACTAAATTATTACTGGATTAATTTTTCCGAGATTTATGTTGGGTTTGTTACCCTGAACATCTTTGGCCATGGGATCAACCCTAAAATAGTAACAATTTAATATTATTCACATAAATTTCGACTAAACAGAGTTGGTCATTATACATCTAAAATTCTATACATTTATATAAAAACTAGCGGACCCGGCAGACGTTGTCCTGTTCTGAAATTAAAACAAAACTTAGAACCCGATTCCAGCGCCACCTACCTGGTCCAGTTTTATTTTCAAATCATCGAAGAACCCTTTGAAATACACACACAAAATTTCATCCAAATCAGTCCTTTGTTACCGGTTGTTGTTATCTATTTTTATACCGCTAGATCCCACGGGAACGCGGGTGAAACCGCGGGGGACAGCTAGTAAAAAATAGATAACAACCTATTCGCAGACCTACTGAATGTAAATATAAAGTTTCTTCAAAATCGGTCCAGCCGTTTCAGAGGAGAATGGTAACTAAAACTGTAACACGAGAATTTTATATACACGGTGTCCCATAAATAACACGCCAGAGTGACACTGGAGCTAGATTAGCTTCAGGTCTATCAGATAATATCAACATGACCTTAGTAAAAAAATTCTGATATTCGAGATATTTCCACTTTTAAAAAAAATACACAAATTTTTGGTCTTTTTTTTCGCCTGTTTTGGCTATAAATAACTTCTAACTTATAGGTTTTTTTCCTCGGTGGTTGAGACAATCGAGTGATCATTTCATTTGAAACTAGTACGCTATGCTAAAAAAAAACCGGTCAAGTGCGAGTCGGACTCGCGCACACCCTCCGTACAAACTTGTAAATAGATTACGTTTTCGATTACCCTATTTGAGGTTTTTGCCAATTAAGCTAGACCTCTAAATTGTATGAGCGCCGATACAACTCAGAGGTCTATCTTAATTGGAGGATGCTATGAATGTATGGGGACACCCTTAAATATTCAACTTTTTCATTTTTTGGAATTTTTCCTTTATTTGTGCTGTAAGACCTTGCTTTTTGCCAAATTTCGTGATTCTAGGTCAACGGGAACTACCATATAGGTTTTCGACCCAAAACCTATAGGGTACTTACGGTTGACCTAGAATTGTCAATTTTGGTACTATATATATAAATAGAAATGTTTTTTTTTTTAAATATATATATACTCTCTCGACTTATATAACTTATATAACTTCGTTCCATCCGGGTGTCCCTTGACACCTCTCAAGTTTTTGCAAAAATTCAAATTTTTATATACAGGATATAGATGTATAAATAGTAAAAATGAATATCCCGAGTTGAATTGCATCTCAAGAATCCTGATTCGTATTTGTTGATATTTTCTATAGCATACTCGTATTACAAAAAGAAGTCATAAATTAAGAAATTAATAAAGCTCCGTTTGGTTTGTAGGCATATAATTTCCAGATATCAATCAATACATGTTTGTTACAAGAATTAAACAAATCCTCATACAGTCTCATTTTTGCTTTTTTACAGACTAGGGGTGTTCTGTATAATTCTGATGTCATTACCATCGTTAATATCGTTGGTATTCACATTGGCATCGCCACCTCCAACCCTGCAGACTGAACTGTCAGCTTTTTCTATAAACATGGAGAAGAATGACTTACACTGGATTGGGATACAGTTCCTGAATGCTTTGCTCTTTCCTATTACTGCTTTAGGGAGGTAAGTTTAACTTTTTACTACGTGCAAATGAGATGTCTAGCTTACCATTTTCACATTAAAATTATATCTAACTGTGTTGCGTCTATCGATGTTGTCAAATTAAGCAAAGGCGCATCACTATTTATTTATTTATTTATATATTGCACAATGTACACAAAAATAACAATAGTACAGGTAAACTTATAACTATCATTAAAATTACGTACATGGACATAGGTACCTGTTAGGGTGTAGCAAAAAAAATAGCGAAATAAAATTAAAATCGAAATAAAATTGAACCTTATTTCTATGCATCATAATATTGGTAATTTACAGAAGTAAATGCAAAAAGGATGTCTGAAACCTCTTATGATTGATACCTTTTTTTTTTCAGGTACTGCTTCCTAATATTCTGGTGGGTAGAAGCAGTATGCGCATCCCGTGCCGAAGATAATGAACGCACTCAAGATGCGATTCATCAGGCCAGAGCACCATCACCGACAGAGCTCTACTTATTTCTACAATCGTTCCTACATGCCGCCCCACATGCCATCATCAATATTATAGACATGATAATTAGCTACCAAAACACTTCTTATGATAAAAGTAAGAACCTAAAAATTTCCTCGCGGTTTTACTTTATTACTTCTAAAGGGTTTCAAGCTGCTTCTGTGTAACCATTAGAATTTCTAGTGTAAGCTGTCCCCCGAACGATCTTATCTTTTACAGAGATAAAAAGTAGCCTATGTCCTTCTCCAAATTACCATTTATCTCTTTACCTAAATTAATAAAAACATGTTCAGCGGCGTAGGCGTCAAAAAGTAACGGACAGACAGACAGAGTTACCTTCGTATTTATAATATTAGTATGGATAGATATATGAGGATGTATAGCGGGTACTTAGTTTAGTTATGAAAGCCAAGCATACAGGTACCTACACACACTTAATTAGGGCATTAGGTATACTCGTCATTTATTTGCAAGGACGAAAGATATGCATTCATCTATCTAGTCACACCTAATGTATTATTATATTTTCTTAAATCTATTTTATACTTTTCTTAATTCTCTCGATTACAAGTTGTAGTTTTGAAACCAGCATTATTGCGCATTCTCTAGAGTAAATTTTTCAATGGCCATTAAAATGGTATCTGGCTGTTAATAGTGCGAAATAGTAAAAGTAAAAGTAATTCCTGATAGTACAGATAATAGAAATGAATATTTATAATGTCGTAAGAATTTGTTAAAATTCTCTTTTTGAACAGTTTCAGTTCAAGCTATGAGTATAATCGCATCTTCACTTCGTATGGCCAGCACAGCTACGATGTACAGAAGATTTGAAAGAGAAAAGCTTTGTGGTAGAAAATATCCTTGGAATGAAAATGCTGGAGTGATTCAGAATACTACAAACGAAAACATTGAGAATAATAATGAAACAACAGAGGAGGAACGGATTTACGAACCCATTTATAAGAGAGATTCATTAATATCACAACAGACTTCGCTTGATAGAAACCGGTTGAACAGTGATCTGATTCAGTTTTCTCCCAGAACGACTGGTCAAATGTTTTTCGACGATTTATCTATTTCAGAAACAAGTTCGGACTACATGCCACCACAATCTCCAAATGAAAATTCTAAATGGACGGCGTCAGACAGTGACGATGAATACGTTCGGCCGATATCAATAATAGATAGAGTGGCACCTCGACGACGAGACACAGAGTACACCATTGAAAAAGTACATATTACTCCCCCACCAGCAATGGTAGCCCCACGACCTGGCTCAATAGCTGTATGGGCTGAGAAGCTGGTCGAAAACGCAGAGTCAATACCAACTTGGCTGTCAGCTCCCCCAAGACGGAAATATTGTGATGAAGTAGTCCAAGACGAGCCAGATATCCCACGACGGGTTCCCAGGTCTTATATGCGAGGTCTAGAACCTCAGGATGCTACGGCTGCTCTAGTACATTACTTGGGCTGGTACATGTTTTTCGTAGCGCGCTTGCTCTCTATTTCATGTTTTATCATTTTTTTTCCTGTAGTTGCAATTATCGTTATATTTTCACATTACCAGGTGATGCTGTTATTCTTAATAATTCCTCAAGCTAGTTCTGTAAAGCGGGGTTTCTACATTTTTCTCGCGTTCATCTACATATTTTGTTTGATGGAGTTCAAGATACGTTTCCGGCACGTGCGTGTGTGGCATGTGTTCTGGATTATATTGTGCACTATAGAGATCGTTGTGTTTACCGGCTTATGGGCCTCAGATACCACCATGGATGATTGGTGGAAAAATTACATAGTCAAAGTTATCCTTATAAGTACCTTGTTGAGCTATATGTGCTTCCTTGTTTACTTTGTATTGTTAAAACCGCGAGAAACTATTGTTTATATTCAAAATAAAAATATTTTTTCTCAGTAGTTTATTTACAATATCTTGTATTTTTTTTTATTTTTATTTATTTATTTATTGATCAAAACATTTTTACAAGAATAGTTACATACATACATTCATCACCAAAACGAAAGCCTGAGAGGCTTATGTGCTCGGTGAGAGTTCAAGTTTAAGAAAATATAATATCTATACTAATACAAATAATTAAATTGTCCCCCTTCCATTCCCAGCATATATCTTTTAATTGACTTTACAGTTTTAGCATTTTGCGTATATTTTGTTTGCAGTTCGTTAGGTAAGCTATTAATTATTTCATGGAATCACAAACTAAATCTAATTCTATACCTAATTGCTGTATACGCTTTATATCTAGACACATCCAATCAAATATAATTTTATATCTAGATTTGCTCAATATGTAAGATGTCAATATAATACTTAGGTATAAAGTAATTATATTTGATTTGTAGATATTATACTTAGGTATGTATGAATCATACACACACCTACACACACTTAATCATTGTGAAAAAATAACACATAATCATTTTAATATATACTAATATACAAAGAAGAAAGATTTGTTTGTTTGAATCCGCTAATCTCAGGAACTACTGGTTCGAATTGAAAAAAAATCAGTGTATTTTTATGTAAATTATTAGATGTTACATTAAAAAGTAATATTATTATTAACTTGAACTTACAATTTTCCATCTGTTCCTACAAACTTAAAAAGTGGAATACGAATGAAAGCAAATAGGGAACTAATTGTTTTGTTCCTAAAAATAACAATTCATTGGAAGTGGTGAACATACGAAGTGTTTTAACCTATTCTTCTGCACATTGAGCTGACATTCAGTAAGAAGAGCATGTTGTAATACAGCAATATCAATAAACACAATGCTTTATGCTACTTCAAAGAGAACGTTATGCTACGAGCTGTGATTGAGTAAAACCTTTTGGGTTTTAAATCGTTGGTTTTTATGTAGAGACTTTTAATTTCCGCTTATATTAATAAGCAATTTTGCAACACTATGTTCCAATACTTGGAAATTCGCTTTTTTTGTTTAAAATAAGAGCTAGATCATAGGTATCTAATGGATTAAGACACCAAGATTTGGATCTCTATAGGACTTTCTTAACTGAAGATTTGGGCGTATTTCACTTAACTCTTTTTCACTATAGCGATTATTTTGCAGAATTTGAAACCTTGAAGGTTTTTCAATAAAGTTGATTGAGTACTGAATGCGAATATTATTAATATTGGAACTTATGTTCATGGATGGTCCAATATTAATAATATCCATCCTTCAATAGAGCATTTATTTAATTTACTCGTATTGTTGTTATCAATTTATTTGTAATAAGATTTCCAAGACTTCTATTTTTGGTAACATTGGTAAAATAATATTATCTTTTGTTTAGTATTATTTTTTATCGAGTGATGCGGTCACGCCAGGTCAGCAGCCTTGCCACATGAAGCGCTCTGTAACCAAATGTGTATCATGCTCGGACAGGGCGCCATTGATTCCGACATAAAGTAACGAAATCGAATATTTTTCCTACGAGTTTTGTTGTTTGATTTACCTACATACTTAATTAGCGTTCCGCCACCAGTTTCACTGGCGTTCTCCATGATTATCCACTTAGGGGTTAAATTTGCTCTCGAATTCATAACATTAGGTAGTATGATTTTTAAATCTTTCAATATCTCACCTTATATAGGTATATCTCTACATTATGTACAAAAAGCATAATAAATATAAAACTGGGTCAAATATATTTTGTAAATGATCTCGTTTCATTCTGGACTACTGGGTATGAAACCCTTCCGAAAATTAAAATAACTGGGTTCCGTCCGCCCCGTCCCGGAATAATCATGTCACATAGACTATCTCAGCGTGAAAGAAGGACAAACTACCAATCCAACAAATAGGCAAACTATCGCATTTATCGATACCTACTATTAGTATAATTAAAAGGAATACCAATATGAATGACGACGATATTTGAATGTAGCCCACGCTCATTCAGGATACTTTACATACAATTGATTTTAGAAAGAATTGTAACTATCGGGGGACCCCCGTCAGAAATAAAGTTATTTTTTTGCGATCAGTAATAGAGAGAATGGAAACATTTGTTTACTGCCAGCTCACTCTACTGTAAACCGCGTAAAACTTCGTTTACAGCAAACGCAACGATCTGGACAATACGTTTGAATCTGACAAGTCAAAAGTGTATGTATTATACTATAGTAATATTTAAAAAAATATATGATTTACCTACTCCAATTTTTGTACCTCATAGTGAGTACGCAATCTGCGGCGTATGCGGCGCTTTAGAAAAGAGCCTGCAAGCGCGTGCGGAATGCCCGATGATTATTTTTTGCTAATTTACCATACTCTTACATGTCGATGGAGGGCCGGAGATGAGAGCACCGGCGGGGAGCCGTAATTACCTACCGACGCCCCAGACGATGTTTTATTTTTGCTGTAATAATCATTGAAAATTTTACAATGATTCAGTAAAAAATATGAGTGTATTTTTTTCATTCTATGTCTTGTGCAGAGAATACAATATAACATAGTATCCAACATAATGATCATAATTGGAACCTTTCACGTTTTAATAGTGTGTGTGTGCGTAACCCTGAATTTCACGGAGAAAGCTCGTGATATAATCCAACGAAATTAAAACACTTATTTTATATGAATGCTGAAATTATTTATCAATATAAAGAAAATTTTATTAAGTGACTACTTTAACTAATCGTATTAGCTATCTAGATGATTGTACACAAGTCACATCTAGGTATGCAAATAACTAAAACCATAATCAGGAAGTGTAAATATACTGGAACATGTAACTGATATCGAGAGTGCATCAAAGCAAGTGATAGTGAGCACCTACACTGAGATGTTTGCCGTGGTCGGAGGCTGGGCCAAGGCCCTCGCCCGCGCGCCCGTCGGACGCTCGTAACCCAACACCACTTGTATTCAATCTTCTATACTAATTTGCAGAACCCGACAAAGCAGGGTTGACAACTTGTTAAAACCTTTTAAAAATAAATCACACAGTCCTCACAAAGTAATGTTGTTACCTTGACTTACCTACTTAACTATTTGTAAGTCTAGTCTAGTACATTACTATGTATGACCCTTACATGTTTGACTGGGAAAGGGTTTAGTTCCCCACAAACTCTCACTGACATTTAACAGTCAAAACATTTGTACTTGCAAAGCAATGTAGATACATAGGAATCGTGCCAACAGTCTACATAAACATGGCCTTGCGTATTTATACGAACAATGAATATTTATAAGTATTCACAATGCAATTGAACTTAGGTACGTAAGTGATAGAATTGTCAATAAGATTTTATAGGCGGGGAAACGAGTTTGTTAGCGGTGACGGCGATATCGCGTGTTGATAGCCCTGGCGAGTGCCGAGGCGCGCGTTGTAAGATGCTGCAAGGAGGCGGAACCTAACATAACAACGGCCCGCGTTGTGCTTGCTCGGCGATAAATCGAATTTCGCGACGACAGTACACCCGTCCGCTGAGATCGACGTTCACGATTACTGAACTTACGATTACACTGAAGAATCTCGCCGCAGTCCCCCTATATAATTTGTTAGTAACAATACAATGCCTCTGGGCCGGTCTAGCGAGTCGTCTGGCTATAAATCTATGCGGATATAAATAGTAGCTATAACTAAGGTTATCAAACTTATCAATAAACGTGTGTGCTTTTGTTGCATGCAAGATGAATATTTGTTTTTATTATTGCCACATGGAAAAATCATACGTATGAAAATAAATGTGAATTACAAGGTCCAAACCACGGAGAATCCTAAACCTAATAAAGACATTTAAACAATAGTGAGCTCTGGTATCGATGATCCATCTGTTCTGTTCATGATTGCTTGTATAGTTCGTTTTTCATCTTGTGTATATTTTTCATGTTATTTCAGTCGAATTACTTTTAGTGTTGCGGTATTTGGATAATATTCCTCTCCATTTTATTATTATAAATAAACATCTATAGCATGGATAAGTACCGTGAATTAAATATAAACATGCAGTCATTTTCTATTTTAAAACCCAAGATGAAAAAGAAGCTGCAACAGATTCTATCGATAACTAGTTACTTTTAAAATGATCGCGAACTAATTCAGTCCACTCGTAACCACGATCAATGGAACTTGATCGAATCGTCGAGGATAGTCAACATTTTGATAATATTCTATGCGCTAATAGACCCGTATAGTAGGTACCTACCTACCTACTCATATATAACGTTATGGTGTTATATCGCTTAAAAACGATCAGTAATCTTCTTTTATATGTAGGTATATCATTAAATCTGAAGTCTCGACAAGTGGAGTTTGTTTTCGCGCAACTGATTGTTTTGTAAGTACTTCTTCCCACAAAGACAAACCATATCCGACATTTGATTCAGCTGACCCACTTAACAAATAGGTAGAAAATAGCTGTCTGCCTAATTAGATAGGTAAACTTCCTATAAATGAACAGACTACCTATTAGCCAATGTTTACGTGACTACGTCCAAGAATGTTTATTGATTACGGTCACACAAACAATGCAGTACTTACTACTAGATAAGAGGTATCATCAAGTAAATGTGCTCCTGTCATTGTTAATAAATATTACAGCTATATCAGTAATGCAACTGCTTAGTATCACCGAGAACGAAATGGAGAATAAAGATGAAATTTTCAAAAGAAATCTAGCAAAAATAATAAGTCTTCAAGCAAGCTTACGTCTTATTGTTTCCAACGAATAATAAGTCAAAGTATTTGATGAATCACTACACAACATCATGAATTTCTCTAAATCATAATTCCATACCGATCGAGCGTAATTAATTAGACTACTGGACTTACCTATACTGTGACCTCGTTGTGTACCGAGTGCATCCATTTCACCACGGCATGCATATACTTACGTGATAACGTAATGACTTTCAAGATTGACTCACACATCTTAAACTATATTATATATAGGTAGTCATATATCGGATAGCACACATACAAGTAGGTAGGTATATATAGAGTTAATTTAAGTTCTATGAACTGTGAGCAAGGCGATATTAAATTTATGTCACGTGTTATCATTGGGAATGAATTTTGTAATGGCACGCGTTTTCCGGAGTATGCAAGACGAATGCGTACTTAATAAGATTTATACTATGTACTTTCACGCTATTTTTATACCATAAGGCGGGTCACTTGATGGTGACTACCGTCGCCTATACCATAGACATTAGCAATACCAGGGGGATTGTTGTCGACCTTTTTACAATGCCTTAATAAAGGCAACTGACTCTCAAGTGCAACCGCCGGAATACACCAACAGGTGCTTGGTGACAGATTTGTCAATTTGAGGGTGGTAGCCAGCCAGTCGAGTACCTACTACAAGGTTTTTGTTTTAGTTTATGTGACTAAACATTTGAATAAAAAAAGCCGATACAGGTATTTCAGGATGGTCCAAAAATATTTTAAAAATGTAACTTTGTTGAGTTTCTTGCCGGTTCTTCTCAGTTGAAGGCTGACTTTCGACCCGTAGGTAACTTCTGTAATTCGACCTTCATAAGTGCCCTTCTGGGGCCTAAATTGAATAAATGGTTTTGGTTTTGACTTTGAAGGTATCCTACCACCGTGCTGTGATTTCCTCGTGATGTTTTCCTTCACCGAAAGCTCAAGCTCTAGGATTCGTACCCACGACAATCGCCGCGGTATCCGACGCCACTACCACTGAGAATCCTGCGATATCATACAAATTGATAGAATTTGAAATTATCACATAATTATTAGGTTTATTTTTGTGTATATATATAGGTACATACCTACCTACATACGTAAGTTAGTTAGTAAATAATATGTTGCGGTTAATGAAACTGTCAAAAAACACTTTTAATGGTCTAAAAATTCTAAGAAATAATCACTTAGCCGATAACTAATGCTAACTAAAATTTGATACTTTTTGCACATTCTGATAATAAGGTCAAAATAATGATTTCATTGAAGTACATTCAACATGGCTATTGTGTTGAATATTTTAAACTATATAAACAAGGAAAGCAAGCTTATAATATTAATTAAATATTTATTTATCATAAACTGATATTATTATTTTAATTAGGCCTCTGGTACGTAACGATCATGGAAATTAGGAGATTTCGTAGATTATCAAACATTATTGCTTTATTGAAGGACGTGCAATATAATTGATATCTTTAAAATAATAGTAGAGATAGATAAACAGTCCTCCAAGAGTGTGATAACTTTAATTAATTAATTAATTTTAAATTTCAAGATAAGAAGGATGAGTAATTCGTCTTGTGTGGTCCAGCGAATGATTTCGCGATACCTTATATTGTAAGGTCATCCAAAATTGGTCAGTTATTCTTTTTTTGTCACCATTTGCGTCATAGAACCAAAAGTAGATAGAAATTGTTAAGACTATTACTATAATATCAGTCACATTAATGTGATAGATATCTCGTTAGGCATACAATTGAAGGAACGTGTGGATTCTGCGTATGGTGTCTAAATTGCAGGACAACAAAACCAAAAAAATATATTTTGAAAGTAGTAATTCTTAAGGCGATGATAGCTCAGTGTTAGTGACGTCGGATAAGGTGTGCTTGATCTTTTGGTAAAGGAAAAAATCGTGAGGAAACCGTAGGGTACTTTATGGTACCCGATTGGCTGCCTACCCCCAAAATCTGTCGCCAAGCACCTATCAGTGTATTTGGTAGCGACAGCTGCACTTGAGAAGCCCTTTTGTGTTTTGAATTTGTGTCACCAAAGGCATGAGCTGAAAATCAGCGTTGTGGTTTTACCGCAGCATTATGCTGAGCTCAGGCCTTTTCTGACATCACTGCGCACTGGATATCTGCATAATAATACTATTATTCACGTTGTGTGTTATTTTCTTGTCATTGTCTTGATTTCGATGTGTATATTACGTTTGTTGTTGTGTGCAGTTGTGTCAGAATAAATGTTTTCTTTCTTTCAGAAGATGAGAGCCAGTTCCCATCTAGGCTTTGTATACCTACCACCTTCGACCACATAATCACATACCATAGTGAGATTGCGGTCAAACACAAGCTTATCTTAATGTAAATAAAAGAAGTTAGTAATGCCTTATAATCATGTCTGGTGACAGACAGACAGACAGACTGACAGTAGTCTTAGTAATAGGGATTCTCGTTTTTATCCTTTGGGTACGGAACCCTAAAAATGGTATAAGTTTGACATCTACGCATGATTAGCTCACCTTCCCGGGGTTTCCGTAATGAGCCAACAGCATAGTAGGGTAGGATCTCGCATCCAGCATCAAGTAGGTAAATAATGCTAATAACATTCCTAAGTATCCATCGTTTGAATATACAAGTGTCAGAGACGTTTGACCGAGCCGATGTAGGTCGCTCGCGTTACGCACGTACGCCTGTAAATGCTTCTATATCTCCACTTCTCACTCACCTCGCCATGGTCTGTTACGATTGTTCAGCGATCCTTTGTTAATCTTGTACCAACGTCTCGTTGGGACTGATTAACTAATTAGATATTAGACAAGCGCCGTAACTACGTGTCGATTGTTAGGCGTAGCACGTAGATTGCCGTATCTGTTTGTAATACTTTACTGACTGTTTCGACGTGATAATTAATCTTTCACGGATTTTGACGGTGGCCCTTAATTTGCGTTGATTCTTTATTTGCATCAGCTCTATCCTTATGAGTATGTTGAAGATTAAACTGTCAATAATCATCTATTTGGTGAACTGTATATTTTTTAAATCTTGCAGTTCAATCAACTGATTGATATATGTAATAAATAGTTTCACTAACTAAAAGCATGTTTTTTAGAAATAAAATACGAGAACTTTTTACAATTTATGACAAAAAAACGGTCAAGTGCAGAAGACCATGTTTACCACTTTTTGCAAATTCGAAAATTCGTTTTCGAATGCAAAGTTGCTCGAATATACTCGTAGTTCTTGAATTATATACCTAACTAATATTGGATTTTTCATCTTTGATCCAACCTTGTAGACATTTGAAATATTTGAAAACTAAAAAATAATTAAGTTAAGTGTTCGGGAGATACTTGCGAATTTGATTAATTTACTTTTGTTCTTATCTCTAATAGTGGTAATAATTATTTAATTTATGTGCCAAATTTCGTCACAAAAATTAGTTGTGACATAGTGACGGACGGACATGACGAAAATATAAAAGTTTGTTTGACTGCGGAACCCTATCATCACTTTTAATTAAGTACTCAATTGCACACAATCTGTAGCAATAGGACGGTTCATTTTCCATAAGGGTAAACATAAAAATAAAAACTATCTAGGATCTTGTTTATATTCAATCATTACATAATTTTATTAAAAATATCTATGTACATAACATAAGTTAATAATTTAGGAAGCCAATATCTTGTTTCTCTATTGTTTTTGTTTTGTCTTCATTTTAGTCTTTAGTTTTTTCTTCTTACTAATATTATAAATGTTAATGTTTGGATGTATGTTTGTTACTCATTTACGCCAGAACGGCTGAACGGATCTGGATGAAATTTGGCATGGAGATATATTATAGTCTGGAATAGCATATAGGCTACTTTTTATCCCGAGAAAAGATAAGATCCATCGGGCACGCGGGTGAAACCGCGCGGAACAGCTAGTATATCATAAATGTAATGGTTTGTATGTTTGAAATAGAAATAGAAAATATTTATTTGCGACATTACAATAACACAAAATTACACAGGAAAAAAAAATACATAAAACAAATCAAAACTATAAGCACAAAACATTAACTAATTGTCACAAATTGGCTCCAACTCAGCATAATACCAGCTGTTCGCCAGCGCTGATCTTATCGTTTGGATATTTGTTGCTCAATCACGCAACAACGGCTGAGCGGATTTTAATGAAACTTGGCACACAGGTAGAAAACCTCCTGGAATAAAACAAGGGAATCTTTTTATCTCAGAAAAAGATAAGAACACTCGGGAACGTGGGTGAAACCGCGGGGCGGAAAACTAGTTATTCATAATTTATACTGTGCTAGTATTTAGTTTTTTGCATGTGGGTGCATAAGTATTTCTTTAAAATCTTTAATAAGTATTTATGTTAAGTTTATAATGTATAGTTTGTAGTATCACTGTATTTTAATAATGTAAATACTTTTGATGAGCCTAATAAATAAATTAATTACAGAGCATATGGATAAGTTGTCTACGGTCGGCCAAGAAAGTGACAACGTCATTATTATGCATCTCTTTCAGTGATACTTTTTAGTTTGAACCTTGTTGTAATTTTCGATGACTAGGAAACTAAATCAAAACTGGCACACCACTTTCTTGGCCGACCGTACATGTTTTACAATAAGTATAGGCACATGTAGAAAAATGCTTTATATAATATCACGCGAAGGTAAACGTACCGTCGCATTAATGTTCATCTCATAAAAACATGATTAGACTGATGTACCGACATTAAATATGTTTTATTATGTTAATGGCTGAAAAAATATACTTAGATCGGGACATGTTGCGATGGAAAAAACACCGCGGTAATCAATACCGCCTGTTGCAGGCCCATACAGACATTCATTGTTGAGTATCTAGGACGCACAAAATTCAGCTTAATTCACACGTGGGTGTGATTTAAAATTGCAAGCGAAACGGATTTTGCTAAATTGCCTAAACAAATCATTGAATTTCAGCCATGAATTTGAGATGTAATTGTATCAATTTTGACTACAAATTTGGTAGTAGGTGAATTTATGCCGATCAGGGTTAAATATAAAGGCGAGTCTTGGAGTGTGCAAAAGATCTATTATCTTTTTTTGTAGGAATCATGAGATTTTCCGATACGTCTCAGACAATAAAAACAGAAACTGTGACTATGGGACCAACTTTATGATGAAAAAACTCTATGTCTGATAGTTTGACTTGAATATGTACTGCATGAGAAAATTTACATACACTTATTCAGTTTCGATGTATGAAGGTCGAGCCACGAAAGCTTCGACCGGTTCGGAATTCAGCCTTCGACCGAGAAAATACAACCTTCAAAGCAAGAAAGGCTTACATGGTTATATATATTTTTTGGAATTCTAAATTAATTTGAATTGCTATTTATTTTTCAAATGTCTAACTAAACCTATTCTTATTAAAACACATGTTATTTATTTATAATACGTCTATCTAATATTTCCTCATTCCTCATGAACTTTTTAGTATTCATAGTTACCTTCTTGGTTGTGACCAAGGGTTTGAACAAAAAAACGTTTGAGCTGGACTATTGAAATGTGATTCATACCTTGCAAATGTAGATATCTTCTGAAATTCGTAATAAAGCTTACCTAAGTTGTAGATTTATAATCAAAAGCAACAACTTCTCATGGAATTGACTTCAAATAGTACAATTTACAACTTGCTAACGAACTTGCTTGGTCTTCAGTATTTCGATGCCGTCACTAACAATTAAGCTATAAACTGTGTGAATTTATGACTTAAATTATATATATACTTTATCTTATATCTCAGATTACAGATAGAATCGATACTAAATGTTGTTATTGAATTAATGATCATCCCACATATTTAAGCACAATGATACCAAATTACCAATCACTGATAAAATGATGAAAAATAAATTGTCGTTTAGAATATTTCTTTATAAGAGAATGTGATTCTGTTAAAGTGATATGTATATTTCCATAAAAATATTGTTTTCTAAAATCTTTAAATAATAAAATATTCTTCTGAACTTTTTTAAAGCAAATATTTATATTTACAGCTTTATTTTAAAAACTAAAAACAAACTAGGTATTTCGATATTTTAAAAATACTTAATCCGTGACCACGCGCCCACTCTTTTGTCTAATCTCTTAGAGCTCGTACACACGAACAGCACGTTGCCGCCAGCAGCTGCCGACACGCGACGACGGCTGCTGTCGACTGCTGTCGACGCGTCGACAACCGTTGAAACAAACGTTGAAACGTCGCAACATGCTGCTCGTCTGTACGAGCTCTTATCAGTGTAAGTGTGCACCTTTCGCACGTGGACATATACATATCGATATATAAGTACATACATAGGTAAATAGAGATTTTCACATTACACCTAAAATAAATTAAACTAAGCAAATATCTCTCTATCCTAAAAATCTCACCATGAGAAATGAATGATTGAAAAGTAACGTTTCTTTTTTTCAGAACTAAGTTATGGAACAAAGGAAACCATAGCGCTGCCATGTAATAAGTAGGTTCTTTATTGTAACCACCTTGCTGTCTACTATCCTCAAACCGAAAATCAGATAGCAAATGAGAGCAAGTTGCCTCGTAGGCTTTTAAGGTCATCAACACTTTGGCAATCCCCTGGTACTGCATATTGTTCATGATACGGCGGCCACTCACTATAAATTGGACCATCTGTCTACTTATTCCAGACTTCTTATAATAATTTTAAAAATATTCTATTTACAACAAATGTACAAAATATACAAACAAATGTACAACTATAAATATAATAATTTAATATCTATAATATAAAAATGAATCGCAAAATGTGTTGGTAAGCGCATAACTCAACAACGCCTGGACCAATTTGGCCAATTCTTTTTTTTAAAT
Source organism: Ochropacha duplaris (assembly GCA_951361185.1). NCBI lineage: Eukaryota > Metazoa > Arthropoda > Insecta > Lepidoptera > Drepanidae > Ochropacha > Ochropacha duplaris. The sequence continues at coordinate 11,089,625 of OX592691.1, forward strand.
GTTCGTTGAAGTCCAAGGATGGTTTTTATGGCGAGAAAAATTCGAATAATTGGCGGGAAAACCCTAAAAACAGCCCTTTTCTTTTTCCCATACAAACCCCCAGCTGTCAAACATTTGACGTCAATCGAAACTAAACAAAGACACGTTTTAGAGAAATAGGGCAGAACAAGGTCTGCCGGGACAGCTAGTATATATATATAAAAAAACTTCTTCGAGGCTGCCGCTGCTGCCGATCGGCAAGGTTCCCAGAAGGCTGGCAGCGTGTCCTCTTTGGATGGCCAAGCTGATGCGTTGGCGGAAAAAGCTCCCCACCCGCCGGTCACCCGAGGCCTCGATTAATTTTCTACATAAAATATTTACGAAACGACGAGCTTCAGACCCCCACGGACCCATGGTCTCAACCGCAAAAGGCATAAATTGATAATACGGACCAATACAGGCGTACTTTTTGAATTTTGAATTTTCCGCACCTTTCGCAGCCGCTTCCGCGGCTTTACAAGTCGCTGGTAAGTGAGATAGCGCAAGTATATCGACACAAGTGGCATCCTTCACCAACGGCTTGCCGACTTCTGACTTACTAATATGAGTAACTAGTTTCCCGGCTCGCAGTTTCACCCGCGTTTCCGAGGGATAAAAAGTATCCTATATTTATTCCAGGATATGATTTACTTGTTTCATCAAAATCCGTTCATCCGTTTTTGCGTGATTGAAGAACACATCCAAACATACAAACATACAACCTTTCACATTTTATAATATTATTATAGGATAAGATATTTATCTATGACTAATAAAACAATTGCTTACAATAAATAATATTGATGTCCATGTATGCATTTCACTTTCGAGTTACGTACGTACGAACATAAATCATTTTGAGTAATTGCCGCTAGCTAACGCTTTTAGAATGTAAAGTATGTCCTAAACCAAATGATGTAGACTGTATGTAACAAATTTAAACAATAATTGCAGCTTAAATATTAAAGGCACAAACGCGTTCGAGAAGTGTGAAATCAAAGGACATTAAATATTGAACCCTAAACTAAAACTGCAATATAGGTGGGTATGCAGGGTGAATTTTTCATGTGGGCGTGGATGGCAAAATCTTAAACTAAAGGACGTTCGAGGCCGATTATGATTAAAACTAAAACTGCATCATTAGATTTCCAAAAAATACTTACCCAAGCCAGGAATCGAACCCGATGAATTTAAAAAAAATACCCAGCCTGTATTATTACACCATCCGATAATGTGTGGCCATCCACGCCCACTTAAAAAAAATAACTGTGGCACTCGGGGACTGCCGCGGTAAAGCTAATTGCATAGCATTATACTTTTCATCCCATCTATTCGAAAAGTCGACGAGGGAGTCCCGCCGCCGAATAATAGCTGAAAAATAATATTAAAAAAAGTGTGTTGTCTTTAGACTTTTTTTTGTTGACGTTGTCGACGACGACAAAAATATCTAGGTGCCTAAGGACATGACTGTTGTCATGGTTACGGTGTCAGGTTATTTCGTTACGATTTTTTTTTTGATTCGGTCGCCATCAAAGCCCGCGATAAAAGCTATACAATAGCTTAAAAATTCAGCCTATGTTAGATTAATATAAAAAAATTATAGTGAGTCTCTCACGATAATTTTTTGTTGGCTAACAGATAAATAAAATATGTTCTCGATCAATTATATGATGACTTTTTATCCCGGGAAATTAGATCTCACTGGTATGCGGCGGGCGGGGAGCTTTTTCGCCAACGCATCAGCTTGGCCATCCAAAGAGGAAACGCTGCCAGCCTTCTGGGAACCTTGCCGATCGGCAGCAGCGGCAGCCTCGAAGAAGTTTTTTTATATATTATAGTTTTACATTTGCTTGTATATTTTGTACATTTGTTGTAAATAAAATTATTTAATTTTTTTTTTCCTATTAGGTACCTTAAAATCTACGATCTATCTACCTTATATCTACGTATATAATTGAGTCAGTAATTATGTTGTATTACCTATACTATATATAATTTTAAACATGTTTGAATAAAATCGAGTAACAAACATACAAAAAAAAAAAAAACATACAGACGAATTGAGAACCTCCTCCTTTTTTTTGAAGTCGGTTAAAAAGTATTATAATTTAAAATGAAACGCGGTAAAAAAAAAAGCTTTTTTTTTACCGCGCGTAAAAAACATTAAATTTCTTCCACACTTTTTTTTTATATAGACATTGGCAATCCCCCTGGTATTTATTGCTAACATCTATAGACGGGGGTACTTACCATCAGATGATCTGCCTGCCTGGTTATGACTTGTGGTATATAAAAAAATAACTGTCTAATTTTGAATTCTCGTCTAATAAAATTTGTTTCGAAAATATTTAATATCGTACTCAGGATTCATGTTGAAAAATGGAGAGCATACTCGTATGCAAGCCTCCATTTTCCATATTTAAATCAAAACACATCCCATGGAGAGGTAAATAAATAGGCTTGCGGTTAAACTAGGCACAGAGAAGTGCCACCATTCAGTCTATTTATGGTCAAATACAGCGCGATTATGGATAGTTATTCTCACAAATGACTACTAACCGCCCGTTGAAAATTTTATTCGCTCCACCCGATACAATAGTTGAAAGTAGTAGGTACACACAAATAACGTTTGCAATTTACCTGCTCACCGCTTTTATTAATTTTTATATTGTTGTATTCATTTATTGTTATATATCTTCAGTTGTTAATAATGAATTCTTCTTTCTTTGTGAGTTTCTTGCCGGAGTCTTCTCAGTTTAAATGTATTCCAGACCGGTGATAGAGTCAATTCCAACGTTCATAAGTGCTTTACCAGAGCCTAAACTGGATAAATTAGTTTTGAATTTGAGCTGGAATAATACGAAGATACATAATAGAGTTTGTATTTTTGTACGAGTTAATCTCAGGAGTTAATCTCTTTTAGTTTTTTTTTGTTTTGGATAGCTAGTGCATTTATTGAAGAAGTCCCTACGTAGTACATATTTAGTGTTTTTTGATTTAATAGGCAATTAAATCACCTTTAATAGGCGATAAACGGGATAAATCAGCCCACAATATTTAATATAATAATCACAGTACTTAATTGACATAAATTACTAATGCATATTCAAACCTATACAGAAGTCCGGGCATTGTCCCAAGGGATTTATCATACTAGCATTTGTTGCCATCCCCAGTGCCAGTAGCCGGGCCCGCGCATGAAGGTTACTACAGTAACAGTAACAGCAGCCTCCGACCGCCCCGCTTCGCACCCCATGACCCCATCCTCTCTCCGTCCCCAACGCCAATTTTAGACAGGTACAACTTTGACACGTTTAGTTTTTTTAAGCAGTCAATATTCATTGCCATGGGATTAAATTTCTACAGGTGTTAATTTGGCATACAAAATTTATGCTACGATATAAGAGAACGCGTGTCAAATTTAAGGATATCTAATATTTGATATAGGCTTTAGGTCACTTTTATCCATTCCTACCTGACTCCTACCTATGTCATAACTTAATAATCACTTTCAAGTTTGATATTTGCCTGTTATCAGTCGATGTAATTATGTAAAGGTAATCAATGCTTCCTACGTCATCATAATATTAATACGTGAAGAAAAAACTTTGTACCCCTTTTTACGAAAATTACGCGGATGGATGAGGATGAAATTTGGAACAGTTAAAGTTTATAGGGAGAAGGAGTGCAGAAAGCTTATATTTTTACAAAATATGCTTTAGAAATAAATTAAATTAATAAAAAAAAACATTACACACACACTACTATGCGTTTGACATACACACATACATATAATTATCCTCCTCTGGTTGTCTGGTTGAAGAGACCAACTTTCCGCCCCTCTTGAAACAAAAATACAAATATACAATTGTACCTACAAATATTCCAAATACATTACAACTTGTAGATTTTTTATACTAAGCTCAAGAATTTTCAACAAGTCACAGGAAAATAGCGTAACAAGATTTTTATTACAAACTTTTCCATACATTTATAAATTATTATAGTTAGATCTGGTTGTATAATAGATAGATTTGGTTTTAAAATATGTCGTTACGTTTTATTACCTTCAAATAAAACTAAAAGCTTTTATCGAATATGACACACTTGCTTACAATAAGGTTTGTAAGACAAAAGCTTATTTATAGGTGTTTATATCTATAATATTTATTGCAAAATCTTAAACGTTGTTAAATGTTTATTGCCTATAACAAGGAAGCCTACGCTTGCTTCATAAAAGTTGTTAGGTCAGATGTGTCACCTTAGTCTAATTACTTAGGTAGTTAGTTGCCTCGGGTGACCGGCGGGCGTGGAGCTTTTTCCGCCAACGCATCAGCTTGGCCATCCAAAGAGGAAACGCTGCCAGCCTTCTGGGAACCTTGCCGATCGGCAGCAGCGGCAGCCTCGAAGAAGTTTTTTATATATTATAATTGTACATTTGCTTGTATATTTTGTACATTTGTTGTAAATAAAATAAATATATATGGTAGTTAATAAAATTATAAATTAGTAATTTTTATTACCTTTAATTTAAATGACATAATTTTACTAAATCAGAGGTTTATTAAAAAATGCCCTTTACCAGGGTTTAAACTGTTGAGACTGATATACAGGTAGAGCTTCATGCGCATTTATAATAAAATCTTTATAGTCATTATTTTATCATAAATATGAAAACATATGTCTGATCCCAAAACTATAAAACCAAAATAACTGATTTATTACATGTACTACTTTTAAATACTTAAATAAATAGATAATTACCCCAGATTCGGGCTCGCAATCCCATTGGTTATCCAATCTCACCGTAATGTGAAGCAAATGATATGTTGAATCCCGGCACATTTGAATTAAACTCGGCAATGTATTAACATCCTCGGGAATGTGGGTAAATCCGCTCGGTGGGAGCAAGTTACAATATACAAGTAATTCTTCTCTGTTATTAAGTTTTTAATACAAGTACCAGCTTCTCTCGAATTCGAGTCGCTCTTTAATTAAATTCTGTTATTTGACTGTATTTAAATTAAATATATTATGTGTACTTAAATTAAAGGTTAGGGTTTCAAGATTACGATTTCGTAAAACAATTTTTATTACACTAATATAAGATTACTAGCTTTTCCCCGCGGTTTCACCCGCGTTCCCGAGGGAACTGTTTAGGGGTTGAATTATCAAAAATCCGTTCTTAGCGGACCTACACCCTATGAGGAATCTGCTTGCTCAAATTTAAAGTAGTATTTATACCTTCTTTCTGTGAATCTAGCTAGATTTATCATCGTGCCTACCTAGATTACCTACTTACTGTACGGTACTTCACACCGGAACAGCTGCTCAATTTGTACCAAGCGCATGTTCGGTCGTGTGTGCTCTCATCTTTGGGACGGTTCAGCCAAATATCATCTAGAGGCACTGGAGTCAATTGAGAGGCGTGCCAAGAGGCGCATTGGCAATGATGCATTGGTCGAGGCTAGACTTCAGAGTCTTGCCTCGACGCAGAGTTGTCAGTTTATCGGTTTTGTATCGGATACACTTCGGCGAGTGTGCGATGCAATTACACAATTTAATTCCGACAAGCCCCTTCCATCATCGAACGACCAGACGTACGGCGATACGCCACCGTTACATGGTGGAAATTCCACCCTTACGCACAAAGCGATTTGCTTCCTCATTTTTTTTTTTTTTTTTTTTTTCATTTATTTACCATTTATTATGCGTACCTACTGCTAAGGAGAGGAACTCTTTGCCTGAGTCTGTGTTTCCCGATAGTTACAACCTGGGAGTCTTCAAGTCTCGGGTGAATAGGTTATTTCTAGGTGAGCGTGCACCATCGTAGACCACATCGTCACCTACCATCAAGTGAGATAGTGGTCAAACGCGATACCTATATTTAATAATAAAAATAAAAAAAAATAGTTTTGTAGTTTCACTGGGGTTTTCTCGCTTTCCAAATGGAACTAAACATTTTCTATACTACCTATATAAAAAGTTATTTATATCAACTCGGGTCATCTGATTGTAAGTGACCGCCTATGGATAGTCAATCCTAATGGATTACCAATGTGTCATCTAGGCACGATCAATACAACTGTACGAACACACCGGTCAAGTTGGTACTTTCAATGCCAGATTAACAAGGTCAGAATGAATAGGTTCCTTCTGGGCAAGCGTGCTCCATCTTAGGCTTCGTCTTCGTCCTTCATGGATGGGCCAGTGGTCAGACGCAAGCCCATTCAATGTAAAAAAAAACAAAGTATGCTATCACCGAGCAACGAGTAAATAAAAAACTCGAATCAAAACTTTTGTCTATTGCAAATCACCTACTCGTATTTAACAAATCACCTGTTACCTAAAGGCGATAATAGCTTGTGGGTTCGAATGCTTCAAAGAGCTTTTAGCTTTCGGTGAAGGAAAATATAGTGAGAATACCATAGCACGGTGGGTAACTTTGTAGTAATCGACTAGCTAGCTACCATCCCCAAATAAAACCAGCAGTTATATATAATGAGGAAAAACAGCAATTAAAAAAAACCGCAGCAACTCGAACTACTTACACATATTATTGCCCGTTAATGTCTATGATCTAACCAATAAAAACGTATTTATTGTTGCTGCATCAAATATCTGCGTGATTGACGCATTGCAGTTTATCATTAAGCAATTAGCAGCGTCCAATCCCGTTAATTGGATTTAAATAATATATATACCCTAAACAAAGTGTTAGGAGCGCTGATTAGTGTGCACATATAATCAGAAGTGTATTCATTGCAACGTAGTATTTGTATAATTAAATGCTTGTCATTTGAAGCAAAATAACGATATTAATGTCAGTTCGAAAATTAAATGAGGGATTTTATTCCTTAAAATAATATCTACACATAAAATTATTTTTAAAAATAAAAAACAAAAACCGACTTCAAAACTGTAACCTATATCTATGTACAAACATAAACTAAAAAGTAAAGAATAATATTTTAATTTCAAAGCAAGAGCCCTAAAGGACAATCAACAAAATTATTGATATTTATATATCTATTTAATATTTATAAATAGTTCTTTTTGGAGTCGGTGCCAGCCAAGAAGAAGGACAGTTTTGAACTGGACACGAAGTGTTCATACGAGAAAACGTCTTAGGACACCTCTCCTTACGGTAATGTTCCTTAGGTCTACGCCGTCGCTCCCCTACTTTTCGAAGTTTGTTACAAAGGCAGAATTAAACTGTCCTTCTTGGCTGGCACCGACTGAATTCACCGAAGTGAATACCGTCGCCTGTAGAAATTAGCCATTACAAGGGCAATTTGTTGTCGATATTTTGATGTCGTTGACCGGAACACACCAACAGATGCTTGGCGACAGATTTTCAACTTGAGGGTGTTACTTAGCCAGCCAGTCGAGTTCTACAAAGTACCTACCCTCCTACCGTGCTTCGCCCCGCTTCGCCGCAATATCCGACGTCACTACTACCACAGTTTAAAATTGAATTAAATTAAACTGTGTTACCACTGAGCGAATCGCAGCGTTGCCAGACCAGAGACCGTGGGAGCTTTTGGTATCGATGTAATCGGAAAATAGACCCTGGATTCAAGCGATTCAGAAAATAAAACGATTGACACAAGGAAGAAGCGAAAGAGGGGTAATTATACATAATTATCTGAGGACCGTGGAGAATTAAACATGCATGAGCATAATGATAATGAATGTTATTAAAAACACAAGTTTATGTTATTGCTGTTATTAATTATTTTAAATAAAACCACTTTATACTAGGTACATATGCATATTCCCAATAGGTACATTTTACAATTTACTATGATTGAGCGCCGTGACGCGGCGATGAACATACTACCTACAAGTATGTAGGTATGTTAACACATGTTGCTGAAATCTTCGCATGAAAATCTTCTCAATAAGCCCCTATGCTAGTCATTAGGGTTACCACCCAACTGTATCTATAATAAATTCAATTCGAAAATATCTGCAGAAAGTATTTTAATGGTACTTATTGTAGTCTATCCTGAAACGCGTGAAATTATTAATAATTAAAAGATGCTTGTAATGTATGATTGTTTAGGTTGAATCTTGGAGGCTGAATTAGAAGTAATTAGAACCACTTTTTGACTTACACAATATGCAATACTCTATATTGCATTTTTTTTAAATGGCCGTCGCCACAAGATGGGGATGATGATATTTTTGGTCAACCCCTTTTATATGGATATCAAATGAAAGGGCTTGAATAGTAGAAAACGACAAATATAGTGAAATCACACTAAATTCAACATGGCCGATAACAGAGCATTTAAATAAAATATTTTTACTACTTCTTAATTTAGTTTAAACATATTATTAATCTATTAATAGGTAAAAAGACAGGTTTGCCAGTAGAAGTAGTTATGTTGATATATTTTAGCAAGACAATAAAATTGTGATCTATAATTAAGTACCAACATAATTTTTTTGGGGTACGGATGAAATTTAATCATCATTCAAAAGTTGGTTGGTGGCCTGGTAACCCTAACTGCCAATTGTTTGTTCTTTTAATAAAGGACTATGAACCTCCATTAAATTAACAACACTCATGTAAATGAGCATTACTTGGTAATTATAGTTAAGATAATTTTAATCGATACATAAACAAACATGCTTACATTCGGATTTGAACCTAAATTTTAACGGTACGTTAACGTTTTATTTTGCAGAGCCCTATTTTGATACATTTACGATGTTTTACGTCAGAGCTGCCAATATGGTTTTCCCACAAACTTTTACAGCTCAAACATAAAAGTGTTTCTAAAGGTTATCTCACTATATTCTAAACATAATCGTGTTAGTAGGTACGGATCTACATCATTACATCAAAAATATTCGCAAGAAAAATGTCAATCTTGTTGACTGGAATGTCTCAAAGAATAAACCTAGATAATATTTTTTTAATGATGAATAGGCTTGTGTTTGACCACTGACTCACCATGGTAAATGATAATGCTGAAGATAGTTAAGCCAACCAGCTAAGATGAGAACTAACTCTCAAGTCAACTGCCGGAACATTATCGCAATCGTTAATTTGGAATAGGTAAAAGGCAGGTTGGCTTAATACAAAAAAAATTGCGAACAAAATCTATCGTTTCTTTTTTCAGTGACGCGCCTAAGGAGAGGCCTATGTCCAGCAGTAGACTAATACGGGTTGATGATTATGATGATGAATCTATCGTTTCATGTGTGAACAATGTATAGTAATAATGTATCCAAACAAAAATATGTTCATGTAAAGTGTTGTCAAGACAAAACCATATGGCTCGCACTGTCAAAAAGTTATCAGATCTCATGTAGAGCCAAGCTTCTAACTCTACACGCCCTAACTTCACGAACTCTATGTGGCAAACAGTCCTTGACTCAGGATCATTTTCCAAATTAATCTTTTGCTTCCGTAGTGCATTGGCCCTAACATCCGACAGTGCTACGTCACACTACAATGGGCTACTTCACCGTCAAGTTGATACAACCACAATGTACTTTGTTGGATACAAAATTTTACAAGTCTAACGAAAAAATAGTATTTGCATAATACTTAAATCAGGTTAGTAAAAAACTATCTATCAATATGCATTTTTTTATGTCGTTGATGTCTTTTACTCGTGATTTTGATAAATTAAGTTTGCAGGCAAGATTAATAGAAGCTACTAAAGTGTAATCGATGCTAAGAATTATAAATCAACGAACAATACAACATTAATGGACTATCTAACACACGAAACAGATATTTCATAACAAATTAATTTCCCCAAGCAAAGGTCGTAAATTAGACAATGTTAATGTTACGTCAGAGTGTGCGTATAATTATGTAGAGGCAGACTGAAGTAATGTGCGTAAAGTAACTCTTCAACTCTGTGAGCTAAAAGCACGGACAATTTGTATGCAGTGTCGATGCGAGCCGACGTTTATTGCAATCTCCTAGTGGAATCATTAGCTTTTAGCGAGCGCTGCGCATGCGCCACTAAAGTGGATATTGCGGGTCTTACCATCCATTAACAATTAACATCTAACTAAACCTTCAGATTGAACAATCTTTTAAAGCTTAAGCAAATTACCCGAGGAGCGCGTCGTGAATAAAGTTGTAGGTTTATTTACATAAGTATCTTGTAGCGCAGGAAATTAGGGGCTATTAGAAATTCTTCTCGAGTATTATTGAGGATATTTATATTACAACTCACTTAAGTCGTTTTGATCAATTAGATTATCTGTCAAGTTGTATTACTGGCGATATAAATCCATGACATGATGACGTAGCCAAGATAATAACGTTATTATGAATAATTAACTTGTTAATTTCGAATTATTTCGTTAAACTCTAAATATAAAGATCTTAACGAACAATCTTTGATCACGATATCCTTATAAATAAATTAGGTATGCTGTAACGTGTGTTTATCAACAAATAAATTATTTTCTTATGCGATACAATAGACAGCAATTATATTCTTAATCTATAATGATCTACACCAAGCTACTCTACAAAATAATTAAAAAGGGGTGAACGTTTATCAGAGTGTTATCTATCACGCAAAGAATTTGTGTGTTTACTTATCTGGAAGTGGCGCGGGCGCGGGACGGCGCGGGAAGGCGCGGCGGGACGCGGCCGCGTGGAGAGTGGAGCCGCGCGGAGCTCGGAGCTCGGAGGCGGGAGCATGTAGCCGATGATGCCCACTCTACGCCAAGTTGGATCCGTAGCGCGACGCCTCCCGCGCCTCTACGCGATACGACACTACGCGGGAAACTTATTACGGAATACGCCCGTCGCACAAGATAACTGAAATTACCTGAACGTTACCTACTCTGTTAGTGACCTCGGATTTGTTCTTGAATCTACTACAGTGGTGTTTGTGTTTTGATAACATATATTCAATATATTTTATTAGGTTTATAAGTTTTAAGAAAAATGTGTGTGTTTTCCAATAAAAGGACAAGTTAATAGTGATAATTAAGTGTTTATAGATGTATATCCCGACTTCCAATATGAAGAAAAGGAATCATAATTCTTCAGAGAAGTTGAAGGGGAACCGGAGGGTAATTATTTTTTATTTGGACTAATTTGAAGTCATTTGTTATTATGTAAATCGTCTGCACGAAATGTTTCATGTCGTTGAACCAAAACAAATGAGAGACGTCACCGAATTTAATTACTCGCTATTGATGTTCAGTTAGTCTTCACCACGTCGATATAGCTAGGAACGAACAAATTCTACGCATATATGTACTTCTAAGTAGGCGAATAGAACACAGCTATGAATTACAGATGCATCAAATAAAAGTAAAAAATAGGTAGGTAGCAGATTTTTCAAAACATCAAACTAACTCATGACAGTCACAAAATAATATAGGTTCTTACCTAGCTCTTGGAAATAGCTTTATCTATCTTTGACATGTATTTTATATCCGACATTGCCTGATGTTTTCATTTGTCCGGATCCTCATGTTTATTACATACTCATAGATACGTTCGTTACCAATCCATCAGTTATCGCACGTAAGCTTTAAATACACTCATGATGTCAGGGGTGCCCATCTTGTTCAGGATAAAATGAAATTACTCAAACTCAAACTATTATGTGTTTACATTATATTTTTCTCATACAAAAATAATCGTATGACTGCACTTTAAACTGGTTAGATCACGATACGTTGGTGTATTTTCAGCACAAGTTTACCAGCTTTTGCTAAAACGACGTAAAGCTGTAGAAAGTGTTCATGTAGGTGGTAAACACTAAACTAAACGCTTTGGACGTCATATTAAGTCCCCGAGTAGCGATGGATAAATTACTAATGCCCGTTTCATCAACTTACTAAGATTCTAGCCGCTTCAGAAACTCCATACCATGTCCTCAGACCAAATAAAAAAGGTAGACAGAGCCCCGCGTACTTTAAGTGATGCACAGTAAAGGAAGCCGATCGCGTTCCTATCACGCGGGATAACGTAGGTACGTGCAGGTCACGCACACCACTTAGTGCACGTTGCTTCACTTCATAGGAGACTATTGTTTACGTGCGCTCCTTCTATTTTTTTTATTTGTTCAGTGGCGATGTCAGACAGTTTTCGTATTGGTTAGTAATAAGGTCATATGTCTAAGTATCTTAAAAAAGAAATATTCAACCGAAAGCATTGATTTTAGCGCGTTATTTTAAAGTATTTAAAGGTCTCCAATCTATATACATACATATTTGCAGTAACACTAAAATTAAATGCAATCATAATGTGACATAGTAATGAAATGAAAAACAAATAAGCTTCTACAAATAATCTAACAAAATGTATTATTTTATATTTGAAATTACTGCCAGTAATATCAAATTAGTACTAAAACAATGATCAGAACAATTTGAAATCCGCAGACTACTCAGAACTTAGGGTATGTTTATTTCCCTTGTTTCCTCAATTACACGGTCCGTCGCAGCTCTGATAATTGTCGCACTAACAGTTTTTATAGTTTTCCGTTTAAGAACCCAATTAAAGAGAAATTATCATAGTGGAGTTTTCCAACTTCTGACAGATAGCGTAGAGTAGGCTCGAGCCATAATAATTGCTTATTCAGAATAGGCACTTTATACACCTAAATAATGTTTTAAAAATCAAATGTTATTTCTTCGAATACTTCGAACACTGGACCAATGTCAAAAAGTTTATAATTATAGGTTCAATTGTTGGGCCTTGAGAAATTTTATCTACGGGAAACAATTTTATCATAAGGATTTACCTAAGGGTCCTCCTAAATGATATTCAAAATCACTATCTGAAAGGTTGCCATAGCAGGCATGGCTACATATATTTTGGCTCCATTTACTGAGAGCAGATAAAATATATGTAATACTTTAGTTATTTATTTCAATTCAAATCATTTTTCACTCCTCTTGCTCAAAAAGACCGTCATTGTAGCGTACCAGAGCGGTGAAAAAATAGCAATTCATCCTCTAGGGGAAAAAGCATTTTTATTTTATTTTTGTGTGTCAAATGACAATGAGCCTACAAAAACGAAAAAGTCTTTAGTCATAAGTAGAATAATCATGAATAAAGACTCGACTTATTACTGTTTCATAAAAAAAGAACTTCATTTTAATTTTGAAAATCTCTGGTAGAATGCATGCGATGTGTTGCGGCTACAGAAGAAACAAAAAAAAGAAATTATAAACTACATATTTCATATTGTATTGGATTGTTTTATTTTTTCGCAATCGTAGTGATAAGTTTAGTGTAACACACGGCGCTAAAACCCATTAAAACTCGGTTTCTATTTAGTCCCTCGCTAAAGCTCGGGAGTAAAACTACCTCGTATATAATGGGTCATTTTAGCCCCTTGTATAACAATCTACTATTAGTCTGATACCTAATTAAAATCATTTTCGTCGCTTTCGCAAGCATATATATGCACACATATATGATTGATGTTTAAAAAATAAAGTAGGTAAATGTTTTGATTAGCAAAGTACGAATGTTTTTTATTTCTGCTGAGCTCGTTATAACCATAATTCTTAAATATGATTTCGGCAAAATATATTTTTTTTAACATAATTGATCAATGATCATATTAAATAAACTGTGTTTTATTTGCAATTCGTGTACATATTCTGAAAAATGTAAGCTGGTTTTCTCGGAAATAAAGCAGATGTTATATTTCAAAGCAATTTCACATATTGAAATAAAAAGTTTGTCGTTAATTTACATAGATAATAATTAAACGATTAAATGTTCGACTGTATGTATTTTTTTTTTCATACACATATTTCACATCAGCGATATAATCTATCCATAGAAATAATAATGTATTCATGACCAACACGTTTATTCGTACAGTTGAATGGAAACGAATATTTATTTGTATTATTTACAAATCACTCATCCAGCACTACGCTTGGAATGGAACGGGATAATATTCTGGGATTTCATTTCATTCTTATTACATACCACATATTGCAAGCCTATTGTCTCAAACTCGATACAATATTTGGCATAACAGAGAAATTAACTCGATAAATCTTGATTTCTGTTAGAATATCAAAATATTACAATAGTACGGTTTACTAAGCTTTGTTCCTTCCATTCAGTTGTTCTCGAAACTATTGGCATGATCGATTTTACTACATTGATCAGGGAATATCTTTTTTTGGACAATTATCGTTTCTGATCTACCTGTGTGCCATGTTGCATCAAAATTCGTTCTGCCGTTCTGACCTGCTAGGAACAAATTATTTTTACTAAATATATTGTATTGTATCATTCCGTGAAGTTTTGCCTGTTTTTTCTTCCATGGGAGTTGTTTTCAGTTGCTTTATGAGTATGCTGCGAATGCGTCATCTAAATTAGCACATCATTTTCAATACTATCATCATTTATAATCTTAGCCTTATTAGTACTAGTGTACCTAATCGAAATTCAACCATAAACATTTTAGGAATAAAGGTCTATTTTCCAATTTTTCAAGCATGTCAATAGGTATCAATAGTTTAAAGTCTTTGGTGTCAATAAAATAAATCGGTTGACAGAGGATAATGGATGTCGGTACAAAAAAAACCGGTCAAGTGCGAGTCGGACTCGCGCACCGAGGGTTCCGTAATGGAGTCTCAAGGATTTTTAACAATTTTTTTTCCGATAACGTTTTCGATTTCCTTATTTGAAGTTGGTGCCAATTAAGCTAGACCTCTAAATTCTATGAGCGCCCATACAACTCAGAGGACTATCTTAATTGGTTGAATGAAAGGTAAATTGGCTATTTGACAGTTGTAATGAAAAAATATGAATTATATTAGATATGGTAGCTTATAAGTTAAGAACAAATTATACAATATGTGTTTTGCATAAAAATAATTTGTAAATATTTTATTTTTGAAAAATAAACTTATTTTTTTTTTATGTATGTTCATCGATTTATCCGCCAATTGTCAACCGATTTTCGATTTTTTTTTTGTTTGAAAGAGTATACTTCGGCGGTGGTCCCATTATCATCAACTCAGGATCTGATGATGGGATCCTGGGGGAAAACGAAGGCAACCCTCAAATTTTATAAGAATTGTCAACCGATTTTCAAAATTCATTTTTCATTTGAAAGAGTATACTTCGGCGGTAGTCCCACTGTCACCAAGTCATGATCTGATGATGGGATCCTGGGGAAAATGAGGACAACCCTCAAATTTTATAAGAATTCACAGTATTTTTCATTCATATACGTACTTATCAAAGCTATTTCCATCTGGTAGTCATCATCTTATGTTGCAGAGCTGATGATGGAAGGTACAACTCCTTAAAGGTTAGGATTTAGGGATAAATCCTAACCTTTAAGGAGTTAAAAGGGCTAATATTTATAATTTATATACTTTCTAAAGCTATTCAGATATTTGCACCTGGTAGTCATCATCTCATGTTGTTGAGCTGATGATGGTAGGTCTAACTCCTTAACGGCTTGGAGTTAGGGGATATTTCTTTAAATATTATAGTCACGTTTAGACTCGTATCGTCGTCTCTTTGTATATTCAAATGAGCTGATGATAGAAGGTAAACTCTTTATCGGTTAGGAGTTACAATATACGTTGTCCTAGATATTAAATGAAACGCAATATCAAGTAGCTGCTGAGAAAGAAGCCTTAATCATTTAGGATATATATTCTTTATTTTATTTAAAAGTTTCTCTATTTATGTATTCCCTCATCTAATAGCGTGATGTTGTTTAACTTATAGGCTTTCTCGATAAATAGGCTATCCAACACTAATATATTTTATGTAGTTCCTGAGATTAGTGCGTTCAAACAAACAAACAAACTCATCAGCTTTCTAATATATGTATAGATAATGTAAATTAATGATATGCTTAATTTGCTCGAAAACAATTAAATATTTCTTGAAAACATTGAAATATAAAAAATTAAAAAATAAAACTTTTTATAAAAAAATTAAAACGACTTCAAAGACAAAAAAAAACGGAAAATAAACTGAATAAGACATTAAATAAAATGGACAAAAAATATTTCAATAACTAAATAGACCAAAAATTTTACTTATGTAAACTACCTACGCATCTATTCAAATTATTATTCTATAAATAGGTACCTTTTGATCTGTTTGAAGTCGGTGCCAAGCCCAAAAATACAATGAAAGAAATAATAAATGCCTTCACAAGCACTTATGAATTGTAAGATTACCTACTTTCGCCAGATGGCAGTTCAGCCTCCCAGGTTGGAGATTAAGTAATCCCTGGGTTCCGGAACTCATTCTACCTGCGGGCGGCCAGCGGTCAACCGTTTCACCGGGTCTCCCTAACCGCACGCCAACATGCTGCATTGCTCAATAGCGACTCCACAATACCGCTGGTTCCTCCGCCGTCAGCACAGTGCCTCCTCTGGCAACCTAACTCAACGCAGGAACACAACACCACTTGAGGGCAGTGTTATTTGGCTGCGATATTCTGTTCTTTGCGATATTCTTCCCCAGTCAGATGGCCCCAATTATGAGCAGATGTTATGGTATGTCCTACCTCCTCAAACTCAAAAGGTATTTATAGAATAATAATTTGAATAGGTGCGTAGGTAGTTTACATAAGTAAAATTTTTGGTCTATTTAGTTATTGAAATATTTTTTGTCCATTTTATTTAATGTCTTATTCAGTTTATTTTTCGGTTTTTTGTGTCTTAGAAGTCGTTTTTATTTTTTTATAAAAAGTTTTATTTTTACAATCCCAATCTCCAGGGCCAATGTCGCTATAGGTGGTCAACGGATAAGCCTAGAAGATATTATGATGATATGTAAATCCACTTTATATGAATTTTCCCGATTTCTATGATTATTAAACGAGGACCTAACTAGTAATCGCTTACCATAAGGCGGGCCGCCAAAAGAACGCATCGTAAAAACATTTATAAACATATCATTAGATATTACTTACATTTAACTGTAGATTTGTAATGGAGTCATCAAAAGGATGATACTCGTAACATAATTAGGAAGAAATGTGAAATTTCCAAAATAAGTTAGTAATGCCGAAGAACGAGGAGAAAATTAACGTAAAAATATTCTTGGAATCACTTAAATAATCATCCAAGAAAAAAAAGAGTAAACGTATTGATTGATAAAAAGAAAATAACAAATATTTTATTCTTATCCGAAAAAGAGACAAGGATTAATCTTGAAGGACATTGTAATATAATAACAAATGGACATACATTTCTCAAGAAAATTGTGTATTTTTCCTTGTAAGTAAACGAATCTTATTTACCCTTGCCTCTCCCGACCAAGAAACCCCGTAATCACTTTCAAGAACTAGCTATCGCTTTGATAAACTAATTAGGGACGGTATTTACCTATATTTAGACAAATACACTATATTTACTTAACTGTATCTCTAATAGATAAATTGACTGTGAAAATCGCCGTTTAGTTACCTAATTTGTTTACCTACATTTACTCATATATTTATTAATGGCAAAATGTTCAAACGATATGTACATTAATAACAATCATCATTCAAGTTTAGGTTGGAATTACTAATAACATTGCCGACCTGTGACCCAGGGCTACGATATCGTACTTAACGAATTGTACAATAACATTAGGAGCGTTTGCAACCGTGAGATGACGTAACGCAATGCGTTTTAAGAATGCCGACTCCGCAACTTGAAGTTATCGTTAATGCACTCTTTTCCGTTTTACTGTATAATTATACTAAAATTGTAGCACAAAAGTAGCCGGCTTGGGTTAAATGTAGAAGACTATGAACGTGGATAGTGGCGTGTTTTGGAACATCAGTCATAACCAGTAAATAAGGTGTCGACAATCATCTGTCATTGACCAAATTGTGTATGGGATTTCTAGAACTACTTACAGGATGTCTCTGTATGTTCTCGCGTAAAGGTAAAGTTAAGCGTAAAGGTCTTAAAAATCTTTGCTCTAATATACAATGTACGCTTTAATCCAGCTCTGTGTGGGCCCCTAGTTTATCATACTTCACTCAAATCCGGCCCCTCGTGCCATCATGTCCGGTGACTACGCGTCACTTCACAAGCAATCCATTTATTTTTAGATGAAGTTCCTGTTGAGCCTGTACCTATAAATAATCCATTTAAAAATGATCACAGCCAGAGATACTTTCAAATCGTTTCATTCGAATGCTTATCGGGCGATCAATTAATAACACGGACAAGGTGGTCCGACTCGGGGATCGTAAACAAACGTACGACAGATCGGCATTTCTAAATTAATGGCTTTCGCACCGTAAAATACACTCGGCTCATACGTATTTGCGTTGAGCTTCGAGAAGAACTGTTCGGGCGATCGCGTTCGGATGAGATGGGCGGGCGGCGAGCACCGCACCGCATCGCCAGATAGTGGGGTCACGTTCTCGAGATAAAACTCCAGATAAGGCCAACGTCTTCAGTACGCGATTGTCTTTGCATCGGCTCTCGAGCATTCGTTTATATTATTTGTTGAGATGCTCACTGCATATCGAGTCTGGGCCAAGGTACCTATCTCCAAATACATCCGAAGATATTTGAAAACAGTTATAAGTTACCTAGGACTGATATCAGAATTAATACTTGTAGCGTTTTGTTTACGTTTCATCCCAAATATTTATTATACGATTTATCAATAAGAAAAGGTCGTTCAATATCGTATACTCGTATGTTTTTGAACTCTCTACGACTGTCCGTGTGTGACTTTGTGTTCGACACATTTTACAGATGAATAGTAGTATTAACAATAAAATTAAAGTACAAAACTTACAACGATACTTATTATTTGAATATTAAATACTGACACGCTCTCTTAATAAAAATAAACATAAATTCTATAGGCACTATAAACACATAAATTAGTGGTTAATGAAAAGCCGTCGAACCTAATATAAAACAATAAATAGCTATAATAATGTCTCAATCCACAAGCAAGAGTATGTCGTATAATACAACGATTAATCAACTTAAGAAGTTATAGCTATGTGGACCGACACGACGTCGGTAAAGAGCTGAGTTATACCAATTTTTCAACGAGAAAGTATAAAATTATTTTGACCCCGAGGTCGGCGTTGTTTATTGGTTACCACCAATATGACCCTTGATCTGAGCAAACAATATCTGGTATTTATAATTCGAACGTCTTGTTAACGCTATATTTATCAGTAAGCCTAGAAATATGTGGGCAGTAAATAAATCTCCAATTAAGTTATGCATAAACGATGAGATATCTTATTCATGTTCGAGAATTATTCAAAAACCGGCTTTTCTGTAACCTTCTTAAGTTTGAATTTACATTCAAGAAAGAGCTATCTTAATTCTAGTCTTAACAATGTGATTGCAATTTGTAAGGTGGTTATCATTGTAGTATACGGTCGTGCTACAGAGCCTTCAGAAAAGCTTCGCCTTATTTACTTAATCAGATTGATATTTTGGCTAAAGCCACACAAGAGTAATTAATTATTAGTCAACAAAAATATCCCATCGGTAGGTTTCCAGTTGACCTTTTTGGGGGTGTACACAGCCTGATGTATTACTATCTGTATTTATGTGTAGGTATACATATTTGCAATGCTAACCTAAGCTCAGATTTAGGTAGATGCTTTAAAATTACTCTTATGTTTTGTAAGTTATGGGTCCATTATGAATTCAGTCTAAAATTAGTACATAACAAGTAATTACAGAGTCAAACTTTTACCCAGAAAATAGCTGTCAGTAATCTTATTTTTTATAGGTTGTACAACAAGTGACAACCAGGCAAGCGGGTCACCTGATAGTAAGTGACTTCCGTCGCCTAATAGACATCAGCAATGCAAAGGGGCTAGCTAATGTGTCGATAGTTTTACAATTTACATAAGTTATTGATGTACTTACAAGTAATCATAGTAATTAAAAAATCCAATGATATACTTTTAGTTTCCTTCTAAATAATTGGCTTCGAAACTCCTTTCAGCATTTTTCGCAATTCCCTTTAGCCATCCACGCCCAATTGAAAAATTCACCCTGCGTACCTCATACTACCTACTTCAGTAAGTGCTTTCCTTTTTTTAAGTATCAATAGGGATAGTTGTAGTTTATTGAAAGACTTTGTAAAATAACATGTCAGACTGGATTGTCGAGGAAATATCAAGGAAATGACCTATCGCCAGTTAATTGTATATAGTAGTGTTATACTTACTCAAAGCTAGCCTGAGAAATTATTAATTCCCCTCCCACTAGACCCACATCGTTTTGAAATTATCACTCGGTAGATATTTGATCGAAGGCTATAATTTAATAATGACCATAATAAATAGTTAGTTTTACGACGTTGTTGAAGGACTAATTACATGGTTTAAGTTGATTCTTGGTTTAAATCAATGTGTCTAATTAATACAAAATAATAATTTAACCTTTTCAAAAAGCTGCCTTAGCTAAAATTAATATGAGAAAAGGTATATTTTTATAGACATCAAGTTTTTTTTAATATAAAATAACGAAAAATATTCTGATTTTATTTTGAAATTGTAATCATTCGACAGCCCTAAATTTGCATATATGCTTTTGTTTTTATTCTAACACTGAAAGTAGGTACTTAATGAAAACCAAGTACCTAAGTAAACACTGAATTGTGTAGGTACTTAATGATATAATGTACCTATATGATCGCTATTTCGTAGCGTGACAACAATGGTCGCGCGATACACGTGCCACTTACGTGCTACGACAAAAGCTTGGGTTACGCAGTAACTATTATATAAGCTGTGATTGTCGACAGGCTTATGATGACAATTGTGTTTTACTGCGTAAGGGAATGATAATACTGAATTTATATTACCTATACTTATTTCCTTATTTAGATGATGATTTCCAATAAAAAATAATTATTATTTTCAGAAATACAAAGAAATACATTTCCCTATCGCCACTTTATTTGACTGCACTCATATGCAGTTGGCATATGAAGTTCGTTTCTCACTTACTGTTGCAATAAATGTAATTGCTTTTTACTGCGCCTTGTGAAATACTAGGTGCAATATTACCTACAATTGTCTAGTCAGGTGAAAATTTACGTTTGAATGAGCACATAAATTATCCTTTGATCATAATTACATCGCGAATATATATAATAAAATAAAGAAAAAATAAATAAACCTTAAGTAATGACCTTCGCTACGAACTTTTGATACTCATATGTAAAAACAAATTGATAAGTGGTTTGTATAGGTATATTTAACAAGTGTAAATAAATACCTGATAAAAACGACGAAATTGCTCGTTTTCCTGACTATTTATTCAAAAGGGACTTTTTACTCAGTAGATAAATGAAAGCAAGATTTATTTATTTGTGAACATTTACCTTTAGCATTGCAGTATTTAACATTGGTGGTACTGGCGGTATTAATGAAGAATCCACCGTGGTTACATTGCAATTATCTTCAAAGTAGGCCCATAATACACCGCCCGCTGGCTTGTACCACATACTTAAACCTTAAATGGAAAAGTTGTGGTTTCCCAAGTGGTATCACAACGTTCATGAGGGGAAAATTCAATGGTTGATAATTACCTGTCGCATACTCGTATCATTCTATTTCTTACTGCACAAGTTTTACGGTTGAACTGTAATCGTCGGATGTTATATCAATATAATTTTCGCTGTCCAGTTATGCGTATAAAACGATGGCCAGCGGAACACCTGCAGAGAAACAAAACATTATGTCGCTGGTAGATTAGAAAAGTACCTAGAACATAATATGAGATGCAGTGATAGCCTGGATATGTTTACGTTTCCATATTATGACATCCTGGAAAAGTTCTCGACTAGCTCCCAAACTGGGCAAGTTTTCGAGATTTAACGAAAATCGCTCACTGATCGTGGAGATAGACTATAATTTTGCAGAGTGGATTTTTCTTGGTGTTGTATCGCGCAAAAATAGCTAATATCGACGTCGGCGTTAAGTGCTAGACGACAGTCGAATAAACAGAGCGCGCTCAAGGGCACTCGCGTTTTTGTATCGAGTGCAGCATCCCACGCCGAGTCCGGTAATTCATGCATGCCTGCCCGCGCCCGCCTGCCCGTCTTTCATCTACCATTACCCATCAAACACCATTGTGAACTTGAATTCAACTCTGCGACATTCAGGCAACCAATACAACCTATTCTTCTTTACTCTGTCTTACTTTGACTGAGTCCGTTTTCTAAGTGAACTCCTTTTGCATGATCCTTCAGGTATATTTATGATTCGATAAGACTAAATGGATTAAAGTCACCTTAATCATTTTACTTTTAATAAACTATCGACATAAGAGTAAACATTACACCCCGTCGATCTGAGTCATCTGCTACATCATACGATAGATACTATTAGAAATACTGTTGAACGAATTTGAGTGATTGAATAACATCTTTCCGTTCACGTAAAATATAACAACGTTCGAGTAATCAATCAAGTGGTATAATAGAGCTTAACTAGTCTCACAAAGTCATCTCCATGTAGATTGAATCGCTGTCTACCTCGAGAACGATTCTATGTATCGCTCACAAATTCAACAATAATTTTATCATAAAATAATAAAAGCCCCACCCAGTTTTTTATCAATACTGTATTACTTTTGCAATTTAATTAAAATTGGATAACTTTAGATGATGATGATTGAAATCTACGAATTTCTTTTACCTTTGATATCCGTTTCATTGTAATTTGACAATTCAAGACTCAAGCTTGCTCCATAAGCGATGATCGGTAGATACTTTCAGGTGACCCTTCAGCCTGCTTGTCAGACTTCTGACTTAAAAAATACGACAATAATTACCTATATTATAGTCGTATAAAAATCTACCTATATCTATGACCTTATAATATAACATCTGAATCAGCAGACATAGACTACAGCTGCGCAATGAACGCGCGATCGTTTGCTAAACATCAAAATATTTATATGAGGTACCTACCAGTGATCACTTGTATTTTCATTTTGGACAAAAATCAATATGTAAATGATCCAATATTTTTGTTTTTAATATAAATTTACCTACTCACTCATCATCAAAGCCCATTTACATTTCACAGCTCACCCATTTATAGGAAGGTTTTAATACAGCACAATTCAGTATAAATTAATGCTAATACAATAACTTTACTTGTACGAAGAAAGCAAATATGTTTTACAAACAGCCATATTAATAACCCGATAGTAATCGATAGGGACTTAATATAGAACTGGTTGGGAAGTAAATAAGTTTAGTTCAATAAAGAAACAACAAACCCTACTAAACATAGTCTACAAGTTCAAGTTAAAGTTCACTCTGAAATGCGGTCTCATTTCAGCGTAAGTAGAGCGTTTATTTTTTGTTTTGATTTTTTTAATATAATATACATAGTATTAAAAAAGTTGACGTTTATATGTTCACTCGTTGTTAAAGCATGAGGTTGTTGTAGTGACATACCTACATAATAAATAAACATAAATATACAAAAAAATCGTAATGCCAAGTGTATTTTCCCACATTATACGGCCTACCTACGGAAATTTAAAAGCCGTTTTGCTAAAGCTCCTTATAAACTCACAAATAAAAACCAATCATTCCCAAAACGTATATGTGGCATTGCGCTGCACGCCCCAGTCCAAAAGAGTCCGACAATTCACGTTTCTTTTAATGGGTTCGTTAATTTTTTATGCAAGATGCGATGTGGCACACTTGCCTAGAAAATGCATCTTCATTCTGTCCTTGAAAACGTTTGGACTGAAGGTGTCAGGAAACACCCTTAGGCTCCGCTTCCACCGCAGATGCACAGACAGGCCAATAGTACCTAACGCTTCGTATTCACATTATAGCATATCATAGTGGTAGGGGAGGCAATGATGCTAAATTTGTAGTTACTCGAGCGTCTTTGGGACCTACTGGAATTTGAAGATTAGGTGGAATAAAGAAAAAAAGGTTATGTGATATTTTCCCCTTCAGCGGTGGGGGGAGCGTCTACAGGGTTTCAAAAATGTAAAAAAAAACAGTCACCAAGAAATACTCGAGCGCGTCAGATATTAATAGGGTAGTCGCGCCACGTCTGTCTGATAACGGAAAAATAATAATCTGCCGTTTTGCGTGGTGGGGGTGGCCGTACGAAGGGGTCGAAAATATTTAAAAAAAAAATTTACTCGAGCGCGTCAGACATTGATAAGGGATGTTAAGTGAACCCTCCAGTAGCTCCTGTTTTAAAGACTGACGATTTGGACGCGACCATCAGTCAGGGCCGATTTTTGAAAATGCAAAAAAAAATCGTGACCTTGATTTACTCGAGCGCGTCAGATTTTTATACAGGCGGTCCTTCTTGATGGCCTTGTTGTACTGACCCATAATCTGACAATTATGTTGAGGGATTTCTTTAATCTGACGGTTTGAAAAAAAAAAATATAAAAAATATCGAAATCTCGAAAATGGTTCAAGATATCGAAAAAATATCTGTACAAAAGTTGTAGAGAATTTAATGTTCTACAATATTTATTAAGAATACATATACCAAAAAACCCATAGGAAACGAGATATTTGCAATAAATCATTTTTTGACCTTTGACCTTGAAAAATCAGTAGTCGCGGGCACCCTAAGATAAGTAGCTTTTGAGACAAGTTTTAGGGTGTCAAAATAAAGGTTTATACAAGTTAATAGCTGACTATCTCTCATTCTGAGGTGAAACTCATAATATTCCTGGACTATACACTTAATAATGATTTTAGCTACTTCGGCTTGTGCAAATCGGCAGATTAAGATATTTCCGTGATTCGTGACTAATTTCCTTCAAAATAAAAAATAAACTAATCGCGCTCGAGAAAATCCAGGTGACGTTTTTTTTTTGCAACTTTGCGAGTCTCCAATTTTCTTTCGTCACGCCCAATTTGTCAGATTATTGAAATGTACACTATTTTGCATGTAACTAACTTACCTTACCTTAATCTGACGCGCTCGAGTATTTCAAACCATCGATTTTTTTTTACTAATCTGACGGGCTACCCTAGGCGTTCGACACTACATAGAGGGCTCAGATTTGGTGAGAGTACTTCACAAGGTGCAAGGTTGCCCCCCTTATGTTAATCTGCCGCGCTCGAGTAAATCCCGAAATCCCCTATTCGCCTCCCCTACCATAGATATAATGAAGCGATCCTATTGATTGGCGGACTAAAACACATCCCTCATTACGCAACTGCGGTGGGAACGTAGCCTTATAGTTCGGTCCTCTGTGCTTATAGACCCTTATAAACCTGTATCTTTTGGCCAATCTTTCGGTTAGTAAAATACATGTCTACACCGCCATTCGACAGTAGGTGTTAAATATACATATAATTAAGTATTTTTATCTGAATTGATAACGCAGAATGAATAGATCAGTTCTAGTTTCAAATAAAATACGCATTTTAATGTGTAACTAATTAATTATCAAGGTTTGGCAGTAAATAATAATAATTTTGAAATAGTCTAGTGGTGTAGCGATTAAATCATGATAACCTTTAGGCACCTTTGGGTACAGGAAAATGTTAAAAATATGGCTAAGGCGCAAACTTTATGTAAGTACCTATACTAGGTATACACACAGGCAGCGTGTCAGCCAAGTCTGGAAAAGAAAAGGGCGACGCACTGACCAATATATCTAATCTATTTGCTATTTTGTGTCTCTATTAATGTCTCCCAAATCACCCATAATATCATACACAAGTTTTTTTTATGCTAATTAAAACAAAATAATATAATATGTAATTAGAATTGTCCTAAGAATATTCAAAAAACCGGCCAAGTGCGAGTCGGATTCGCGCACGAAGGGTTCCGTAAAAATGGCAAAAAATATCACGTTTGTTATATAATTAAATACAGAATAAAATAAATATTTCTCTGGGGGCTCCCTTAAATATTTATTTTATTCTGTATTTAATTTATTGTTAATATTTGTTGTTATAGCGGCAACAGAAATACATCTTCTGTGAAAATTTCAACTGTCTAGCTATCGCGGTTCTTGAGATACAGCCTGGTGACAGACAGCCGGACAGACAGCGAAGTCTTAGTAATAATTAATAAGGATCGTGCGGGAGTCATCTCGTACTGGGCCGGGTCAATATAAATAAGCTGGAAAATTTGGGTATTAGAGAACCACACAATAGATTGCTTGTAGACTATCTAAATGGCAGAACTCAAAAAGTAAAAATTAACACCCATGTTAGTAATAGACTACCCATTACGCATGGAGTCCCACAAGGTAGTATTTTAGGCCCTATATACACTCTTCCTTATCTACATAAATTACCTCACCCTTCTAGACATTAAAAACTGTAAAATCTTTCAAATCATTGACATTTTTTGGAAACACCTGGACTGAAGTCTATCAAGCAGCACAATAGGGTTTTAACGCAGTTTCTAGCTGGCTTTCCTTAAATTATCTTTCTCTTAATACTGATAAAACTAAATATATCCCGTTCTCAATTCGTAACCTGCCATACCCTTCGTCACAATCTTACATCATAAAGGCTCATAACTGTAACAACTTTTCTTCTCTATCCTGCGATTGTCCTCAGTTATCCACTGTCAAATCTATCAAATATCTAGGTGTTATTATTGACAATAACCTTAATTTTTTAACTACATATCAAATAGAGTGAGGAAACTTATTTACATATTCAAACAGCTCAGGCACTCTGCTGATAATCGTATTATGAAAATGCTATACACCACATTATATCAGTCCATTGTTTCTTATTGTATTACATGTTGGGGTGGAGCTACAAAAAACAACTTGATAAGCATTGAAGGGCTCAACGTGCGATATTAAAGATCAGTTACTTCAAACCTAAATTATTTCCCACAAATATGCTTTACTATGAATGCAAAGTTTTAAATGTACGACAGATGTTTATCTTTCATGCAATTCTGAAACAGCACTCTATTGTCTTGCCTGATGCTGATAATTCTCGGATTGATAAGAGGAGAAAATATGCAATTTGTAGCACTACACGCTTTAGAACATCTTTCGCTCAAAGGTTCTGCCTCTTCCAGGGCCCTAGGCTTTATAACACTGCAAACAAACTCTTAAACATATCAAATATGAGTAAACGATCTTGTAAACAATCTCTGATGTCATGGCTTCTGTCCCTGTCATATACCGCGACTGAAAACTTTATTACAGTTGAAACGTAGCTCATAGTAGGTAACTAAAACTGGAATACACACACGCTCACACACATACGCTCACACACATACGCTCACACTCTCTCTCACACACACACACACACACACACACACACACACACACACACAAACATACACACACTCGCACATACACACACACACTCACTCAAACACACATTAAATTCTTTGCTTTTATAATTATAATCATAAATTTTATTAAGAATTGTTAATCTTGTTAACTTAGCTTAATAACATTAAAAGCCGAGGGTGGGCGCTGGTGCCTATCATACAGGATATAAAATATCCTAGTTTAGGTATCAGTTGTTACACTTAAACTAACCCTTTTCTACCTTAAGTTAACATACAAAACAAGATGTTGTTTATGTTATTTTTGTTCTCTTGTATTAAGGTGCCAAATAAACATTATTATTATTATTATATTATTTGGTATTTTATCATCATTTAGTAACCAAAAATATTTGGGTGTAATCGAGTTTTTGTACATGATAATATTTATTTCACAATCACGTAGATACTTTACGGTAAAAAGCCGTATTTGAGTTACCTTACCATCCGCAAGCTGGCAAATCCCTTGAGAACCGTTTTAAGTCAGGAGTAGGTGCTTCAACTGTCAAAACTTCTTGAGTTAAGTCCTACCAAACTAAAAGGTATGAAGATAAACTAGCATTTTCAACACCCACTACCCTACCTACACGAAGGACGAATAATGGGTCGGAGGCGTGCGTTCATACTGCACTAGAGTAAGGTTCAATTACGTATGTAAGTAAATTTCCGGAAAAAAATGCCACAAGATAAGCCTAGTATTTTTTAAGCTGTCGCATATCAAATCATAAACACCCATCTCAGTTTTTCTGGTTAAATAAACAACATTAATCACATACCCAAACATAGAATTCAGATTAAACTGAAAAGTTCAGAAAGAACAGGTGTAAAGTTCATTACAAGTGCAATTAATAGCTTTACGTTGCGTAAACGTTTCATGCAAGATTGGAGCTCAGTGCAACATCTAATTAAAGGATCATTGTGTGGAGTATGTGGGTCGGGCCGGGTCTTGCAATTGGGACGTAGTTCCGAACGCACCGTGGCCAACAATTCTCGTGGCCTAAATCCACGTTTCCGCATTAGAACCCAATGACACTGGCAGTGATGATAGATCTAGACTCACTAATCGATCTATTTTTATACTGACTTCTAAAAAGAGTCCACGCTTCCACAACAAGTGAAAAAAAAATGATTTCCTTCAATAGACTTGGGCCCCGAGAGCAGCGGAGGATTTTAAAGTAGTATTTAGAATCCAGAGGAGGTCCTAAGTCCTAAGACATTTTTTTCTTTGAATGCGGGGTTAGGTGTGATAGAAGGGTGTGAATAGATTCTCGCAAGGTTGGCAACGCGAGAGCGATATCCCTGATGTTGCAAGTGTTTCCAGGCTACGGTAACCCTTACTGACATGTGGGCCCTTGGTTCTGATATCTATGTGTGGGCCGCTTATTTGGTAAAAATGATGTGCTTCAATAGGATTCAAAAGAATTTTTCACCCAGTGAGAAAACTCTTCCTCACGGTAATCGATGATCCAAATGACATTTGTTCGATACGTCCTTTTGAATACGTAAGGTTCGTCATACTTTGGAAATATAATCAAGCGGACAAATTACTTAATAAAAACATAGAGGCGCGGGTTCTGCTCACAAGTAACAGAGATAAATATTCGGAGCTGAATACTTGTTACAGAAGCAACTGCAAAAAAAATGGCTATTCCATAACATGGTACAATACAGACATGACCATTAGGCACTAAGCTCCGAAAACAATGACATTAAATTTTTGCCATCATCGATATTATCTTATCTGCATTTTTGTCATCCAATAAACTTCGACGTATTATTAAATAACTAGTTATTAGTAAATAATTAAATAGTTATTTGAAGATAGTTTTATTATGTTCAAAAGGTAAGAAATTAGAATTTTATTTTAGAATAAAAACCGGCGAATGCGAGTCGGACTCGCGCACGAAGGGTTCCGTAAAAAAGGCAAAAAAATCACGTTTGTTGTATGGGAGCCCCCCTTAAATATTTATTTTATTTTGTTTTTATAGCGGCAACAGAAATACATAATTTGTGAAACTTTCAAATGTCTAGCTATCACGGTTCTTGAGATACAGCCTGGTAACAGACAGACGGACGGACAGACGGACAGACAGCGAAGTCTTAGTAATAGGGTCCCGTTTTTACCCTTTGGGTACGGAACCCTAAAAAAGAACAATGAAGTATAATAACATGAACACCCACCAAATTAAACACCGTCCGTTTTAAAATACATTTGTTAACAAAAAATAGAAAACTACCAAATATTGATGAAATTCTGCGAACTATGGGTACCTATGAGTTCGTTACAACCACAGAGCAAATGTATACTAGTGACAACGATAATATGGGCAATATCTATAAACCGGACACTTTATGTTGCTTATGAATACAACTCTGTAGGATAAATCGTTGTAAATACAGTGAGATACGATCGTACATATTATTATATTCCTTACATCTACACGCCTCTACACTTTCACTCTGGTGGCGAGAAAACAAAGCCCTTATGTATACATATAGCCACAGACCTACAAAGTAATTTAAAATACATATTACCACAGATTATCTAGATTTGTTTTTATTTTCCGCGGTTCATTACAATATGTTGTCAATTCTAAGGACAACAGATTATCAACTTTTTAGATACGCTTGACCTATGCTGCAAACTGATGGCTATAATTAACATACCTAGGTACCTACTCTATTAATGATGTGACATAATGCACCTCTAAGTTCTGTTTCGAAATTTTGCATTGATTTATACTTGAATATATTTACCGGCACTTAAAGAAAAAAGTGTTTTTTTGGTAAAATTCATTATTAACCATCCAGGTCCAAAAAGGTTCCTGATCACATAAAAGTTTCATCACAATTTGATGAATGGTTTAGGCACGCATAAATAAAAAAAAAACAAAATGAAAACTCATTTATTCAGTTTAGTCCCTGGTAAGACACTTAATGAACGTTAACAATTGAGTGACTCTACCACTGGTTCAGAACACACCAATACTGAGAAGACTCCGGCAAGATACTGCAAGGCACTTTTTTTTCTACAGTGGATTTTTGGATTTTTTTTCCGCATAGTAAAGAAATATTCATTTTTATTTATAATTATATGTAATAGTAATTTAGCCTATTTTCATAACTAATATTTGAATAATTTAGGTAGGATTAAGAAAACATAGCAAAGATATCCGTATTTAAACTCAATTGAAGCTTTGTACATGTTTCTTAGTCATCCGGTGTAGCCCGAATTGGTATTTGTTTGACATTGAAGGGAGTGAGAAGGGCAGTCCCTCCGAAATTAAACATTTAGACATGTTTTTTAAACATTTAATTTAATTTTATTGTGGTCGTATATATTAAAGAGATATAAACAAATCAGCTTTAGCAGTAGTTTAATATAAACAGAATTAAGGACAGCACTAAACTATTCAAACGGTGGTTTATTGTAACATAAAACCGATAGACATCGATCAAGGAATAGATCGTTACGTAAACCATGCGTAAACCGCAATATTATTGTCATACATCATAACCTAATGCATAGAACGTAAAAAATATTATTACATATAGCAAAAATAAAATGAGTAGATCAAAGGCCAGTGCAACCTTCGCGGAAGATTTATTAAAAACAAACACTCACGTTGTTCAGGATCAGGGAGTTTACGGGTTGATGGTATCATAAAAAGTGTTCTTTTTGACACCAATCTGGTGTTTATTATTTGGGACAAATGTGACCCGCCGCCCGTAACCCAACACCGCTCCGTCTGTCGACCGACACCACTCATCTTGTTTGATCTACTGAGAGCTTTTTAAACTTTTTATGTCATAGTTTAGTGCGCTTTAGGCGCCTTTATTGCTGAATAAACATTTCAGGATTATCCGTCGCAGCCGCAGTGGGCTCTACGAACTTTCATTTTCAGTCATCGTTGCGTGATTTTAAATTTAGTTTACCATCACTAGTTCCACTCTTCGGACATGTTATTATTATAAAAAAAATCTTCATGACCAGATAACGCTGAGATGTTATGATACCATAAATAAATAAAATAAAGAGCTTGTTTTTGGTTTATATCTGGTAATGCGTTTATTGATACATTGTTGATGTTTCAGGAAGACTTTTGTTATGTTAAAAAGCACCGGCCGGCCCGAGGAGCGCCGAGTGCTCAGACACATTAGGAAAATAGACAAACCGTTTGTAGGCATTGAAAATCGTTATGCAGAAGTTTACTATCTTATAAACAACGTTGATTGATTATTATGTTCTTAATACTCTTTAAAAGATTTTTTTCATAGAATGAATAATATAAGAACTAGACTATAAAATTGAAACTAATTTGAAATAAAATAAAATAGTGACAAAAAGACAATATGATATTTTATTAAAATTGTATTTCTTAAGTATTGGACGGTATATCCAAATTTACCTTTTGGTCGGTGTTAATATCATAAACCAAATGGTTCACTGTTGTGGAACATCACCCGGCGTTAAGCGGTCGGATTTTTAAATAAACATTTTTAATGATCGGCCCGCGCCTTCGCTGCCAGGTGTACACAGGCGGTGCGACCGGCGCCCGCGCAGCCCCCGTTCCCCATGCGTACTACTTCTTTTGTTCCAAAAACAGTAACCCATTTATTTTTGAAGAAATCTAGTTTCCTTCCTTCTCTTAAGATGATATTTTAATGTAAATACCATTGAAATCACAGGAAATTTACTAAATGTAATATAAACGGATGCACATAGATCCGGTTCCGTTCAAAGGGCTGTCCTGTCCCCTATTCTAGATGGGTATCGATATGTCCTCGTTACTAGACGATCAACCATTGACGGTAAAAAATATTGTCTAGTAAAGACAATTATTGTTGAAATCAGTCTTGTCTAGGCTCCTTTTAAAAATGCTGAGACAAAAGACGCAATTTCAACAGTCATTGTAATAATATTTCGGCTTTGGAAATACTGCAAAGTAAAGGTTAATGAATGATGATCGATCGATAGGTAGGTAAAATTAATTTAATACAAAAATTCTTGTAACAATTGATTTAATTTTGTATACTTTTAAATATTGCATGATTAAAGATACCTGTGGGTGTGAGTGATGCAAGCCAACTTAACAATGACGTGGGTAATTTGTTGTATTGTTTTGCCATCATAGAGAATCGTCGCCGAACATGTCTCTAGCTCTAGGCTATAACTTGTTAGTGTTATTCATACCGCAATCTATCAGCGGAACTGTCAAACACAGGGCTGTCGATACTTAGTTGAAGAACATTTGTCAGACTATTGCTATATCTTATAATTATGTAAGTATGTAATATGTTCTCATAATTAAATCGTTTATTTTCTTCATTTGTATTATTTTGAGGTCGTTTTTTGCTTTAAAAATATTTACATTGGAGAATATATTCTCATATTAATGATATTCATGTAATAAAACTTAAACTACGGAGTAAGGTCGTATGTGTGTAATAAAAATCTCTCTAAATGCTCTTTTTTACGAAGACATAAACTAAGCATTTGTTAAATCCACGCTTTTACACGCAACATTTATGTGTCGAATCGAATTCTAATAAAATGCAATGTAAATGCAATTCCTCCGCAGTTTGGTGTCATTGGTGCTCAATATTTTACAAATAAAATGTAAATATATTTTATCTGGCAAACAAAGTTTCGATTTCAGTACAGAATGTAATCTCATATCCTCCTTATTTTATGACCAAGTTTTTATGTGCAGTTACTTATTTACAATCACCTTTTTGTATTATCACACACTACATATTAAATGTATTAAGGTTGTAGGTATTACAATGAGCTCAAATTGTAAATCCCGCACAAAAATTAACTATGCGGGACGCATGTTCTATAAAACTTGGAAACGGGACGCCCTATTTCACAGCGCAACCGCAGCCAGTGCGGGCAACAAGTACAGCATTTGGCAACCCTAGTCACGTGTCTACTCAACTCCACGAAAGCCTACGGCCTGTTTACACTATAGTGTAAGTAATTCGATATTATTCCGATTTGAACGTAAAAGTGACACTCGGACCCCTCATGGATAATAACGTTATCTGTATAGCTCAATAAAGAGTCGCTTTATTGTTTGACAATTCTGAATTTCTCATTCGCATCATAATGGTAGAAAACAACGCGATTGCGAGATAAAGGTTGTCGTTTTGTACCGTTGTAATAGGTGTAAAATATTATCTATCTTTTTGTCGCGGGTATATATTATGTTATATACGGTATGGCCAGAGAGTTATCTTCAACAGATACGATATGCAGTATAAGTAGACAGCAGGGTTAAAATGAATATAAATATCTAAACATTTCTAATGCTCTATGTAAACTGAGCGTTGTTTAGATCGAGCATAATATCATCTCCAAAGTCGGATGAAATCTTACTATGATAATATATATATGTACTCGTATAATTTTCTTCATTCTTTTCCACATGGAAAAAAAATACTGAAATAAATTTCTATTAGAAATAAGCAGTCCCTATAACGCTTGTAGATCTGTTTTATGGTTTATTTATTTATTTGTGTATGTAAATTAATAAAGCCAGAAAACGCCTGAATATATCTGTGAATTCTTATCCTTATAATTATTATTACAGCAGTTAGCTCGAATGACAACAAATTAAAGTAGACAAATAACGGAGCCATCTCACACATGTCAAAACATTCTAGCGACGGAAATAATAGACGCCCAAATACTCTCACGAACACGGAACTTTTAGTAAGATAATCACTTTAAACAAATTAGGATGTGAAGCCTCAAAGTATTTAGGTCACAATATACCTACATTTAAAGTATAAAGCTCACTCAATTAATAAAAACCGCTTTAGAAGTCAATTAAAAACTTTGAAAAAAAAAGATAAATATTCCTTTCATTTTCATAGGTGTTTGGCATAATAATAATATTATATCAAAGGTTAATTATAATAAGATTGACATTAAATATATTAGTATATACGTAATACACATAACGCTGCCAGCCTTCTGGGAACCTTGCCGATCGGCAGCAGCGGCAGCCTCGAAGATGTTTTTTATGTATTGTAATTGTACATTTGCATGTATATTTTGTACATTTGTTGTAAATATTAAATGGATTATGGTCGTAATACACATCAATTTCATTACAATTGAAATGTGCATACATACCTATTTGTACGTAGCTATCATTACCCTGAACCTGACAGAATATTATTATACAGAGAACTAAAATTAGTTTATTAAAAGTTTTGGATTGTTCTGTTTGTGGCGTTGTCCTAATTCCAAGAGATATCACGTCACATAGCTGAATGCAGTCTT
Organism: Ochropacha duplaris; assembly: GCA_951361185.1. Taxonomy (NCBI): domain Eukaryota; kingdom Metazoa; phylum Arthropoda; class Insecta; order Lepidoptera; family Drepanidae; genus Ochropacha; species Ochropacha duplaris. Next base: position 11,124,191 of record OX592691.1, read on the forward strand.
AATATGCATCCTATTTGAGGCATTTTAAATCAGAATATTTTAAATATCGTATCAAACACGAATTCTATTATGAGTGAATTTGATCACGCCTAAATTGTCTTTCTACTCCTTGATTCCGGAGTAGAAAAGCAATTTAGGTAAGTTATTTAGGTAAAAAGACATAGGTTTATAAAGATGTTTGTCTCATTTTAGTCTCTCAAATCTCAAACCTATACGTAACGTAGGTGCACCAAGCCTCTAGTAATAAATGCAGGTTAGACTTTAAGTTAATAAATGAGCTCGTGGCGCGTATTGAAGATGTTTCATAGGAATTACACAGAACATTATTAAGCTCCCGCCTACAGTACTGTCTATAAGTCAAAGTGGGTGGATATGACAAACGGGTCAAAAACTAATTTGTTTCAATGTTCAACTCGACTGGCAGTATTTAGGTAGGTACCTACTCATATCCGAGAATATTGTTCGGGTGGCTAGATTATTGAAAGAGAAACCTTAATTTTATTTACCTAAAATACGTATTTTCCTTGAATATTATTTTTATTATAGAAGTAGGTAGGTAAGTAGCTACCTGAAACCTGTGTTACCTCAATGGAATAAATTCAGTTCACGGTGAAACTCGCTTCAAAACTATTCTCAAGTAACGGTCAAGATTAGAAATTATTCTCTACTTGTACAGTAAGTAATACTTAGTAGAGTGTGGTTTTCAAGCTTGTAAGTTTTGCAGGTTTCGCTTGTGACGGAAAACAGTTTGTTCAACGTGCACTTGTATCACGTTTCTCTGTTGCCAGTTTCAATAACTATGCACGTTTAATACCTAACTATAGTTTGTCAATGTCAATAGTCGTTAACATAAAATATTTGTAATGTTCTGCGGTCAAATATGAATTATTTGGCCACCACGCCGCCGCCGCCATCGCCACGATCTATCTAATTATTTTCATAACCTATAAAGCTGCATAATGGTGATTTGTAGGTAGGTATCAATATTACTTTAGTAGAACATTTTAAATAACTTAATAAATACATTACGTCACCAAATATAGGTATTCATAAAATTTTGTGTGCCGGTTCGATAATTAGATATATGGATTTTTTACAAAATGGCAGAGCCAAATTTCGAAAAATGACACAAAACTTTCGCGAGGTCTGCAGCTCACCGAGTAGATATCGCAAGTGGTAGGTAACAAGAAGTAGGTCTCTTTCTGTCACGCCTTGCTACAGTAGGTACCCTATTGACAGCGTGGCCTGCATTCGAACTTGATTGCTTCTTCTATCGATCTGTTTGTAGCATTGCGAGAACACTCTAAACTAAAACTAAATCTTCACATTTGGCAGCGTTAATCCAGGTCGGGTTCAGCACTTGAACAACAATCAAAGATTATGTAACAATATGAAGCATTAAAGTTAATACCTTGCTAAATGTTAAATATAGTTATGATAAGCTTTAATTTATAATAGGGCAGTAATCTTGCAATAACAAGTTACGATGGTTAAAGGTACAATGAAACGACTCGTTAACGAATCCGATGGATGAATGAATATCCAATTATTGAGCAACAATCCCCACTTGAGTATCGAGTGGGGATTGCATTCCAATATTATTGCACTTAACTTCATATTAATAATTGAACTGTTCAACTTTGGTTTGGTAAATACCTACGTTGGTATTGCTGACTTTTTTATGTTCTCAAGCTGTTGAATATTTTTTGATATGTTCTATTTGGTTCTCAGTCCAGTGTAAGGTAAAACTGACCCTATGCTAATGTTTGCGCCTCACAGAAAGTCACGTAGTCGGGTAGGGGAATTGTTGTCGTGATTCCCATCAAAAGATAACGAGTATTTGCGAGTCTAATGTACATGGTAATTCGGAAGCCGACAATAAACTCTCAAATCACTCTTAGCATAGAATCTTCACATAATATTTTCATTCTAGTCTCACTAAATAAATTTGCCTGATTAAATTTTAAAAAACAGGGATTCCCCATGTGTTCGGCTGGGTGAGACGTTTTCTTGTCTTATTGGTTCGTGCATCATGCATCAAGATTAAAGATGCAGTACTTTTTTTTTATTCGGTACATAACCAGTCAGAGCGAAAATGATAACGTAGTACTTTCACAAAATAAACAATCGTAAATCGCTAGAGTTCTTAATTCAACTACAAAGCTATATCTGATCATTATTTGAGTAGCAGTGCCACTCGATTGGTAGGTGGGCACTTGATCAAAGATATAACGATACAACCATCCTTCATATAAAATCCCTCTCAAATGAGTAACTCTCAATTTTCCAAGACTCAAATTCGCTTTAAATTGTTATAAAAATCGGATTTATTTAGAATATATGTAATTTGTTTCACAACGTGCGAATAGCTAGATCCCAGAAACTCACTCTAATTGCACATTCTGTAGGATGAAAATTAGGTTCGATGAAAATCAGTTTATAAATGTTAAGTATCCACATGAGATTTCACACGTTAAATAGCCACGTTCCTGTGATCTGAAAGGCAATTAATTACAATGAAAATCTCTTTACAACGAACCACTTTTGAATATACAAATATGTAGATAAGTAAACACGACACGGGCATAATAAATCATTTAAAACTCTTACAATTGGCTCTCTAATTCATATTCTGAAACAACGCGCGCGTATTTGTAGAATGTTGATTAGTTTCGTGTAGTGGTCGCAGTCCAGCTCGACACGTGTAATATCAAATTATGTGAGCCCAAGATGAGATAGTGATAAGCAATTTTCAATGCAAATATAGTCCAGGTTGATCAGCCAAGTTTGATCAGGATTATTTTTGTGTTCCCATCTAAACTCCATTTATAATTTTATTGATAATCGGGATTTCTACTTATTGCTTCATTTGTTTTTAGAGTTCCGTACCCAACGTTAGAGTACCATACCTACGAGTTGTGTTCATCTATCATTGATAAGGCAATATATTTTTAACAATAATAACTAGGCCAATAAAAATCCACTATCGTGACAAAGAATAAGAACGTAAGATTTTTTATTCGAAGTTTGTTTTGAAAACGCTATTTAAGTAATAAGCTAATAAAGCTAAATAAGCTTTAATAAAATAGCTTTAACTTAGAAAAAACGAATAACACAATAAAAAATAGTATAAAAATATATAAGGCTCCTCCTAATAAATCTCATAGGAAAATTACAGTAAATCTTGGTCGATTCACAGAGCTACGAAATATTTTAGATTTTTTCAGGAACCCTCTGTGGGCAATTATATTTGTACTTGGCCGGTATTTTTTAATATTACCCTTAATTAAAATTTATATTTCGTTTATATAAAAAAATGTTTAATTAAAAAAATATATTTTTTATATGATTTTATTTGAAGGCCGACTTGTAATATAAATGTGTACCGGTGGGCTGACGAATGAGCTTTTGATAGATACCTAACTCAGTCTGTTTCTTTTTAGTGTCTATCTATTTGATAAATATTCATTGTATGAGAACAAATAATAAATTAAAACTAGTCTCATAAATACGGGAATGTGTACCTACACAGGAATTACTACATGTTTTTTGTTGATAGCTATTAGTTGTGATATGTACCTACAAAAACAAAAAACAAAACCAGAGGACAAAAAGGCAATGTACGCAGTACATCGTATAAGTAGGTAGGGTATGTTTGATACAGTTGACGTTTGTAAACAAGCATAAACAGTAAAATATCAATATTTCGCTTAGGTATACGATATTATTGATTTATCGTAACCCCAGGCCACGGCGGAGTGCGGCCACTCTCCACGATAAGGTAGCCAAAATAACTCTGCATCGAACATCTCAAACGCTCCAAAGATAACGTAACACTGCCCAATCTTTATTTTTATTTTATAATACTATAGAAGCGGTAATTCCCTGAATTTTGAGTGCAAAACGCCCGTAAATCAGTGAGCACTTAATGCCTAAAAGTGGAACATATAACCATGGTAAGAAGGCTCTCTAGCGATCTCTAGATATTAAGAGATCGTGCCTCGATTACAATGGATATAGGATATAAATGCGTCCCAATGGTAATAAGTAATTAATAAAGTTGTGTATGCACTGCGTTAGTCAATTAACGTGAAAATGTATTCTAATTCAGTGTGAGCGTACTTGCTGTGCTACTTGACATGTGTGGCGTGTTGTGAAGACACCATGTTCGTAACTGTTGTTTGAGCACAAATACTTCTTATATGGTAGGTTACATTTGTGCAATCCGTAATTTATTCTTCACTTAATGTACTTACATAGCTTGAGGATATATCGGGAACCATCTCTTACGTGATAATCCTTTTCGTATTGCTTCTTTGAGACCATCTACATTCAACTGACCTGACATCATATACCTACAGACCGTTTCAGTACTATATTACGAAACGCTTTCTATATGTTATCCTCTGTGTCGATAGAATGTGTCGTAATCTTTCATGTGTCGGGGTGTACAGAATCAGTTGTATAGTACAGTACCAACATAACATAATAGAACTCAGTAATTATGCAGATATTATTCAGGTAGGTTGGTAGGTAAGTGAACCAGTCTGCAGAGTGGCGCCTGCACTGCACCTGACTGAGAGTAACGCGGTGACATTTCCACTGACTGATCCAATTAATATGAAAATGTGTCCTGATTGATAGCAATCAATTATTTATAGAGGGTATATTTAAATGGGATTCCAATGGCCTATACATTCAGTTTATTCTTAGCTGTTGGATTTCATAGATAGAGGCGATGATAGCTCAGTGGTAAGTGACGTCGGATACCGCGGCGAAGGTCGTGTGTTCGAATCCTTACAATGAGCTTGAGCTTTCGGTGAAGGAAAACATCGTGAGGAAACCACAGCACGGTGGTAGGGTACTTTGTAGTACTCGACTGGCTGGCTACCACCTTCCAGTTGAAAATCTGTCGCCAAGCACCTGTTGGTGTGTTCCGGCAATTGCACTTGACAGCCAGTTCGCCTTTAAGGCATTGTAATAAGGTGTACAACACATTAGCAATCCCCTGGTATTGCCAATGTCTATAGGCGACGGTTGTCACTTAGCATCAGGTGACCCGCCTGCCTCGTTGTCATATGTCACTTGTGACATAAAAAATAAAAAAAAGGTGAAGGTATTGAGTAACTTGCAGTAAATATAGCGAATAAGTAACTCGTGGTTTTTAGGTGAATTGTCAAACCCTTTTCAGTAAATTTCAAATCTGTCGTGGACAAATTAATTGGAATTCTCTTTTTGTAATACGATTTATAAAATAAAAACAGACCTAATTTTTATTTACGATACTGCGGTCCTCAAGCGGTATTATTAAATTGGAAAGAAGTAAAAATACTAAAAAAACTCGGAGTATTATTTTTTTAATGAATACGATTACATCTTGAATTTTAAATAATAATATTGGTTCTCTGATTTTATGAAATAATTTTTCCTGTTTGTTTCAGCGGCTGAGGGAACACGCGGAGAAATTAGCGAGAGTTGCAAGAGAAGAAGCACGACCAGAACAGACACAGCAAGACTCCCCAAGTAATAATAACGATAATAACGGCCTAACTTTGAAACATCCCTTTAATGGAAGCTCTACCTATACTATAACTTCATCTCTACTTTGTGATTCGCGTAAATCTTTTTCCCAGAAAAAGATAATGGAATAAAAAAAATACTCCACAAAATTCTACAAAAGTATTTTTTTTCCCATGCCGATTCGAGAAGTTAATTAAGGTGCCCTACGCGAAGTAGAAAGTCCCTAATCAAATTTTCTTAGCGCCCTTAAATAATCTTTTAAGTAACATTAACCCATAACAGTGAAATTTAATGGAGAGTAGTTATAATTTATGAATTTATTTTCAGCTAAATTCTTCCTAGGGACCTGTAAAAATTTGTCATGCGGCAAGGAAGCGGCGTGTGTGCCATACAATGATACAGTGCACTATTGTTTGTGTACTACAAATGGCCTTCCAGTCACAGAAGACTTCAAATGCCCTAGGAGTACAGGTGACGATTTTACCTCATACCTATATAGGCTTATGGTTTTATGAGTATGGTGATCTAAAAGAATTGTCACTTGAGTTTTTCAATTATAGTTACCTATTTCATTTTATTTTTTATTATTATTTAAGTAGTATAAGATGGAATATACGAAAGGTTCTAGCTACGTAGGTACATATGTTTGGTAGATTTGTTGATAGATAAATTAACGTGACGGAACCTATACCTACACATATAAAGGGCGTGTAGCTTGGGCGTGTAGTGATCACCGGAAGTTACTGTAAAACAATTATCTCATTACGCAATTACTTTCCGTTTCTAATAGAAAAGAAAATAAACAGTCAATGCAGACTAATGCACTCCAATCAATGTTGCATTATTATTTTCAAGGAAGCAAGCTAGAAATGTGGTGGCCAATAATAAATATAAAACCTATGAGTAAGCGTGTATAGGTAGTATACCTATTCAGAGTAAACTTTCTTAGAGATTATCTAATGGCAAGGATATTAATGACTGGACAGTCATATAACTTTATGGATGTTAAATTGTGCCAAAGTAAATATTGAAATCAGGAATATTTCACATAATTACCTACACGCATACGCAACATAATTTTACTGTTCCGTATGATCCTACAAAACTCATCATTAATTTATGTTTTCATGCTTTGCCATGGGAACACGTCTTTAAGTTACAGCGAGGCAATAACTCTAGATATTTCATTGACATTATATAGGTAGACAATATATAGCTACGTTAGTTAATTTCTTAAAACCTATGTTACTTCGTTTGTTTTAACGAGTCGATAAATAGCCTATAAGAGAATCTTGTTTGTACCTACGCCAAAATTTCTCTTCTAGGTATAGGTACTCACCGTTATAATTAGGTACAATGGCCCAATCAAGAGGCTAAGTGCGGAAACAGCCCCGTTAAAACAACAAACAACATACTAAAAAGGAATCGAATTAGTCTCTTTTTTATTGACTTCCACAGTTTCCATTAGTTTCGTCGTATCGGAAATTTTAAGAGCCAAAGTTATACAGTTAAAACTGCGCTCTTAGAGAATTTTATCATCTCTAGGACAGCGCTAGATCAAGGACTAAAGATAAAAGGAAAACTGTCACGTCCAATCAGAGTTTTTCTACGAGCTATATTCGATCGAGATTCTATTGCAATCGATAATGAATTAGGTAAAATTACCTACTTCGAAAACCTATTCCGGTAATTCCGGTCAGTTAGGTACTCGTCGCCTAAATAGATTTACAATACCAGGATGTAAACATATTGCCAATCTTGTGAAACTGACAGCAACGGCTCGCAATTAGCTCCACAGGCTATTTGAATAATAAGAAAGAACTGAACTTGTAAAACGTCTTTAAAAAAACATAGACGAGATGAAACAGATGACGACAGATTTTCAACACGAGTCTCTAATAGTTCACTATCATTCCAGTTCCCGTGACGCCGGAGCCAATCCACAATATCATTCCACCTCAGATTTCGAACACGTCAAGCTACACCAAGTATGCACCGTCACCAACCACCGCTCAGGTTAGACCATCAATCTTTTTATCACCTTATCTACCTTGTAACACTCAACTGCAACCTAGTTCATTATTAACCATTATGCATATGACACGCTCCTAATTGAGATGTAGGTATGGGTTGCTTAAAAGGTATTTGCTGCCGACAGATAATTAGCTACCTGCTGTACCTACTTGAAGATTAAAACAAGCATTACAGGGTTGTGTATCTGTGTATAGTAAATATTGTGTAATATGTAATAAATTAATGGTCCTTGTTTGTGGAAGTATAATTTATGTACTTATGTATTTAGGTAGCTAGCGGAACACAGCGTGGAATTCCGGTAACTGCAGCCTCGATTACAACACAGTCATATTTTTTAGATCATCGTCTAGCTAATTAAATCAGACTAATTCTAATCTTAATAGATTTTTTCCTCTCAGAAATTTTAAGCAAACGATCTGTCAGATTTTTTGTGGAACCGGCTCTTTGTGCTATTTTTAGGGTTCCGTACCCAAAGGGTAAAAACGGGACCCTATTACTAAGACTTCGCTGTCTGTCCGTCCATCTGTCCGTCCGTCTGTCTTTTACCAGGCTGTATCTCAAGAACAGCGATAGCTAGACAGTTGAAATTTTCACAAATTATATATTTCTGTTGCCGCTATAACAACAAATACTAAAAACGAAATGAAATAAATATTTAAGGGGGGCTCCCATACAAAAAACGCTATTTTTTTTCCCTTTTATGCTCGATATCATCACCAGGCTGTATCTCAAGAACAGCGATAGCTAGACAGTTGAAATTTTCACAAATTATATATTTCTGTTGCCGGTACAACAAAAAAATACTAAAAACAAAATAAAATAAATATTGAAGGGGGGCTCCCATACAACAAACGTGATTATTTTGCCTTTTTTACGGAACCCTTCGTGCGCGAGTCCGACTCGCGCTTGGCCAGTTTTTTTAAGTTAATGTTTTAAAAGTTTAAGATAGTTGTTTTCTGGACCGTTAAAAAAAAGACAAGGTTGTATTGAATTAGATTTTAGATGCAATAAGCACACGATGGTTTTAACAACTTATATTTTACTGTGATCTTTCCCGTATCTTTTGTCTCAATATGATGCGATAGTTTTCTGTACCAAGCAGGTTCGGTAACGCAAGGTACATAAGCTAATGATGAAGTTTAATTTACTACTAGGCATTTATGCGAGAGGAACCGTAATTATGGAACGTAAAAATGGCTTAAGTATGTAAGTTAATAAACACTTGACTCCATAATATATTATCACTTTAGTCGAGCTAAGTATTTATTCTTACTTGCTGCTTCTACTATTTATGATTTCGACATATTTAATTTGACGTCAAAAGGCATTTGAAGTCTGTTATATTGCATTCAAACGTCGTATTATATAAGTTAAATGCTATTACATCTGGAAACTTATATGTATCTACCTATAAATAGAGAATAAAACCTATGTGCGTAAATGGAGATGCACAAGATTTTATTAACTCTGGAATATTATTTTTAAAACAGACTAATTAATAATTATACGGTTTCTGATTAATGAATGAAGCATGAGATAAGTTTTCACGGAACAATTTTGAACATGGAAAGAAAATTGTTGATATTTCGGAAAGAGCTACACCGCTCTTTCACAAATATCCAACAATTTTAGCAAACTAACATATATTATTTTCGAATCGTTTTATCAATAGGTTATTGATTTTGACTTAAACCGATGAAAAAGCTTTATGGAAAACGAAATCAGTATTTTTCCATGGTAACTGATAAATATTCATGATAGGTCAGCCGTGATAACGTTAGCGAGTGTCACCCAAATTAAGAGTAGGCTTCAATGTAGGCGTGTTAGGTAGTATTGACGTACTTGTTATTATTTATAAGGTATTATTGTATTTTTGTACTTCTAAATTGTAAATGGGAAAATGCTATAAAAATATACATGAAACTAATAGGTACATAAATTCTATAGTACCAAAACTTCAAGCTTAGGTTTATAGGACTTTGAGCCAAGGCATTTTTTTATCTCATGCATGACAAAATACTTTTTTTTTTCAGGTTTCAAAGTCACTAGTGAGTGGTGAAAGCTTCGCAGAATCGACAACAGGCAATGACTCGCTTGTGTTAGGATCAGGTATCAGCAGCACAAGCATCTTAGTGCTAATCTCCGCGGGCGGCGTGGCGTTGCTCGTGATTGTATTCTCGGTATTACTGTACCTGAGGAGGCGTGTACGACATATTGATGGAAAAGCTCCACTTGTAAGCATCATAACATCTCACTAATTCTGGCTTAATTAACTGCTTGTACAGAAGATGTTACAAATTGTCTTTTACTGCATGTTATCTTTAACATCTAGCTGCACACAAACCGTAAAAAATAGCTTAATCTTTTATAGCGTGTGCGACCAGGGGAACCTCTACTTGCTGAAAGGTATATAACGAACCCTCAGTACGGCGTCTACGGTGCGAGCACTGGAGCTGGTCCGGGCGGAGGACAAGCTGCCCCTGGCGTTGTCAGCGCAGATGACACCAACGAGCCACAAGTACCACTTTTAGACAGAAATGCACTCACATTCCTCGAAGAAGTCGGTGAAGGATGCTTTGGCAAAGTACACAAAGGTGGACTCATTAATTTATTTTTAATTAAGTATCTTTAGATATAATTTTCATCAAAGAAGTATTGTTTATCATGTGTAATCTTTATGTAACAGGGCTTCTTCGCACCGTCAACGGTGAACAAGTGGTTGCCATAAAAGTTCTGAAAGAAAGCGCGGGACGCAATGCCGAGGAAGATTTTGTTAGAGAAGTTTCGATTATGTCAGCCTTCCGTCATCCAAATATTCTGACGCTTGTTGGAGTTGTTTATAAAGGTAAATTGAATTTATTGACTTATTAAATAAATAAATTAATGAAATAAATAAAAATATCCCAAAAAATTCATAATACATAAAATAACATTTAAAAAAATCATCTATCAGGTTACCACACGTGACCCTGATTACTTCAGGCAGAAACCTAATCATATAATGGTGGAGTGTTTGTACATGTAGCTACCAATGCAGGTAATATGGTAGAGACACAATACAAGTCACTTAAAAATATCTTGATGTTTTAGATACTAGAAATTAGAATACGAGTATGAAATAAATTGATGTAGTAAAATATATTTTACAGATGAGTTGAATCGCGGCAGTCCATGGATGGTGTTCGAGTACATGGAGTGGGGTGATTTAGCAGGGGTCCTACGAGGCTCACGAGGCGGCGGACGGCCGGGACCCACATTAGACGAGCCTGCACTACTACATGTTGCCTTGCAAGTGGCACGTGGCATGCAATACCTTGCCTCCCGTAGATTTGTGCATCGAGATCTTGCAGCAAGGAACTGTCTTGTTGGAGCTAACCTAGCAGTCAAAATTGCAGACTTCGGCATGTCTCGGGATGTTTACACAAGTGATTATTACAAAATGGGTGGCGAGCGTCCTATGCCCGTAAGATGGATGTCCCCAGAAAGCATAGTATACGCTCGATTCACTCACGAATCAGATGTCTGGTCGTATGGTGTAGTGCTGTGGGAAATCTATAGCCGTGGAAAGCAACCCTTCTACGGTCAAAATAATGATGGTGCAACAAAGCGAATTCTGCAAGGCATATTGTTGATACCACCTGAAGATTGTCCTCACTTTGCCTGCGAGTTAATGCGCGCGTGCTGGAAACCAGATCCACGGTATAGAATAGGGTTTGATGAAATTTGCAGAAAACTGGAAGTGGCAGCAGAGGGAGGTAGTCAAAATATACAGATACGTTTGCCACGACCACCTCCAACGCCTCAAGACTCAGAAGGGTATTTGATACCGGCTCTGCAACCACCTGTAGATTATCTACAATTGTCGTTACCTGACCACGATGGCGATATCGCGTCTGAGTCTAGCGAAGAGGAGGAAGATGAAGAGTACACTTGACGGCCAAAGATGGCGGCGGCCTCGCAGTACGTACCGCGCACTTCGCCCTCAGCTGTCGCCAATCACAACTTCACATTCCTGCCGCAGAGCAGCATCGTTGCCCATTTTAAATGTTGATTTCCTATTGAACGTTAATAGAGAACGTCATAAGCAAATGGATTTCTTTGAGTCGAAGATAAAAATACTCAATTACCCGTGTGATATTTTATCATAATAAGTCAAAATTGTTGTTTTGAATGAAAAGCGAAATGTAGGTACCTACTCACCTACTTTTAGGTAGGTATCTTTAGGATAAATCTTGCGACATTTATAATAAGAAAGTATTTATGATAACGAATTATTTTATGTGCCATATACCAAAAATAAAAAGTACCTAAATATAAAGCTACCTAGCATCTAATGAAATAATTTTAAGAAACGATGTTTAGGAACTATGTACACCTAGTTATACAGAAACTTATTATTGTAAAAAATCGTTGGTAGGATTAAAAAACTACGACTGAAAATAGATTTTGTAAATGAGTATTTTTTTGTAAAACTAATTCAATAGGTACCTTAATATGTTTGTCATTGACATTAAAACATATTCAGGTAGAGATTAAACATAAGTATAAGGTCTTCGTAAAATATAATAGGTACATACTCGTATAATAAATGTAACATTATAACAACAAGTCAATTCATCAACTTCGTTCAAAAAAAAAATTTTGTCGCAGTTCAGTGGTACAGATCGTCACAAAAGGAAAAAGCGTTATGTCCCTCCATGTGAATGTGACTTTCTCTCTTTCTCTCTTTATCTCTTTATCATATACAAGCGAGTGTGTGTGTGTGTGCGGGTAACGAGATTCGAGCAAGCGAGCATTTTTTGTTCCGATCAATAATTAATCAATAGATAATATACCTACATAATAATATAACCTCAATACTAAACTGTTCCTGACGTTGGTGCTGAGACACGTTTTTTTTTTCATGAAATGAAATTAAAACATTTTTTATTCAAAAAGGCCTTTCCACGTAGGTACTTATGAATAGTTTAGACACGGTTCGAAAGGTTACTTTTGCTGAGAAGAGACTGCAATACCAATATCAATAAACTAAGCAACTATTATTTTAATAAATAACTTAAACATTATATTGGATGTATCCAATAATTATTTATCTAGTCTCACTGATAATATTTGCGTCTTATGGCGGCAAAACAGAATAATAAATAGAATTTACTATGACTGATTTAATAAACAACAAGCGGACCAGCCTCCACAAGCAGCACCTGTTCAAAAGTATGACGCGTGTGGCAGAGCAGCTACCTCGCCATATTAATAGGGTTAGGGAAGTTTGTAATCGGACTTAGATAGGTCGACCTATCATTAATCTAACTCAGGCATAGGAATTAAAACACACAATATGTTATCACTGTACAGTAGTCGGAGAGGTTTATAAAAGTAGTAATCGATACTTAGTTTAAATAGTTATCGAATGAAAAATAATGTTTAATTGACCATTAATAAAGTTAAAAATAATGAAAAATCGGTAATTGGCTACAACTTTAACTATATATTCCCCCCTTAAATATAGAGCCCCCCTTAAATATAGAGCCCCCCTTAAATATATATTTTGTTTTAATTTTATTATTTATTATTAAAGTAAAATTACAACTGAGTATTTTGTGAATATTTCAAGTGCTAGCTGTTGCAATTATTGATATCGAGCAAAAAATGGCAAACAAATCGCGTTTGTTGTACGGAACCCTAAAAACAAAAAAGTGTAATAAATTACCGAGCATTATTGTCTTTGAAATATTAATTTATATTATAGTAGGTAGGTAAGCTAAATTTAAAATTTTTGAAAAGGCATTAATATCTAAAATTTAAGTTGGTATTTTGTTACATTTATTACATAAAGTGATCGGAACAAACTACTCAATCTGTTTTGTACAATATTTTAAAAAGACCTTATAAATGTCCATGAACCAATTAAGTAAATAAATAATAGGTACATACACTGTTGGGCTAAAAAAAAATTTACAATATTTTTTTTTAAATTATAATTATAATTGAGTATGTAATTATAGTAAGCGTAGGTATTGACGATGTATATAGAACCATTTTGTTGTTTAAATTAATATAATAGTCGAATTTATGATACATAGGTAAAATAAGTTAAGCGCATAATTTATATTAAGAAAAATATCGTTGTTATTTTGACTGTTAGAATAACTTATCAAGAAATATAAACGATTCTTATTGACAAATCATGCCCAACGTTTGAATGAATGTGTTCATAGGTAACTTGTATAATCCTAAATAGATAGAAGATAAACCTTATTTATCACATCATAATATTACCTAACGAAATTCGAATAAATGTTTTTAAATGTGTATTAAAACAATACAACGACGTACCTAATTGAATTCGTTTTATTTGTTTTTTAATTCCCAGAAAGTATAAGTAGTCCTCTCACATTTATGGGCAGTCAAACTGATACTGCATGCGCATGTCATGCAGCCATTGGACGCATGAGCACTTCATTATGGGAAGAGGTAATAAAGAGCTCGTGTAGTTAGCTGAAGCCTTCATGATTGCCCCAAGTACCTACGTGAAAAAATACTGGAGAATATCAGCATTTATAAATAGGTAAAAGGTAGGTTACTAGGTTCTTACCTATGATTTTTATTTTGATTTTTATAAACTAAAATTCTCATCAATTAAAGTAGTAATGATCCGTCATGCAAGAGGGGCAGTTAGTCAGTATGAGAGACTGAAACTAGCTATAGGTTTGATTTCCGAGTCATACACCTAAAATTTGTAGGTACCTACAAGCAGTCGACATGGTGCTTTCGAAGAAATTTCTCTCCCGTAGTTTTTGAAATGAGGAGATCAAAAACAATCTAGACTGTATGACTTGACTTTGGACTTTCATAGTCGACTACGTACGATACGACACCTCATCACTTCATAGCTCAGTGGTAGTGACGTCGGATACCGCGGCGAAGGTCGTGGGTTCGAATCCTACAATGAGCTTGAGCTTTTGGTGAAGGAAGACATCGTGAGGAAACCATAGCACGGTGGTAGGGGTACTTTGTAGTACCCGCCTGGCTGGATACCACCCTCATGTTGAAAATCTGTCGCCAAGCACCTATTGGTGTGTTCCGACAGTTGCACCTTTGGCCACATCATCACTTACCATAGTGAGATTGTGGTCAAACACCAGCTTATCCAGAATTTAAAAAAAATAACAAGTACCTAGGTATGGTATATTAGGTCTTTACCTATGAAATTGCCGTTTTGAATGAAAAAATTTAAACGTTTTTTTTGCATGTATTTTTTATTTGTATTAATCGAAGTAATCACCCATGCAATCAATGCATCTTTGCCAACGCAGTGGCAGTTTATTGATGCCCTTCTTAAATATATCAGCTGCACGGGAGGCAACAAATTCTTCAAAGGCATTGAATTTTTTTCCCGCCAAGAAGTTATCCTAATTCTGGAAAAAGTTGTAAGTAGTCTGTAGGCGCAAGGTCTGGTGAGTAGGACGGATGACGGAGAGCTTCCAACCCCAATTCTTGCAACTTGGAGATAGGGAATGCAATCTCGGGATCTCGCGAGATCTCGCCTCATTTTTCGAGATCAATCTCGAAGCATATAAATTACGAGATCTCAGACGAGATCGAGCGCCAGTAGAGAAGAGACTTTGAAAGCATGTAAAAGTCTATTCACGCGGGTTACTACGACTACAGACAGGCTAGAATCGGTGATTAAAAAAGAGATGGATCTCTATGAGTGTGAACTTGTGGAGAATCGAGGGGTATTTTTTTGCAATTTGCTTACAACAGCTTGCTCACGCTGGTAACAACTAGTGTTGAAGCTGTGAGGGTGTCTTCAGCCGTTGGCTACATAGCGGCTGACATAAGATGCCGTTCATCCGACAGCACTTTAAGCACAATTTGTTTTTTAAGGAGCTATTTCCAAAATCACTCCTAAACCCATTTATTTCTTGTTTGTCTCACTTACGGGTCTGAATAATTTTTTGTGTGTTCAGTAGCATAAATAAATAATTATAAAAATAAAGACTTCTTTTCAATCATTTTATGTTGTATCTTACTCGCACCATTCTCACATCTAAGCAGTTTCAATCATGTTTCACTTATCTAAGTAAAACAATAATTTTTGAAAACCATTCGAGATCTCGAAAATGCCGAGATCTCGCCGAGATCGAATTTCTAATCCCTCGAGATCTCGACTTGGCGATCTCGTCTCGAGATTGCATTTCCTACTTGGAGACCGTCTGCTATGCAGTATGAGGTCGCGCGTTGTCGTGCAGGAGCAGCGGAGACGAGCGATTGACCAATACTGATTGGAGATGTGCCAGCTTCTCCATCATTGTGTTCAGTTCTTCACAGAACACAGTACACATCTGCAGTAATGCTCACCCCGTTTGGTAAGAAGCTGTGATGAATCACACCGGCGCTAGACCACCAAACAGTGACCATCACTTTTCTAGGGGTAAGTTTTCATTTAGGGCATTGTTTAGGTGCTGAACCAGGATCCAACCAACTTGCTGAGCGCTTGCGGTTATCAAACAGAATCCATTTTTCATCGCAGGTAACAATGCGGTTCAAAATTCCTACATTTGTGTCTGGTGAGCAGTGCAAGGCACGTCTCGACGCGTGCTTCGCGCTGGCGATCATTGAGTTCGTGGGGCACCCATTTCTCAAGCTTTTTTACCTTGCCAATTTGACGCAAATGGACCAATATTGTTTTGACGCTAACGTCGAAGCTGCTGCTAATTCAGCCGTAGATTGTGTATCATCAGCTTCCACAATCGCCTTTAATTCGTCATTGTCGACCAAAGTCTTCGGACGACCGCGAGGTTCATTTTTCAGGTCGAAATTTCCAGAACGGATGCGAGCAAACCAATAACAGGTGGTGCGTTGGTTTGTAGTTTTAGCTCCGTAAACGTCGTTGATGTTGCGTGCCGCTTGTGCCGCGTTGCTGGCACGACGATACTCATATTCCATCATTACTAGAATTTTTAACGTATCCATGATGACGAAAATTATGAAATGCGATGAAAATGTAACACTAATCAATAAACAAATGACTACTTTTGGAAAAAAAACCATGTTTTTAAAATAAAATTAATTTGAAATTAGAATTCTTAGCCAAACAAAAAATATTTTGATTTGAAATGGCCAGTACTGCAGAACGGCAATTTCATAGGTAAAGACCTATTAAACAGGCAGGTGAATCACCTAATAGCCAGTGACTACCGTCATCTATGGACTTTATAATAATATCAGAGGGACTGCCAATGTGCTGCCATCTACTTTATACCGAATGCTAAGAAGTCACTGAACTCTATTAAAATACGCTGGACTGGCTATCGCTATTAATTTCATGTGCCTATTTGAAAATCGCCATTTTGGCGCTGACGGCAGCAGTGTGGGGGAATGGAACTAATATATTCCGCAGAGACACTTAGCGTAAAATCAACAAACAACGGCCATTTGCAATCTTATTAGTTCTCAGAACTCTCACGTCTGTCACTGGGAGCGCTTTGAATCGGCACAGCAAATAGCTGTCATTTTGTATGGGATAGCAAGTCCAGCGTATTTTAATAGAGGTCAGTGTAAGAAGTTATCAGACTCTTAAATAGTTACATACAACCAAGAATTATTTATTGTAGGTAAATGGATAGGTAACTCTAAATACCGACTTGAATGAAGCAAATACCTATCAATTGGGAAAAAGAGAAAGATACGAGTTATAACTACGTTGGGACAATCTCTCTTTCTTTCATTAAGGGTAAGTAGGTCTTGCATACAACTACCGTAACACGCCGGTAGGTGGGTGCTTAGCGGGTGGTAGTATTACATAAGGGCGTGCAAACAAAAATATTGTATTTTTTATATGTAGATTTGTGACTGATCATATTATGTGATATCATATAAATTATAAACATTATATACTTAATTTAGAATAATGTAGATCAGACAACTATTGCTTTAGGTTAAAATAATCCTGTAAAAATAGTTGTAAAGTAAATAATAAATAAATAAAAAATGTTATATTATAGGTACCTACCAATTATAAAGCAGTAAAAAGCTCCAATGACTTTGGTTAAACTTTGCTGTAACTAAGTAAACTTAAGTAAGGTTTATAATGTTGAGATTTAAGTAGGTCTTTTAGCCTTAGAGACAAATTAAGAGACATAACTTATTCCAGAGACTTTGAACAATCATCCCTAAAAGGGTTAAAATAGGGAATCACTATAACATGCACTCGAAAAACAATAGTGTCCTTTCTGGAGTTTTACTCGGAAATCATTTTTTAAATATTAATTTTACTTCCGAATCCTAGTCAGATCTGGCATAGTATTTGAATCGGAACACAAATTATTGATATTATCGCTATAAGCGATAATGTGTGAATTGGAATGGAATGGACAGTTATTGTTCCGAGGAATGGACCCACTACGAGTGCTGTCAATTTGACAGCACAGATCGATCTATCTTTGAGTCTGTCAGTTGTCATTAGTGTCAGTCTGAGTTTGCGGTGTTTGCTCGTTCGCTTTTCTTCATTCGTTCTTATCGCTAGTAGACAAATTGTGGATTTCTTTCGGTGTGAGTTTACCGTGTGTTATGAAAAAATATATTTATTCCTTAAAAATGTAAACAATTCTAAACAATAATTTATTGTACAACCTCGTTACTCGGATTTGTACCTACGCATCAGATACACCATTATGCCCCCAGTCAATTCTAAGGCAAAGAAGAATGGCGCAGAATATGAGGTAAATAACGCTCGTTTTTTGCTCCATTCATTTGCTATTTGTTTTACATTTTACGTGCCTCAAATTAATACTATTTGTATAACAGTTACAGTACGAGTGAAAGTACTGTTTTCTCTGTTTAAATTTTATAAAATAAATATTTGCCCTATTCGCTGTCTATAGGTACTACTTTCGCAGCTCATTTAAAAAAGTAAATAATTATAAACAACTAGGTTTTAGAAATTCTATTGTATAAATGTCTATAATATTTATTATCATATGAAAAGAATAACTTCCTATTATTATTGTTTGTTACCACAGCTGGAAGTCTATCTGTTACACTATATTTACATAACATTAACTGTGGAATATTATAAACAAGCCTGAAATGGTATTGAGCCAGAAGTACAATGACTTATCTTTATAAATTTCACCACTGAATATAAAACCTGTGTTCAAAATGGAGTATTGTATTATTAACATTTTACAGCCTCCCCAGTTAGTAAGGTTGCTATGCTAATAAATAAGGGTAGTTATTTATGTAACTAGGTAGTTTTCGGTCAATTGTGTAATCTGTAATTCAAAGGGTTATGAATCTAGTCTAATAATCTTAGGAAATCGCTCAGTGTTTGGTATAAATTAATAATGGTAGGAATTAAAGTACCTAGTACCTACACTTTTGTTTCAGAACATCATGCCAAATAAATGTACAGCCTTGGATTTTGAAAAATATATTCAAGAAAACAAAACACTTCTGTTGAACGATCCACTTCGAGATATACTTTTGTACCCAACCGATGATGTATCAGTAAGTAAATAATACATTTTATTTACTATTTTATGAACATGAAAATATGATGCAAGTAAGTTTGCACTTGCGGTTTATACATATGTATTCAACATCCTGGTATCTGCTTGCATTTCCTGTTCAAAATCCATGATTACACAGAAAGACCAAAATAATATCACTAAAATGTTTGATAGTGAGAAATCCCTTTTTGGAATAACTCATAGATTCTTATCAACAAATACATGTGTAGTTGAAACTTTTGCTTATTTTAAAAAATCTTAATTTTTCTTAATTTTTGCTTATTTTAAAAAGTCGTGTAGCAAAAAATATAACTTTTTGCCCTTAATCAGAGTGTGGTTCTTCCACGTCGCTGGAGGACAGTGACCACTGCTGTGCCTGATGTGCGGACTGCCTCGACATGCCCCTTGCTTACGAGACAGGCATTGCTCAGCTATGCTTCCAGTTGGAATCTTATACACTTCAAGTTTAGTAACTATTCTGGTACATACCTCAACCTGCCAAGGTCAGTTTTTGTTATTGATTTTTATTGTATTAAAAATAGTTTAGTAATCACATAAAATAGTAAAAAAACATCAACCCCTGAAAATTATTTTGTATGTTATGAACTTATTCATAAGTATGAATTTTTATAGGAACTTATGAAGAAATATTATTATGCATGTATGAGAATTGTGATCATATTTTTCCTGTAGCTATAAATGCTATAGGTAAAACATGTGGCATATTTCAATAAAAAGATATCTTCAGTGAAGCATAATAAAATTTAACTGTAGGGTCTCTTCAGAATATATCAACGCAAAACCTAAACACGTCGAAAATACTTGCTAACGGATGTGGATATAAAGGTTTCACCGACTGGCGGGAACTGATACCGTGTCCATATTCTGGGGAAAGACAAGGTGCATCCCCGCGTATCTTGGTTACGTCACCCGGCGGTTATGCGGTATACGAACATGTGGGAATGACTCCTTATAATCAGAACTATATTTTTTGAACCGACTAATGTGTGTGTTAAATCTTAAACGATATTTTGAGAGAGAGAAAGACTACATAAATAGTTACAGAATATTCTAATTTATTTTCTGTTTAAAATAAATACGCATAAATAGCATTACATCGTTTGACAGTGATAGGAGGTGGTCGGTAAATACATGACCATATAAACATTAATTGAAATAATTCTGATTCAAATGATAACTATATATATCATGGGGCCATAGATGAATAAATCGTCGCGCCAGAGCGGAGCGAGGACCAATTCTTAATCTATGCATGGGGCTTTAATACGAAGGCTGCACTAAAAGTATCGGGAATGGAATATTTCTACTGTTCCTGTCATATTAAAATCTTTTTAATTGAAATCTCCTTGGTTTTAAAAATCGAATACCATTTATTTATTCAAAAAAAAGATTCTCGGTTTTGTCAAACTTGTTTAGTCGTTGAGAAAATGGAATTGACTCGAGAAAATTCAAGAGCGATGATTTATTATGACTTTCTAAGTGGTTTAACACAAAAACAGTGTGTAGACCGGATGATTTCTGCATTTGGTGATGAAGCCCCATCCAAAACCACAATTTATCGCTGGTTTGCTGAATTTCAACGTGGACGTGTCAAGGTCAGTGATGATCCCCGTCAAGGTCGTCTAAAAACTGCAGTCACCCAAGAAAACGTTGATGCTGTGCGTAAGCTGATTGAGGGGATCGACATGTGACATACCGCGAAATTCAGGCAACTTTAGACATTGGCATGAGTCAAATACAATCATGTCAATCTTGCATGAACAATTAGGTGTAAAAAAGTTGTTTTCCCGATGGATACCGCATTCGCTCTGTGAAGAGCAAAAAGCGGCTCGCGTTACTTGGTGCGTCAGAACTCTCGAAAGATTCCACGCAGGATCCTCAAATGCTGTATACAACATCGTATCAGGTGACGAATCCTGGATATACGCGTACGAACCCGAAACAAAAAACCAGTCACGAGTTTGGGTGTTCGAAAATGAGTTAAAGCCAACAAAAATTGTTCGTTCACGGAGTGGTGCAAAAAAAATGGTGGCCACGTTTGTCTCCAAAACCGGCCATGTTGCGACTATTCCTCTTGAGGGACAAAGAACGGTTAATGCAGAATGGTATGCTAGCATTTGTTTGCCACAGGTCGTTTCTGAACTCCGTAAAGAGAACTGCAACCGCCGCATCATCCTCCATCACGACAATGCGAGTTCTCACACCGCGCACAGAACAAAAGAGTTTTTAGAGCAAGAAAACATAGAATTTTAGACCATCCGCCGTACAGCCCCGACCTAAGCCCTAATGATTTCTATACTTTCCCTAAAATAAAGAATAAATTGCGTGGTCAGAGATTTTCATCACCTGAAGAAGCTGTGGACGCCTACAAAACGGCCAGTTTGGAGACCCCAACTTCCGAATGGAATGGTTGCTTCAATGATTGGTTCCATCGTATGGAAAAATGTGTCAAATTTCGCGGAGAATACTTCGAAAAGCAATAAATACATTTTTAAATAGTAATGTTGTGTCACTTCCTTGATTCCCGAAATTTTCAGTGCCGCCCTCGTAATATGCAATTGTTTATTAAAAAAAAAAAACCTGTGGCATTCGGGGACTGCCGCGGTAAAGCTATTGCATATCATTATACTTTACACCTATATACTTTTTCACAAACAGCTGCTTACGTATTCGTCCGATTTCGGAGCAGCTCGTCTCGATCCGTGCGAGCTTCGTACAGTCGGAACGCTCGGCCGAGCTACATGGTAGAGGGGTGTTAGGTTTTATTTTCCTTACGGAATTTCTTGATTCGGTCGCCGCGCTCAAAGCCCGCGATAAAAACTATGCAATAGCTTAAAAAAATATGATAATTGACCCTGACAAAGCAGGTTCTGACTGTTAAATGTGAAATATGAAAAGGATAATTAGCATACCTACCACCATTCCTCAAAATACCTAGAAAAACTGAGCATTTTCCGCAATGTGTTAAAATTACTAATTGATCGACTGGTAACAGTATAATTATCGTACCATGATACTAACGTATGGCGAGGGCAATAAATAATGTTTACACCATTTGATATTGTTTTTGCAAGGTCACCTCACATAGCGATCATGTGTCTGATGTTATCTGAGCCATTTCCTATATGTTGCACAACACAGGATGAAAGGATAGTAAAATAAAAATGTAAATATTATACGATTTTGCTAGTCTCGAGACGAGCACTTTCACTTGTGGTCATATACCTGCAATAGCTTTTCAACTTTAACCGATTGGAAATAAGATTGTATTTACCTATTTGTATCCGCATTCACGTAATACAAAAAAATACTTTTAAGGTTAACAAGAGGTTTTTGCACTCTTAGACTGCGTCATATTAATATGAAACTGCTAGGAGTTTAATGTACGGTCGGCCAAGAAAGTGGTGTGCCAGTTTTGATTTAGTTTCTTAGTCATCGAAAATTACAACAAGGTTCAAACTAAAAAGATATCACTTGAAAGAGATGCATAATAATGACATTAGTTGTCATAAGTTGTCAGATTGATCTGTAAGCGAAACTAATCTTTATCACCTATGAATCTGCAAGTGGCATTCAACCTTAGGGTGGTACACCACTTTCTTGGCCGACCGTACGTACAAATTTATCAGTTACAAAGGAGTTTATGCATTTCGCATTCTGAGTAATTTCTTATTCATAATACCTATAATTTTGTCGCATAGGCCGATCGAAAATAAATTCCCCGAGGAAGTGTATGATATTGACGCAGAGATTGAATTTGATAACGAAAACCAAGCAGCGAAGGTGGACCTTGGTACCAAAGAGGGGTACTTGCTCAAAGGACCCGAGATCGGCTCAGATAGGATATTCAGTAACCTTGCTTCCAAATCGTTTAAGAAACGCTACTGCTCAATGCTTCGAGAGGCCGATGGCGCTTATATTCTCGAAGTATATAAGGATGATAAGAAAACAGAGACAAAGCTCACTATTGTTATGGACTTTTGTTCAGATGTTGTTAGAGTAAGTTAAACTCACTATTATCGATAACGCAATCTTCTGCACGAAATTCCTACTAATTTTGCATCATTGTCATTGTAGAACCCAAAACGAGGGAAACTATGTTTCGAACTGAGGATGGCCGGTGGAAAAGGATATACGTTTTCAGCTGATAATGAAGAAGAGATGACCGAATGGATCAATGCTTTTAAAGCAGCTTTGAAGAAGAATCAAGATAATCAGGAAGGTCATCAAATTGATGAAGCGTTGGATAAAGGTTGGTGACAATATTTGCCGTAGTATTTAACATAATGTATGCATATTCTAATGAAACATGCCAAGCGCATAATGCAATACAACGATTTCGAATATGCTAAATACTTTTAGCACTTCGTTGTGTTATGCCATTTTATGATGTTCTCATTTTAAAAGTGTTCATTTATTTAACTCTTAACGTGATTTCTTTCGTATTAGAAAATTGTATGCGAAGACTCGCGTTCCAACTTAACTAATATTATAAAGAGAAAAGATATTATTTTTGGATGAAGTTTAAACATTCTTTTACCAATAGAAAACTACATCATAAGCAAGTAACATGGGCTTATTTTATTGGAATTCCCTCGGTAACGCTGGTGTAACTGCGGTGCTGAAAGCTAGTACAGTATAACTTTCCATTTTAGACGCAGACGTGTCCCTTACGGCGGAACCGCCTCCTCCTACGTACGGCACTCTAAAAGGCCTGGAACACAGCATGAACCCGCTCCTAATACGGTATTCCAGGGAAACGGACATGTCCATTGCTGCCGCTCGTAATGAGTGTCGCATCAACATATTCAGCTTGCCGTACAAACGGGCTCACTCGCCTGAACCTCAGTTGGAACCTTTCAAGTAGGTTTATACTAAAAACTAAAGAGTTTCATTATGAGTGTGGTACTATCGACTAATCCCCTTAACCGTTATGAAAGTTACTAGGCGTGGCAGTAGGTATATACTTGTTTACAGTCATCAGGTAGCGGACAATTAGGCAGAGTGGGCAGAAGCTAATGAGCTGTCAAGAAAATACATTTGATGTAGTATTTTTAAATTAAGGTGTATTGTTTTATTTAGAACATTGAAACTGATATTATTCGATTCAATTCATTGATTTCTTTTCTCCAGTTTTTATTTTATATTACTGTTAAAAATTTTGCTCAAACATTTCAGAGAACACTTTGGCCAAAGAATTTTGCTCAAATGCGAAAGTTTAAAGTTTAGGTTACAAGCGCCAATAGACGGCGATAAGGAATTGTTGTGTCAAGTAGAACCGTACTACACGTACCTAGCGCTGTACGACGCAAGAAGCGGCAAGAAGGTCACAGAGAACTTCCACTTCGACCTGAACCACGACGCTGTCAAAGATCTAGTCAAAGAATTTGAGTGCACAAAGTCATTAGTTGAAAATTTTAGCTACGATGTTAAGTTAGATGTTAAACAGATACCGGACGAATGGTTTAAATCTAAGAGGCAGGTGTGTATGATTTTTTT
Organism: Ochropacha duplaris; assembly: GCA_951361185.1. Taxonomy (NCBI): domain Eukaryota; kingdom Metazoa; phylum Arthropoda; class Insecta; order Lepidoptera; family Drepanidae; genus Ochropacha; species Ochropacha duplaris. Next base: position 11,148,781 of record OX592691.1, read on the forward strand.
TATACCACTAGGTGGCAAACAATTATGCTTATGGCCCACCTGATGGTAAGCGGTTACCGTAGCCTATGGACGCTTGCAACACCAGAGGCGTCACGAGTGCGTTGCCGACCTTGCATAAACCTTCATACTCCTCTAATGAAAAAGCCCATGCTGTAGTCTCTAGGAAGAACTACGTTATACTAAGCAGCTCCCATTACGTCAACCAAAATATATTATTGAAGGGTTTGATAAGATTGGTTTTTATGCTGGATGAGAATAGCACCCACCATTTCGGTGTAGCTGTCAGGGTATCAAACCGCTACACCAACCGCTACGCCAAACAGCATAAAAACCAATCTTGTCTTTGGTTATAAAAAACCTTTTGTTGAAAAAAATATACTATCCGAAGTCCCACAAGCAGGTAGAGCGGGTTTCATTATAGTAAATGCCTATCACCATTGAAGATTATAAATCCCAAGTTTGCATACGTGTTAAAAGGCAACTGGCTCTCAAGTGCTTCGAAAGTAGATAGCAGCTCTGTATTATTTGGGACTAGCTGTCCCCCACGGTTTCACCCGCATTCCCGAGGGATCATATATCTTGTCCTGGGATAAAGTATCCTATGTTTTATTCCAGGATATTATCTACCTGTGTGCCAAGTTTCATCCAATTTCACATTTATAATATCAGTAGGATTATAACAATACGCAAAATTTCTCATTATCGTTTTATTTATCATTTTCGTTTCAGGTGGTACTGTCAGTCAATAATCCACACCCAGACCTTTTTCTAGTGGTGAGGATTGACAAAATACTACAGGGTCATGTAAGCCAAGTACTTGAGCCGTACTTAAAAGCAACGAAAGATCCTAGATTAGGACTCAAAGTCCATAAGACAGTTCAGGCCTATGCTAACCGTGTTGGCACATACAGGATGCCCTTTGCTTGGGCAGCCAAGCCTTTGTATAGGTGAGATAACTAAATATACACATTTGATAAGCATAATTATATTTGTGTGCTCAATTTGTTGATAACTGTTCAAAAATGAAGAATACTTAGAATCGACTTATCTCTAATATAAGGAGCTCAGTGTCAGCTCTTCACAAAGTGCTCTTGTAGTAGGAATCACTAACGATGTGAAATTATTTATGAGTCAAATTATTTAAATACTTCCTGCCCTCACATCAAATGTGAACTGACACATCCTTTCTTATTATAATGTAATACATATACTGTGTAATACGTATTCAGTCGTATGGAAATCAATCTGATTTGTTATGCAGTTTGAAATGTAATGTTATGTATCTAGTTAATGTTAAAAATTTCAAATAAAAAAACAAAATCGAAATCGGTTCATCCGTTCGGGAGCTACGATGGCACAGACACACACACACAGACACGTCAAACTTATAACACCCCGTCGTTTTTGCTTCGGGGGTTAAAAAATAGAACAAGTTATTTTAAGATTTTAAAAAGTTCTGCAATTTTTTTAAAAGCTTGTGTTTGACCGCAATATATGCTAAGTGATGATGTGGCCGAAGGTGGTAATCACACAAAGCCTAGATGGGAACTGGCTCTCAAATGCAACTGTCGGACCACACCAATAGGTGCTTGGTGACGGATTTTCAACTTGAGGGTTGTAGCCAGCCAGTCGTGTACTACAAAGTAACCTACCACCGTGCTGTGGTTTCCTCACGATGTTTTCCTTCACCGAAAGCTCAAGCTCATTGTAGGATTCGAACCCACGACCTTCGTTGCCGTATCCAACGTCACTACCACTGTGCTCATTACCTTAATAAATACTTAGGTGACGGATTTTTGCAAAAAATATACATATATTTTTGTTCTCTAATTCTAGGATGTACAGCAACGACTTAGATACGACCCCAGAGTTTCCTGCTATTTACCGCCAGGAGCCAAATAAGATGTCAGACGAAGATCTCATAAAAATTCTATCTGATTTTCGGAAACCAGAAAAATTGGCGAAACTGACTGTGATACCCGGGTGGCTAAGCATTAATATACATCAGAGTAGTGAACAAATACCAAGTAAGTTGAAACAGTTATATCTATTTACTATAGACTAAGAATACTTTGTTTTTTATACGGTGGGAATGAAAATATTACTTAAGAAAGCTAAAGAGATAAGTCCAGATTGAAGCTCGTCTGAAATAAATGCAGCGATGATAGCTCAGTGGTAGTGACGTTGAATGCCGCGGCGAAGGTCGTTGTTTGGAATTATACTGTTGTAGGTTCTATTCACACGTACTGCCTACCATTTATAAAAAGATAAAAAAAAATATATATAGTTCGAATTATAAGTTTTGTTAGTTGTCAAATATATAGAAGAAATATTATATTATTTACGTTGAAAAGTGCTCTCTTTTTATTTATAAAGTCCTATCCATCCCTGTATTTCTACATTTCTGGCGACCGTGACTGTGAATGAATATTATGGAAAAGGAAAAAGAGAAAAGGAGAATCGCACGTCAGCGTTTCACAAAATGCGTGAGTAAAGTTGATGATATTATATCACTAAAATGTAAAAGCGCATTACAACCCGAATTTGAAAGACTCAGTCAACTATTTGAAGAGCTATCGGTCATCCAAAATAAAATAATAGAGCTCTGGTTGGATGACCCCCAAAGGGATGAGGATATGTTCGAAAAAGACATAGAGATCTCGGATAATTATACAGCGACTTGGTTTGATACAAAATTTAGAGTAAACGAATTTTTAAACATCAAAGGATCACAAAGCTCATGTAAAGGTACTATAAAAGAGTTAAATGAAAACGACAGCGAATCTTCAAGGGACCGTCGTCGTCATTTCAGGCTTCCAAAACTAAAGTTACCAACATTCAATGGGGAAGTGAAGAATTGGATCGGTTTCTGGTCACAATTTAACAAAATCCACCAGGATGATGACATAGACCATGATGACAAATTCCAGTATCTTTTACAATGTATGGAGCACGGGTCAAGTGCTAAAGAATTAATAGAGAGTTTTCCCCCATGTGGAGAAAACTATGCTAAAGCTATACAACAATTAAAGGAGCGTTTTGCCAAGGACGAACTTATCATAGAATATTATGTTCGAGAACTATTGCAGCTTGTCCTTGCGCAATCAAAAGGTGTGCAAAAATTATCACTCAGAGCCTTATATGATAAACTGATGACACAAATATTAGCATTAGAGTCATTAGGTGTCACTCAAGAAAAATATACGGCTTTCTTGTTTCCATTAGTAGAGTCAGCCTTACCAGAGGATATATTAAGAGCATGGAACAGGTCATATTCGCAAGTAAATAAAGACGGAAATGTACTGAATAATTTAATAACCTTCATCAAACTAGAAGTAGAATCCGATGAGAAGATTCGTCTAGCGCGTTCAGTATTTTCAAGCAATTATTCGGCAGCAGATCCAACTACAGCTTGTTTTACTACTACTTATAAGAACAACAATAAGGACAAGCAACAGATTAGAGGAGAGAAATTTGAAAAGCAATGTCTATGGTGTGAAAAAACTTCCCACACAAGCTCAGAATGTCATGTAGCTATCAATAAAACACTACAGGAGCGGAAAGACTTCATCAAGCTAAAAAAGGCTTGTTTTATATGTCTGAATATCGGTCATATGTGGAATCGGTGCAGAAAGCATCCTAAATGTGTTGTTTGTGGTAGAAGACACTACCCTATCATGTGTGGCGGTTTACCTGGAAACACATCTGAAACGGCTTCAACTAATGTGGATAAAAATGACGTAGTTTTGAGCCAGTTATCATCATCTAACACCATTTTACTTCAAACATTGAAACTAAACATTGAGCACGAGGGTAAAGTAAAAACTGTAAGAGCTTTGATCGACTCTGGTGCACAGCGCTCATTTATTAGGAGCGAGGTTGTAAATAAACTTGGATTAGAGCCTGTTAACGAAGAAGAATTGAGTCACACTCTATTTGGAGGAGTTGTCAGTAAGAAAATTAAACACAGACTGTACAACATACAGCTTAAGAGCTTAACAAGTAGCTATACATGTAAGATAAAAGCTCTAGAACAAGGGACGATATGTGGAGTTCTTCCTAAGTTGAATAAGGGCGGTGCTTTCATGTCTTTGTTAATTAGCAAGGGTATTTTTATTACTGATTGTATAGATGATAATGTAATTATTGATATATTAATTGGTTCTGATGTTTTAGGTTGCATTCTCACAGGTCAATCAGTACGAATTGATGAACACCTATTGGCTTTAGAAACGAGATTAGGTTGGACAATTCAGGGTCCAGTGGTTGGTACGCATTGCTCTGTAAATAATGTAAGTACGCTCCATTCTTCTTGTATATATGACGTTGAAGATCTTTGGAAGTTAGAAACAATCGGTATTAGAGATGAAACGGAAGTCAAGAACCAAAAGAAAGTAGAGTCCGAGGTGCTTGAATTTTTTAAAAACACGGTACGTGTCAATTATGAGGGGAGGTATGAAGTTAAATTACCTTGGAAAAATGCATCAAATTCACTCGAGACGAATTATGGTTTAGCTTTAAAGAGACTTAAATCAACTACTACTAAGTTAGAGTCTTCAGGCATTATAGTAGAATACGATCAGGTATTCAAAGAATGGTTAAAAAGCGATATTATTGAGGTAGTTCATAATGATGACCAGAAATTAGGCCATTATATTGCCCATCACGCAGTTGTCAAAAATGATAGTCTGACGACGAAAATAAGACCGGTGTTTGACGCGTCTGCTGTAGATAGGAATAGTCTATCTCTTAACACTTGTTTAGAGAAGGGAATCAATTTAATCGAACTCATACCTAAACTGCTTGTAAACTTCAGAAAAAACGCAATAGGTATTACGTCTGATATTAAAAAAGCATTTCTACAATTGTCATTATATCCTGAAGATCGCGACTATTTGAAGTTTTTATGGTGGCAGAATGTTCATGATCCAGATAAAAAATTGATGACATACAGACACCGACGAGTTGTATTTGGTGTTACGACGAGCCCTTTTCTTCTGGCAGCGACGATTCTACATCATCTTGAAAGGTACGATTCCGAAACTGCTGAAATACTAAGAAGGTCATATTACGTAGATAATTGTATAGTAAGTGTCAATAGTATTGAGGAAATGAATTGTTTTATTTTTGAAGCACAACAGATTATGCTTGAAGGCAAGTTTGAATTACGGTGCTGGGTAACAGGTCCAGCTATCACCGATGAAGAAGTGGTCACCACTTCTGTGCTTGGGTTAACGTGGGACCCACGAAATGATGTGTTGTATGGTAAAGTTCCAGCAAGTACTAAATACAATACGGATGTTAATATTACAAAACGCTTTATGTTATCTGCAGCGCAAAGTATATTTGACCCTATCGGATTTTTATCACCTGTTACCATAGTTCCTAAAGTTATCATACAAAAGTGTTGGATGCTCAATATTAGCTGGGACGAACCATTACCAGAAAACTTGATAAAGCTATCGAAAGACTGGTTGCAGCAAATTTCACTTATAGACGCATGTAGAGTACCTAGACGCTTAAGTAAATCAAGTTTGAATGAATCTCAAAACACTCTGCACGTGTTTTGTGATGCAAGTGTGACTGCCTATTCCTGCTGTATATTTCTACGGTCTGAATTTAAAGATGAGGTTACAGTTCAGTTAGTTGCTGCAAAATCTAGAGTGTGTCCGAGCAAAGCTGTGACGATGCCTAGACTTGAGTTGATTGGGGCTTTGCTGGCAAGTAGATTGGCTAGTGATACAGTTCAACACTTAAATTTAGACTGTAGTGTCCATTTTTGGACAGATTCGTCTATAGTGTTGGCATGGCTGAACAGAAAAATAAATTTAAATGTATTTGTAAATAATAGAGTTAGAGAAATATTAGATAAAACAAAGGTGAATAATTGGCGTCATGTCCCAGGAGAGAAAAACCCTGCAGATCTACCATCGCGCGGCTGTAACGCCGATACTCTTTTAAGATGCAAGTGGTGGGAAGGTCCAGATTGGCTCCGGAAACCTGAAACAGACTGGCCACATGACGAAACAACTCCAAATGAAGAAGAGGTTCTCAGAGAAGAAAAGAAAGTTTGTTTAATAGTACAACCAAAAGAGTTATTCTCAAACGATTTAGTTTATTTTGGAAAATATACAAACATAGTAAGAATGATTGGTTGGTGCTTGAGGTTTTATAAAAATTGTACTTTGAAGAAAGAGCATAGGAATATAGAAAATCTGTCGAATAAAGAGTATATTGAAGCAGAGAATCGATTATTTGCTGTTCTTCAAAAGGAAAGTTTCATGAATTCAGGAAGTAATAGTAAATTAGAAACTTTTTACAATAATAAAGGCCTTATTTGTGTAAAAACACGTTTGACACTACGCAAAGATAGTGACAGTTTCTTGTCACCAATATTATTGGCTAGTGATAATATTATTATTGACAGACTCGTGCAATATTATCATGTAAAACATCTTCACGCAGGATCACAAACATTAATTAGTAAACTCCGTGAAAAATTCTGGATTATTGGCATACGCAGGCTTGCCAAGAAAATAGTGAGACAATGCGTAATTTGTAGACGATTCAGCAGCAAAAGTTGTTCAACACCATCAGCGCCATTACCGGTAGACAGGATTAATTGTGGCACTCCGTTTGAAGTGACAGGTATAGACTTAGCTGGGCCACTATTGTTGAGATCAGGCGAGAAGTGTTGGATTGTTTTGTTTACTTGCGCTTCTTACCGTGCAATCCACCTAGATTTATGTACTTCACTGTCCACAGAGGATTTTATGCTGGCGTTTCGAAGATTTCTTGCAAGACGAGGAACCGTAAGAGTAGTTTACACGGACAACGGGACGAATTTCCGAGGTGCAAGTAATATATTCAGTGATATAAAGTGGCAAGAAGTTGAACAGAACACCTCTACTCAAAACATTGAATGGCGCTTCATTCCACCAGCAGCGCCATGGTGGGGAGGATTCTGGGAACGCATGGTTCGTACTGTCAAGGAAATATTAAGAAGGGTGCTAGGGAAAGCGGCATTGAAATTGAACGAACTTTTGACAGTATTATGTGAGGTGGAAGCAATGGTCAACTCACGTCCACTAAGTTACATTGTAGAGTCTTCTGAAAATGTAATGCCACTAACACCAGCAATGTTTCTAAACGCGAGTGGAGAGGCCAGTGGCGTAGTGGACATCTCTCAAATTGATGGTAGACTCTTAACAGCGCGGTGGCAATATATTAGAAAGTTAAGTACCGATTTAAAGCAGCGTTTTCGGAGTGAGTATTTAGCCTTACTTACTCAGAATTATAAAAAGGTAATTAATCCTATTAAAGTTGGAGATGTAGTATTGATTGGTTTCGATAATCTCAAGAGGGTAAATTGGCCATTAGGTGTTATCTTGGAGATGTTTCCAGGTGTGGATGGCCACAAGCGTGTTGCTCGCTTGAAAACTGCTAAAGGGGAGCTAGTTAGGCCGCTGCAACGACTCTACCCATTAGAGATATCGTTTAGCAATGCGTCATCAGCCACTGTACCTGAAGTTTGTCGTTCTAGATTGGTCACTCGTTCGGGTCGATTGGTGAAGATGCCCGATAGGTTAAATTTGTAGATATTTATAAAAATATATACTTATATAGGTACCTACCTATATTGTTGGTTGTTTAGTAGTTAATGTAGGTTAAACATGTTTGTAATTATTTTTTTTTGTTTCTTAGTTACCTACTTATGTGGTTGTCTGCATTCTCGTGGGGCGGAGGATGTTGTAGGTTCTATTCACACGTACTGCCTACCATTTATAAAAAGATAAAAAATAAAAAAATATATAGTTCGAATTATAAGTTTTGTTAGTTGTCAAATATATAGAAGAAATATTATATTATTTACGTTGAAAAGTGCTCTCTTTTTATTTATAAAGTCCTATCCATCCCTGTATTTCTACATTTCAATGAGCTTTGGCTTTCGGTGAAGGACAAAAATCATGAGGAAACCACGGTGGATGAGGAAACAAACCATGAGCACGGTGGTAAGGTACTTTGTAGTACTCGACTGGCTGGCATGTTGAAAACCTGTCGCCAAGCACCTGTTGCTGCAGTTGCACTTGAGAGCCTTTAAGGCATTGTAATAAGGTACAACACATTGACAATCCCGCTGATATTGCTAATGTCTATATAAAAATAAAAAAAACTTGTAGAAACATAAAAATAAACAAGGTGTTCTTAATTGACCTTTGTTATTTCTTTAGATTCCATGACAAGTGCCTACGCTGCTTTAAAGCCCTTTCCCCTACCACCGACATCGCCTCTAACTGTAGAGCTGGCAACCCTCAATCTAGATCCGGAACAACCTTACGCTGCGTTTATACATCATTTGTACGTGCGCCCTTTGGCTTTGAACTTCGAATCACAGAAAATGTTCGCGAGAGCCAGAAATATTGCTTGCACAGTCGAGTTGAGGGACAGCGATACTGGTGATAATAAACCTCTTTTGGTAAGTTTAGTTATAATAACATATTTTCGTCATTTACCACATGTTTACAGTTTCATATTGTAACGTATGCAAAACCTTTTTGAATAAATAATATCCAGGGTGTCCGGCAAGTATTACGACAAACTTATTAAGGGGGGGATAGGTGGGCGGGTCACCTACCAAATATACAAAAATTACCCCTTTATGATTTTAAATATCTCAAACAAATATGGTGACACTTTTACTAAGGTCAGTTTTGTATATTTGTTAGGTGCCCCCCACCTTTCTCCCCCTTAAGGACATTGATTATGTTTTAAGAATATTAAAATTTATATATTTTATGATAATTTTCTTTAGGCGGTATACGGTCGAGGTGGTTTGACGTCACAGTACCGCTGCTCAGTACTCCACCACAACGCTAATCCGACGTGGAGCGACGAAGCGAAGATCCGACTGCCGGCAACTATCACATCCCACCATCATCTCTTGTTCACATTCCACCACATATCCTGTGACCTCGCTAAGAAGAACGATACTAATGTCGAAACTTGTATCGGGTATGTGGAAATCCATACTAATACATGTGTCTGTCTGTCTGTTACCTCTTCACACTTAAACCACTGAACCGATTTTGATGAAATTTGGTATAGAGACCTTGAAGAAAAGAACCTTTTAAATAATGCCGAGATGTTTGCTCTGTTCATAGAGTGCAGTATTTTTACAAATATATTAATCCCTTAATTGGGACAGTGCCGTTAGTGTGCATGTAGCTTTAGCACTAGAATTTTCATAATAGTAACTTTTTCCTGTGTCTAAAAAAACATACCTACACTCGAATTTAAAACCTCCTCCTTTTTTTGAAATCGGTTAATAAAAGAAAATCCTTTTGTTCTAATTGCAGCTACGCTTGGGTGCCGCTGCTGAAAAATGACAAATTTATTGATGAATCCGTAAATTTACCTATTGCAACACATTTACCTTCAGGATACCTAGCTATTCAACCACTCGGACTTGGCAAAGGGGTATGCACTATAAAATTCACTATAAAAAAAAGCTATAAAATTCGCCAAGCTGTATTGGCGAATGGTTTGTCGATCGTTTACATTAATAAGTAGTCGGTTCTAATGATTACTATATCTTTCTGTTCCACCCGAGCAGAGAGAGATAGCAATCAGAAAATTCTTGTCACATAACACTGCGAAAAATTAATTCAGCGTCTTTTTATAACCTCTTTACCACTGTCATAGCAAAAAAGCGTATGTTACAATGGCCTGTATGTATAGACGCTTGTAACACCAAAGGCAGGCGTCTATCACTCGCGCAATGCAGCGTTTTAAGTGCCTACCGCTAAGTAGCTCGCCGACGAGTTGACCGGCAATATGCCGCCGTAAGTGGGACTGAGCGCGCACTCTGCATCTCACTCGCACTCACGCGGTGTACTCGGCAATCTCGATTCTTGGCGCGCGTTCGTAGAGTACGTTTCTTCTTACAGCGTCTTTTGTAGGCTTATATAACGTAGGTATTTTATTCAATTACTACTAAGAGTGCTACAATACATCTCTAAATCTTATATTTCAACAGAATACAGGTCCAGAAGTAGTATGGGTTGAAGGCGAGAAGCAACTCTTCCGTTGTCAACTAGTCCTCGATTCGACAGTAGTGACCCGTGATGCTCACTTGCACAATCTATTCAGTCAAGCTGAAAGGTTGATACGGAGTAATTCTCCCCCCACTTCCCCTTCCCCGCCGCCGTGGAATGACGTATGCAATGCGTTGAAAGCTGCGCACGCGATAAAGTTGAGTTCTTTGGTGGCTTTCTTGCCGACCATATTGAATCAGCTATTTGAATTGATGGTAAGTTAGGCTATATCTTGAAAATCACATACTAATATATAGTTTACAAAACATATTAGGTTGGGGAAAAAGTATTTTCGCATTATAGTATGTATGAACTTGTAATAAAATCTCTTTGGCTATACTATTTGTATCTGACTGGTTTTGATTGAAAGTTTAAATTTTAAAGAATATAATTCCAAATTCAAATTAGGAAAATGTGTGATTTTCATTTGTTTTTCGTACTGTCAAGATGAGTGAAAAAACTGGGTACACAAAAAAGCACGATATTTGGGTACCTCACGAGCTCACTGAAAGAAACCTAATGAACCGTGTACTCGTTTGTGATTCTTTATTACGACGTAATGAAACCGAAACATTTTTGAAGAAGCTGATAACTGGTGATGAAAAGTGGATCACGTACGACAAGAACGTGCGAAAAAGGTCGTGGTCAAAGGCCGGTCAGGCTTCACAGACTGTGGCGAAGCCCGGGTTAACTCGCAACAAGGTGATGCTGTGTGTGTGGTGGGATTGGAAGGGCATTATTCATCATGAGCTGTTACCACCAGGCAGGACCATCGATTCTGAACTCTACTGCGAACAACTGATGAGATTAAAGCAAGAAGTTGAGAGAAAGCGGCCGGAATTAATCAACAGAAGGGGTGTGGTTTTTCATCATGATAACAGTAGACCTCACACATCTTTAGCCACTCAGCAAAAATTAAGAGAGTTTGGTTGGGAGGTGTTAATGCATCCGCCGTATAGTCCTGACCTTGCATCTTCAGATTTCCACCTGTTTCGGTCTCTTCAGAATTCTTTAGGCGGTATTTTGATCAGAAGTCCCAAAATTTCTATAGCAATGGTATCATGTCCCTACCTACAAGATGGCAAAAAGTTATCGAACAAAATGGTACCTACATACTTTAGTTAAATGTAAATAAACTATATTAAAAAATGTTTTGAATTTTCTTAAAAAATGCGAAGAAACTTTCCCCAACCTATTATAATATCAATTTTTTTATATAGCACAAGTTACAAACAGGCAGGCAGGTCGCCTGATGGTAAGTGAATACCGACGCCTATACACATTAACAATATCAGCGCGATTGCCAATGTGTTACTACTAATATCATAATTGTGATAGTTTGTATATTTGTGGCTCAATCATGCAAAAACTGCTAAATGGATTTTGATTAAACTTGGCACACATAAAACATTGGATACATTTTATCCCGGGATAAAACACGATCCCTTAGGAACACGGGTGAAATAGCGGGGGACAGCTAGTCCAACTAAGTTCGGCAAACCGTTATTTTAATTAAATCACTACAGTGTATATATTCCTTTATAATTATTATTAAAAACACTTCGACAATATTTATTATTTGATTTGTGATTCTTATTTACAGACAGTGGAAAAAAGTTATACTCAAGATATGGGCTATCAGATTGTTAAATTAATAGTTCACTTTGTTCATATGATCCACGACTATGGACGGAAAGATTTACTAGACAGCTACGTAAAGGTGAAGTCATTTACATGTGTTTTGAAACTCCTATTTGTGCTGAATGTTTTTTCCTAATTATTATTTTATTGACAGTATGTATTCAGCTGCGTCGAGTTCAAATTGCATACGGTGTTGACGGCGCCATTACATTTGTTTGTGGACCCAAATCAACAAGATTTTCTGTTGGGTCATAAATTTATGCAGTATTCTAGCTTTTTTTTTGACATCATAGTCAAAAGTATGGCTCAGTACTTAATCAATACTGGTAGAATAAAAGTAAGTCTAATATACATATTTTATCATGTTTTCTTTCATTCTTTCGTGTCAACGTTAAAATGGATGCTTGGATTATGTTTTAGATGCCTCGGAATGAAAGATTCCATGCTGACCTCTTAGAAAATATTGACCAATTGGTGACTGTTGTTGAACCCTCGTACATACTGCAGCAGCCAATGCAGACTCATATTTTCAACAAAAATCTCGCGCTATTCCTCAAGGTATAATACACCTAATTTTGTGTGGCATAAAGTTCACATTGCCTAGTTTGGTATTCAATACATTGATATTTTTCAGTCTTGCCTATCTTTTATGGATCGAGGTTTTGTGTTTCGACAAATAAAGAAATACATTGAAAAGTTTAAGGCTTGCGATCCCAAAGCCCTGTTCGATTTTAAGTTCACATTTCTACAAACGATTTGTTCTCACGAACATTTCGTTCCGTTTAACTTACCTTTGCACGCGAATAGGCTGGTTAAAGATTGCGAAGATGGTAAGTTTTTAAAGACCATTTTACCAAGATTTCTATCTTCTATAGAACAAATGGTTATGATGATCACGATTTTTTGTTTTTTTTTTAGACCCCGCGAAATTGAGACTAACAGATGAATTTATAATGAAACATTTTCTTGCTGGAATTCTCCTAAAACAGGTAATATTTTACAAGATGCGCTTGTTACAGAACTTACTAAAAATGTTCTATTTAGTACCTAGAAAACCTCTATCTAGTAAATAACAAATCTGCTTTTACAATAAATGCAAAAGTATAATATTCCAATTATCTATACCAATATTATAAAGCTAACGAATTTATTTGTAGTACTACACTACTGGTTCAATTATAAAAAAAAACACTTTAGTGTTGGATAGGCCATTTATCGAGGAAGGCGTTTTAACATCACGCTATGTTGTGAAAATCCCATGGAAACGCGGGGACAGCTCAGCTACATATAATTAAATAAATTACAGGTAGAGCAATCCCTCCGCGAAGCACCACAAAAGCGTCGCGTGGCGTTGAGCGTACTACGAGCATTAGTTACGAAGCACGAGCACGACGACCGATACCGAACTAGACAGTGTCGCGCGCGCCTGGCCCACCTCTACTCACCCTGGCTCACCATCGTACTAGGTAACGAAATTAAATAGTGTTTTTTCATCCAAATAGGCCATCACATGCACTTATGATTTGTCCGACTCTAATGCACGGTTCGGTAGGTTGCTTTTGCAGAGAAAAGCCGGCAATAAACGCAGTCACTCTTTTCATAAACAACTTACACCTATTACATTCAATAATTTTATTTATCTAGTCATCTCATTAATCTAGACATATCAATCTCACTTATAATATTTGCGTGTTATGGCGGCAAAAATAATAATAACGTAAAGGGGATGGATAGAGAGTTAGACATAGTTCTTTTTTATACCATAAGTGACATCCAGGCAGGCGGGTCACCTGATGGTAAGTGACCACCATTGCCTATGGACGTTAGCAATAGCTGGATTGGCAATGTCTTGTAATCCTCATTACAATGCCTTAAAGGCAACTGGCTCTCATGTGCAACTGCCGGAACACACCAACAGGTGCTTGGCCAGCCAGTCTAGTACTGATTTCCTCACGATGTTTTCCATCTCTAACAACTCTAAAAACTCAAGCTCATTGTAGGATTCGAACCCACGAACTTCGCCGCGGTATCCGAGGTCACGACCACTGAGCTATCATCGCCTTAAAGTTCTATGCGGTTTCAGGTGCTTGTCATTCTTGTCACTATGACAATATCTGTAGGGCTATTACGTAACTTGTTTCAATCCGTTTCAACCGTGAAAACGGTTTATTAAAACAGTTTTTTGCATATACATGCATACATATACAAACAGAAGTTCATTACGAATGGAACCATTTTGGCCTTCGTAAGATTTCTATTGATTTAGAGGCTGTTCTCAAGATTGAAACTGATTGAAACAAGTTACTTAATAGCCCCACTGTTCAAATGTTTCTTCTACTCGAGTGGCCCATCAACTAATAGAGGTCGGCATCTCACCGAAAATATCATAGGGCTAGCCGATACGACTCCCTGGTCCATTATAAATTTCTGTGGGACATGTTTAAAACCAATCGTTAACCGACAGATAACGCCCACCGTCTTGTTACAAAATCCCTCGCTAGTCCAGCACTAGAGAATGGTCACGACAAACCAGATGGAGATGCAACCATGAATAGTGTGCTCAATAACACTATGAAAGACGCTGCTTCTGTCAATAGTACTCCTAAAAGAAACAGGCTTACATTGCATTTCGACCACACGCCCGTCAGAAACTCGGCACATTTCAAGGAACCTCCAAATATTACGAGCAGTCATATGTATGGAAAAGGTATGATTTTTTAATGCTTTATTCTGTCCATGTCACTTTTTAACGTCCGTGCTAAATGTCTCGTTAATTGTTTTAATTTTATGTGAAGCTTTTGAAGTATACTAAATACATTTATTAATTTATGGGTTCTCTGTTACTTTACTTCGGTTTCATTATATGTACACATAGATCTACAGGGTGTCCAGTAAGTTATACGACAATCTTGAAGTGGAAATAGGTTACCTACCAAATATAAAAAATTACCCTACTAAATGTGTCACCATTTTCGAGATATACATTTAACAAATCAAAAAATCTATCAGAAATTAAAAAATCAACATACAAATATCCGAAATATCGAAAATAGTGACCTTTTTATTGAGCTTATTTTTGTATATTTGGTAGGTGACCCGCTCACCTATCTCACCTTTAAGTTTGTCGTACTCCTTTCCGGACGTATATATACTCTATATCAAATACCAAAAGCATAGACAATAAATAACAAAGTATTTTCTTACTGGACATTGTTTTTACACAAGCACTTGTATTTGTAGATCACACAAACAATTCACAAAGCTCATTAGAGTCAGTATCGACAATGTCCGGAGGGGATTCACTCCCTAGGAACATGGCGCGGTTAGATTTGAGCGAAATTGGTGATCAGGTCAATAGGTAAATGTACCAATCTACTCTAAAATAACACACCTTATTGTGTTTTCTCTGTGACTCTTGCGCTATAAAGTTTATTTCTGTACACGTAGATTTGGTGTGATGTCCCCGGAGGAGGTACGCGATGTGCTTATGTGTTTCCTGTTTGTTTTGAAGTATATTGATGAGGAAAGGCTTGTTGAATGGTGGAGGACTCAAACTCAGGCGCAGCAACAATCTTTTTTTAACGTGTTAGAGTAAGTTTAAAAGTTTAGTGTAGAATACTCACATAAAAATATTCTGTTCGTATAATATAATACCTAATTATACCTACTTGTGATACGTTTACAGAATATGCGCAGAGCAATTTCAGTATGTCGGTAGAAAGAAAATTCTGTCAGAAATGAAAGTGACAACACCTGAATGTAACGGTAAACCTAAGCCTATCAAAGCGAGAACTCTTCCCGCTAGAATGAGTCCACCCGATTTCTCAAAGGAACCACCGATGATTGTGGAGAAAAACAACACAGTTAATAGAGAGAATCTTGTTAATACCTCTGTCATTACTGGTGAGTTAAAATAATATTTAAATTAAGAACTCCGAGCTAAAATCTACTGATGATCGATAATGGCGGTTTTTTTTTCTTTTAGAATGAGCTTGTCTATCTATCTATATCTATCTTGTCTTTGAACGCAATCTCACTATGGTAAGTGATGATGTGGCCGAAAATGTAAACACAAAAAGCATAGATGGAAACTGGCTCTCAAGTGCAGCTGTCGGAACACACTGATAGGTGCTTGGTGACAGGTTTTTAACTTGAGGAGTCAGTCGGGTGCTACGAAGTACCACCGTGCTATGGTTTCCTCGCAATGTTTTCCTCCACCGAAACATTTTATTTCATTTTGAGCTCTAAAAATCGACCCATAAGATTCTATTCTAAGCAGCAGTACTGAAATTGTAAAAATGAAATGTCCATTTAACAGAACTGGAAGCGATAGCAGAACACGCAGTTTTATCCGCTGGTTGCTTAGCAACGGAAGTAGGTTTAATCATCATAGACAGGGCGTGTTTGTTTATGAAGAACATGGGGGCAGCGGAAGGTGTCGCCGCGAAGCCTTACCTCAAGTTACTTCAGTTCCCGCAAAGTGAGACGCTGTATAAACACCTTTTCGCCGCGCTGAGAGCTTACATCAATCAGTTCTCTGAAACACTGTTTGAAGGTAATATTTTGTGCGAATTATTTTAGTTAAGATTCCCTTCATTATCATCATATCAGCTGGAAGACGTCCACTGCTGGATATAGGCCTCCCCCAAGGATAAGAGTCAAAATATGCTGCATAAACAGCCGTATCTTTTGATTGCATTGATTTTTCAATGCTGCTAGGGATTGCAGACCTTTGTATTTGATATTAATTTTAACTTTATATCTCCACGCGTTCCTATAACAGTTAAGTATTTTCATTTGGAAGTACGGAAACCAAAAATTATATATTTTTTTTCAATATTTGCAGTATTTCCAAGTATCTTTAAATGTATTGTACAACATCTATTTCATCCAGTATGTAGTAGGTGTGTCGATGAGTGTGCAGCGTAATCAGTGTGGGTGGTGTGCGTAGGTGTCGGCACGGTGTGTGCGGGCGTGGTGTGTGCGGTGGTGCGTCTGTGCGAAGCGCGTGCGGGGTGGGTGCGGCGCGAGGCGGCCGCTGCACTCTACCTGCTCATGCGCGCCAACTTCCAACACGGGCCCGGCGGGGACCTCACACGCGTGCACCTACAGGTACCTTATTAACACGTGCTGCTCTCTTGTGGGGATTGCTCTGCTTTAGTTACTTAGTCACTCATTCATTATTAAGTTCTATATTTTTTCGCAAATAGGTTATTTGATGTGTAACATCATTCCTCTCGCTTTACTACAATTTGTGGGAGGGATGTCGTGAAAAGGGACGTAAGTGTGTTACAGGATGCCGGGTTGTCAGATAGGGATGGAACTGTGTAATTTTATTTCCTCTATTGTAGTGCAAAGGGCTATAGCCCATACAGCCTCAAACTCAAAACTCATTTATTGACCAAAGAGCGCGCGCGGTGATAGAGTTGTCTGTCAGATAGTACCAATCCATTGTCATAGAGTACAACACGTATGGTATTATCAAGTTGAGATGTCAGATGTTACACATCATATGCGATGTAGTCGCATATGATGTGTAAGGCTTGCTCGTTTTTTTTTCTGGTACATTCTTTTCACAGGGCCATCTAACTAAGCAGAGCTTGTAATGTTGTAAACAGAAAATTTATTACTTTGGACCAGGTTTCTTTATAATTTCGTACAAACTGACAATGTTACTATTTAACTTTGTTACAGAAGTGAGTTTGACACAGTAGTATCTCTACATTTTCTTGATGTTTATGATAGGTAATCATGGCAGTCTCGAAGTTGCTCGATAATCCTACAGCGCTGAACTGCAAGCGTTTCCAAGAATCTCTGTCTGTGATCAACTGCTTTGCTACTGGTGATAAAGCGATGAAAGGAACTGGTAAGTTAACATTGTAACGTTTTTTTTTTGTTAGACTGACAAGCATGCAGGCGGGTCACTAGCCAGTAGTGGTACCCAGCCAGACGAATACTACAAAGTATCCTACCACCGTGCTATATTTTCCTTCACCGCAACCTCATGCTAATTGTAGGAATCAAACCGACCCTTTTCAGTACATTCGACGTCACTATCGACAGAGCTATCATCGCCATATAGTTGCTAAAATATATGTTTGTCTTTAAATAGGATTGTCCAGTGAAGTAGCAGAATTAATGCGTCGCGTACGTACTGTTGTTGGAGCACGTGCTCGTCTCGCAGGCGTTGGAGGATCCGGGGCTTCAGGTAAATTGTAATTCACTTAGTTTGGTGCAATATGTATACCTCTTCCATTCAACCCAATTCAATCTATTATCCAAAACATTTTCCTCATCTTCGGTCTTCTCGTAGTTCCTATCTTCATATTCATTCAGTTCATCACACATCCATATTAAAAGGTACGCTCTTAACTATTCTCCATTTCTTGTAATTTATCCCTTGTTTACATTTTATTTATTTATATCGTGATTTGATAAAAAATTAAGCAAATAAAAACCAGTTTGTATTCGGCAATCCGTTAGTGTGAATTTTCCGCAGGCGGATTTTAAGTACAAACTTATCCTCCATGTGTATCACTATCAACCATGAAAAGAATATATATTTTTTGTAGGTGCCGGTAGTGTACACCTGGCGGAATTACAACACGCGTTGGCAGCGTCATGTCGCGCCACGCCACGTCTAAGGCATGCGTGGCTAGCCACTTTGGCAGAGCACAATGCCAGGCAAGGCGATTATGACGAGGTGGGTACAATTATTTGATCATTTTGTATACCTTTATTGGTGGAGAGTTTTAAATGGCATTGGACTACATTTTAATGTCTACCTAAATGAAAAAAAAATGCCCGAAGTTGACATGCAAGCATGTAATCCACCTTATTGTAAATGGCATAATGGTAATCGTCAATGGACATTAGCAATTGTATTCGAAGCAATGCATGGGGGATTGCTTCTTTCGTACGGATGCGTGGTTCCCACAGCTCCACTCGAGTGCCAATAACTCTTCTAGGCATTGTGTACTTAGCGCATGAGATAATGTAGGGCAAATTCCGAAACCGTAGGGTAATCATATTTTTTTTAATTTATGAAGAAATTATTTTCTTCTATTTCTTTGATTTAAATATTAACCTTTTTTTTTAAATACCAGGCCATGTGCTGCCAGCTACATATAGCAGCACTCATAGCTGAGTATTTGAAACTGCGAGGAACTCAGACATGGGGCGCAGATGAATTCACAGAAATTTCCAAGAATATACCACGGGATGAAACTGGACTGAAAATCGATGAAGGTAATTTAAACACAATTCCAAAATGGTGACATAAAACTGTTCTTTATTACCTGCACCACAAAGTCCACTTTTAAATACCACAGCCTTTATCGTTACGGACAGTATTATCAATATTTTATAATGGATCACTATTACACTAGATTATATTGTAGGAACAAGGTTGCAGTCATTCTTATAGTTGTGCGACACTATGTACTTAGTGAGCTCCTTAAAGGTCTCGAGAGGACAGAATGCGTTGCACCCTGGTACCTCCATTAGTCGTGGTTCAGCTGAATCGTCATCCCAATAGTATATCTGAAATTTAAGATTTCGAAATCTAATTCTTATTGCTCATGTCTCTTTCTTAGATATTAGAAAACCTTAACATTTTCAAAAGTACTAATACTTAGTAACATTTTAATACGTCTGTCGACGTAAAGAGTATTTTCCAATAAAATAGAATTGATAATGTCTCCTTTTGAGACACGTTGGAACAGTATTGTCAAATTGCTTTCTTTCTGAACTGATTTAATGATTATTTTTGCGTTAGATTCAGTTTAGCTCCAAAGAGATATCTTAATCCAAAAAAAATACAAATATTAGATTGTTGATAGACCCAAAATGGGTTTTCACAAAAAAGCATAAATTCTGCGAATAAGCGATATAGACTTTAAATTTGAATTTGATGTCGTCTAGATAGGTTTTTAAAAATGCTTAATTTTACAATAATTTGCCATCATGTAGTGCTGCATATACATCGATATATACATATAGACATATCGTCAGCGCTAAAACACTAGCGAAAAGATGCACACTTGCACTGTAAGGGATTAGGAAAAATTGTGAGGCGCGTCTTATACCTTAAAACCGTAATGCTTCCCGTCAGTAAAGTTAATCTGGTCTTTCTTGGTGTGAGCGGGGGGCAATCTCTCATGCAGCTCGAACAGCAGGGCCGCGCCGGGGTCGGGCAGGCGGGGAGGGGGCGCCACGCAAGCAGCCAACAGGGCCGCCACCGTCACGGGTGTGCCAGTCCGCACTATTACACGTGGGCTCCACCCATCCGCCGTGCTTGATACCGCTTCTTTAATTATTTGCTGGAGGAGCGCCCCTGCAATTTTTCATTAAATACATGTATAACCATACATAAGGCCTTTTTGGCGGGAACAGCAAAGTGACGTTGCGTTTTCGTTTTATTTTCATTAAATCGTGTTTTTTAAGTTTATTGAGTAATAACGGTGGCGTTTTGTCCAATAGTGTTCAATCTAAGTGCACCAGTGAAGTGAAATTAAATGAAAGCGTGTATCGTAACTTCTCAGGTTGTCCCGAAAAGTCCATGAAAAGTTTATTTGGAATGGCCACTAATTTCACTAAAACCTGACCTGATTTGTACACATGATGACTAACTTTACTGTTAATGTGATTTAACGTGAATCTTACTTCTTTCTTACTAATATTATAAATGTGAATGTTTGGATGTTTCTTTTACGCCAGAACGGCTGAAAGGATCTCGATGGAATTTGGCATAAAGATAGATTATAGTCTGGAATAGCACATAGGCTACTTTTTATCCCGGGAAAAGATAAGATCCCTCGCGAACGCAGGTGAAACCGCGCGGAACAGCTAGTATAACATAAATGAAAAATAATATTAACTTGAAACTGGCAGAAATTTCCTAAAAGATGGTTGCCATCAAAGAAAAGAAAAAAGCCATATATATATATATATATATTTACAAAATATATACAAAATTCTTACCGCCACTGAGTTTCTTTAAAAGATTGTTATGAAACATCATAGAATACTCCAGTCTCGCGACGTCCATCAATTTTCTCTTAACGTGCTTCGCCCATTTCGGATTCGCTACTTTGATATCATCCTATAATTATAAAGCCACGTATTAATCACATGATATACCTAAGGGGTCCATTTAATTAATTAAATTATACAATTAGTTATTAAATTACCTGTATAAGAAATAAATTATTTAGATAGTACGCTTCTTGCGGCGTGCTAAAGTTAGTGTTCGTCATCTGTGCTATCTTATGAAACAGGTCACGGTATGGTATGAGTAAGCCTTCTTCTGTGAACGCTTTCAATATCCTCTCCTTTTCTTGCTTATATCGAAAACAATTTTCTTCGTACAGTAGCTAAAACATAGACAATTAATTAGAAATATGTCGGGGCGTACTTATATGAATGTGAACTTTGAAGTTTGAGATGCATACTCACAAAGTCTTCGTCCCGAGAGGGGTATGTGTAAGGCACTGGTTGCCAAAGCAATGTCTCATTCCACAGCTGGTCCACTGGGGGCGGCCATAGTCCAGCCGATATCAGTAGTGCTGTCATCTTGCTCAGGTTCGTGTCTGATGCTATCACGATACTGGTCCCTGGAGTCAAATTCTTGGAAGTAGTACTATAGGCAATGCCATATAATATATATACAGATTGTTTAAAAATAATAATTACCACTTTCGTAGTGAGGTCCCAAAAAGTCGTTATATCTTTTCCTAAGTAATGCGCCCATTTCGAAAGTTAACATCTTTCCTTCCTGAAATTGTATATAAATAAAGGAAATATTTCAAAATGTGGAGTTTTGGCAAGGCCTTGACAGTATTCTCAAAAATGGGTAAAAATACAAAAAAAACAGTTTTTAATTGACTACATTCTTAGAGAGCTTTGTTTTTGGTTCATAAGAAGAAATAACATATCCCAAGATTCGTGAATCTTTCTCCGGTTTTTTGAGTAATTGTACGATAATCTGGCTAGTTCTAAAACATCTCGAAACAACAAAACAAAAAAATAGCTTTATTTTCTCGGCATTATGAAAAGAAATTGTCACCAGCAATATGTTCTTGCGCCTTTTCCAGGCGCCCTCTTGTCAAACGAATGCCTTTCTATTAGCTTTGTGTGACGTGCGACAAGCAATAAATCATTATTAGTAAGTGACGGCAATCTGCGCCTCTGCCGGCACCTCGTTCCCGTTTAGAGCAACCGGCGACCTTCGGGTATCGAGACTCCCTCCTGCGTCTGGACCGGGAAGTGTACGCTTCGTTATAAAGTCATTCGTCTTGTGTTGTCCTTCCGAATTGACCCTTTAGGATAGTTATCTCTACGATAGTTACGCAGGTTCAATGTCACGGTAACTGTCAAATATACAGGTTTTAATATCAATAAATCATTTGAATCGTACCATCCACGTAGATTTACATATATTAAAAAGCGTGTTTGATGTGTATCTCGATTAAAGTTATGATTCATCGCACATTCAATCAATTCTGTTTAGAATAGCATAATAAGATGACGCCCTATACAAGGCCTTTTTTTGCACTGTTTGTAGTAAGGTTGCTGCAGGTTAGAGGAGCGCCGACGCATTCGTAATCCATCTATATGCAGATTCTCCATTCGCGGGAGTCCCAGCGTTATGGTTTTGTGTGTATAGTTATTTGTTCCGTTACGGCCGGCGGACACCTAATCTGATGAATAAAGGATTGCCAAAAACTCCCATTGTTAATTATATCGTTTCTCATGGTTCCCATGCAATACAAGTATATCTAATATTAACTGCGGTTTAACTGAAGATGAGACGATTTTTGTGATGGCTGTATAGTACGGGGTAAAATGTGTATAGGGATTTGGCAAATAGCAATGAACTGAAAATCAAATTTAGAAAATCTGAAGCATTTACCTCGTTTGTTGATCTACATTTTTTTATGGAATCCATAATAATAATACAATTGTTGATTAGAGAGAAATGTGTAATGTAGGTAATTATAATATTCTGGGACATTTATTTACACAGCTGTATCTTGTCGCAAACTAAGCTGAACTTATAGTTAAAGTGATCAACTTTGCTAGATCAAAATACATACAAAAAAAAAACTTTCACGATTGCAGGGTTGGTTCCGTAGTAACAAACATTCAACGGGTCAATCCCAATATAACTTTCTAAAGTATGTCATTTCAAAATATCCTCCCAGCATTGTAAAGTAAAATATCTTACATTAGTCATGGCCCCGGCTCCGTAGGGTGCAAAGACATGGTCGGGAGGGGGCGTCCCCAACATTTCCAATTCTAGTTCGCTCGGTGTGCGCTCCCCGTGTGACATCAACTGAAACATGAAATAGTTTTATTAATTTACACATAGGTATCACGTGACAGATCTTCAGTCTGTAAGCAGCTCTATTTTAATTTGGACATACAAAATATATTGTTGGAGGACATAAAGGCAATAAAGAAACTGAAGTCGATTAAGAACTTGATTCCACCTCGCAGCCCTCAGTAACGCGAGTAAAACCTCGGGGCGTAAGCGAGTATGTAATACAATTAGACTATTATCTTACCACGTGCACTTGCCGGAGTACTGTAAGCTCGACCGTTGAATCCTTCATTAGGATCACGGCTACGAGGGCTGGATAAAATGAAAAATAAATTAAAATTGGTATCGCTGCACGCTGTAGATTTTCATTCTTTAGATCCCGAGTTTTTTTTAGAGAAGTAAAAAATCAATCGTTTGCTTAAAGAGCATACAGAAAAATCAAGATAATGTTCAATTATAACTTGAAGTCGAGTGACAGTCCGCATAATAATCATATGTGAACTTGAATATGAAAAACCCAAGTCCCCTGGAACATACTTATTTCAAAATTTCCCTTTTACTAACTGACTCATGGTATGGCCGAATGATCTAAAGCTTTCCTCAAAATGTTGGTAAAGGTATTTTGTTTAGCCGCACGCATGGCGCAAGGGAAATTTAAAATGTTTTGTAATGGAAAGGCGGAATAATAAAACTGTAGATTAATAACACTCGTTGATCTATTATGGAGTAGTCGTGGTTTAGATGAAATAATTTAATACCGGCGATGAGTGAGATGCCCACCAATACGCCGAGACAGCAGCAGGTTTGTTCGGTGCGCATGCCCGGGTCTGGTGCCGCTTCCGCCGCGTTGGTCGGCTCCTCCTCGTGACCGCCCTCTTTCCTGCGCAAGCGCACTTGTTTGAACTCACCTAAAGTTATATTATTCACCAAAGTCTGGGGAATAACTTGTTGCACATATTTTTACCACTAATTAAGAAAATACAAGCTGTCAAATTGTTAATCATATTATCCTGCATATTTCCAAGAATATTAATCTATGTTTTATTTACATACATAGTTTATTTAATTGAGCTCTTGGTTAATTGAATATTTTACGTAATATTTAACTTCCTATACTATTAATCACAACCAATAACAAATGATCAATTTTAACATCATTTACATTCGTTTCCAGCGACGATCTTAAAATGTCACTCACATTTTCCTCCGCCGGGTCTTCAGCTCTACATTGTAATCCAATCTTAATATGGGTGTTAATCACTTAAAAATTAAACATATTGAGAGTGTACTACTTTGCATTAACACAAGAAAATATATTTTTCCTATTGTATGTTAGTAAGATGAATAGAATAATGAGGCAGGAAGCGCACGGTGCGCGAGGCGGGGTCCCACTGAGATCCGCACGGGATGCTGCGCGAGATTCACGGTCGCTGCGACCTGTGCCCGTTCTGATGATTGACTTTGTCCAATCGATTGTACCACGGTACCTATTTATATATGCGTGTCCGCATCCTCCTATGTTGTTGTATGTATACGGGTGATACAGCGCCCTTGTTGACGTCAACCTCAATGGAAACTCAGATCACGTCATGCGAATCGGCCAGATAAAATTGTTTGCTAAATACAGACGCATTAATTTAACTTTATTGTATCGGATGTTTGTATATAGCTTTATGTAGAGGAAACAGGTACGTTGTGATAAGATCCCAATCCTGGAGAGTGATGCGATTAGTCTAACAGGCGCGCTCGCGTCTTTCTAATATATTTATAACAATGGCCTCCCCTGCTCTTGCTAACGCAACGCTTCTAACCGTGCTGCCATCTTTCGAACATTTTATTGGTCCGATCGATAACTGAATTCAATCAAATTCTGATTGTACGATGAATCAAAAGCCACTTTCAATCGCACGGCCCACCAATTAAATTAACATTAGGTACCAAGATTAAACCAGTGATTCTCTCATTTTTAATCCAATTTAAAGAGATCATAGATTTAGATAAATTGTATATTAAATTCAAATCAACTTTTGAAAAATAAAGCATTTATACTATCCTATCAATAAACACAATAAGTTGTAGAGTCGTCAAATAAATAATTCTTAAATATACTTACTTCACACAAATGGTGGTTAACTGCACCATATTACTTGGAATTATGACATCTATGCATTTCACATTCTCCACTTAATACGTATCTCTGATCAAATACACAAAACAAATTATCTATGTACTACGTCTAAGTAGTTAATGATAGCAAGATTCTACAGAGACTTTCTTGATGAAACGCGGACGGTCGTCTGTGTCAAATAGAGATTTCATCTCCGGAAAAATATTGTTCTTCAGTCCCCAATATGTATAAAGAAACATTTTATGAGAAAATAGTCAAAAGTATTATACTCGAATATAATATTATATTAAGGCAGCTCGGGCTTCAACGTATTATTTTTTACTATGCTTTTAACGAGCGAACGAAGTCATACCTACATTCATTTCGAAGATATTTTTTCCGTCTAATTTAATCAGCAATAAGGATGCTACTTGTAAAATGGTTTTATTAAACCTCACCCATAAAATAGTACATGCTGTAGTTTGTTTGAATGAATGTTAACTTAATCACACATTAATGGCTGAAATTTAAGTCGTACATATCCTGTAAAATAAACAACCATAATATTCATTATTAACAACTTGATTTTGATAAAAATATTTAGTGTGATTCATTTACGGTTTTCTATAAAAAAAAAATCTTTAAATTCACGGCCCCCTCAGTCTCGTATCGACACTCGTACGAGGATACCGTGTTCTTTGTGTTGACTGCGATCCCTTATCAGTGAACCTTTTGTTTACGAACCGAGCTGCCGGCCGCCCGGCCGCAGGTGTGCGACGTAGTCCTGGAGCTCGGGATCTACGAAATATTCGTTATATGGAGGTAAAATCTAAGGCTGGATGTTCGAAGGACGATATTCGATGTTGTGACGTGGGAGATAAATTGCTAGAAGAACTACTCAACGATGAAGGAGAAAAACTAATGGAAGAAGACAGATTGAGTGAAAGATATACAAACGAAGAAACTATGGATGTGAACATATCAAATAAGAGGGTTTTAGAGGCAGGTGACACTGACGAAGAATGGTCAAGGATGACATCAAGAGGAAAAAGAATTCGAAAGAATAAAAATACCCCTCAAGAAATACAAAACAATATTGAAGTTACTATTTCTTGTAAAAATAAACTCCCGAAGTCATTCGCTTTAGCTCGGCTTTTTAAAGATGAAAATATAAATAACGTTGTCACAGTTAAATATCTTAGCCCATACAGAGTCCGTATTCAATTTGAAGATGAATTTAGTGCTAATAAGCTATGTGCAAATGAAAACTTCATATCAAATGGATGGAGACTGAATAAAGATATGGAGGTCGGCTTCTCTTATGGTACTATAAGGAATGTTGATTTAGATCTATCGGAAGAAGACATATTGAAACAAATAATATGTTCAAATTCAATGGAGCTAATTTCTGTACGAAGACTAAACCGTCGTGATACCAGAAATAGTGAAGGTTGGGAACCTAGCGAGTCAGTTAGATTGTGTTTCAGAGGTAGCTCCCTACCTCCTTATATCTATACGGAGAATATACGAATGACAGTTGAGCCATATGTGTTTCCTGTCTCACAATGTTCCCATTGCTGGAAATACGGGCACACTAAGAAGACCTGTCCAACTAATAAAATAATATGTCCTAAATGTAGTGGGAATCATACAAACTGTGAGACCACATCTTTTCTATGTGCTAATTGTTCCGGCAAACATATGGCATTATCTAGGACGTGTCCGGTTTATATAAAAGAAAAAAGAATACGAGAAATCATGTCGGAGTTCAACTGTACATATAAGAAAGCATTAATTGTATATGTTCCGCCTGAAACCCCTAAAACACATCAGCACGAATCTTGTCACGATATAAACATGCCTTATATGCCGATGAATTCAGATGACGATAGCCCTACTTTTGCAGATGTTCTAAAGACAACAGCTGGTATTCCTAGGAAAGAGAAGATTGTACGACCTCAGAGAAATTATGCAAAACAGCACGTAAATAAAAGTCAACGGCGACAGACTCCGGCTCCTGAACTACGCTCGGAATCTCATGAATATACAGATAATAATAGCGATGCAGGTAATGGTGAGAAAGCAAAATCTGAAAAAAAAAAAATTAGTTTTAATGAGTTGTTGATTAGGTTACATGAGATAATATTCCTTAAAAATATGAATAATAGTTCCAAATTTAAAAATATAATCAAGTTGTGTATTGAGTGGGTAATACTTGTTGTTGTGGATAATATATCAGATTGGCCAATGTTAAATATAATTATAGAATTTATCAATGGCTTCCTATAATAAAAACAAAGATTTCAATATCATACAGTGGAATGCACAAAGTATCCGACCAAAGTTACTATCCTTTGAACAATTGTTGATTCAAAATAAAATTTACATAGCCGCTATAACTGAGACTTGGTTGGAGCAGAATAGTGCATTAAAGATATCTAATTATAATATTTATCGTTTAGACAGACATGACGCTTACGGTGGCGTAGCTATTATTTTACATAAATCCATCAAATCAGAGCTAAGACAATTGCATGTTAGGAATACTGGTATAGAAGTGTTATATGTCAAATTATATAACTGTCGTCACATAGAAAATATTATTTGTGTTTACTGCCCATCTTCGATCCATACTAATCAAAGTGACTGGGAACATTTATTTTCATTATGTAATAAAAAAACAATTATTATTGGGGATTTCAATGCTCATCATACTAATTGGTCCTATAAAACAGACCAAAGAGGGGGCTATATTTTAGACGCACTAGTGGATAATAGTTTTGTTGTTTTAAATAATGGAGAAACTACAAGACTGAGATTAGTTAACGGTATTTTACAGGAGTCTTCGCCTGATTTATCTTTGGTTACATCAGATATTGCATTCGCTTTTAATTGGACTGTATTAAATGAGAACTTAGGAAGTGACCATCTCGTAATAAAATTATCTACCAATAACTATAATGATATAAAACAAATTATTAAAAGAAATTACAAAAACGCGGATTGGTCATCATACAAATTATGTTTGGAGAAATTATTTCATGACGTATTACTACCAAATGATCCTCAAAAAGCCTATAATACTTTTGTTGATTACATAAATTTAGCGGCAGATATAAATATTCCTTTAGTCAAAATTAATCAAAACCCTCACTCAAATTTTTCTCCCAAATCATACTGGAATCCCAAATTATCAGAAGCAGTAGCTATACGTAGGTTGGCATTATCAAAATTTCGTAAGAATCCTACCCCAAATAATTTATCTATACTTCAAGATAAAATTAAAAACGCCCAAAAATTAATTCGACAAGCTAAGAGTGAAGATTGGCAACGGTTTTGTTCATCTGTGGACGCAAAAACTACGCCAAAAGATATGTGGCAAAAATTAGGATGGATGAAAGGATACAAATTGAAAAGGAATTATATAAACAGGGATGTTGCCGATAAGCTTCTACACAGTTTGGCGCCAGATTTTGTTTCTCCAGCACATCCAACATTCTCGTCAAATAATTTAGATTTGGAATCTGAAATCTCCATGCAGGAGCTAGTTAAATGTATTAAATCGAAGGATACATCTCCCGGGTGTGATGATATTACTTATTCCATGATCAAGCATTTACCTGAGAACGGTAAAACTATATTACTTTTATTATACAACACTTTCTTTTCTCTTAGTTTTGTTCCAGTACAGTGGCGAAATATTAACATAGTTCCGATTCCGAAACCTGGTCGAGATCCCAATCAAGTATCATCACTCCGACCAATTTCATTGATGACTTGTTTATGCAAGATATTTCATTCAATAATAAATAAAAGATTAGAATGGTTTTTGGAAAAAAATAATATGTTTTCAGTAAATACAGTAGGGTTTAGACGAACAAAAGGTTGTATAAATAGTTTGAGCTGTTTAGTTTCAAGAATTCAAATTGGTTTTTCGGAGGGTCTAAGCACTATTGGTTGCTTTTTAGATATTGAGAGCGCTTACAACAACATTGACGTCACAAAATTACTTACAATTTTAGATCAATTAAAAGTAGGCGATAAAATATGTTCATATCTCTGGAGTTTTCTTAAGGAAAGGTATCTTAAAGTACATATAGAAGATGGATACATCAGTAGAATGACCGGTCGAGGGTTAGCTCAAGGAGACCCTTTATCTCCTTTATTATTCAATGTAGCGACAATTAACATCTGTAAACAGTTAGAAAAACAGATATTCATTTCTCAATATGCTGATGATTTTGTATTGTATTATACGTGTCACAATATTTCTGAAGGAGTAAGAACCGTACAAGCTTCCTTACATATATTAAATAAATTACTATTAGAATTAGGATTAGAAATTTCACCACAAAAAAGTAAAATTTGCGTTTTTAAGAGAAGTCACAAAATAGATAATGTTAATCTTGAACTCAATGGAATTTTTTTAGAGAGCGATAATAAGATTAAGTATTTGGGGTTGTGGCTAGATCGTAGTCTCAGATGGGCAAAACACATTAACGAAACCAGAGAAAAGATTTTAAAGTTTATAAACATTTTTAAATTATTAGTTGGATCTGGATGGGGTATACATCCTACTCATTTGAGACATTTATATATTTCTACTGTACGAAGTCGTTTGGATTATGCCAGTTTTTTGTACGATAATAGCTGCATTAGTCATGTTTCTAAATTAGACAAAATTCAAAATCAATACATGCGCATAATTGGCGGTTTTATAAAGAGCACTCCCATACATACCATGGAATCTGAATTATGCTTGCAACCTTTATTTGTTAGAAGGCTATATCTTGCGGGAAAATTCTGGTTAAAATCGAGATCGATTAGCGAGAATATTCTAATATCGTTACTAGATAAACTATCTAACTTATGTGAAAATTTTTATTGGAGACGTAAAAAGAAACCGTTATTGATCCAAGTTCATAATGATTTCAAACTAATTCCGATTCAGTCTACTAAGCTATTAGAAATGTTCAGTTTAGATACTTGGATAAGTAATTTGGACACAAAATTCCTAAAACCTGATATAAACATAATTGACAAACCTAAACAACAGTACAAAAGTAATAATTTATTAATTTTATGCAATCAATTTATTAATGAAAACTATTCTGAATTTTATCAAATATTTACGGATGGATCAAAGGATGGACATGGTACTGGATCGGCATTCTTAGACTTTCAAACAGGTGATCACATAAAGATTTGTATTAAAGCTGATATATCAATTATGTATGCCGAACTTATCGCCATTGCAGAAGCACTTTCTTATATTAAATCACTAAATTTTAATTGTTTTGTTGTTTTTACAGACTCTAAAAGTGCGATACAGCATTTAGAAAAATGTACATCAAATTATCGAGGCATTCCACTTGCGTATGATATTTTAAAATGTGTCTGTCATCTTAGATCTAATGGTAAACAAGTAATACTCCAGTGGGTGCCTTCCCATATTGGGTTAGCCGGGAACGACGAGGTTGATAGGTTAGCAAAAGAAGCCTCTGAAGATGGTATTATGTACGATTGTTTGCCATATTTTTCAAATTTATTAAAATTAGTAAAAGGAAAATGTTTTAAAATGTGGTCAGAATATTTTGACGAGAGATCCCTGAAAAAAGGTATTTGGTATAAAACTGTTCAACCTAATTTACTTCGTCGCCCGTGGTACGAGGCGTCTAATATGGGAAGGCAAGATATAGTTACGGCTCTGAGGCTACGTTCTGGACACATTCCTCTTAATAAATTTGGTTTTATGATGGGCAAAGTAATTACACCTAATTGTTTAGAATGTGATTCCGTAGAAGACGTGTATCATATAATTATGGAATGTGTACGGAACGAGGCCCGTAGATGGCACATGTTGACACAATTCAATATTTGTGTTTTTGATGTCGGCTGGTGTAATAGTGTTCTGGCTTCTCCCGCCTCGGAGGAGGCCAGGATGCTTTACAGATTAGTTAATGGTGGGATTAAGGCCCGAAATAATTTGTAATTTAGTTACTTAAGTGTTTTGTTATTTTGAAGCATTACGGAGGTGACATTTTCTAATTGAAAAAACCTCCAAAAAATAAAGATTAAAAAAAAAAAAAAAATTCACGGCATTCGATTATTGTTTTGACATTATTATCGAATCCCGTGAAATTCACGGGATTTCGACAGCTGCTGGCGTACTTTGAAGACTCTATCACAACAATAACAAAAACCTTGGGAGATGTAATTATGTCTTATCATACTGTTAAAACATGCTATAAAAACCGAGGTGCCTCACGTTTTTTGAACAAGTTTAATTATAATGACATTATTCATCATAAAAATATCAATACTTGGCTTGCTCTCTAATATCTTTACCTTAGCTTTACAAATATTTTTCTTTGAAAAGCAGTAAGATCATAAAAAATATTGTTACTGGATTTTATTTAACAACTTCATAATTTTTTGTAAACACGAACGGGTTCATAATAAAAAAAAGCAATCTTTACACTTGTAACATCTAGACGTGCAAATAAAATAAAACTAAAAAGTCACAGCCACTTTATTAAACACCGTCATTTATTTTATTATCCTAATTAAGACAATCATAGTGCCTATATCATTACAATAATTTAACTGATCACTACTATGCTAACTTAGGACATTGTTTCTTAAATTCTGCAAAAGACCATGACACTTCTTGGGATAGATTCTTGAAAGTATCATAGTCACAAAAAGCTTGGTCACCACAACCGGCTATTTGTAGTACATCCGCCGGTCCGCCAGCATCTCGGGAATACACAGCCTGCAAAGAAAAAGTAGATTCGTATTTAGTCCGTGTAGGCACTCCACAAAAGGACTTATGTCCGCCCAGAGTACTGTAACTTGAAGATGATTAATAGATACAAACAGTTTTGTCACTAAGTACTTAATTTAAGTAAAATCAATATGTAGTAGTGATTTTACTTATAATACAAAATTCTCAAAAATATATAAATAATGAGATTCATATATATTTAGCGGACCAAAATTGATAAGTGAAACTAATTTACAGTGTGCTTCAAAGAAATATTTTTATATGTATCTATAAATGTTTTTATCTGTATACACATATTTATGAATGAAAAACATGATCACGACAAATAGGTGGCAATTAAGATAGAATATATAAACAAGGATTGGATTATAATTTAGACCTTGTTCTACTTTTTCAAAGCCACAGAAGGCTTACCACTATTCCATATGTTCCATTGCCTCGACGCTTCCTCAGTTCTAAACTGAAAGTGGCTCCGTAGTTTGGCTGGTGAGGCTCGAATACTCTGGCTGCTGCCATCACAGAAGCCACGTTGTTCTCGTGGGCGGAGTATAAACGTAGCTTAGGCTGCTCTAAGTTGCCGGCAATTGCCGCACTAGATGCGTTTAATATCTCTTCCATCAGAACACCTTTGAAGATTATATTAGTTCTAATTATTGATGAATCCACTAAGGCCTAGGGCGGATACACAAAACAAATCAAAAAGGTATAAAGAGCGTAAATAAACAACAGTCTCCAATGAAGTGAAGCAACGTGCACGAAATTGTGTGCGGACCTTTACTGTGTTTCACTTTAAACGCGCTGGGCTCTGTCTACCTTTTTTTATTTTTTACACTATTTGTATATTTATACCCGAATTAAAAAAAAAGGTATAACTACTAGTAAACGATAGAATTATCAATTTACAATCTAAGCCATTCTAGTCAGCTGCGAAGGCGGACGAGTAAGCAAGAAAACATTATCCAGCAGTGTGCAGTGAGTGTAGCAGCAGATACATGCTGACAATGTTAAAAACAATATATCCTCTCTAATATTGTCTACAATACAAATATAGCTCTAGGCATATTGCCACCATGGTCTGAATTCAAAAAAAGGATGACTCAATTAATCATCATTACCTGCAGCTAGTCTTATCAACTCAGAGTTGTAGTTTTCAATAGCATACTCTATTTTGGTCATTGCTTTTATCTTTGGCATTACTTCTTGTGCCCATTTTGGTGGTTCAACTCCAACGTTATCCTGAAAATATGTAATACATACTATGTGTACCAGCAAGGTACACTGAATGTTCTTGAAATGATAAAGTCTATATATAGAATATTGTTTATTGAAAGTGACTTAATTGTTACGATGAATGTGAGTGCACGGTATGGATGTTAAATGTGAACTGGACTAAAAGTTGTACAAATTGTCATTATACTAAAGTAAATGCTGACCGCGACAAATGTACGGTCGTTGGCCCGTACACTATGAGTTTTTGTTTTGTGACTATTATTTTAATACCATAATAATAATTATAATAACTTACCAGGGCCTGAAATAGGTTGTCTAAATAGAAAACATCTTCCGGTGTAGTTATATTTGTCCCAGTCTTTTGTTGTAAGTAGTCGAAGAGAGTTTGATATGGCTTCAACCATTTAACGATTTCAGGCAAGTCGTAAACTTTATTTCTCAGCCAAAGATAGCGAGGACAGTTGTACCAATATAAGAGCTGAAATAATTGAGAAATACATTACGGTTTATTATGCAAGCGCTTATTCAAATGTAGATCACAGTACCGTCCGCGTTGCCTCCCTCGCCGGAGAAGCCTGTCGCAACCTCCCACTCAGATTCAGTCAGTCTCGTCCCCCTTAAATAACGGCCCGAGCTGCACATTCAGTAATCTGAAGCCCTCAGCGGTCAGTCGTCTAAAGTTTACAGTTTCGCCGTACAGTCCGCGTAAGGGTGTACGTACATGGCCCGTCAGGCCTCCACCACCCAAAAATTAAGGCAAATAAGTATCATATTTTCAACTTACATCATCTTCATCATAATCTGGTGTATTATAAGGCACCGGCTGCCAATCTAAAGCAGGATTCCACTTCTGTGCCTGCGGGGGTGGGTACAGTCCGGCCAACGCTGTCAGAGCGGTCATCTGCGTACGCGCATAGTCTGTTGTCCGCACTGTAATTTCATCGGGTAGATACAAGCGCGATATGAATCCGTCATATCTTTTCCTCAGATATTTCCCTATACAGAAACCACGCTGCTTGCCTTTCTGTCAATAAAAAAACCCTTATAAAGTAGGTAGGTTATTGTTTTGGTGTATATTTCTAATACACTCTATATAGACATTATTGAGTTTGATCCACGACCAATAATGTTAATATAACAACAACATACTTATTCAGAATTGTTTTCATCGGATTCAACCGATTTTCTTTTTTGTTTAGTAGTTATTGAAGAGCTATAGTGTTATCAATAAAAAAAATTGGAAATAGTACCTATGTTGTTATTATAAAATAAGCATTACGCATATTTCTTACTTGACAACAATTTAGATTCAGTTTATTTACATTTATAATGATTATATTGAAAAAATAATCATCTTACTAATGATTCTTTTGATGGTGAGAACATAATATGTCACAAGCTACGATTTCATACAAAACTCCATAATTACTATAATTTTGACATTTAATAAAAGGAAGCTGATTTGGTAAGTACGTCAGTCAATATCCCTATCAGATAAACTATTTCTAGTTGGCCACTTATTATTAAAATTAAAATATTGAAATGCTGTGTGACCAACACGTATGGAACCTGTTTTGCATAAAATAAAATGAGAGTGGAATATACCTACTAGATTAACTGAAATTCAAGACGCTAACCAGCCTTGACTGTTTTCGTGTATGTTCAGCTGTCATTATTTTCCGGACAGTTAATGTCAATGATAAGCAAACATTTCATAGAACTTACATTTGTTAATGCTTTGGTTCCGTACGGGAAGAAAATATCAGAGTTCGGAACGTCGGCCGGATTTAAAGCTAATTCTTCGTGGTCCGGTGTGCGATCGCCATGGCGGAATATCTGTCGATAACATTATTCCATTATAATTATTTAAATAAACTGGTTCCACTATTATGTCTGCTAAAAACTTGTTTCAAAATTAGCTCTAATCTTAAAATTATTTATATTTACGGCAAATTGTCTATCAAATAAATATATATTTTGGAGCACATCCAATTTAAAATAACAATGTACTTGATTGATTGGTACTATGGATGGTTTCTTTCTGGTGTTTACTTTGTTAATAGGTATCATACGATGCGCATGATTGACCTCATTGAATGATCCGCGATTCATATAGGAAGCTGGGAACACGTTCAGTACAAATGACGGATCGGCTTAATAACTCTTGAGGACGTACCACAAAAGCGAGCACTAAATCTGTGTCTGCCAAGCCATTGTCTACCGTATCCACGTCGTTGTTCTCTACGCTCTCAAGGGCTTCCTGGGTCCAAACTCGGGCAATCAAAATTCCGACCACGATCAATAGTCTCATTTTTAATATATTTTAATTTCCCGCCACGCGAGTCTTATCTGGCGTAACGTACCTATACGCGTTCGCGAGAAGTTTTCGACTGCAGTACATAGAGACTCTGCTCCATTTATATACAGATACATAGGTAATAAAATTGTACCGCCGCGATCGCACCGGCTCTATAGCTGTGCAAAATTGTCGTTAATGAATTCAACTATTCTTACTTTGCGTTCATTAATACTGATAGTGAGTTTAACGCTGCAGTATTGTGTTTATTCGAAGATATTCAAAAGTTTGGTTATTAATTCCCAATAATAATTCTGTATAAATAATAAATAAAATTTATTATATTATACCATCCTTATTATAGACTAGCTTTCCACCCCGCGGTTTCACTCGTAATCCCGTTTCTCCATACAAGTTTTGGACCCCCGTTTCATACCCATAGGGCACCGAGGTCGGTGCCGGGCCGGCTAATGGAAAAACGACCAGCAGGTGGGGTGAATGTTGGAA
This sequence comes from Ochropacha duplaris, assembly GCA_951361185.1. Lineage (NCBI taxonomy): Eukaryota > Metazoa > Arthropoda > Insecta > Lepidoptera > Drepanidae > Ochropacha > Ochropacha duplaris. The sequence goes on from OX592691.1 coordinate 11,184,766, forward strand.
AATCCTTTCTTAGCGGATACCTACCAAATATACATGAATTATTAACTCAATAAAAAGATCATAATTTTCGAGATATTTCTGTTTTTTATGTATTGATTTTTAATTTAGCTACATATTAAATATCTCGAAAATGGTGACACTTTTACTGAGATCATTTTTGTATATTTGGTAGGTGACCCACCCACCTATCTCCCCCTTAAGTTTGTCGTACTACTTACTGGACATCCTGTATATACAGATTAATGAATGAGTCATCAATAACATTGCATGATATTATTATAATTACAAATGTATTTAACTACTTGAGGTGTCTCGTCTTAACTAATAAATCTTGTAGGTGATGATGTCATTAAATTTTCCTGGAGGTCACAGTATTATTATTATTATTTTTTATTTGGAAATAAAGCCACTAATCTATATATTATATATATATATAAAAGGATAAGTCCTGACTGATCTATCAACGCCCAGCCTAAACCCTTAAACCTAGAAAGCTGTTTTTTTTTCAGGTGTTGTTTTTAAAACTTGACCGAGGAATAAGAACGGATTTTTCGAAATTCAACCTTTAAGGGGGTGAAAAAGGAGTTGAAAGTTTGTATGAAAGTCGGTCATTTATGAAGCTAGAATCATGAAACATTGTTTTTAGACTATTAATTAAAAATAAAGAAACACGTGTATCAGCGTTATTTAAATTTATACCCCTGAGGGGGTGAAACGGGGGTTGAAAGTTTGTATGGAAGTCCGCGATTTTTTTAAGCTATAACCATGAGTTGAAAGTTTGTATGAAAGTCGGTCATTTATGAAGCTAGAATCATGAAACATTGTTTTTAGACTATTAATTAAAAATAAAGAAACACGTGTATCAGCGTTATTTAAATTTATACCCCTGAGGGGGTGAAACGGGGGTTGAAAGTTTGTATGGAAGTCCGCGATTTTTTTAAGCTATAACCATGAAACTTTGTTTTTAGGCTAACAATTAAAATTAAAGAAACACGTATTTAAGCGTTTTCTAAAATTCAACCCTTAAGAGGGTGAAAAAGGGGTTGAAAGTTTGTAGGGAAGTCGCATCATTTTTGAAGCTAGAACCATGAAACTTTGTTTTTAGACTAACAAATAAAATTAAAGAAACACGTATTTAAGCGCTTTCTAAAATTCAACCCTTAAGAGGGTGAAAAAGGGGTTGAAAGTTTGTAGGGAAGTCGCATCATTTTTGAAGCTAGAACCATGAAACTTTGTTTTTAGACTAACAAATAAAAATAAAGAAATTCATTTTTTAGCGTTTCCTATAAAGGGGTGTCACCTCTGAAGGGGTGAAACGGGGGTTCAAAGTTCGGAGTTATTTCCGTTTCTTGGTATGAAAAATGAGAAGGACTGACTCATCAACGCCCAGTGTTAGACCTAGAAAGCTGATTTTTTTCACAGGTAATGTTTTTAAGATGTAGACGAGGATTAAGAAAGATTTTTTAAAATTCAATCTCAAAGGATACGCGGGTGAAACCACGGGGCGGAAAGCTAGTGGTATAATAAAGGCATGGCTATCTGAGGAGATAAAAAGCCTAATTGTAAACTTTTTAACCATATACTACCACATAATTAGCATTGAACAAGGTAGGCCTACATAAGATAGACGCATTTACATTTTGTTACTAATACCTATTCCTTAATTGTACAGGTTTTTAATATTCAAAGTAGAATTTCTAGTTTAAATTTGCGACCTATGAATAACCCAAAAACCCTAGATTAAGAATCTAGTTATCCATATAATTATGACAATTTATTAGGTTTTTGTGACAACCCTATCTTATAAATAGACTATGCATAGTAAATTGACCAATTTCCAATTGTTTTAGGTATGACAGATGTTCAATATAACGAGCAAGCGCTTCTAGATCAGCTGATGATTTGTGCTGAATTTGTCGACAAAGCAGAGAGATATGAACTCCTAGGGCCACTGTACCGTCTCATTATTCCAATATTTGAACGTAAAAAGGATTATCAAGCTCTTCTCGCGTGCTACCAACATCTGACGAAAGCTTACGCTAAGGTGATCGAAGTGACAAACTCAGGAAAACGTCTACTTGGAAGGTTCTATCGAGTGGCATTTTTCGGCAAAGCTCACTTTGGCGAAGACGAGGAAGGGGTTGAATTCATTTATAAAGAACCTAAACTCACGTCACTAAGCGAAATATCAGAAAAACTGCAAACTTTCTATGAACAAAAATTCGGTGCGGGAAATGTGAAAATGATAATGGATTCAGTACCTGTAAGTAGTGTTTGATTTAATTTGACCAGTAATTTGGTGCTTGATAACTGATTTTAATTTATCGTTCGTAGTCAGCCAGGCAGTGAGTACAACTAAGTACTCCACTGTGCTATGGTTTCCTCGCAATCTTTCCTTTACCGAAAGATCCAATTCTATATAAACTAAATAACACAGTTTAAAACATATGAAAAATTATATTTAATTTTAAGGCGATGATAGCTCAGTGGTAAGTGAAGTCAGATACCGCGGCGAAGGTCGTGGGTTCGAATCCTTACAATGAGCTTGAGCTTTCGGTGAAGGAAAACATCGTGAGGAAACCACAGCACGGTGGTAGGGTACTTTGTAGTACTCGACTGGCTGGCTACCACCCTCAAGTTGAAAATCTGTCGCCAAGCACCTGTTGGTGTGTTCCGGCAATTGCACTTGAGAGCCAGTTCGCCTTAATAAGGTGTACAACACATTAGCAATCCCCTGGTATTGCCAATGTCTATAGGCGACGGTTGTCACTTACCATCAGGTGACCCGCCTGCCTCGTTGTCACTTGTGACATAAAAAAAAATACTAATCAAAATCAATCACATTACTGGAATATAGTAAACATATAATTGTGCCTTATTTATTTTGTGATGATGTCATTAAAAATCTTACGAGCATGCACTTGGACGTTCGCTATTATTTAAATGTAGTTTTTGTCTTAAAATTTCAACTATTGAATTTTGCTCTTTTGTATCACGTCTACAAAAGGAAAAATATCATTAAAATAAAATACAAGTGTTTGCTTATACTCGTTTAAAGAGACGTTGTTTCGTAGAGGAATATTTGTAGGGCAAATTTTAATATTGACAATTAGAACAATACAATACTTATGATGGTTTATGGCAAACATATTTTGAATACTTTACTGTCTTCATATTGATAATATGTTTCACTTAATCTTTTGACTCGCGACATTAACCTGTCAAACTCGCGCACAGTTTTCAAAATTTCAAAATTCGCGCCCAATTTTCAAGTAAATGTCATCGTCCCGATTGTCCCATTTAAGAACCAAGTGGTGCGGACTCTGAAACCCCGATTGTCCAAAGAAAGAACTGACAGGTTAAGTATGTTCTGTCCTTGTAATAATTCATGAAGTTATGGTGATTTTTGGAATACCTACTACCGTATTGTATTTGTCTTGATATTTCATATTAAATTAACACGAGCCGTTGTCAAATATTTTACCTCCGCATAATTTAAAACATAATGTTATGAAGAATGCTCATCCTTTTAGGATGTTCTCACTTGTTGTCTTATCACTAAAATAAACTGTTCAAAACTCATTTATACAGTTTTCAATCTATCTCTATAATACACATTTGCAAAATAGAATCAAATCTCCTCTATACATAGACAATTCGTTTTTTTATAGGTAAATCGTAATGAATTGGACAGCAAACTGGCGTATATCCAAGTGACATGGGTCCGAGCTGCGCCTGAAGGCTTAGCTGCGACAGGTTCCGCCGGTGAAAATTCGTTCGAACGCGTTCATAACGTTCGCCGGTTCGTGTTCGAAACGCCCTTCACAAGAGATGGAGCTGCGCGGGGGCCGGTACATCATCAGAGGCTTAGACTGACACATCTTACTGGTGAGTGGCGCTGAGTCTTTTTCTGATTTTGAATTTAGAATACTGAGATGAGACTGTTCAATAGGGATGTTGACTGACATATCAAATCAAATACATTTGAAAACGATAGTTTACATTGAGTTTTGTTTGAAAAGGCTTGTGACGTCATAAATATACACCATCAAAAGATAAATCTAGTTTATTCAGTCATTTTTCAACGTATCGAAAATGTTAATACCTCGTCGGATATCATATAACGCGTAGATATTTATGAAATAGTACGTCGATTAAGAACTATAGTAATTTATGTAGAAAACTTGAAATTTGTTACGAAAGATAACAAAAAATACGAAAATTTTCGATTTTGTGGTCATTATTTAAATATGGTACAAGATTTCATTAATTTTATGAATTCCTATTGCTATTAACATGAATAAAGACTAATTAGAAATGCAAAAAAAACCACTAGTTACATTACTTTTTTTTAAATCAATTTTCAAATTAGCGCATGTTTTTTGAAAAAAAAAATATATTTCGGAAGTGGTCCATTTTTGTGGTCAACTAATACCTCTACTATCCCCTTAAAGGGATCTTGACATGTTTCCAGTAACCCTGTATTACCTACAGTTCACGCGTTTCATCTTTTCGGAAAAAATCCATAACAATGTCTTACGTACTTTGGTTCATTGTACCCGATTATAACATAATTATTTACAGCTGAAAACTGGTTTCCTTACGTTAAACGTCGGGTGCCCGTCATCGATACTCAAGTCGAAGAGAAGAGCCCGATAGAGGTCGCTGTCTCGGAGATGGAGAGTCAGGTCACTGAGCTGGTGGAGATTGTCAACGCTAAAGCGCCAGATCTAAAAAAGCTGCAGCTGAGGTAAGTTAAGACAAGCTGAGCTGAAGTTTTTTTTAGATAGACATTATGTCTGTCTCAACCATAGACATAGATAATGGACTGAGCGTTCCATATTTGTGCAGTGAATACAAACGGAGAATACAAAAGTGCGAGAGAGATAAAGTAGTTGTCGGCATTGGCCGCTCAGTCGCTTTATCTCAGCCCAATCTATGTCTATGGTTGAGATATACTAAATAATGATACTAAGTAAGGAAGTAAGTACACAAATGCTAGATTTAACTAACCACCATGTGTAGCTGGAACGAACCGTTTGTGATTGGCGACAGATGTTCAGCTTGAAGCCAAGCGGCTACTAAGTACCCTAGCGACGCGCTGACTTTATTGTAAGATTCGAACCGACCGTCACCGCGGCATTCGTCACTATTGCTTTTTTTATTGATTTACTGTTTTATAGCGTATTTTTTGTGTGGATCATCTGAATTAAAAAAGTATCTAAACTAAGACTAGAATTTGATTTATAATTATCTCGATAAAATAATATTTTAACACTTGATAATGATAAAGGCAGGCGGAATCTGTAGCTGAATGCAAGTGAATATGAAATCGTCTGAATCGTTACAGGTTACAAGGAAGTGTTTGCGTGCAAGTAAATGCAGGGCCCCTGGCCTATGCAAATGCCTTCCTGGATCCTACTTTAGCGCCCATGTACCCTGATGAAATGGTCGAAAAATTGAAATCTATATTCAAGTAAGTACAATTACTAGATTTTTTATCATTTAAGTTGTGCCTCATAGTCACTCGAAGAGTACTTTTATATTAACCGAGATATTATTTTTACCCCGATGTAGACCAAATAAATCAAAGAAAGGTTAGATGATGGCTCTTTAATGATGAAGGGTTGGTTTATTTCTGACAATTATACTATAAATAGTTGTCCCCCACGGTTTCATCCGCGTTCCTGAAGGAACCATTTAGGGATAGAATTGTCAAAAATAGTGCCCCTTGACACCTCTCGAGTTTTTTTATTTTCATGAAGCAAGTAGCTTGTCGTATTCAACTATTCAACTTATTCCTTCAACAGGGTACTTTATTATAACTTACTGTTCACGTTTGATTGATCAAAGTGACCATTTTGCATGAGTTACACGAATTCTAAAAAAAATGAGAAATCTACAGCGCTAATACTGAAATTACAAGGAAAACTATCTTGTCTATTGAGTCTTTTAGTTCACGAGTTATATTCGATTCTAATTTCGGTAACTCATATTCTAATAAGTACTTCAGAACCCTAAGCTATGCATAGTCCTAAATGCCCTTAATTGATTTTTGCTATGCAATTTCGACACATGTGATGCAATGAATAAATACCAATTTTACTCTTCCAGAGAATTCCTAACAATATGCCACGCAGCGCTTCAACTCAACGCGAAGCTCATCAGCTCAGATCAAATCACTTACCACGAAGCTCTTGAAACCAACTACTACAAGTTAAGCAACTCTCTATCCACAGTGTTGGGACAGCCTTTACAGGACATACTCGTCAATGGAAACCTTAGTACCACCGTCACTGGTGTGGAAATGGACTCCAGCAATGCTTGAATAATGATTCTTGTTTGAGACAAATTGTAAGGTACATGTTCGAAGTTTTTTAGAGAAATATGCCCATTATATACATTTTGGTTTCAATATTTTTTTTATTTAATATTTTATTATTATTGAAACCATCTGCTATCAATCGAATTTGTACCCTTTACTGCGGATTTTAATAATAAATTTTAACGGTCTAATTAAAAAGCGTTATTTAAGTAGACCGTTTTATAATTCTAATAGAACGCGAGACGACAGAAGTTATTTAGATCGATGGTTGCCACATTAAACAATATGAATGAATGTATGAATCTCAAAATATAATTTGTGCCTGTTTTAAATAACACAATGAAGTAATCGGTATAGAGACGTATGTTGGACCAGGTGAGGTTCAAACGTTTTTATAAGGCAAGAATAAAATTAATAGATAATCTCAGAAAGTGAATTCAGTGGGCATTATTTCTAATTCGCATAAAATAAAAAACGAAACAATCACATAAATTTTAATAATCTTATAGTAACATAGAATTCACAATCTTATTACAATAACTTAAAGACTGGAATCACATGATATGTTAAAATGAATAAGTTAGAAATTGTACCCATTCCACCACTAACTATTCATCCCACTAACTACATTTCATCTCAAATAGTCAATTAATTATGCCATCCCTCGTAGAAGCTTTGAATATCCATCAACGTAAGTTTATGACAATGTATTAATTGTCTATTTATTCATGTGTACAGTCGCAATTAAATTTAAAACCAATATTTATGAACAAATTAATATGTCAATTTTGCATAAATATTTTCATTATTTAGCAATACCATAATGAAACAATGTATTATAGATAGCGCCATCCACGAAGACGCGCCCCGCTTGTTTTCCTAATCCCTTTAAGTGCAAGTGTGCTGCATATCGACATATACATATCGATATATCGACAGCACTACAACACTAGCGAGGTCTTCGTGGATGACACTATCTATACCTACGTTACTTTACACTTAAAACGGTTTCAATTAGTATATAAAAAAAATTTAAGTATTACGGAAATTAACTTCTAATGAACATGTGAAGTGACAGGCCGAATTGTAACAAAATACGCACCCCATGACTACTTATCTCGTATATATACTTACGTATTGTTTTCACGTAATTAATTAACATGATATAGCAGCACAAATTATCAATAATAAAATAGCATTTACAAACCTCCCACTAGTGAAGAACCTAAGAGATAATGAGTCATTAGCAAACCAAATGTTTGCTATTTTTGCCATGCTTGTCGTAATTTAGCATTTAAGACTTTCTCCTGGCTTTGTACTCTTTAAGTATCATAGTTCCTTATTTATTTTGTATTTATTAAACTTTATAATGTATCATACTATGTAACGTCGTATATCATGCACATTTGTGCATATTAATTTATGTATAAGAGTGTATTTATTCGTGTACTAACCCAAAAAGTCCGCTCAATAATCTACCTTCAATTTATTTGTGATAACAGAACGAAATGATGTTTTTTTTAACTAAAATGTTAACATTTAGATAAAGTGCGATTCAAATCAAGTGGATCGCGTAAGGGCATGGGCTCTGTCAAATTAAAGAGTACATAAACTTTTGGCGTATTATCCTGCATGTTTACGTTTGTTGTAAATCATACTTAACTAACCTGAACAGCCGCATAAAACTTATAGCATTTAGAATTATTATTTTATATCAAGAATTTTAATATGATGTTAGGTTCTGTTAATTCATATGTGTGAACAAAGTTTATTTATTAAGTACGCAAAGTTTTAACACCTGTTTTATTTATGTTTTTATTTAATATCAATATAATTGATAGGTACAAAGATTTAGTAGCTATTCCATAATTTTAAAATTAGGTAATCTCAACTAAAAGAACAATGTCCATTTTGGGTCCACCCGTGAACTGAACAGTACAATAAAATATAAACGAATTTTGTAATAATTTGGATTTAAAATAATTGCAATAAGTGCATTTAAAAGCTTACCAGCAATAATGCTATATTTGGTAATTAAGAGGACGTGGCAGACTTCTAATAACATTAATCTCTTTATGTATACCCTTATCTATTTAGAGCAATAAACACTCTTACAAAATTTTTTGCTGGGCCATTTTTGGGCCAGAAGCTGAGAGTAGGGCTCGTGGGCATTGCTCTTTAGTTTTTATCTTTTTGTTGTTGATTCAAAGTAAAGTTAATTTATTTGTAATCTAACCTAATGTCTCTCCATGGCCCTGATCAATGTTATTCACTTTGAAACGAGATGTCTTTATCAATAACGTAATCGTCATATTATAACCAGCATGTGGTTAACCGTGAAGAGAGGGAGTTTTTCTGCGCTAGCAAAAGGTACTATGATGTAACTCGGCTAATGAATACTGATCCATCTGATAATGCATTTGGCAAGATTTTTTATATTGGGATGGTCGCCATCTACGCTGTAGTTTTGCGCTTTAGTTTTTGTTTGGGGTAAGGTTCTAGTACCTACTGATTTTTTAGCACCAATTATTATGATTGTACCGAGCAACAAACTTTAGCGCTGCGCTAAAATTGTCATCATCACTAATTTTGACATAAGTATAACTCGATTACGCTTTGTATTTTTTGTCTTTTGTCAAATTGATTTATTTAATGTTATATCCTAGCTGTTATTTAATACTCCATTCATTCCTTAATTAATTAATTTAACATCTTTCAGATGTTAGTGGGAATAGGTTTTATTCTTGAATATGGCCCTGTAAATATGATACCTTGATGATTTTAAACTACGACTGCCGCTAAAATAGTCACACATTTCACATGTCGGGATAACATATATCTACTTTCAATAATAAACCTTAATAAAAAATACTGTAATAAGTAAGCGAGACAACTGTATGCGTGTAAGATTTTTCATACACACATCTTACATTATAAGAAATGATATTTAAATTGGTTTTTGAAATTTAGAAGTGATGAATTTAAAAGTAGATGGACATGAAGACGAAAGCAGAGACGCATTGTGTGAAAGATGATATGAGTACGAGAAAAAAAAAATACCAAATGACAAATAGAAGGATGAATAGAAAAAAACATTGGTCTCTACTTGTTGCACTTAAATGAAATGGAAATCGGCAGGTGTAGGATGCTAGCATAATTTTTTTTTAATGTCCTGAAACAAAATATCGAAAATACTTATTTTTAGCCTATCCTGCGCATGGACTTAAACTATTACCTATAATGTCCCACTATTATAATTTTGTAATTATTATGATAATTGCATATAACTATTGGCAAATGAACGCATTCGCTTACAACTAATGTAATTTTCTTTATGTTCTTGCTTGTAGTGAACATTTGATTTTTATTTGTATTGTAAGTATTTTTTTTTGTGATAAATGAAAAAATTGACTGTAACAATTTTGCTAAATTTTATTTCCTTCCTCTGTCAGGAAAAAATGCACGTTTTGAAGCGAGACATCATCTTACTGAAAATTGTAATCGAAATCACACTGTTTTAATACATTTTATAAAAATAAATTGTTTTTATTTGTACCTCAGAATCATGCGCACCTTTAGACGGATCTACGCGCCGCTCTTGTCCGCATGATAGTTTCTATGTATATTACACTGCCATGGTTTTTACAAGGCAAGAATGGGAGCGGTGCGCAGAGTCGCGCAGATCCGCCTGACGTACGATGCCGACCTGTTACGTTGGGACATAAAATGGCGTGAATTATTACAATGGGCTTGAGCTTTCGGTGGAGGAAACCATAGCACGGTGGTAGGGTACTTTGTAGTACTCGACTGGCTGGTTACCACCTTCAAGTTGAAAATCTGTCGCTAAGCACCTGTTGGTATGTTACACTTGAAAGCCAGTTGCCTTTAAAGCATTGTAATAAGGTGTACAACACATTGGTAATCCCCTTGGTATTGCTAATGTCTATAGGCGACGGCAGTCACTTACCGGCAGGTGACCCGTTAGATTCGTTGTCACTTGTGGTATAATGTTTAATAATCAAAGGGTATAAAAAACAATGTATATTCCTAACTGAGACCTTTGCCGACCTCTTTAGGAATTATGTGCGTGCGTGTAGGTATGTAAGGTGACTATAGGTATATAAATTATTGTACCTACTATGCGTGTGAAATAATATATAGGTAAGGTACCTACGTACTGGGTGGATACTTTAAGATGCTATCTTGTTGAACATTTGACTATGGGACCAACTCCAAAATCGCGAATGAAAATATTTTTCTATCCTTAGATCGACAGAGATGAAACTACTTACTGCCTATTTATGAGAATTTCAGTGATGGATTCATTTGGATGGATTTTCATCCGGATGCAGATTGAATACAAGTATAACTATATTATATACGAGTAATAGTTGTTCAGAAAAGATGATAAAAAAATCAGGTTGGTTGTGCGTAGCATCTCTCGGCTAGTCTGGTTGCAAATCAGACGAAATTATTCGTGTATTTTGAGTTTTATTGAATAATATGGTGTTGTCGAACATGATAAATAAGTGCACAAGTGAAATGAAATAAAAGTGTGAACTTTTCAGGCTGTCCCAAAAAGTCCGTGAAAAGTTTTAGTGGAACAGCCCCCAATTTCTAACCCTAAACGTCATTGGACAACTTCTCTTTCTGTCATTCAGGGTAAGTAGGGTTAGAAAGAAAGATTGTCCCAACGTAGTTGTTATATTACTCTTTTTCGCAATTGTTAGGTATTTGATTCAAGTAGGTATGGAGAGTCTCCTATCCAGGTAGTATACATAATTCTTGGGTACCATGATTGTACCAAACTTGCCTGTGAAACAGTGCCTTTTTTTAAATTTTTTATTTTTGGTAATAATATTGTCTATGACTGACTATCAACATTTTAATTTACATAAGCTATCAAGTGGACATTGGAGCCAAAGAGTATATAATCACTACGTTTTAATTGGAGCCTCAACTTGGATCACTTTCAACTTTATATTGTAGAGCTTAAATCAGAAAACGATAGCATAGGCATAGGACTAATTAATCAAATTGAACTGACTGACTGACTGACTGACTAGAAACTACGGAGAACGAATAGACATTATTCAATCGTATACAAAAAAGTGAAGATTGTAGGATTGTTTCGTTTTGTTTTATTTTGAAAAGACTGTAGTGCATTAACAATAACATTTCACTCGTCAAGGACATGGAAGACGAGTTAGAGGACCGAGTTTTGTACCAAACGTACCTTTCTTTCATGAAAATTTTATCACGTTTCACAAGTAGTGTCCCGATTGATACTCCCGTGAGCTATTTATGGAAGATGGTGCGACTTTATTTACTACGATCAGAGGTCTTAGTGTTCACTCTAGGTATTATAATATTATTTATGTATCTTCAAACGATCGAACTATGGAGTCGCACAATGCTAAGCAGATTGTCTCAAGCGTTGAGTCCTATCAGCGCCGTTCAACGATTAAAGCTTATCGACGGTTCTGAGGCCGACAAACAGAGCTGGGAATTAAAAGGCACATTAAGTGCAGCTTACGCAATAAAAGGTAGAAGAATGCATATGGAAGACAGGTTTATTATCAATGAAAACATTAATAACACTGGTATATCTCTGTTTGCTATTTTTGACGGGCATGGTGGAGAGTTCGCTGCCAATTACGCTAGAGACCACCTAATTCAGAATCTCTATAATAAAATTGTCGAGTTAAATGCATTTAAAGATGGCAAAATAGCCAGTACTCCTCCAAAAGATAGTCCAGAAGACACTAAACCAAAGGAAGATAGTTCAATAAGTGTTGAAAGAAAGTCTAGTTTTAAAAAATCTGTAAGCACAGCCGATGACTCCTCAATTAAAGAAATCACAGACCCTGAGCTTCTTGCTCAGCTTTCAAAAGCTAGACCAATTACAAGAGAAGTCAGACCCACAACAAAACCAGTGAAAAGTGTCTCTATACCTCTATCTAGTTATATAGATAAAGGTAAAATAAGCTTTGGTAAACTGTTGACTGATGAAGTACTAGCTGCTGATAGATTACTTGTGGAAGCAGCTAAGCGTTCCATGAATGTTGCTGGTACCACAGCATTGATAGCTATCATGGAGGAAAATCACATTATAGTTGCTAATGTGGGTGATTCAAGGGGTGTTATGTGTGACTCTCGCGGCAATGCCATCCCTGTGTCTTTTGACCACAAACCTCAGCAGGTTCGGCAAATTCCTTTAAATTATTATGGTGTGGCAACTGAGAGAATGCATTTATGACATGTGTTGTAAATAATACACTTATAAAGAAATGATGGGATCCATTTCTGAAGCTTCTTTCATAGGGAGGTTCAGTATTATCTTATAATAGCATAGTTAAGTGAAAGTCACACCAAAATTAGATAAGCCGATTCTGTAATAATCACATTATTTACAAGTGTCATAAATGCATTCTCTCAGCGGCCGCACTGTAGTACTGTATTCAAAAAAATAAAATTACCATAATAACTTATTTTCAGGTTCGTGAGCAGAAAAGGATTGAAGCAGCTGGTGGTTACATTGCTTTTAATGGAGTATGGAGAGTGGCTGGTATCTTAGCAACTTCACGTGCAATGGGTGACTATCCTCTCAAGGACAAGAGATTTGTTATTGCTGACCCTGACATCCTCACATTTAACCTTGATGACCATAAGCCAATGTTTCTGGTTCTTGCATCAGATGGCTTATGGGATACCTTTACTAATGAAGAAGCTATTAAATTTATAAAAGAAAGATTAGATGAACCTGACTTTGGAGCCAAAAGTTTAACACTCCAAGCATATTACCGAGGCTCTGTAGATAACATAACAGTGTTAGTAATCAACTTTTTGAGCAGTAAAATATCCACAGCTTCTGTAATACAATAATGGCTTAAACCTTTATAAATACCACATTTTGTATTCTTAAGCCTTCCAATTTTTAAAGGTTTACAAAATTAGTAATGTCTAAAGACACTAAAAATAATTAAGAATATACAATGTCTAAATTGATAGATGAAAATTTGATGTGGACAAATACAAGGTCATTATTTATACTCCTCAGGTAAATTCAGAAGAGATGTAAAAAAAGTTAAAATAAGGATGTCTTTAATATTGATGTAAACTTATATTCACTATGCATTTCAAGTGCATATATGTCATTGACAATGTCTTGGAAATGTTGTATTTTACAGCAGTAATATATCAAAATGATCTTAGTGGGTGTGATTTTTAGACCTGTTTCATAAATTTGTAATTAATTACTAATCTAATGTTTCTTCTTATACCTACTTCAATTTGCAATAACTTGAATTGCGAGGAATTTCTATTTATATGCTATTGTTTGATTGGTACGCGCGTCCGACTTAAGAACCAATCGGTTAAAATTTTAGTTAAATTTTGTACATAGTTATGTCCAATAATCAATATAAATAAAAAAAGAGCCATTTATATTTTTAAAGTTGATGTATAGTGTCATATTTTTGAAATCTAAATTTTTGAATTTATAGATGGTTGTGATGTGGATAAGGTTTTTCATTGCCCTGTTTGGGTTTTAAACCTATAAAAATTATAGTTCATTGTTAATTCATAATAAGTATTCTAGTAGAAGTATGTTTGTCATTCACTGTTGTTTTTAATTATTGTTGTACTCACATATTATTAACTTAGTAAAAAAACAATAGGCTTTATATGAAGTGTTACTTAACTGTTCACATATTTTTATAGTAAGTTGTTTGGCATGAAGGGCTGATTGAAAATGGACCTAATTATAAGATTTTTTGGGTGAATGTAATAAAAATATGACGTAATTATTTCAATTTAACGTATTTCAGCAATATTATTTGCCCATGACTGTCTATAATACCGAAAACTTGCATTTTTACTTTGTTTTTCAGGTCTTTACTGCTCTTGACCATTGTTATAGTTTGCCACTGTTGCTAGTCATATAGTTTAATGTAGCCCTTTTCAAATATGAAGCTGAATTTTAATTAGTTGCTTTCACAGTTTAACCAAGCGTATTAATACTTTTGCGTACATTTTGAGCATACATATGTTGTTTAAGGGTTTTCAATTTAAATAATCAATTATTACCGTAAGCCTACATCATTCATATCTTTTTAATCACATTTTTATATTATGAGTAATTTTGAGTCCTCTGCACTTTATAGAAATGCATACATGTTATACTAAACTTGAATAAATATATTTTATGATTATTCCTACGATTTTTTGTTTTCGAATCGATATTTTGTTGGTTTGTAGTTCGTACAAACTGAAATAAAATTGACGCAAAGTACAAAACTTATTTTCTGTCATTACGGCCTATAGTTATTTTTGTAAAAATGTTACTGCATTATAATGGGGCCAAATACTCATAATAATGTTTGACCCAAGATGCTTCTGGATTAGTGGTCAGTATACATATGTATGTATATAATAATATGTCTAATATAAACGCCAGTGGCGGATTCATGGCGGATTTACCAGCAGGCTGAGTAGGCTAGTCTGGGGCGGCAAAATTGAGTAAAAAAAATGTATATGTCCAAATCAATAGTAATACAACATTTAATTATGTTTCACCACCTAGTTTTTTTTTAATTGTACCTAATTAATATGATTGTGAACTAGTAAAGGTTGAGGGGGGCGACAAAATTTGAATTGTCTACTGGCGGCAAATATGTAAATCCGCCACTGATAAACGCCTTTATGCATAGTGCCAAATGGTTTTAATTTATTTTGACTTTCTACAAAATGCATTTTCCATGTGACTAATTACAATTCATAAAATATGGTTTTCAATTTCTTGATGCCTAACCTTAGAAATAATAAAGGCGAAAGACCTAACGTAGGTAAGTAATTAAAAATAATGAATATTATGATCCAAATCGCGTTTGTTGTTTTCCTTCAATTTGTTATCGTATAATATAAGTACTATCATAGAGTAGTTTGCTGATGAGCCGTCTACTTACCAAAGTATCTAACACAATGTATTATGTAAATAAATGAAAATCATACATGAGGTTTTTATTTTGTTTTCCTGTGCCTGAAAGACCAAATATTTTTTTAATTCATTGTTCAATTTGGATATATCCTTAATCATAGGATCTAAGGGCTGCTTTCCACCAAGTGGAAACTGGCGGAGAGATGTTAGGAGAACGTCTCCACCCATTCGCTTTGATGTTTTGTGGAAATGAAATAAAAACACGGCAATAGTTCTTATTTTTAAAATATATTTGAGTCTTTGGCCGCTCCAAAAACTAATTCTAACAATAACTAAAGACCAACATAAATAACATTACATGTGCATTTAACACACAGCTATAACGCCAAAAACTAAGATAATCCTTTTATAATTACACATAAAATATTATGTTGGTTGAGACAATAACTTTGTGGATACTTTAAATATACTTTTTATAACAAAAAACAATGGCTTAGTAATTGGCTTCATATTAGAATATCATTCAGCTGCTGTATTAAAACCTATTAACAAGATATCCGCCAAAAATAAAACATAAATCGTAAAAAAAACAATTATAAATTTACCATAGAGCATCAAAGATTATGACGTGGCAGAAAGTAGTAAGCACAAAGCCTTGATGGAAGCTGTGAAGTGCAGCCAACCAAACACACAGGTAAGTGCATGGCGATAGATTATATTCTCTCCGCTCCTGGTGTCCTCACGATGTTTTCGTC
Organism: Ochropacha duplaris; assembly: GCA_951361185.1. Lineage (NCBI taxonomy): Eukaryota > Metazoa > Arthropoda > Insecta > Lepidoptera > Drepanidae > Ochropacha > Ochropacha duplaris. Next base: position 11,200,784 of record OX592691.1, read on the forward strand.
TCGAAGCAATTTATACGATATATAATAGAAGGAAAATCCAAAATGCATTGTACAATTTTGAGGCAGAAACTCCCATCGATTACGTTCCCTAGCAAAGTGAATTGACTCTTAGTCCTTAGTACATTATTTTCAGTCAAATCATAAGTAAGGGTAGATTTATTGTTCGTTAAGATGACTAATAATAGTTTAAAGAACAATTTGTTGCTATTTTTCAACAAATCCACCCTTAGTATACAATAGTATTCGATCTGTACCTCTACCCAAATTGCCTATTTATATATGACTAGAAAGTCTTAATGTGATAGGTACAAATGCAGCTAATGCAATATTTTCGAAACATCCATAGGAATGTTAGCTTCATACTTTAAACATTTCTCATCGTAATATTCTTACATTATAGTATAAATTGCACATAAAAAGTTAGAATATAAGGTCCCAACAAATCAAGTACGATGCTTTGGAGTGATAAATGTAATGTAGAAATATAAAATATATTGGCTTGCAGTGTGAAAGATCGCCCGCGTTTTTGTTAAATGTGCCCCAGTCAAATAAATGGGCACAGAAATAACTGTATCACCCCTACGTTCATGCCTCGAAAGCACCGTAATCGATCTATTAAAACCTTAAGTACAACGTGTTACAAAATACCCCGTAAAAATATAATTAATTATCAAAGCCAAAAATTTTGTCAACCCTAGTAAGCTGTCATGTCGGGAACCAGATTATTTAACAGAAAGGCCTACGTACCTATTTTACCTAATAATTGTCTACTTTAATAGTTTTTCTATTTTTCATTCATAAATGTTTGCTACCTCAATACAAGGATGTTATTATACTCAAGTACTGGCTTTTAAAAATGTCAAGTTGGAAAAAAATGATGATTTTATGTTGTTCCGCGAATTAGGTAGAAATGTAGGTACATTCTGCGTAATTTACTCTTTAATATTACTGAAATAGGGTTTGCACATCAGTGAAAATAATAATATTTTTTATTTTTTTGGGGTATGTTATAAAGCGTTACTACGGTTCTTAAATATTGTGAATGGACTCGTTATAAGGCCCCATTTAACCTCCTTACGGCTTTACGGGTAGTTTTGTAACACCCTGTATATGTAAAGGCACTGCAAATTATAATGTAGCTTCCTTCACTACACATCTCAGTCTAAATCACGTCAATGTAACATATTTCGTAAAACATTATAGGTATGTGTACAATATCTATATTAGCTTGATAAAATATAAGAAACATATAGTTAAAAATAAAGAACACTATCCACATTTACAAATATGCGCATAAAACAATTTGGATGATGTACCTGCATAATTATAAAAATACCGCTGCAATCATTTAGTACGTGAAATCAGTCAACCAGTAGTAATTGATTTGCTTTTCTCCATATTTATATGGATTTAGAGTATTATATTAATATACATTTGTCATGTTTACCTTTTGTGCTATAATCATTTCTAATGAACTTATAGAAATTAGTTTATAGTTCAATGTGGTAGTTCGTTTTGGATTCATGCACATTTCTCTATACCTTAAATTGTTGTGTATTGAAACATAATGTACGAGCAACATCAAAATAAATCTATTTCTGTTTTACACATAGGTACATTACATATTATATTAAGATCTACCTACATACGTTAAAAAGTCTTTCTGTTTTAATCAACAATTCACAAAATTTCATATTCATCATCTGAATCATCAAATTGTCTATCTATGTCTTCAAATTCTGTAACAAAAGAGAACATATTAGTTTGTGAAATAACATTACAGTATTTAGGTGTTCTGCCAAATATATTTGAAGGCTGCCATCGTTAATTAAAAATAAATTACATTAATGCGAGTAGCAATAGATTCAAGAAACAATATTTAACACTAACCAATGCATAAAACACCCGAAAACAGCGAACACGTTGTAAAATTCAACTAAATATTTTAAGATTTTTTAATGACCAATATATTATAGTTGGGACAGAACATTCAACATTTTTAATGTAGTTTCATTTTTTTCCTTTGGGCTATCTGTACATTGACAGAGCTTTATCCATGTTTCTTCTACAATTTATAATGTGTTGTTAAATTGCATAATAGGTAGTAGATCCAGCCATACCTATACAATACCTGCCTTAAATACATAAATTTGGTAGTTAGTAATACCTGTGAAAAGTGACGTATTTTGTAAATCTATATCATTGGTGCTAGGACCCCAATGGGACGGTCTCTTCTCACATATCTCAAATAGCGGCTGAGTTTCACACATTACATTTTTCTCCATAGTAATGCATAGTTCATCGAAATCGCTTCTTGTTCGACAAAGAAAACACTGTAAATAGAAAACATAGTTACTGTAAACAACACCTTTCATTTTGAGCCTATAAATCTTTATTACCAATTCATAAGTCAAATTTATAGATTACTAGCTGTCCTCCGCGGTGTCACCCGCATTACCGACCTGATATTTTTTATTAGATTATCTTTTTCTGGGGTAAAAAGTATCCTATATCTTTTTCCAAGGTTCCATCTATCTCTATACAAAATTTCATCTAAATCGGTTCAGCGGTTTAAGAGCGAAGAGGTAACAGACAGACAGAGACAGCATTTTTTCTATTTATGTAATCAAACGCTATCGAAATCTGTTCGGCAATTACGTGATTGAGTAACACAAAACTATGTATGGCAAAATAATATTTACCACAGCAACTGAAGGATCCATCGCCAGTATCGGTATTCGTGATGCATATTTACAGTGAAATGTGCAATCCATTTCTTTTTGTTCATCTGTCTCTTTTTTCTGTAATAAAATATCTCATATCAGTCAGTTACATGTAACGTTTGAAAATTAGATTTTATTGCTATCAAGTATTAACTGACTAGATTGATTCTCACCTCAACTAAGCCAGATCTTTGTGTAGTGTGTGGGTCTAAATAAATGACATCATCTTCGACACAGCCAATCAAATATAGCGCTTGGTTAGGCTTTCCACCTATCACACCAATTGATTGCGGACAGTGAAAACATGTCTGTAAAAAAATAATGTGACAATAATAAGAAGTGAAATTAAGAAGTGAATGACATAATTTTATGTAAGAATGACTCATTTCTACGCTATGGTTTTATTTCATCCACTATGTCATGCAAATTTTAAATAGTATTAAAAATTTTAAACAATTTAAAGGCATGTCAATATTTCAAGAGTAAATGACAAGCCTAGGATGTTGCCTATATTCAACAAAAATTATCTAACACTAACCAGTGTATAAAACATCTAAAAATACTCGAAAATGTCAACACATTGTAAAATTCACCCTTTCTATGATTTTTCATTACCAATTTAACTGCAAAGAGTAGACTAGATCTTTTGATGGAGCATATTTATGATGTCACAAGCCAGTATTTATACAAAACTCCATATAAACTATCGTTTTGACATTTTATCAAAAGAAGCTGATTTCATATACCAGTCAACATCCCTATTGTTGGTAGAAAAGAATAATGAACCAACTACACAATGATGATAATTTGTATGTATACCTTAAGTCCATCTACATAAATAGGATTTATTTCACTAAGCCCCAGCCTGAGAGGGACTATCAACAACAATGGCATCCAATCAGTGACTATACAGTCAGGTGCTGACGAACAGTCTCCTCTGTCATTATTCACTGTGCATTGTTGTACTGCAAACATGAAACACGTTATTACAACTTACACATCTTAAATAATAGTCCTGTTTTGTAACATTTTAAAATATACAAAGACAAAAATAAAGAAGAATAAAAGATTTTATATTATTGTTTAATTTTACAGACATATTTTTAATTTATCCTACAAAAAATTTGTTCCTTTTAAAAAAATGGTTGAAATTCCTATAGGAGATGTAATGAAAGCTTGATCAAATGATTACTTACAAATATCTTGTTTGACAACAGTATTGTCTAATGCAACATGGATAACTAGGGAACTCCATTTGTCATAAACTACCAACTTTCTGAAATAAGTACATAGTTATTTATAAAAGACTTATTTAATGAGGTCCTTTAGTATGTTCATAGAATGAATAATATAATACAAAGAAATGTGCAGATTTATGAATTAATTAAAGAATATAATTGTAGCATTACATTGAAGGAAATAGGAGAGCAGGATAACTTCACAGCAAAATGAATCATAAACATCTATGCCAATGCAAGGAGGAAAATTATTGTTAATTTCCTCATAAATAAATGCAGCATTGTATCATAATTACCTAATTAATTGACATCAGCAAACCAGCAACCAGCTGATTCATCATCTACCTGCACTAATCTCATCTTCAATTGATGACAGGCAGTATGAATACTTACCATTAGCAGCAAATTGTTTTAATGGTGAACAAATTTCATTGAATATTATTTACTTGTACTCATATTATAAATATGAAAGTTTTAGTGTACAAGCTACCACTCAGCTCTGTAACTGAATGAACTTGCAAGTATTTGGTAAATTGTTAAAAATGGTTGCTTGTTTGTTATAGAATACTTTCCATCTTAGGAAAACACCAAAATGTGAGAGAAACCATGAGGTAAAAGCTAGTACTTATAATATTTAAATTAGACTTACTTAAGAACTTGTGCTACAGTATTGGGACCAAACCATTCACCAACATCTTTGCCTTCAGAGGCTCCCATGAGTGCAACCTGGTGAATGGAGTAGGGTGCTTGCTTTCTCTCTTCAAATCTCTGGATTATTTTTAAATATGTTGGATCTCTAAAATCAAATGTTATTTTTAATTCTATTGATGAATTTTATAGATTTTACAAGTCATAGTTATTTGGATTTGATTTACCTTGTTTCTGAAGTCCACACCCAATCGGAAGCCAAGTGAATTCTAACAAGTGCTACCCCAAGGACCATCTGACCACAACGCAGCATACAACCCCAACCCTTATCAGATGTAAGACCCTCATCTCCAATTGGTACGAATCCCTTTCTGTAAGTACACCAAATTATAGACGTAATATCACGCCTTATTCGGTCCAAATCTGAAAAAAAAAATTGAACTATACTCTCTGACCATGCGTAGATAAGAAAATTAAATGATATAAAAAAATTACCAACCTTGGATAGCGCTATATTTTTTTCCCAAGACCCATACATTTTCCTTTGTCTTAGGAATATCATCAGGTTCGACATTGGTGACATCGGCGGAAAGATAACAAATATCAAACATGGCATCCATGTTCGTACATAGTTTTCAATAAGCTGCGGGGAAAATTCGCGTTATTTCTAAAATAATAAATAACAATAAACACTGACTGTCACAGCAAACAAAGCTTTCATTTGTAATTTTGTATTAGATTTATTGACATTGATGACGTGCGGGACGTCAACATATGAACATAATGTCAAAGTTTTTTTTTTATTTATTTAAAAGGCTTTAGCTACAAGACTATCAGCTTATGCTGATAAAAAGAAGAATATGGTTATCCATATTCTTCTTTTATGTTATAGTCACTTTCAAACTTTGAGTATAGCCAGCCAATAATCAAAGCTTTCAAAGTAAAACGTAGTGATTATATAGTCTTTGTTCAAAGTCACAGGCTATGTAGTTATACGAGAGAGAGTCAAAACAAAGTTAAAACCAACCAAGTGCGAGACAGACGTCTCGTCTCTGTTGATTTCAAACACTGTCGATAAACTTGGCCCAAAGTTTCAACCTCTCTATTAGTGAGGAGCTTGAAACTAAATCCAGAACCGAGAACCGTTTATACTTACGTTTCAACTTTAACCTACATCACAGTCCGCCAAGGGTTTTCATTTTCATTGTGAATTGATTCATATAATATTTATATAATCATTTAAAAATATATTTAATTTTGTATAGAATTCGTATAAGGTAATAGGGAAGGTTATAGGTAACAATGGCATCCACATTGTTTCTTTCGTGACAACAATAAAACAAAAAAGGATATTTTGTTATCATGAGTAAATGATGTTGAAAAACCTCATGGTGCACATTTTTACTTAAGTGATCTTGTTTGTCAAAATAAAATACCTGAACGAAATAAATACAAATAATTATTTATGGCGGCAACACTGGGAGGCAGCGCGGTTGGTAGTGTTTATATTCTCTTTGCTCGATTTAAGCGACATTCCTTTATGGATAGTTACTATACTCTTTGTAAGCTACATATCAGTAATCTGTGGCTCGATTCAAGCTCGATTGCTGAATGAAGTAAACAAAACGAAAGAATTCGATTGAAATTTCGCGATTTCATATTATTATATTATTTACAAATATGACCGACTCAAGTTCGCTTGATTTTGTCGCGCAATCCTGCATGGATCTAACCGAAGTATTGAGTACAGTAAGCAATGATACTGAAAGCGACAGTCATATAATTAACCATATCAAGAAAGTTTGGTCTTCGGTAGCTCCAGTAGAGGACTTCAAAAAAAGTAAGTATCGAACATTTTACTACCAAACAGCATGTAAAACCATTTTATAATAAACTGTACGAATAACGATTCCTAGAATTTATCATTCAAGGTATATGTTTTATGTGTTTCAAACTAGAAAATATGATAGCTCAATAGTGAATTTGTTTCTATTACAGATTTAGAATGGGTCAATGTATCAGAACCAATATCACTTAGTCAGCATTGCTCCGAGAAGATAGTTGTGTTGGATTTCTGGACGTATTGCTGCATTAACTGTTATCATGTGCTGCCAGACTTGGCAAATCTTGAGAAATTGTATAAAGTTGAAGATGGACTTGTTGTGGTAAGATTACACATCTAGAATGTGGAAACGTATTATTAATATTAATTGTTCCTTTCTTTGCTTAATCATAAGCTTAATAAAGAAAGATATTTTGAAATTGTTAAACATTTGAAAGATATTTTATATTTTGGCAGACAGAATGTCCAAAAAGTATATATAAATATTTAAAAAGTATTCTTGCCGAGTTTCTTGCCACCTGCCAGTTCTTAAAACTGAATAAACGGTTTGTATATAATGGTTCATAAATGGTTCAGTATTGTATGTTTTAAAGTATGCTAAACTTTAAATACTTTTTTAAGTTGCCATCCTTTACAGATATTTGATACTTTGGACTTTGAATCGTTGGTTGTCAAATTGAATTGTTTTATAGATAGGAGTCCACTGTGCAAAATTCTTGAATGAGAAAGACACATCTAATGTCCTGGCAGCTATCCAACGGTACAATATACACCATCCTGTTGTGAATGATGCTGACAGCTGCATGTGGGATGCTCTTGGTATACGATGTTGGCCAACTCTGCTTATATTAGGTATATAATATCAAATTAACATGACATAAATTATGTCCCCTAGCTGCATCTAACTCCTATTTTTATCTAGTTACATTCTTCAATACTCTTTTGGTGGATTTGTCACATAATCTATTAGCCTTTGCGGCAACCAAGTCACAACAGTGGCAACTATTTTTGATCAGGGCCTAACTGTCTGGTGCCCATTGTGGGCAATATTCATCAAATATGTTCATTATTTTGTTGCCATCAGTGGGCATACATAATATATCAATGAGGGCCAAGGTGCCCCAGTGCTCCCTCTCGAAGGTGAATGAAATGTAGAGTTTAAAAATTGTTAAATCTTCAGATAGGGGTGATTTCTAATATGGTAAGGCATAGATAATGATTTCATTAATAACCTTAATGTTCCAGGGCCTGGTAACAGACCATTATTTGTACTCACTGGTGAAGGGCACAGAGATGTATTAGCTTCATATGTAGGTGCAGCAATACGCCATTTTAGCTCTCGAATATCAGACGGACCCTTACCAGTATCACCTGCCAAGCACTTGAAATCCAAAGATAACAGTGTTCTCAAATTTCCTGGTAAGGTATGTATAAAGGATTAAGTATTTATGTTACATTTTATATTTCACTTTGTCGTCCGAAGGAATTGGAGGTAGGAAGAGAGTGGTATCAGTCACTATGGATTAATTAGTGTGAATACTGTGAGGCTCTTGTAACGCAGTGACATTTAAAAACTCTAATTCTAGAAAAATTAGATACTGTTTGTTGATAAGGATCACTTGACAATGGCAGAACTTGGCAATAAAGAAACATTGCCTGAAAATCTGTAATATTAAGGAAAAACTTAAACTGAAAGCGGAGTTTGACAGGAGATCTGACCCAATGGTCAACTCTGCACACAAAATGGAGGATCCTTAAATAGGTTGTGTAATATTTTTCAGGTAGCCCTAAACCCTTTCTACCGTGGCCGTACAGATGAACCGTTCATTGCAATCTCTGACACTGGCCATAATCGTATACTACTAGCAGATTGCTCTGGAGTAGTATTACGTATTGTTGGTGGACCAGAAGCTGGATTTAAAGATGGCAGTAAGTATTGACAACTAATTTCATTATAAATTTCATCTAGTTACTCTACAGTTAGGGGCCGTTCAAGTATTACGTAAGCAGTATGGGGGGGGGGGGGGTCTTTGTTTTGCTTATTTTGGATGACATGGGGGGTAGGGGAGTCTAGATGATGATTACGTCATCGGTAGTTATTTACTTTTTTACACGAATGTGCCATTCGCAATTTTGCCACCGCAAATATTGCATACGTTTAGGCACTCGCTTTAGAACCAATTAGGGGAATTATCAGTAAAATCGAATAACTATCCTAAATCAATTTTCTTATTTTTAAAATTATAATTATAATATAAAAAAAAACATTTATAATTGAAAAATGTTTACGTAAGCATGGGGGGAGGGGGTAAGAGCTTTGCTTACTTTTGCTGACAAGGGGAATGGGGGGGTAAATAATTGTAATAAATCTGCTTACCTAATATTTGAACGGCCCCTTAGTGGTATCAAAGACCAAAGCCAAAGTCTTATTAAATGGAATACTCACAATATTGGTAATACTCACAATATTGTGAATACTCACAATATTGTGAATTTGTGAGTATTCCGATAAAGTCAAATTAAAAGTCAATTACAATTTGATTTGTGGTCAACACTAAAATTCTCTCATTTATCTGAAAATCTACCTTTAAATACAAATCAATTAATGATTTCTTTCTCCTCTTTTATACAAAAACGTATACGCACATAAAAATGCAATTATGTATGTATTAACTGCGCATATAGTGCCACTTTAGAAATGCGTAGGAAGAAGCTGATTTGATATGTCAGTCAACATCCCTTTATCCCTTTAGAAATCAACGATGCTCTGTTGAACTCGCCACAAGGCGTATGTTGGTTGTCGAGCAACGTGCTAGCTGTGTGCGACACTAACAACCACGCGGTACGAGCCGTGCACCTCGACGAGGGTACGGTGGAAGTGCTGGCTGGGAACGGGCACCAGGGCACTCATGGGGACTTGGGTATGTTTGAACAACAAGTCTAGGTACTAGGTAGTGACGTATAATTTTAAGTAAATTTATACCGTACATAACCCGGTTTTACGAGCGAATTTATACCGTAACCAACGTTAACATTATTTATATCTTCAGTTTTAACCCACATCGAAATGATATCTTTAGCTGTATGATTAATATTTTCATTGCAACCGCTTTGGATTAGTTGTTAATTTGTCCATCAATGATAAAATTACAATTTTATTGCGAATAAGAAACCTAGAATAATCTATGTATCATTTACAGAAAACAAAAATATTATTAGCCCTGTGCAATTCATATTAGACTGTCTAAATTAAATTATAATTAATGAAAATATGTTAACTGTATATTGTTTACTAGCTGTCCCCCGCGGTTTCACCGATGTTATAAAGCCTTCCTCGGTAAATGGACTATCCAGTACAAAAAAAAATTCAATTCGAACCAGTACTTCCTGAGATTATCGTGTTCAAACAAACAAACTCTTCAGCTTGATAATATTAGTATATATAATATGACCTCCTTATTATGTTATTACGCCTGTTTAATTATGAAGGCTGTATTAATTATAATGCATACATATTTGAACAGGGCATTATCATAAAATATGTAAATGCTCTTAATTTTTATCTAATTTTTATGTTCATTATTTAAGCTCATTTGCACTTTGATTTTCAAGAAGTCATTCCTAACTGTTTATGCTTCTCAACCTTACTATAATAATAATAATAATATGGCATTATTGAATCCAATCTGTTTAGTTGTACAAATTATCTTTCAGTAACCTAACTGACATTCATATAAAGTGCCGTAGTCTACATTTTATTTATAACTAGCTGCCCCCGCGGTTTCACCCGCGTTCCCGTGGGATCTTATCCTTTCCCGGGATAAAAAGTATCCTATGTCTTATTCCAGGATATGATCTACTTGTGTGAAGTTTCATCAAAATCTATTTAGCCGTTTTTGCGTTAAAGAGTAACAAACATCCATCCATCCAAACTTTCACATTTATAATATTAGTGGGATGAAGTAAAATGGTATTATTTAGGAGGTAAATGTCTCGGGCTACAAGCGCTATCGTCCCCTTGGGATGTGCTGCTATACACGACGCCGGATTTGGACATGTCTGTACGGTCGCTACTGCCGCCGCCTGGACAGGGACAGATAGTCGACGATAAACCTGAAAAAGAAGTTACTAAAGGTAATAAAACAACGTCGAGCTTCACTTACCTTTGTATTTTCTTACGAATCGGAGTTATTACATATTAGGTATTAACCGGAGTTCTTACTTTTTTCGACACAAAATACTTAGGGGCGTCCATAAAATACGAATTTTACCTTTTTGGACCTCCCCTCCCACTTCGTTACGTTAAGTAACACTTTCAGCGACCCCTAACGAATATTACGTCACTAAAGCTAGCCCCCCATAACATAAATAACATTATTGCTAGCCCATAACATGAAATTATTATTTATATTAACTGACTATCCATATATTTAATAACAGGTTTTTAAGTACTTGAGAATGACTCATCGTAATGAAAAACATTTAAGGACTACCAAGTTAGAAAAAGAAACGAACTGCGGGCTTTACATTTCTTCCTTGCCCACCCCCTTGTAATATCTCTTCACACCAAACAATAGCTCCCCTCCCCCTTATTTGCGAACGTATTTTATGATAGTCATTCAAGCTTAGATAAATTTACTCATATTGGGACTGTACTATTTTATTTTTCTTAATATCTAGAGAAAGAGAAGAAAGATGAAAAGCGTCGAGTGCTACTTATCTCGTGCGCAGGTTCCCATCAAATATGGGCGCTGTTCCTAGACACCACCATCTGGTGGAAGTACAAAACTTTTACTGAAGGTGAGTTTATCTATTAATTGTTCTAGAGTCTAGATCTAGACTAATGCACCCAGTTTGTAGGCGGTAGGAGAGTCTTTTTTGTATTTATTTATTTATCTCATCATATATCCTTGCTAGCATTCGTCCTATAGGATATTTCTGCCAATGTTAAGTTAATATTATTCTTCTTTAATCTTCACAGTAAAGTTAGTCTTCATCCGTACAAGTCTGGTCAGGTTTTAGTGAAATTGGTGGCTGTTCCACTAAAACTTTTCACTGACTTTTTGAGACAACCTGAAAAGTCACGTTACACGCTTTCATTTCACTTCAGTGTCCTCCGCAGTTTCACCCGCGTTCCCGTGGAATCTTGTCTTATCCCGGGATAAAAAAGAAAGGCTTTTTCTTTTAAGTTAATCAGAATTTAAAACTTAATAAAACAAGTTACATAATAGCCGTACTATTATGTAACTTGTTTTTATTCAGTTTCAATCTTGAAAATAACCTCTGAATCAATAAAAATATTACAATGGTTCTATTCGCAATGAACTGCTGTTTGTATATGCAAACAAATATATGCAAAAAAACTGTTTTAATAAACCGTTTTCACGATTGAAACTGATTGAAACAAGTTACGTAATAGCCCCACTGGAATAATGTAGCATTCAAATGGTGAAAGAATTTTTATGAAAGCGGCCCAGTAGTTTTTGAGTTTATTCGTTACATACATATTTTTTACTTACAATTATAATAAGTACCTACTGCATATTAAGTGTGATAATTTGCTTCTTTGCAGGTACATGCGTCTGTATTGCCGGCTCTGGTGTAGAGGCGGCTCGCAATAGCGCTTATCCGAACACCGCTGCATTCGCTCAACCATCCGGACTTGCTCTTAGACTCGGTAACATTTATTTTATTATTATGTATTTTTGTTTTAGTTTAAGTATTAAATTGTTAAACATTTGAACAAAAATACAGTTGTATTATATCTGGCTCGAAGGACCATAAACGATAAGTCCGTGTGAAATTTTATTACAGCCAAAAATAATTACAGACAATGTGTAGTTCTACTAGACGATGAAAAGAATTAGAAAGAGTGGTTGATGATAGTTTTGGTTTGTAACTTATAGCCTTAATATTTGGTGTCAATTTCATCAACTTAGGGATTTGATATAGAAAGCGCCCCAGACGCGTGGCCAGGGCGCTGTGAAGAAAATGTACGCCATACATTTTCTCATAGCGCCCTGTCTATATCAAGTCCTTTATGTATTCTATTGCTCTACAATGATTTTTTTTTCTTCGTAGGTTCTAGTCCAGAATTATTTATAGCTGATTCAGAGAGTTCGTCCATAAGAAGGCTGGCGCTCACTGCCGGTCAGGTTTCGGTGCTGTGCGGCGGAGATCGCAATCCTTTGGTATTAATCACTCTACTAGTATTTCATTTTAAATGGTTTGATCTGGGGTCCTGAAGGGTCCTCCTCCTATTATTTCTGCTTCTTTAAAAATCTTATTAACTTCCAGAATCTCTTCGCATTTGGAGACGTAGACGACGTAGGTGTTGAAGCAAAGCTACAGCATCCACTCGGCGTCGCCTATTGCGAACAGTCGAAAACACTCTACGTCGCCGACACCTACAACAATAAGATAAAGAAAGTGGACGTGGCTCCGCAAAAAGTGACCACCATTAACCCTACCATGATCGAGACATCAGACCCGGCGCGGTTTAACGAACCCTCCGGCCTGTCGATCACTCCCGACGGCAAATACGTCTACATAGCAGACACAAACAATCACACCATTAAAATACTGAACCTAGCAAAAAACGTGTGCCAAGACTTTAAAGTGAGGATGCCCGATCCGAAATTTGTCGAGCCGGAGAACCTAATACTGTACAAGAATGACTTATTCGTGAATAGAAAGTGCGGGAATCTGATAATTTACTTCAATGTTAGCTTAGATGCGGACACCAAAAACGTAAAGTTCACTCCCGGGGCGCCTCAGAATTGGCACATCTGTGTGAGAGATGACAATAATAAAGATGTGACCTTCGAAGATTTCGAGTTCGTCAGCTGTTCGCAAAAAGGGTCGAAGCTACCCGGTCGAGTGGAAATGAAACTTAAACAGAGAACAGATAAGACGCATTATCGCCTGTACTTGAGTTTCTATACAGCTTTATGTGACGCTTCCGTGTGTTTCTCGCACACGTTCACAATCCGGTCTACGATCCTTATTCGTGATTCAGTTAAAATGGTAGAATCTTACAAGATCACTTGTAAAGTGAATCCTGTTAACCGATCCGATAAATCTGAACCTAATAAATCATAATACGCTGGAAAAGTGTATAGGAACCAATTATATATGTAGATAGATACTAAATAGCACAAACAGCATAGCTTTTCTAATATAAGCACACAAACTAATTAAGTTAACTAACAAGTTGTAAGTCAAAATGGATTATTTTTTAAGCTGAGCTATGTGTTGACCATAGATAACTGAAATATTATTTTTTTGTTATTATTTGTTATATTCAGTTCTTTGAATAACAAATTTTATTTTTATGAAATAGTTTCCTTGAACTTCTTATATCTACCTACCCACAACTAAATCGAATATTACAAAGTGAATCTGTGGTCACATCTGAAATGTCAACACGAAATACTTTTAAAGGGAGTAACCTTGCTATTAGGTACCTACTTTGTTCTATCGAAAACCCGACCAATAGACATTTTGAATCTCATAAGATTCACATATTTTATCATTACTAGCTGTCCCCCACGGTTTCACCCTCGTTTCCGTGAGATCTTATTTTTCCCCGGGTTAAAAAGTATCCTATCTCTTATTCCAGGATATAATTTATTTGTATGCCAAGTTTCACCAAGATAGGTTTGGTAGTTTCGGAGTTTTGTTTGTTTTGTTTTGTTTGGACCAAAATCGTGACACGAGAATTTTATATATTATTCCGCCCCGCGGTTTCACCCGTGTTCCCGTGGGATCTTATCTTTTACCGGGATAAAAAGAGAGACTATAATCTATCTCTGTGCCAAATTTCATCCAGATCCTCAGCCGTGCTGGCGTGATTGAGTAACAAACATCCATCCATCCAAACTTTCACATTTATAATATTAGTGGGAAGAAACGGGAAACCAGGAATAAATTTTCTTTCTACTGACTGAATTAACACAGAGCGGTCCTTCAAATTTCAAGCCTAATAAGATTTCTCGTCACGCATAGGCATAACTGAACGAATTTAAATTCGCATCGCATTTGACATTAGCTTTTAGGAAAGTGGCCCTGACATTTGTACTAGGAAACGATAAAAAAATCAATTTGTTTTTGCGAGTTCATGACTCTGCTGACCTCGACCGAGGGCGCTCGTCAATATCAGATATTACGTTAGAAGTTCACATTACGTTATTCGAACGCGTGTCTGATTTGCATGTGGCATGTAAACCTAATCTCATATATCTTAGTACGTAGTACCTACCTCATGGCTACACATGGTGCGTTATTAAACGATCGCGGTTCTTCTGACTGACTGACTTCCTTTATCACGCGACAGAAGAAGTATAGAAATCACTGAAACAAGAAAATGTATGGAATTATATTCTCTAATCATATGGTAATATAATGTCTGATTTGAATAAATGATTAAATGTTCCATTAAAAGTAGTGAGGTATTTGTGCTAAGCAAAAATAAAATACGTTGCTGTGGGCTCCACCGCCCCAGTAACATCAAATTTAGTCGCTGAGAACAATCTATTATGCTTTGTAGGTACTCCGTATGTCTCCCTATTCATCATTCGTGTTCTTTGATAAAACAAGTAACAAAACGCACGATTCTATGTGATATTGTATTGTGAACACGCTATAATCCATGATATTGAAGGTCAATATATATATTACGGCGGGCGACATGCGCGGGCGCATCAATTCATGAGACCCTGGATATTAATAAGATGTACTTTACAGAGGTCTCCTCTCATTTGCATTAGTATGTGCTCGAAATTAGACTGGCGTGGCGGCCTTACAATCTAACTCCGACATAATTAGGTAGCTTTGCAGTTATCAATTATGACTCCATTTTTTAACGGTATCTATCTTATATGTGTATACTTAAGTTAATAAATTGTATGACTGCTATGATTATCTGACCTTTCCTCGATTGAGTTAATTAATTTTTGATTTTATAAAAACGATTTTCCTTGAATATAAACTAATATGCAATGTCTTTAGGATGTAGGTTAGTTACTGACTCACAGAGGTGATCCCATCAAAAATAAATCAAGAGTTATTCATGTGTCTGCCTACCAACCGTAGGTATATAATATGTACTTATCAGAATATTTGATGCTCATTTTTGTATGACCTATACACCGGATGTTTCTGAGATAAACATCGCGATGCTATTCAATCTTTGGTAAGTTTAGCAGCTGCAGGACCTAATAAAAAAACCATGCATATAATACATAGAATAATAAATCCTAGGTGGGTAGGTATAGGTAGGTATATATGACCTCAACTGAAACCACAAAACCAGCAACACATTCAGCTACCAGATGCAGTTACCTACAGATAAATATCGTTTAAAATGTAATCCTAATAACACAGTGAGATCCACCCAGGCGCGAACAAGGAGGCTAAGGTCATCGCAATCATAGCATTAGGCCTCCCAAAACAATTGCATCGTGGGTTGGCAATTAGAACCCTTCGAGATTTGCGATCGTGCTATTTGGATTGTTATTTTCTTTAATCTTTTCTTCACGTTAGAGCGTTGATTTTGATGACTGATGACTGATGGGTCTTCGTGATTGTTGTGGTAACTACTAAGGGCAAGTTAACTTTAAAATGAGGTGAGTAACTAAAGTTGAGCTATAAAAATTTTAAAAATAGAGACGACAAAAACAATTAATAAATTTCCTAATATGTTAATATTGACGAGCTAAAAATATAGATAAATATTAAGTAGGTATGTTAAACAAAAATTATGTGCTCCGCTTTTTGTATTCTGAGCCATAAATACAAGATCGAAGATTAAAGTTTTGATTCCAAGCACACCAACAGGTAGACATTAAATAAATTGCAGATATGCATTCGTGAAACAGTGTGCATTGTGTCCCATATTATATCTTGTACCTACTTATTGCATTGCGAAGCTATAGATACTACCAACTCACTGTATAAGTAAAATCAAGGGCCATTTTTTTCCATTAAGTATTTCTATTGGCATTCAAAGCTCGTCGTCGATCAGGCCCATTGAAATGCGTCGCTATAATCACGCCGGACATTATAGGCAAATTGAGTTAAACACACAGTTTCCTTCAAGTTTCGCAATGCGACCGTGGTATTTTGATAAAAGAATAATCCAGACCTTATTGAGATACTTACCTTTTGTCCTAAGTAGGTTCCTTAGGTAGGTACCTACCTACCACGAGATTTGAATTGAAGCGTTCATTCGTGACGACTGCGCCCTGCGAACTTGTCAGTGACCAAACTAAAGATAGTAATCTAACCCATTTGTTTGACTGACGTATCTCAATGCTTATTACATCTTTAAGTAGGTGCTTGCCTAGGTACCTACTCTTCTCTGTTGGAGAATAACATGGAATTATTAATTTGAATAAATGTACACTTACATAAAGGGCTCATTGCGAAAACATCTCGATGATAGGTACCGTATTGATAAAACATTATATTTAGTTATTCGAATGCTGTCTGAATCATGTGATCGTGAAGGCTACCGGCAGCTTCATAAAGGTGAACTAAATATGAATCCGGCTAAAAGATTCCATATGTGATGAGTAGATAGTAAGGAATCTATTATTATTCGTCCCTTCTTAACATTCTGCGGTCGATTTGAACATGACTTATTGTGCGTGTTCTGGTAATGCATTTTCGCGATGGTAAACAATAGCTTTCCCACGGAGCGCTATTTTTTATACAATATCACAATAGGCAGCGTTTGGCAATTGTTTGGTGTAAATAAGTATATGTAGGCAAAGATGTTGATCGCTTAATTACCAGCTTCTTAGTCATGCCCCATTCAAATTATAATTTTATGTGATTTGGAAACTAATGGGTTAAACAGTTTCGTAAGCCTCGAAAAACATACATTCTTGGACTACTTATTTTAACATTTAAAACCTTTTAAACGCTGGACAATTTTAAGTAATAATTAATTATGTGTTTTTGTTTAATCCGCACAAAGCTTTACCGATTTGACAAAGAGGATTAGCTTTAAGGTCATGGTGTCGCAAATGACACTTGATTAGTATTGATGAACGATCAAACACCCGAATAGGTTAAGTGTAATTATAGGTATTTTTCAATAGGTATAACTGACAATTAACCATCGTCAATCCTGTATTCATTTATTGTTTGTGTTTATTTTTGTAAAAATCAATGAAGATAATTTGTTTTTACAGCAGATGCTTTCAGGGTAAAATGCCGAAGGAAGAACCAAACGGAGCAGGAAGTACTTAGGTATTCAACCAGAGATAATATCATTGTTAAGTTTTAAAACGGATTTTAAGGAAGGTAACTATTTCACTATTCATGTCCTTACTTATTTTTGCATACCTACTGTAATTTTTCATGAAGATCGCCCGAATAAGAGATTAGATGCGAAAGCGTAGCAAGCATACTTTCACGTTTAAAATATTACCAGAGTCGGTACCTACTTTGGTTTTGAGGAGAGGTACCTGGAGTCCGGTTCCTAGAAAATATATATATTCTGCTTACCACCTTCTACCACATCATGCATTTCCATGGTGAAAAAGTGGTAAAACACAAACATATCTAAAGTTAAAAAAAATAATTTCAACGAGCTTTCAACATAGTTCTGACATGGGATACCTACCTACATATTGATTAAGTTTGGCATGTGCAATTTTTGTTGTGTTTTCCAATTCTCAGCTTGCAGAAATTGCATAATTGCATTGTTCACGAAGCCACACATCCTTTTAGTCTGCATTCTGCTTTGCATAGCCTATTAGCTTGCAATCCAATATTTAAAATAGGTGCACATCTTCTAAGTCATTGAACAATATTATGTTATGTAAACTGTAGGTACCTACGTGAATACATAATAATAATTGAAACAAAAGAATTATTTATGAAATCGGTCATTGTAACGTACAAAAGTGGAGTAAAAGAAAGGAGAAAACAACAAGCTAAACTGAAGCTTTATTATAACTAATTAGGTAGGTATGTGATTACACTCTTGCACTCTTACCATCACTAGCTTTTCAGTGAAAAAATAAAAACATCTAAATAACTACTCAGTGCTTATATTGAGGTTATAAAGTCACGTTACAATTCTCAATTAAGTTTATTGGACGATTGCGCACGAATCGCTGGGAAAATGTGCTACGAATATCAGCGCTACAAAATATCGTAGTAATTTGTCTCTGTTAAAACTCACTTGTCAGCTATTTTAGGTAAAAAAACTATATAAGACCTAGATTTAGAATGGTGTCTATTCACAGACAAAGTTTATTGCGTTTCTAGAACGATGATTTCTGTAAAATTAATTGTACCTATCGATGACAAAAGTTTTATTAGATATTTACCACATCAGCCAAGGATAATAATAGTTATCTAATAACAGGATAGAAACAGACTTTATTTTATATTGAATTCAACAAGACCTAACTAACACCTAAACTAAACCCAGTACGTTAATAATACTATAGGTAGTCAAATATTTTTTATCTCTGTAAATATTAATAAGTATCTGCTTAATATAAACAAACTGTGGCATAGACAAATCAGTGGCAATCGCGAATGAGTAAACATAATTTACTATATCTAACAGGATATCATGAAATTTCAGGTAAGAGAAACACACTACCTACCTACCAAAGCACATTTTTCATAATTTACTATTTACTTAAAATCAATTTTACAGAGAAGAAAAAACCTTAATAAAATATGAATGATGTAATAACTGAAACCTTTTATTTCTTTTTATGACAAGAAATGTTTTAGATTTTTTTTAAGGCGATGATAGCTCAGTGGTAATTGACGTCGAATACCGCGGCGAAAGTCGTGGGTTCGAATCCTACAATGAGCTTTCGGTGAAGGAAAACCATAGCACGGTGGTAGGGTACTTTGTAGTACCCGACTGGCTGGCTACCACCCTCAAGATGAAAATCTGTCGCCAAACACCTATCGGTGTGTTCCGACAGCTGCACTTGAGAGCCAGTTCCCATCTAGGCTTTGTGTGCTTACCATCTTCGGCCACATCATCACTTACCATGGTGAGATTGTGGTCAAACACAAGCCTATCGAGAATAAAAAAAAATTACACTTCTTAGTATTTGTTTGTTTAATCATTATATTATAATAACCTGTATTTTTAACGAATCTGTGAATAGAATTGATTCCGAAAAAAATATGGTGTTTTTATAATCTGAATGGTTAGACTCCAACCTAGAGAATAGGGTATAAGAAGTGGTTTATTCGTCCAAGGGTAGGAATCACTTATAAACCCTCAATAACAAACCAAAACCAGTAGTATACTACGAAAGCAAATCAAATGGAATTGAACTAGTAGATAACAATCTTGCGATTTGCACTTGATAACCTCGAATAATGGCTCGAACTCATCTAAGCTTTGTGTGCTTACCACCTTCGGCCACATCATCACTTACCATGGTGTGATTGCTTATCCTAAAGTAACAAAATAAAAAATATATTTACAAAACACCTTATTTTAATCAGGTATAGAAATAAAACAAATCTGCTTCCAAAATTATCATGCAGAATCCCGCTGTGACATCAGGCAACAAATAACCCAAATCTAATTAATATAATTTAAGAGCTCGCCATCAAACGACATTCAAATAACACCATAATTGGGTATTTTAGAGTCCATGGACGATTTAAGTAATAACCCTCCTAATGGTACCTACGTGGTTATAAAGAAAGAAAAATATCCTTATTTAACAACCGCATTACTTATATGAAGCAGAGATCCGTACGAGATTTTGTCATCAACATCCATCGAACAAGCTGGTACAGAAACTTAGATAAAGATGAATATAATTAAATTTAAACAAACTGGAAATAATCTTGTATCAATCTGTAAGTCGTCCATCAATTTGTAAAACATCCTATTATGGGCTGCTTAAATAATCAGCAGCTTCTAGCAACGATAACTTGTTTTGTTTAGTGATTTATTTTCTTATTTGAGCAACTACCTGAATAATTTATTTTAATCAGAATAGGTATACTTAGTAAAAATATAACTAAAAATACTATTAACAAATAAATGTACCTACTAAATATGTATTGAAGATCAAATAAAATTTCGATGCAAAATTTAAAAAATTAATGCAGTATTAATAACAAACTATAGATCCTATAATATAGGTGCATTTATGTGATAAAGGTAGGTACATACATGGTAGTACGTATACATATATAAGTACATAGGTATGTATTCGATATCACAACATTTATAAGCTACAATTAAATAACACTGAAGATCACGTCCTAAAAATATAACAGAACTTGGAGCCTGATTTCCGTGAACTTACAATCTCTTCCTCAACTTCAGTTAAAATAAAACTTGAATTCTCATTACTTGGTCACTGAACTGAGATGGTTTGTCCTGATGTTTGCTAGATAATCGCTGAGACGTTTTATTTTGTCTTAAAGGACATATTTGGTACAAAAAATAATATTATTTACAATAAATAATTGAAGCGATGGTATCTCAGTGGTGTTGAATGCCGCGACGAAGGTCACGAGTTCGTATTCTGTAATGAAGTTGAGCTTTCTGTGATGGAAACCAACCGTCATATTAAAATTCTGTTGATAAGTAGAGATACACCTGTAGTGCATCCACATTCTTGCACGGCTCCGACACGTAAACTCTGAGAAAACCCGACTGGGCTCGCATATACGCGTATGAAATGTGTTGGAGAATGATGCTTTGAATCCCCTGGCCGGTTAAACAAATCAATATAGACTCTCAAATACATGTCACCACCGATTTTTGAGTATTTCGGCCGATGAGGCCGATGGAGAGGTGAAAATCTGATAAGAAGTTACAGTGCGGAGTCCAATGCGTTGGTCCGACCAAATAAGCTCCATACCTATGTGCTGCTATCCTAAATAGCAGACAACTAAATTTGAATGACGTATGAAGCGCAAGTCGAAACCCTCCGCAGTATTTTAGCGTATTTAGCGAAAAATAAATAAATATGTGGTGAATAAACACTTTAGGACCATTCCGTCGTGGGTAAAAATATAGAAAAAAGAGAGAGAGACTAAATTTACGTCAAGAGACTCTTTTTATTCAAATTGCACTTATTAATATTCATCGATTCGCTCTAAACAGTATCTACCCATCGATATCGCTAGAATATAAGTCGATGTATCTACCAGTGAAATTAAAATAAATGAAAAAATAAATAAATTTAAGTAAATGATATTTTTATTAGATTGCTAAACATTAAAAAAAAAAGTATAATAACGAACTCTTGCCCTATTGTCGCCGGATTCTTCTTGTGACTCACTAGGCATCGTAAGGTCGCGGTATTGTAAAATTACGATGAAAACATTAAGAATGTAAGATCACATGACTCGCACGCAATGAATAAATATATATTTTATAGCACAACGTTGTATATAATGATAATTTATATCTACTTACTCGCTATTATGATGAAAGCTGCATTAGTATTTAACAGTATGTCGGAGTAATTATGACTTATGATTATAAATTACTTGACGACAAGCAAGCATGCATAGGAGTTATTTAATTATATAAGAACGGTTTGTTATAAGCGGATAAATAATGTAATAGATATAGAAATAACGTTTTAATATTATATTACAGAAACTATCTAGATATTTTTTCCTCGGTACCTGAAGCTACTGAAAAATGTCTTAAGGATAAAGAAAGTTCCATTAATTAGGCATGATATGGTACACTATGATAGTAGTTCCATGGTACAATGCTGATCTGCATATCAAGTACAATTTGTTGATATTTTCTGTTTATACAGATTATCAAAAGGCCTTACTACTTTATACCAAATGTAAAAAAATATATTCTGAATCGCCTCAAATCAAAACTGGTATTATCATCCTCAAAAGCTCACATGTACCTAAACACTATATTGCGACCTTTTGAGCTCATAGTCCACCACGCGGAATCGGTGCGGACTTCTCGTGCTTTAAGATTAGACTCCTCCATCATGCAAATTTCCTCAATATGTTTTCCCTCACCGAAAAGCCAGTACCTATCCGTTCGTCAACTCGAAGGTGCAGGTCAGTGATTTGATCCGACGCCATCATTATTGTATGTGTACCTCGGAACTTCCACCCCTGAACCATGTTGGCCAGGACGTCATTTTGTTCAGTGTCAAATTTTATATTTTACTTATCGGAAACAATAACCAAACAAGGCTCAATCAATTATTTCGACTTGAATCGATTTGTGACTAAGAAAATAAAGGTAATGTTTGGAATGCATGGTCACGAAAAATTTTTTATAGATCTTCCGCGCCCTACGTAGTTACATATTTAAAGCATTTTATAACAATTATGATATCGATGGAAACGATAAAGTTGGAGTACATATGCCGACTAAATGGAAACCACCACCTTATTTGTTATCTTTTAAATTCGGTTAGTAATTTTCATAGAAAATAGGATAAAAATAAAGAGACGCACATTTCAAAGGCACTGAAAGCTGAATCGGTGGTGTTAATAAAACAGTACCAGTCTATATACAGGAACCGCAAAATTTATTAATATAATTATTGCTACGAATTTCAAACAACTTGTTCATATCTAATTATAAATTCCACAGTTACAGAATAGAGTCTTTATAGAAATTGGTTTAACTAGGATATTTCAAATATTAATATTGATTTTGAGGAGTCAGAGGTCACCTCTAGTTGGTCAGAAGCTCGTCGCGGCCCGCGGCGCGCGGCTCAGCTCGGTCCCACCATGCGCCCGCGCATCCCCGCTACGACGACTATAAAAGTCATCGCCCAAACCTGCTGCGCGCTATTACAACAGTGTCTCTGTGATTTTTTCTGTCGCCGTCTATATTTTCAATTCATCAAATAAAGGTAAGTGAAGTTAACTATAAGGATACAGAGGGATGAGACGGGATACGTGATTTAATATTAGAGAGTAATGTAGAGCCGTTGTAATACATAAAATAATAGATTTTTGTAAAAATACAAAGTTCTGGAATCCATTTCACAAGCTTGGCTTCAAAAGTTGCTAAAGCATTAGCTCATTAAAAGCAACATTAGTAGCGCTCCCTTCAGCTGTCAAGTTGAGATTTTGATACTTAAACAAACAATGCTACGAGTTGGTAGCGGCTCGTCAAATCGGACGCAGCAAATTGGCAAGTCCGCTTGGAGGCACCCGGCATCGCGGCACCTGCGAACTTGTAATTTGTACGCACAGAGTGTCTGGTGCGGATTGCGGGCGAACATCGTATGTATGTCAAGCCGCAGTTGCAACACACCCGCTGATGCTGAGATTATGACTGAGAGCCCTTTTCTATGGCGCCGTTTCATCACTTGTAATTCTCAATTGATGATGCCCGATATGTGTTCTTATGTTAACGAGTTTATAATCCTACTGTTCTACTATAAAAACAGTATTGGCCTCATTTATAATCTCTGAGTAATCGCTGCTCAAGTTATGCAAGCTTGGGTTAAGCCGAGCTATACTTTACAGCAATCTGATGAGTGTTAACAAACATGAATGATTTTGAAAATATAATAACGAGTATTCATAATATATACAGCTTAAGCATATCAAGTATTTCCAAACCTAACACTACGAAGGTTGATGCTGACTGAAATATGTAGACTTTCAAATATTTTTGTGTGACATAAAATATATGAGTTAAGTAAGATAATGGAGGTTGATATCAATGGAACCTGTTTGTAATAAATGAGCTCTACACACCGGTGTAGCCAAAGTAGTAAAGTTATAGCTGCTTGTAGAGAACATCACTCGTTTTATAAGAACCAATTCATATTATCAAAAGTAATTTAACACGCGATATATTCTTTTAAAAATTTGATAACCATAATATATTCAAATGAATTTAATTTAGATTATACGACGCAGTAAACTATATCGTTATGCTTAAAAACTAGTTCAAACACACTAAAACGAACAATATATTTTGGAAGTAGACAATACATTTACATATTATTATTAATCAGATCGTATCGTTATAATTCAGTTTCTCACATTTATAATGCTTTTATTTTATTACAAATATTCGGTTGACATTTCGAGACAAGTATTCTAATAAGTTACTAAAGAGGACTGTGGTCGAACTTCGGTATAAAAAAACAGGCTAAGTGCGAGTCGAACACGCATTGAGTAGGATTGTTTTTAATAAATAAAAAGGTGGCTAACACATTTATACCATACTAGCTTTCGCCCGCGGTTTCAGCCGCGTTCCCGAGCGATCCAAGGTCCCATCTATCTCTGTACCAAAATTCTTAAAACTTGGTTTAGCGGTTTAGGCGATGGAACCTACGAATTATGGGTAACATCAAGAAAATTATTTTATTATGTTAATTTTACTTGTTTTTGTTACGTTGGGTCTGTTAATATCAGTTTAGGAATGTGTTTTTATGAAGATATAAATGTTAAGCAACGAAAATATATTGATGCATGTTAAAATAATCTACAGCGATTCAAGTCACTTGTTGTGGAACCGAAACTAAATACAAAATAATATTACTCCAAGTTCAATATAACTTTATAATTTTGAAGGTGGCTAAATAGTGTAAAAATCTATGAACATATCGTATTAATGTAGTACTTCTCACAGTCCAACATATTGATATTGGTGTCGATTCTGGTACACAAAACTAAACTAAACTTTATTTGACAGACCTCAAATTCTGTTCCTTACACACTAGGTAGATGAAGACGATACAGATGACACTATCATTAGTCCTGTCAAATAAAGTTTAGTTTAGTTTTGTGTTCATGGAGATTTTCAGAACTTTGTTTTCTTCTTTTACGGAATTATTCGACATTAGCTCACAACCCGGTTCACCCACGTTCATTAGAATGTTGTGATCTGTGGAATTTAAATATTTATTCGTAGTAGATCATACTTTGAAAAATTCAAGTACAAAATTTCACCCAATTTGCGTCATTGAATTATGGAGTAAAATTATTATTATTTTATTATCCTCTCAATCATTTTTCGGATTATTATTAATATAAATAAAGTTAATTGTGATATTATATTATTTTCATATACCTAACCGTTGTAAGTGGACTGACTACTGAGCTGGGACCTATTGTTTTCTAGTCTTGACATCACAAATCACCAGAAATAATTTCTTCATAGACTCTTATAAAAAAATTAATACTTGATCATAAATATCAAAAATAAGATTAAAAATATCACGTCAAAATTTTAACAAAACAACAAAAGATGCGTCCATTTTATAGCCAGTCATATAGACTTTAATGAGCAGGCTTTTTGACATTTGACATCAGAGAACAATACATTATATTCTGGAGGCTAACTTATCTCCTATCTTACACTTATCCGAAGGAAACGATGGAAAACAAACGCTTGTTATAGTATTAAAGTTTGTGGACTTTTCATGGTAGCTGTTGTTGTAATTTAATTACTTTCGAATTCTAAATATTGTAGTTTAAATAAGGTTGAAAAGTAAAGAAAATATCAACCTAAGTAAAAATAAGTTACATTTTTAACAATAATATCTATGAATACGCATAAACATGACTCGTCTATTCATGCGTCCGCACCTGAATTACGCACGCGGCGCGTCGCATCGCATGACATAGTTGCTGAACCGCTGAAAGACTATTGCATCATTTGGTTCATCTTTAAAATTATGTAGTATCTGTGTCGGAGCATTCATCTTACTCGTTAATATATAGGAATATCGTTCGTCGTTTATCGTTAGTTAATCTAATTATTTTACCTTGCAATAAAATGTAGACCTTATTGCGAGGAGATCGGATTGCGACTCGGTAAATTACTGATAGTTATTTTGGTTACGAAATATCAATCTAGATTGATTAATTTTGTATTTAATACGATCGACTTTTCAATCGATTTTTTTCGAATTCCTATTAAAAGTATACGGTGACGTCAAATCCTATAAAAGAAATGGAAAAAAAATTGTACCACGATGAAAGGTTTTATGTACCTGCCTAATTGCTACCCTCGAGTTGAAAAACTATAGCCAAAACACAATCATTTTGCTGTAGACAGTTTCCTTAAGCTTTGTGTGCACTTACCACATTATGATTGTGGTCATACATAAAAAAGCCTGCCAACAGAATAAAACCACTGAGCCAGTTATTACATATCCTTGGATATTACCTATATTGCTACACCCGTTACATTTTCTCAAGTGAAGATCCGGGACGAACATCCCAAGGATAAATATATCACGATGTTTTTTTTAGTAATATATGTAGATCACTTTATAAAAAGTTCACGCGCTTGTAAAAAGTAATTTTGATAAGCGCGTAAAAAGATTTGCCTCTATCGATATCTTATACGTATCCAATAGCTACATAAAGTCAGTTAACTTACCTACATAAGTAGGTTACCAGGGAGTCCACTTCGAAAAACGATATCTACACGATAGTCTGATCATTATTTTATAATAACTAATATAATTGCAACAATACTGACATATATATATGAAATCGTGAAATTTTAACCCAACATAAAATTGTAAATGCGTATGCTTATGTATTACCACTTAGCTTAGAAACAGCTTACCTAATTAATTTGGATGAAATTTGGCGCAGAGATTTATATTTAAACTACCGGGGCTTCACCCGCGTTCCCATGTTATTATACGTTTTCCCGGGATTAAAATAATCCAGAATATGAACTACCTGTGTGCCAAGTTTCATCAAAATTTGTTAAGCCGTTTTTTCGTGATTAAGCAACAATTATGCAAATTTTTACATTTATAATATTAGTAGGATTAATAGGATGATCAATCATATCCTGGAATTAAATATGATAAAACTATGTTGTTGGTTTTTTAAATTAATTTGAAAACGATGAATTTACATCGTTTTTCAGAGACGACCCCTTGAAGGTACATGTTAAGTTAATGAAATGTAATAACAAATGCAGGCAGTTCATCAGCAACAGTAGATGATACTTGAACATTAAAATACTAAGTATGTATTTAGCTGTCCTTTGAATTTTCAAAGCATTACGTAGTTAACAGCTACAGCCTTTTGTTTAGGTGCGGAGGTCAACTATTAATCTCATGAAAATAATTTTACAAACGCATAAATTACAAATTGCATTTTAGTTTAAAAATATGAATGAACTTCATTTGAACGTCCTTAGTGGAAGTCGTAGACTTGACTCTTGGCCTTACTTGAGCATTACATTATTGCATCAAGATTTTTAATGCATCGAAATTAGGCAGATATCTATTTGATGACGCAAGAGTGTAATCTCGTTATATTTCACAAAGATTGTTCGTATGTGTGCTAAATCTGAGCATAAAGAGTTCGTATCTCCTAAATTAAATATTTTTTCTTTATTTATTCGTAAAATAATTGTAATTTCAAGCCCGACTGTCCGGACGATTTTGTGTCCCAGCATTCAACATCACCACCGTCAGTAATTTTAATAAAATTGTTTAAATATTTTTCGAATAATGTTTAACCCAATTTTATTAACATTAATATCCATAGCTTTATTATGTTTCCTAAAAACATTCATGTCACCTATAAATACCAAATATTTACTAAAGAAGTAGCAAGACATCGTAAACAAAGTCGAGACGAGCGTGGGTGCGGAATTCATAAGTAAATACTTACATCCACCTCAATGCAGGTCAACCATGTGATCACGTCTCATTAAATTTTCGTTTTAATCGGCTAAAAGGTTATCCCACTACTATGACGAGACGAGTACCAATCACAATGCATCGGCACTGTCACACAATTTAACTGCGAGTACAGTCACGACGTTCGAAGGACGACTTGAGTAATCGCAAATTAGTCCAACTCGATACTATCGCACCGAATTATCGATTCCGCTTATCTGTTATTACTATTTGTAATCACTCAAATCGGATAGCGATAAGGCATTTCGTTTGGCAAGAGACGGACTGTACACCGTCAATTGATGTCTACGCGCTGGGACAAATGTCAGGGAGTTGCGCAACGGTTCAAGGCTACTACCGACGATAAATATACGAAACACGTATAGTCTTGAATATTCACGATTATCATTATGTTTTTATATCGACAATATTAATTATTTGAAACGGGAGGATACCTACCACAGTTTTCGCGCATGGGTGATATATTGACGCTTATGTTAGCAGTAGATGATCATCGTTGTTTCCTTATTGGCGACTGAAAAGTTAATTATAAGCCATTGACTATTATAAATGGAATTTGTATCACTATAGCGTCCCTTACATATTATAAAACAAAGTCCCCCGCCACGTATGTTCACGATAAACTCAAAAACCACTGAATGGATTTTCATACGGTTATCATCAGTTGATGGAATAATTTACGATGAAGGTTTTGGAGTAAGGTTTATTAAGATTTTGTTTATATTGGCTGGAATATGACGATGATTGTTAAAGATGTCGGAGCAAATCATGCAGACTGGGAGCTTTACTAGCGTGCTTTGGTCATCCACGCCAACTTGAAAAATTCATATCCTAATACGACACGACGACAGAAAATAAATGTAGGCGTTTACGGCTTGCTACGATTGCGAAGTTGAGGCGGGTCGGTAGTAAATAATAGAAATAAATGATTTTAATGTAATATTTTGTCAATATCGCACGCGTTGAAGTCTTTTCTATTAAATTTTTTTTCGTACACTTGTGGGAAAGGTTATCGTCAATTTGTTTGGTAATGAGGCTAATTCAGTTTTGCAAGGCTCGACGATCAATCACATGCGTTGTACGAGCTTTCCACATCGATAAGAGCCTCCAGATATTTTGTCGCCATCGTACAAGCACTTACATAAATGACTGCGGGACGTAATAAAAACATGCACTTTAAAATCTTGGCAAATATTATTATTGGCATAGTATAAATGTTGCTGAAATTTTATTTTTTTCTAGGAAACTGGTGGCATAGATAATGGTAAAAAATTGTTATTTTCGCTAAATGACCGTTTTTTAGCGGGAGTTTAATTTTTTTTTTTAAAGAATAGCGTAACTTTTTTATATTTCCGTTCGTATTCGTCATACACACATCAAAAAAAGTTTGTGATCACTAGCATAAGCTGATATAATTTCTTAGATTGAAATTTATCAAGAAAAAATCTTTGTTATGTGTTTTCTTTAAATAGAAATAGTTTGAAATTAAAAAATAAAACTCTTTTTATTTTTTATAAAAAAAAATTGAGTAGGTAAGTAACTAATCATAATGATGATTTCGATTTTTCAAAGTGATCGCAAACTTTTTTTGATGTCTGTACATGAATTGCTTACTTAAAAGTAGGCTCCTACCACTTTTTAAGTTTACTTTAGTTACCTACCATGTATCTGTGCCAAGTTCCATCACGATTGATTATGCCGTTTAAGCGTCAAGAGGTAACGAATAAATTCAATTTAGTATTCATATTAGTAGGATATGATAATGAGGAGAGGTGGTAGGATAGAATAATTTCCCAGCTCAACGGAATATACTATTCTACACTTTCAATATCAAGTTTTGCCTGGCCAAAAACTTCACATAGAAAAAGGCACATTTTCTAATGTTTCTTTCCCTAAAAACCGTATTCGAACTGTAACAAACATCACTTGAGAGCCGCTGGACCGATTTGTCCAGCGATTCTCAAATGATACGTGTACCAGCGAACAGCATTTAATATGTATTTACCAATATATATTTCCATAACCTAGATATGATACAAGCAGATGGTAAATGCATATAGATGTTATAGTTTACCATGTTTATACTACAGATCACATGACAAGGTCTCCCTGACAAACATAAACGTATGCGAGGTCGAAGGTATTAGCGCATACTGCCTCAATGTATCACGATGGTTAACAGAATTGTCTCTAATTCATGTAACATTGAACTTGAGGTTTAAAGTTGTATGGCCGGGAAATGACCCGGCCATACAACTTTAAATGTGGGTTTCAGAAATGTTACTAGACGCAAACTTATGACTAGGAAACTCTGTTAAATAAGTAAAAATATAATAGATAAATAACTCTTTATGGGTAAAAAGACAACAGTAATAACATCGACAGTAACACAATGGACCGTCTTTTCATTTATGGCCATCTTTACCAGGAAACCTTTGGATGGAGAGGATAATAAATGATAAAGAAAGCGGAGCTTGCTTTAAACAATATAAATTTATACCAAACCCCATAGATTAAGAAGGGCGCGACGATTTATTTATCTATGCCAAACCCGTTATTTACATTGAAGCAAAATTTCATGAAGAAAATATAGCACAGTGGTAAAATACTTTGTACGCCCGACTACCACTCTCATCCAAGTCTGAATTTAGCACGGTGTGATTGTATTCAAATAACCCATGCGTAACTTGAATCGTAATTCCTGAAATTCTAATTTTCTAAACTAAAATTCTTAACTGAACTAGTCACTGCAGAAATACATCTATTTTATTTTGCATCGAATCAGTTTAATCATTTCAAATCTAAGCAACGTTGACTTCAGTTTCACTTATTGTTAGTGCGCACGCGTCGACCAGCACATGTCATGTCAACCACGTCATTTCGTGTGCATAATATTTACATTTACGAAGCCTTGCCAAAGTTACCAGAAGTTACGTAGACGAAAGGTAATAAAAAATTTCACTTCATAAATGACAGATACAGACGCATGACACGTATTAATGATGACAGACGGATCCCTCTCGAATACAGATTGACCATAATTATTCTGTGCACCTTAATCGTACACAAGCTTTCGCTTTGATAAGTAGTTACTTAATTATGTGTGTGTTATTTCATCATAATTGACCTGACCTATCAACGACAGACATATGCCGTCCTTAACAAGCTGTTCAGAATCAAATCACGAAATAATTTTATTGTATTCAAGAGTAATGATGGGGTTTTAGTGTCAGGATCCTTTAGTCTAAATCTATTTTCGAGCGAGATTTAAACAAACTATTTTTCTAAATATAAGTATTTTACCACATATGTACTGTTAATTGGTTTCACGATATGCAAGCTGTGCAATCAATATGTTTCTATAACATCAACATTTTTAGATCGGATCTCTCAATATAAGCATAAAATGTCCAGGTCTTGCCCATTGATTTCATCACACGTCAGATAAATAGAAATAAAGGTATCTACAACATGAAGTCGCTGCAAGGAGTACAGTGGAGCATGCACGATGCTGCTGGATCGTGACCAAAACTGACGGACGACCGGCCTCGGGCCGCTTGCAAAACACCGCGTGGTATATTGTGGCCCAGAGCTGCCTCACACTAAATCCGCGATTGGGACACAGATTTGCGAAGAATACCATTGAACTCTTGTATCGAGTGGCACAGGTATTGTTTAACATTCGTACACGAACGCCTTCGGCATTTTGTTAGACTCTATTATTGTCCATTGTATACGTATAATATACGTACGGATTTTCGAATGTGTAATTACCGTAGTAGCACGAAAAGATTATTAAAAGCCGAATGGCGTCTTCGTTTGTATATGTTTAAGAATAAAATTCAGACATTAAAAATGACTGTAATTGAAGATAAAAATAAAAATAGCCCACTTAATAGCCATATTGAGCTGAGGAAGTAAATTAGCATGAACCCTGAGCGCGATGATGATGCACCTTGCTAAGCAGTCGTGATGACGAGCGTCGAGCCGCCTTATACTATATTGATGAGGTGAGATCGCAATTACCGCTTACGGTCACATCAGTTAAGAGCTGTACATACGTGTCAAGGTTACATCACACTTGGTACCTGAATATGAAGATATATACTCCGCCTAACAACACCGCTTCCGCGTGCGGTATGATCTCTTCACGACACTATTTATACAAGTTTTTACCTCATCGACGGTTACGGATGATGATGTTTGATCCTTTAATCACATTTTTTACGAATACATTATATGTTCAAACATCATACATGATTTAACCATTGAGCTAATGAATGTACCGATTTACTCAACGCGCTCGAGCAAAAAAGTTTAAGCTAAAAGTGTTCTTATCTCACAAGTATGTGACACAGTTTTTACGGTTATTAGGTCGAAGTTTCTTGTAGTGTACTCGGAGACGTGTCGCCCGGGGCGTTGTCGCCGACTCGTTCCGAACGAAACCTTTACGTAATATTATAAGAACAACGCGAGGACCGGGCGGCGCCGGGCACCAGTTGACCAACGTGACAAAGCTCTAACTTTCGGCATCGATCGTCCTAAAACAATTGGTCTTCAGATTTTTGCCTAACGTTCTGTAGTGGCATAATACTCATCTAATATTTAAATAAGAAAACCGCATTCATTTAAAACAACACAATATTTACATATTTTTACCTACAAATTGACAAGAATGCATTGTTGATGCTGTTGAACATTTTGACATAAGAAAAGAAAATTACTCAATAAAGAGCGTTGTACGATGTGGTCCAGTGCCAGTGCCAGTGCCCCGGTCACTCACTGTCACAAACATGAATTGCCTGTTATACAAACTTGCTAACATAATAAAGACGTTATGTAACAAGGCTTTGTATATAATAGAGACGAAGATAGTTAAGAAATTACATTGCCAGACAAATCATCTTATTTGATTGTAACAACGAACGTCCATTTACCCCTTAGCTCGCATTGGGACGACCGTCCCAAACCTACATAATAAAAGAAAGACACCGGTTTAAGTTAGAAATCGTTTAAGAACAATATTTTTAAATAAATTATGTACCTTATTTTAGATCGTGTCTTAATTGATGTCATTAGTGTTAAAAAAAGCCATTTATGAAGCTCATGAAATTGATGAACATGTCGTGATATATTTGCCTCACGAGCGAACTGAAAGTAAATCGTGAGCTAAACTCGATTGCATCCTGGCTCATCATACCTACCGCTGAATTCTGACTAACTATTAAATATACATATATTAACCCTGTTCTGACATTTAGTGAATGTTTATAAAGATTCATAGATCCGACTTGCGGGATTCATTCTTCAAATACGTTATTACTAAGCATACACGAATGAACATTATTTATGCAATAAATTCCTTTATATAGCAATGTGAACCGGTCCACTTTAGTGTCGCACACTCGGCATGCCTACATTACTGCCTGATTACGATATATTAACTCACCAGATTAAATTTGCGATGTTTTTGTCGTATAAATAAGACACCGTAAGCTTAATTAACTGTGAACCATTGTTTAAGGTCTTTAATTAAACTATTTATTTTGAATTTAGAAATTCATTGTTGTAATTACAAATGTAGTACATAGCCTTCCTTCTAATGTCTTCTTTATGACCTTACTACCTCTTCGGTCTCATCATATTTTACTATGGTGAGATTATGGTCAATTCAAATGCAAGTCTATCCAAAGTAAAAAAGAAAAAACAAAACAATCAATCTTAGAAGCAATAAAGTGCCTATAAGTACTTCAGCAATACCTATGTCAAAAATGAAGTAACAATTTAAGTGTTGAATTTAATATTAAACATAGATTGGATATTAACAAAACACGACGAAGCAAATTTTGTTGTTGCCATCAGTAGGTAGGACCGAACAAGTTGACTTGTAAATGTCAACATATCCCCTGCAGAGGCTGCAGACTTAACACGGTTACTGAACTTTATGCAATATGTATAAAGGTTTTGTGTTACGGAGTGTTAAAAATAAGTTTTTGTATCGATAGCTTATTGTAAGTGATGTAACGTTTGTTTATAGATGCAGTGGCTGGTGGTGGCGTGTGTGGCTGCCCTGACATCGCTGGTGGCATCCCAAAAGCCAGGTCGCTTCTTATCGTTGCCTGTGCCAGAAAAATGCGCTAACAGTAAGTTTCATAGCTTTTAATAGAGGTCACTTCTCGCGAAATAAACTGCAAATCGAACTCTAGTCTCTTCTTTCTACCAACTTTAATTCAGGTAATCTAAGTTATTAAATCTTAAAATTACGAAATTACTGTAGATCAAAATATTTATTTTGACAAATATTTTTCAACATGTACCTAAATATCTTGCTTGAATAAATAATTTAAATTATATACATAATTACTTGTATATTCATATTATTTTATCATAAAAAGGTACAGTATAAATCGAATATATCCAATAAAAGGTTGAATTAATAAGTAGTCTTAGTACTATCTAATAATTATATTTAACTACTTAACATCCTGCATACCTCGGTACCTACTAGTTAAAACAAACATAATAGGAGCTTTCGCTTGTCTCGTTGGTTTGATATAAAATTATGTGGATACGTTATATTGATATCATAAATATTTATTTATAATGTGGCGCTCCAGGAACTCATCTAATTATAAATCTCCACTTAACGTCTTTTTTTAGCCTTGAAATTATTTATTACAACTTATAAGAAATATAAGATGGGTAGGTACATCGAAACAGGCTTTTAGACGATCTCAGATTATTATAATCAGACACATAATATAAATACATAATTAAATAATAAATCGTTTGACGAAATGAAGCTTACGCACAAAGCAAACTTGTTTTTGGAAGTAGGTAAATTAAATTGTACCATAATTAGTAGCACAGAGCACTAATTAAGCCGTGAACAAATTCATTAGATTTTGATTCTAAGGTTTCGTTTCTAAAGTTCAAAATAAATGTATATATTTGAATAAATATCCATCCTCACACACCTCTTTTCACAAAATTTATTCATAATTATGCTAATTATGGTTCAAACGTTATTTAAATCTCATCTGTTTTATTTATTACATCACTCTAAGAACACGTTAATAAGTTCACGGGCCCTGGGGCGAACGAACTTGTCGTTTCACATAATATTTAAAATGAAAATACGTAGTTACCTATCTACCCAACGATTTTATTTATAGTTGAAGAAGCGTCATTTTCGTTCAACAATGCTTGCTCGTGGGAATATGCATTAGGCACGTACCGTGTTTTATACAAAAGTAAAAGCTTCCGCAGGTCATTGACTTGTCAAGGTCGCGAACGCTCGAGGACGCCCTAGTAAGCGCCTCTCTAGCCACACTTCCACTTTGCCCGCGCGCGCATCGCTCAAGGAAAGCGTTACCCGTTCCTCATCCATTCATTCTACGAAATCAAGCATTGCTTCCGAACGAATATCTTTTGTTACTTACATCAGGTCTACTTACTTTTATTTAAATAAGGAAATAATACCTAAAGCCGTTAATTATATAAACACTTAATGCGTTCGAAGGTATTGAGTACATTTTGAATATTAAATAAGAGTAAAAGTTATAAAAGGTAGTATAACTACCTTTAGTACATAAGTACAATACAACTGTTACCTAATTGCGTACCTACGACAACCCAAATTAAGTGTGAGGTTTCTTAACATAACTATAAAATATACGAGCCAGGCTTGTAGCTTAGGTTCGTAATTATTTTAATGTAGGTAAGTAGGTGAGCCATGATTAAGGTGCAAATTAACTATTATAAATCGATTAATGTTATTTATTTTTCAATTTGACCAGACCCATATTAAACTTATAAATATTTTATTGAAATTTGAAGTAGGTAAGTACCTAAATCTGTTGCTTAATAAGTACATGAAGTGTTCTTATAAATAAATTAAAATATACATTGTGAAACTGTGTACCTAGTTTTTTCGAATGAAAAATGTATAATGGGCGAGATGTTTCAAACTTATTTATTACCTAATACATCATGTTAAGCAACAGATCTAGTTTTCTATTCTGTTGTCATAATAATTGTCCATTTAATATTAACATTAATCTTTCATATTACGAGAGAAGTATCAACGTCTATTCTATGTCATCGTCTGACATGAACAGACGCCTCTCGTTGCGAGTGAGTGAGCTGTGGAGTATAACATAGTAAGGTAGAGTACTTTTTTCTAGTACCGCCCTGTCTGACCGCTGTGGTTAATAACAAAGTACCTAATCCATAAATAGGAAAAATATAGGCGCCTTTATGTACATGAAAAAATAATCAGAAAGTTCTCACTTTATTAGAACGTCCCGCCGTTCGCTCAATCTCATAAACTACAAACAAACATCTGTCATTTGATTTCATGTAATGCTATAAACTAGGTTTAATTGCATCATATGCATAATAAACACATAACAATACATTGGCAAATGCTTAATATCTCGCATGGCGTAAACTAACCTAGCTACGTACTTACATAGGAGATGCATTTGTAAACATTCATGAACTCAGTCATTATTTATCTTCCTCTTTTGCAATACTGCCTTGACAAGACATCTTTACTATATGGTACATACCTAGCTTCTGTATGCGTAATAAGGGTCATTAAAATGGAATTAATTATTTAGTTATAACTTTATACGCCTCTCAGTTTGGGCTCACGGCCGTCCAGGCTCAGGCTCGAAATTATCGTTTTTTTGTTCTCTATATATTAGGTACCTATTCAGTTTTTTGAGTCCCGTAGTAAAACGTCCTATAGTCATGTCCGTTTGTCTCTCCAAGTCATTTTACTTAGAGATTTTTAGTAATTAAGCTGCAGTTATCAAATGTTTACCAATTATAAGTAGGATGATTTGTTGGCGTTCTATTTCTCGCCGGGTATCGTTGAATAGTTCTTTTCAAACATTTTGTATAAAATCCGTTTGCGAAAGATTTTGTTTTTAGTTTGTTGTTTTTGTTAATGTTGCATATCCCGCTCCCTACCAGTTAAGTTTAGTTTCTAAGATACTTATAATATACGTTGCACTATAATGCATCTTATGAATTTGGTTTCTTAACTATGTTCAGTAATTGCGACTTCGCTTGTTTCGGACGATATTATAATTATTCTCACAATCTTTTCAATTATCGCAATGATTTTCACGGATTTCTGTCCGCTCAAGAATATTCATTGATGGTTTTATTTTATGCAAATTAGATTAATAATAACCACTTTAACAATACACCTAGAATGACGCAGATGTAAACCAAGTGTTGTTTCTAAAAGTATTTTGTTGATACAGTATATTTTAAAAAATATTTATATAACGTTTTTACATACCTATATACATAAATATGGAACGTAATGGTAAAATTTTGCAAAAAAAAAAACAGTCTTTAGATATAGTTTCACCGATATGTATGTTCTGTACTCAAAAGCAGGTCAAACAAAACATTTTAATCCGTAATTTCTATGATTGCAAATATTTTTAACATCTAATGATCATTACGAGACTTAGCTATATGTCTGAGGCACATGATTTCGAAATCACAAACATTAACGGCAAATACAACTTATTTATGAATAAAATTTTATATTTTATTCATAAATGAGTTATCAATTACATGCCATTCGCGAAGCAGACCTTTTGAAGCTGCATGTACAAAAGAGGTGTTGCTCTACGCTGTGGGGTCATGGGTTCGATGTGCAGCTAGGTCATGGGCATAGGTCACGGATATTTTATGCGTGGTTCAACGTTACCACACCATAGTTGAACAAAACAATAACTTTTTCTATGAAAAACATTATTATGATTTTTAGTAAAGGTTATTTTATTACCTTAGCCTTCCATAGAATTGTTGTTTTCGCCATTAATCTATAGATATTAATAGCCATAGTCGATTGAATATTCGTCATTCTTTTTTAGTATTTATCTACTGTTTGATGGAATCAATATTATCCTAGTTACGTAACATATTCCATAGCTCTTTATGGAAAATCATACTAATTATTATACATAAGTGTGCTTGTTGGTCTGTTCACGCAGCAACTGATCGATGTGATTATATAATAGAGATAGTTAGGGCCGGAGAGTGTTATACCTAGGATGGGTACTAAAAGTAGGTACTTTTGAACCCAGAAAAGCGGGAAAACCGAGAAGTGGAACTTACTTTCAGGTATTTTATGTTTTGATAACGTTCTGTTTTTACGCCTTCTTTCCTTTTTGTAGCGTTTATATTATTTCAATTTTTTTTGTTTTTATTATTTAAAAAAATTCTGTCTGCAGTTACATCCGCATTCTTGTGGGATCCTTTCCAGGGCTAATAAGTCCTGTTTTATTCCGGGATCTACCCGGGCAGATATATTTACCCAAGTTTCATCAAAAACCGTTCATTGCGTGAAAGAATAACAAACATTCACATTTATAATAGTAGGTAGTAAGAATTTATTTGATGGTGCTTGCGTTGCCTTTGATTATATTTTTACCTCAAACCATAAAAAATATCCCAAACGCAATATCGTTCCGTTACATCGTAAAAACTAAAAACCCAACAATTCTTGCTATACCTTATAGTTTATAATAATATAATTTTAAGACGAAGTTTTGCAACGCAGCCTTCATGTGTACTCTTCAGTATTTCGACATTACCAAAACCAATAATAGTTAATTCATCTTTAACTATTAAGTACCAACTAAATCACTTGTCGTTAATCTTATCATTTCGTACAAGGTTAGGTATATTTATACCTACCTACCTAGGTACAGCCCAATTCCCAAATAGATATTTATTATAAACAATATACGTTAATTTAATAAATAATTAAAACATAGTCACAGCAAATTTAAAAAAAACCTAATCCTTTTTTACTATGTTATTATGCGCGAATCTTTAAACATTAAAGTAAGTTACTGTAATGTTTAAAGATTAGATAGGTATTATTATAAACTATTTATACCTACCGGTATGGTATTTTAACGCATGGAAAGATCTACTTTTTGATAATTTACTGTGAAAGAATTATCTTAAATCCAACCCCTATAAGGAGTAAAATATCGGACGCAGGTGAAACGGCGGGGCCGAAAACTGATATATTTTTCTCGATAATGAGTTAAGCTTGAAAAAGAAAATGCAAATGAGAAGGTAAATTGGTAGTGAATAGTACCTACTTGTCAAAATGTATTCGAATAAAAAATACATCCTGGGACATTTTTCACACACGGCCAACTGATTCCAAACTAAGCTAAGCTAAATATATAATTAGGTACACCTATATTCAGGAACTGCAGCGTAATAGGGGCGCGTCTTCGTGGATGGCACTATCTTACAGTGTGTATTGACATTACAACGACGCCAATCGTTCCATAAATAGGTAATTTATAAAAAAAAACTGTATACGATTCGATCTCTGCAATATTTTCACACATGACTGTTACGATGAATTATGAAGTGTTTTACCCGGATCCTTCGAATACAATCGCACATCCGTCTGCCAATCTGTCACTCGCAAGGTCTCAAACGGAACGATTGTCCGCCTCGCGCCTCGAGCCGTGCGAACTTTAACACATTTGACTTATAATTAACAGTTCGTTTTTACAGTAGTCTTGTAAGTGGGAGGTACAATACCGTGTTATTTCAAATATTCAATTTAAGCCCCGTAGATATGTTTCATAGTAAGTACCCATTGTTACAGAATCCATATAAACGACGATAGCTCTAGAGCTAGACGATAACAGCAGTTTTTGACAAAATATATCCATTACAATTGAGTAGGTATTTAAAGGGTTACTAGAAAATATTTAACAAAAAAAGTTAACTGAACCTACTTTGGAATCGATTTTATTTTTGTTATAAGTAATTTTTATTCTTTATTGCATTCAATACTCCTTAAGATTTTTAAATGACCTATTTATCGTCAAATTATCATTAAAGAAATTAATCGCAATAGTTTTTTGCTCAATTCCGAGTTGGAATTATACATATCTTCTAATTCTATGGTCAGTTCATGATAAAATTAAAGTGTAACCAATTAGAGAGTTCTATACTATAAAATGAAAAAATATTAGTTCACAATCAACGAAAATATGAAGGAGTTAAATTGATCTACGAAATGTGCTACGACGCCTACGAGAACTACGACATTGTTGCGGATCCAATCTACATCGAAAATCTTCTTAACTTTCTTACTGATTTTATATCTACTAGATACCATAGCAAAACTATCAATCCAGATTTATATAGATCCTGTACTACCGGTGCTTAAATATTAGAATTAC
Organism: Ochropacha duplaris; assembly: GCA_951361185.1. Lineage (NCBI taxonomy): Eukaryota > Metazoa > Arthropoda > Insecta > Lepidoptera > Drepanidae > Ochropacha > Ochropacha duplaris. The sequence continues at coordinate 11,241,137 of OX592691.1, forward strand.
AAAACAAACATCTTATTGTGCTTGTTATCTTTAATGAAATCGAGTTTGCGAGAAACAACAATAGGGTGGTGCTGGCAGGCTGGTTGAAAATTTAAAAAAAATGCATCCGGTACGTACGGAATCCTTGGCCCAGTTGGCGGAGGCGCCCGCGTGACCGACGCATCTGTTTACTTCGATGCGGCGCGGCGACGCGACGGCGCGGTCGTCGTCGCCGCAAACCGCATTGCAACATCGTCTGCCAAAATCATTCGCTACATACCTAATGTAGGCTTAGAATAAATATTATATACTTAGGTACATAACATAACACTACTGCAAAATGTTTACATAGAGGGTGCTTTTTAAACAAATTGTTGCAAATTAACCTAACACTTCATCATTGGTTCTAACCAAACATAAAACCATATTAAAGTGAGAACTTGGCTTGGTTGAATACATAAACACTTGTTATGTATGTATTATATGTATAGACTTCACCACATCTTTGTTGTTCAGTTAGGTGAGGTTTTAGATCTAAAAATATAGATATAAATAAGTAAATATTCGGAATGCAGTTTTAAATTTAGTAATCAAGTGAATTAGCATCACGAGTCAAGAAAAATAGCTATTCGAGTTTCAAGTCTGCAGAGCTGCGAGGAAAGGTCGTGTGGGTGTTTGGAGGCATTATGTAATGTCATCCATAAATAGTTGTTGCGACAGCGATCTCATAACAATTTACTTAGTACAATTATTTGTACCAATGTCACGACCGTGGTATATCACTTTGGGTACATGACCTGACTATATAGGGGACAATACTGTGGTCAGTTATTAGCGACCGCTAAATGGATACAGTGCAGTGTTAATTATTATTTATTCTTGTCGTGTGGCTGCGTGAGGTCGTTGTTTGGGTTAATTGATTATTCAGTGCATCAAATGCAAAAGGTACCTTGATATAACTGTACCGAATTAAAACGTCTATATAACTCTGCAACGATATAGGTAACAAAATAAAACCTACGTACTAAAATCACCAAACTTCTCAGATGATAGGTTTACGGTACTCAAGGTTTGTAAGGATTTGAACCTCATATACTATTATATATTTCTAGGACCAAAGGAATTCTTCTACAGAGGACACCACTACTTTTACACTGGCCATGTACCTTCACTTGCTAACAAGAAATTCGATTGGTTGGACGGCCGTAATGTCTGCCGCGAGTACTGCATGGACCTCGTCTCAACGGAAACGCAAGAGGAGAACAATCTAATCTTCAAGCTCATCCAACAGAGTAAGTTGTCAATGACAATACAAATGTTGCAATAAAACATGTGTTTTCATTAAGTATCCTATAATAATCCAAGGCGATGCTGCAGCGATTCATAAAAACCTTCACATTATAATAATATTGCAACGCAATTATGAGATAAAGTCAACAATCTTAATAGACACCTATTATTAATGCAAGAATGTTTGCTTTATACTCAGATGATATTTGATAATAGATTACCTACATGATTTTGTGGCAAAAATAATTATATGAATGTGTTTATTTCTATTTACAGATGATGTGCCATACATTTGGACATCTGGCCGTCTTTGTGACTTCAAGGGTTGCGAATCGCGCAGGGATTTAGAGCCCAAGAACATCCTAGGATGGTTCTGGTCTGCTAACCGCGAAAAGATTTCACCGACCAACCAGGTTAGTGCTACTCTTTCGCAAAATATGCGTAAATAGTGTTTAGTTAGCACTGGAACTAATTCGTTTCATATTGTTCCGAGCTAAAAGGGAAATTTTCCCCTTGTCGACACGCACGCACTTACCTATTCTTTGAATTGTAACATAACTTTCCAAGTACAGCTGTGCCTATACAGATGACAGTTACGCGAGTATGTCTACTTGTTAGTGTTATAAAGTAACGTGAAAGTGAAGATTTCCATTTAGAATTATTAGAAACCAACAAAGATTGAACAAATAAGGAAGTTATCTGCAGTTCTAGGTTTAAATATAAATTACCATAGACAGCTGCTTCCGAGACAAAGCCAAACATTTCCTCTCTACGTAATTAAACATGGAATTAGAACCATACCTAAGAAACCGATTATAAATAATATGTTTAACAATTTCAGATTCCCAACGGTTGGGGCTACAACCCTTGGTCTCAAACCGGCCACAAGAAGTCTCGCCAGCCCGACAATGCAGAGTTCGACATCAACGGTACGACCGAGTCCTGCCTGAGCATCCTGAACAACGTGTATAACGACGGTATCGCGTGGCACGACGTCGCTTGCTATCACGAGAAACCAGTCGTGTGCGAAGATTCTGAAGAGCTCCTCAACTATGTAGCTAGCACCAACCCCGGTCTTCGTCTGTGATTCGCCGTCTCCTAATACTTTAGCATTAGCAGACTACACAATTAAAAACTTAAGATCATGTTTGTTACTCATTAAACTCACAGATTTGGTTGATTCGTCGACATCATCGTTGTCTAGAAAAGGACAGCACCATATTTATTTAAAGCACAAGCAGTAGGTATCAATATCAAAACTTGCCATACCTTGATATCATCGGGATCTCTTTGCACTGCCCGTATTCCGTCGTACATGAACTGTACAGAGTAATAATTTAAGACTTAAGTAAGTTTATTTATCTAAGGGAATTTCTATTTGTATATAAAATAAACATAAGAAAAATAATCAACTTGTTTTATTCAACTGTTTGTAAATTATAGGAACAATACTGCTTACTTAAATGGCCGTATTTGACGTACTTAAACAAAAACCAATGTCAGTTTAAAGAAGAAAAAAATTAAGTACTTCAGAGCAATACACCTTGCTATCCATAACGAACAAAGTACCTAGTTTTTATAATCACAAGACCTATTGAAATTAATGAATCAAAATTATAGTTAACCAAATTAGAGGAAACAAGGTCCGTGTTTTTTAATCTGTTGACTCGCGAGATTAACCTGTCAAACAACTTGTCAACTCGCGCACAGTTTTAAACAAATCATAATTCGCGCCCAATTTTCAAGTAAATGTCATCGTCCCGATTGTCCCATTTGAGAACCAAGTGGTGCGGACTCTGAAACCCCGATTGTCCCAAGAAAGAACTGACAGGTTATGAAAACAATTTAAAATTTTAATCCATGCATTGAGAATTTTCATAGGTAACTACGAAACAAATAATTTTCAACAGATTTAATTCTTATTTAAAACATGTTTGTAAAATTGGTAGTATACCTATAATACATTAGATTCGATTGCTAGTAATGATCTAATAGCAATAATAATTTGCTAAGCGACGATCCGACTTACAATGAACGATTGATATTGATTAAATCAATTGATTAACAGGGTTGGTAAAACAAGAAAAAAAAATAGAAATAGCTATTGGTTATACAAAGCAAATCTTATGAATTTAGCAAAGGATTATCTTAAGTACAGAATACCTCCAATTTTGTACCAACTTATAAATAATCAATTGAGTACAGATAGAATTATAAAAATCGGTCTAAGCAATGGCTAGCACATGGGGTGATAGACTAAAAAGTAATTGTTAGTTTTTTTTTCTATCAAGGACTCTTTAGACTTTTTATTTATTTTTACAACAAGATATAAAAATCTTATGAATAAGTATAAAAATAACATTGTTTACTATCTTAAATACATTGTTTCGATACAAAATACTACTTGCAGCTAACTAAATACAGGTAGATTGTTGAATTTCAGTCTTAAACTTTTGTATTTTTTTTACTTAAATAAACAACAACTAAATATTATACTTAAAACAGCTACACTGTTTGAAAATCTTATTCATTTGTAATCTAAACAAAATATTGTATCAAAACAATACAGCTACTGTATTATTATGTATACTTAAATAATATATTATTACAAAACTATACCTATAATGGAAATTCAGACTTGTTCTGTGAGAGGGTTGAAAATTATTTGTAATTAAACATTTGAAAACGTAATGAAACAATACTTATAATTATGTACTTATAGTAACAACAAAAAGGCATAACAATTTTATGTATTTATCTATCTTAGTTTAGTGGCGACACTCCCTAAAATGGAAGTAGTTTATTTGGTATTTGGTGTTGAGACATTATATTTATAAGTTAATACTAATTGTATTATTTATATCTTAAACTTATAACAATTGTGAGCAAAAGCCTAATCTGTATTTTATCAAAAATCTCACTAATATCTCATGAGATCTAGTCTTAATTGCCTTATAGCTAATCATTTCAAAAAAGCCTTCTAGTAGCATTACGAGATTGAAATTATCACACAACTAATATTATAATATGTATATAGTTACTTGCTTGAGTAATAAAAAATAAAATATAAAGGCTCATATGGCCAAAAAAATTATAAAAAACAAAAATATAAAGGCTCAATCAACAGCTGCTCAGGCAACATACATGGTTATTTTAACATTTTGGAGCAAAAGTGTTGGCTCTACCAACAGATTTCAGATCTTTGTACTTTTCACACATTTTTAAATCTCTTGCTTTGTTTAACAAAACATTGAGCACATTAAATTCTCTGCCGCATACTTTTATATACATACCTGAATATTTTTCAATTTCTTCAGCAGTTAGTTTGTAGGCTTTATTATCATTGTTAGGTTCAACAACAGTGCTGCCACCTACAGAATCAGAGTCATACTCCCATTTCAATTCAAACTGTGGAATACTATCACAGATGGCGTTGTACTCTAAAAGAGTACTCTCTAATGTTATCTGAGCTAATTTAGCATCAGGAAAGATAGGTTTCAAATTACAAGCATGGTGGCGCCTGCGAGTTGAATAGTATGTAGATAAATCTGCAAAATATAATAAGAATTATTATTGTGATCAACCATTATTGCAGTAAACAACTTTAGGTTTTATTACTTTGGATATAAGCTTCCTTATTCTTTTGTAGGAATACTGGCCACATTTCTAGTTCATCTACAATATTAACATATCCCTTCTCTTTAGTTCTGAGATACAAATCTCCAAGAACCTGTAATAAAAACAATTATTATTATCATAAATAAAATTTAATACCTAGCATTGTTTTACAAAAATAGTGGTTACTTACTATATCATTCTGTTTAGTAGATAACAGTGCAACAGGAACAAACAAAATTTTAATTGCTTCTGAAATAACTGCCTGCACTCTTTCCAAAGCACCATTGTTCCATGTCGTAGAAATTTCATTAACAATCTGACACTGATCGTTTATTATCTGTACACAATAAATAAAAAGACAAATATTCTCAATAATGGAAAAACAGTCTAGTTCATACATACTTTAATATATAAAAAAATCAATAAAGTGAAGAAGAATACCCCTTGTCTCAGGATATTTATTCATTTAGGTACAAACAAGAACAAAGTTTAAACAGCTTAAGTATTAATGAAATAAACATTGTCAAATAAATTTGCACTACAGTAATATAATTTTATATACCTTCTTTATTGTCAGAAAACTCACTTTATCAACTGGTGTCACTCCATGAATGCTAGCTTCAAAAACTTTAGATGGCCATTTTTTAAATTCTGAGGGTAGATTTTTATAAATTGTTCTATCATTAGGGCGTAAATAAGTCCCGTGATCGATTAGCCATATGAGAAACTGCGATTCCATCGTAATGATTCCACGAGTCCATTCATTTTCTAGCAAAACTGCAACATACTAAGAACGAAAATAAACTAATACCACTGATTTCCAGATCACTTTTAATAAAAAGTTACTATAAGTTTATACTTACTTGGCCATGATTTACATCTGTCAAATCTTTTTTATTACCAGTAAGCAAACATTTATTTAGCTCTTTACTGGTCTTTACATTTTTTGGCATATTCAAGTTTTTACCGGTATCATCTTCAACAGGCCTACAGTAGAAGGAAAATGGATTTGTAATCGTTGTTAGAGTGACATCCATAGTTACGTTCAATCAAATAAACGGTAAACACGACGATTATTGGATCCACGGATCAACTTTTTATTAGATTTCAAGCGTGTGGAAATAATTAACAAACTAAACAAAAATAACCAAAGAGAATATAAATACTACGTAAAAAAATAACTTCTCAAGACAACTTGAAGTCTTGAAGACAACCTTTGAAGACAACAACGAAACGAAGCCTATCAAAAACGAATTACGAAATAACGAAACGAACAAAGCCTATCAAAAACGAATTCCGAAATCAAAGACAAAGAGTATGTGATCAAAGAGAATATACCTATTATCCGAAATAACGAAACGCCTAAAAACGTTTTTTTTTTTTTTTGTTACTGGCAATCATCTTTTTAGGTCAGGATATTTCTGCCAATGTCAAAGTATTTGAAATAGTCTTAGACGAATAATCCAATAGTCTTGGTCTGTTTATCACTCCTTTAATATATTTTTAAATAATTTTTAGTTAATACAAAGTCTTTCAGTCGCATAAATTTTCTTGAGTTTTAATTTCTTCTTTAACATTATAGTCACATTCTCAAATTCACTGTAATGTCTAGTCCTCGTCCGTACATGTCCAGTCAGGCATTAGTGAAATTGGCGGTTGTTCCACTAAAACATTCAAGGATTTCATTTCACTTCACTTGTGCACTTAGATTGATCATTATTGAACAAAACACCGCCGATATTATTCAATAAAACTCAAAATACACGAATTTAATGAAAATAAAACGAAAACGCAACGCCACGCCACTCTGTAAGTTCCCGCCAAAAAGTCCCAAAAACGACTTACGAAATAACGAAACGCAACCGAAACGTAATTTTTTTAAATAAATTTATTTAAAGGCTTTAGTTACAAGACTATCAAGCCAGTGTAAAGTCTAGGTCTAGTCCTCGTCCGTACAAGTCCGGTCAGGTGTTAATGAAGTTGGCGGCTGTTCCATTAAAACTTTTCTAGAACTTTTTGGGGCAATCTGAAATTATTAACCCTATTTATTTTGAACTTTCAAACCCTTTGTAAGTAACCCCTACGTGCCATTATCGCCATTATTCAAAAAGTAAGGGTATGAAATAAAAATACCGGCCAAGTGCGAGTCGGACTCGCGCACTAAAGGTTCCGTAAAAACGGCAAAAAAATCACGTTTGTTGTATGGGAGCCCTTAAATATTCATTTTATTATTTATTATTAAAGTAAAAATACAACTGAGTATTTTGTGAATATTTCAAGCAAAAAAGGGCAAAAAAATTGCGTTTGTGGTATGGGAGTCCCCCTTAAATATTTATTTTATTTGAATTTTATTATTTTTTGTTATAGCGGCAACAGAAATACATAATTTGTGAAAATTTCAACTGTTTAGCTATCGTGGTTCTTGAGATACAGCCTGGTGACAGACGGACGGACAGACGGACGGATGGACAGACAGCGAAGTCTTTCTTTAAAATGAAATGAAATGAAATTTTAAAGAAAGAATTAATTAATTAATTTTTAATTAATCGAGGCCTCGGGTGACCGGCGGGCGGGGAGCTTTTTCCGCCAACGCATCAGCTTGGCCATCCAAAGAGGAAACGCTGCCAGCCTTCTGGGAACCTTGCCGATCGGCAGCAGCGGCAGCCTCGAAGATGTTTTTTATGTATTGTAATTGTACATTTGCATGTATATTTTGTACATTTGTTGTAAATTTTCATTAATTTGAGGACTTTTGGCGGGTAATTGCGAAGTGACATTGCATTTTCGTTTTATTTTAATTGAATATTTTGAGTTTTACTAAATAATATCGGCGGTGTTTTGTCCAATAAATGTCAATCTAAATGCACAAGTGAAGTGAAATAAAATGAAAGCGTGTATCGTGACTTTTCAGGTAGTCTCAAGAAGTCCGTAAAAAGTTTTAGTGGAACAGAGATCAACATTTTCACTAAAACCTAACCGGACTTATACTGATGGAACTAGACTTTCAGTGAATTTGACAATATAATGTGACTATAACATAAAATAACTTTGAGTATTAAGGTTTAATACTCAAAGTAAAAGAAGAATATTAAAACTGAAGAAAATGTATACCACTGACAGACTTTGTGTCTATGGTCATGAATAAACAATATTACAAAATAAACGATTATTTATACAAACTTGGTCTTGGGACCAAAGAGTATGTAATATATTCTTGGGACTTTTTGGCGGGAACTTGCAGAGTGACGTTGCGTTTTTGTTTTATTTTCGTTAAATTTGTGTATTTTGAGTTTTACAACAAAAAAAAATACTTGGTCTTGTTGGCGGGAACTTGCGAAGTGCTTATTTTCATTGAAATAGTGTATTTAGAGTTTTATTGAATAACATGGGTGGTGTTTTGTCCAATAAACACTTCATTCTAGAATAAAAAACAGTCTAAGTGCACCAGCGAAGTGCAAAGAAATAACAGCGTGTATAGTGACTTCAGGTTGTCTCTGTCCAAAAGGGCCGTGAAAAGTTTTTGTGGCACGGCCGGCCACCAATTTCACTAAAACCTGGCCAGACTTGTACCTATGGACGAGGACTATCTTTACTGTAAATATGATATACGTGACTATAAAATAAAAGAAGAATATTAAAACTGAAGAAAATGTATGCGACTGAAAGACTTTGTCATGAATAAAGATTATTAAAAAAACAAACATACTTAGGTAGGTCAAGGACGTTAATTTATTTATAACGTCCTTGACTTCGGTATTTTGTTGTGTAAATTTTGATCGATGATAAATTTTATGAAGATTCAGATCAAAGATTAACTGAACAAACGCCGATTCGTCCTAGTTGATTTGGAAGGAAGACCTCACTTTATTCGGACAATTAGGTCTAGATTAGGGTTGTAACGGAGGCCTTCTTAGCGGAGGCGGAGGCGGATGCGGAGGCGACGAGTTTCACCTTCGCGGATGCGGAGGTTAAAAATTGTAATTTGTGGTTCATTAAAAGTACAAAATCTTTCAAAACTTTCGTGAACTAAATTCATATTAAAAAAAAAACATATTATTGTTAAAAAGAAAAAATAAATATTCGTAGATAGTTATACCGGGTCTATTCGCTCATAGAATATTATCAAAATATAATTTTGACTAACCTCGACGTTTCGATCAAGTTGCATTGATCGTGGTCACGAGTGGACTGAAATGGCGGGTAATTATATTTTGATAATATTCTATGCGCGAATAAACCCGGTATAACTAACTATCCACGATTACAAAATCTTTATTTAAAATACGTACATTTATAGTAGGCACACTTGTTATTTACTTATTATTATTTTTCCGCCTTAACACGCAAATTTTATCAGTGAGACTAGATAAATAAATTATGATTAAATGTAATAGTGTGTAAGTTGTTTATGAAAAGAGTGATTGCTGACTTTATTGCTGGCTCTTCTCAGCAAAAGCAACCTTCCGAACCGAGCATTGCAGTCTAGACTATTCATAAGTGCTTGTAAAGGCCTATTTGAATAAAAACATTTTTATTTAAGTAGTTTCGACAGGTTGATTCCTGTTGTGCATCATTTGACAAATGACATAAGCCCGCCCCCACCCCAACCGCGTTCCCGCCGCGCACTCGTGATTCTTGACCATTTCGCACGCAACACACGGCACGCGGCCGGTCGGCTGAGTCGCCGTCGAGCGTCGCTGCACGCGCGTTATTGTTCTAGGATTCGTCGTGATTAAACCTCCGTTACAACTCCGCAATAATTGTGCGGAGGCGGAGGCGGAAGCGAAGATACGATTTGATGCGGAACTTCCGCAGTAACGGAGGCAGAGGCGAAGATCCGTTACAACCCTAGTCTAGATAGCCAAGCCATTTTGAGCTAAAGTAATAATAGTACCTGAATGTGCTAATATTATAATTAATTAAAATTAATGGATATCTCTTCTCTCTGTCTAGTCTAGCCTTGCCTAGGTACTGGCTAGGTAAATTATGAATATGTAGAACCAAGGAGGATCACCTGGCTTAATACTCAAAGCTCAACACGTATTTACAATCACACAACGTACTTCTAATATCTACACTTTGTTTATACGCTCATGCAGCTCTTCTGACACCAACACACACACATACTCTCAGTAATCAGTAAAATTCCTATTTTATATTTTAAATTATTTTATTATTAATTTGCTAATTTGTTCTAACGAGGCAATGTTATCATGTCACATTATTATTTTTGTTTTTCTTGCTTTTTATTTTATTAGATGTCTGTTTTGTTGATATTTTTCTATAACTGTAACTATCGGTGAGGTGGGGCACTGGTGACCTGTAATACAGGTTATTTTAAACCCCAGGCACCAGACTCTCACAAATCGGGTCTTTTGCAGTGTGTCAATTGTTAGCAAACCGATTTATGTAACCTGCTCTGTGAGAGAAAATAAAATAAATTATTACCTATTATTATATTATTTTAAGGTAACATTGCTATCAAGCTATTGTAGGAACTTTAAAGTTTTGGCAGTATGTAAAGGACATTTTGTTAAATATGAGATCAGAAAAATATCGCAAGAGGTAGCCTTTGAAACTTTTGCTCGGTTAGGTAGTTTTGTCGCAGTTGAGGTAGATATTAGGTATATGAAACGCATTTAGTACCTTACTCCTCTGTGGCATTTAGGCTGCGAGTACGTAAGTCTTAAAATAGTAGGTATAGCTGGCGTAATATGAAAGGCCGGTTTTTTTTTAATTTATTAAAATTTATATATAAGTTACATACATTACATAAGTCTTCTGCTAAACTGTGAAAAAGTTTGTCAGTAGTTTTCTCACTTTACATTTAATTAGCATGGTTCGTAAGAACACTACCTATCAGTCTATCACACCACTGCTCGTGTGTTCGATTCTCACGCAGAAAAGACATTTTCTGTTGAGTTTGTTTTGACTCGGTGTAATTATCTATTTACGTGTGTATTTAAAAAGTCTTTTATCAGTTAGATATCTGATTTCCAGAGCACAGGCTCTGCTTCGTTTAGAATCAGATACCAGATAGCCATGTAAAGAATGATATCTATTATAATTATTTTTAATGCACTCCCTATAGTAGGTGAAATCAATTATTCGTTTGTTTTATATAGAAGGAGATCATACATTTAACTGAAATCTCACTTTTTTTACTGTGTATGGGTTTGTATAAGTATTACTGAATAAGTGTTTTCAAAAAGTCCTAATTATTATGTATAACAATCTCTTGGTAAACTTACAACAGACTGTTAGAATGTTTCTTACTTACCAACAGATGGCGTTACTGGGTTAATTTACTTTCATCATTTTAAATTTTGCACCTATAATTTAATTTACGAACTTCGTGATCCACTTTCCTACCCATAAATTATTAAGTAATTTACAATATGTGCATCCGCTGTATCTATTCTTTAAGCATTTGTTTTTACTAAACGTAAGTACCTAACTAATTGCCAATTTATCTAGCATGCCAATTTGTTTGAATTGTTAGGTATTGCCAATCTCTCTCACCATGCATAGATTCCTTATATCCAGCAAATCTACGAATTCATATAGAGCTATCGTAAGGTGGGTAATGGTGGGCGAAAGACGGACGGGGGTGGGCACATCTTAGACATGTTTATTAATGTCGTTCGATTTGGGTCAATTAGGGTTTTCCCGCGGTCGAGTTATTTTAAGGCTTCTGTCTGTCTGTCACAGACGTTTAACTACTAAACCAAGCAAGTTTTTTTACAACAAATGCTATCCATGGTCGAGTCGAGCGGGTGCCTAACAAAAAATGCTTCTTGATTTTTAGGGTTCTGAAGTAAACAAGTTAAACCTTATTTTCGTTCTTTGTGTCAAGCAGACAGGCGGGTCACTTGATGTTATGCGATTACCATCAGGGGCATTGCCAAAGTGTTGCCAACCTTTTAAAAGCCTAGAAAGCAATCATGACCGACCATGGCGAGGCATGGTCATAGCTCTCAAGCGACAGATTTTCGACCTGAAGGTTGAATTAAGTACCTATTAGGTTTTATATCGTTCTATTACAATAGATAGAAGTTTATGATTCTTGCAACGACTCTATGGCTTGAAAATCAGTCGCCCAGCTAGATAGAACTGGTGTATTCCGGTAGTTGCACTTGAGAGCTACATTACATTCTATCTATGTGTTTATCCTAGTGTTCCCAAAAATGACATTGCGTTTCGACAAGTGAACAAGACATTATTGTTGTTCATAATGACTTTACCTACATCCTTGAAAATAATTGAATGTTAGGTAGGTACTTAAATAACTAAGTTCTCCAATTACTTTGATTTCTAACCATTTGTCGTTTTGTACTGAAGTAGGTACTTGCAAGTATTATTTTCAGAATGTTAGCACTATGTTAGCAATGACATGAACTGATGAATGTGGTAAGTATACTTATTACGATTCATCAGACATCGAACAACCGAGAGCGAGGTCGTCGCGGGTAGGCGGTCGCGAGGGTCACACAGAGGTGACAGGCGAGCGTCGAGGCGACGGCGACGGCTTGCGTGTGAGATAATATGGGGAGGCGTCAGGCGGCGTCGCTGATGTCAGTAGAAGCGGCTAGTGGCAGGCGGCAGCTCTCCCGACGGCGGCTGGCGCACGCACGGAATGCAGCGGGCGAGGAGCGGGGCGCGGGCGGAGGCCGCTGCTGCCGCGACGACGCTCGCTGCTTCCCGCCCGGCCGCCCGCCAGTCAGCCGCGCGCCACCGACACGAGTGTTGTTCGAGCACCGCGTGACAACACCTCCGCCGCACGCAGGTATGTAACTACAACACGTGACAACATCATCATAACTCAATAATACCTACCATCGATGACCGCACGCACCAGAGGAATTTGTAAACCGGTGTTCGACAAAGTCCTCCGGTGTAGCACCGACTAATTTTAAACACCGGCTTTATGATCAGAAATAGCCAGTGGTCATCTTCAACGACGTCGTCCACTACTAATCTGCCGGCGTCGGTGCGGTACCGTGACCCGTGGGCGCGATGACCCGCCGGGTTTGCCAAACGAGAATCCCTAAATACTTGCCGGTCATCGCTTTTGCGGCTTTTATCAGTGTTACATATTTATTATTTGCCGGGCGGTGCGGTGAGGTCAGCGAGCGCGCGCGGCGATGTGCGCCTTATCGCGTGGGCCGTAGGGTCGCAGCGGGAGTCGCGACTCGCGAGCGACGCGACGTCGGTCGGCGTCGCGGGCGCGCCCGACCTCGGGCTGCTGTCTTTGCTCTGCTCTTGCGTCGTTCTTATTACCTATAGACACACAGTTACACCCACGTAACGTCTACTGCGATCGAGATTCGAGACACAAACAAAATAATACCTAACGATTAATTCGGTACCTACACCGCGCGTCGTTACCGTGGAACGAGTCTTGTACATGTCGATGATTAACAAACACTATTATTGTACGTACTCAGCTTCAAGAATGATTGAATCCATTTCGTATAGGTGCCTATGTATACCTACTTGCGTATCTTTGCGTACCGAAGCGTTAAAGATATATCTATTAGGTAGGTACATAGGTACGTTATAGCCAGCTATAGGTGTTTATTGTCACAAGCACAACTGACATCGAAACACTCGCATCGCAACTGATAATACGAATATAGGATTTCCGTCATTCCATTATTGCTGTAGTTCTGCTATTGCTAGCCTATTGCGTTTCCACATAAGTACCTACGTATGTATGTAAGTTACACTCCTAAGTCGTAAGTACTTGCGCGAATGTACTATATAACCTATAGATATCAGAACCAGTAGGATATACTCGTAACCTGTCAATAATTGATTGACCAATACCTACGCCCTTCAAATAGATGAACTTCCCTAATTGCAAACAAGGGACGAAGGCAGTTTTTTTGGCCTTGATAATTGTGATACATGACGTAACTTTATGTGATGTTACCACAGAGGATGTTACATTGCACCAATAGGTAAGTGATAAAATATAATCATTTGTCGATAAAGCAGTTATTTTTTGGTAATGTTAACTATGCCGGAGATACTGCGGCCGCCACTTGTTAGAATCAAATGTGCAGGTAACAAAAGCTTTTAAGTTTTAAAATTCTTAATCGTTAACTAAGCTACGCCACAGCTAATGTATATGAAATATTCGTGAAATGTGTGCGGGTTGCCCAGTGACGAGGTAATCCGGTACTCGTTTGGTGTTGTCTTCAGCAGCACCGCACTGTGCGTGTAATACTTTCGACTACCTACACGCAAACCTCACCCTTAATAGCACGCAACACGCCTTAATATTCCGCGATATCATGTCATTACTTACTACGCCCTAGACGCATCGTTGAAAATGTTCTCGACCTCGTACAAAATCAGCTCACGGTATTCTAGCTTCTAAAACTACCGTTCGGTAGATGTATAATGGGATGGAACCCTCGAGGCGTTCGCAGTATTACGTTGGCGTAGTAGGGTCGAGATCCCCGACGCACGACGCACAAGAGAGTGAAAGTATGGGGGTGGGTGAGTAACGGGGGTGGCGGCGCGCGGCGCTCCCTGCTGGAGTAGACGACCCGGGACTTCCAACTAGGATTTGCTAAATCTGCTGCTTTTACGTTCGGGGCCGTCGAAAAAGCAAAATTACTGTATTAGATCGGGCTCGTAATACTGTAATTAGAATCTGTTTTCACATTCTTGAGCTTCTGATTTCAAAATTAGGTGTTGTAGTGATTAATTTGATTTGCGTTGCGTTAATGATTGCTTTTTTTTTTAAATAATACCTACAGGGTCAACTTATGAACTAAGTAACAAACTTTAAAACACTTGCTTAAATTAGTCCCTACTCATTAATCGTACAGTAAGTACAAAACTATAACAATGACCCGAGATCATAACTCGCAACTAATATGTACCTAAATCCATAAATTAATATACCTAAATAATAAATAAATATTCGTGAACATTCTTATCACCTAACAAACGTCTGATCCCAAACCAAGCAGAGCTTGTACTTACTATATGAACAGATCTGATATACTACATTATAAGTACCTACTCGTATCAACAATATTTAAAAAAACATCTTATAGGTACCTATAGATAAATTACACCCAGACATGTCCATACACACAAATGTCTGTACTGCATTGGAATCGAACCCACGACCTATGCTATGATAAGTATGTGTCTTACCAACCACGCCAACCGACCTGACAAATGGGTACTTAACACAATCATCATAAACACATAATTTTGTTTATTCTAATGAATTAACTATTGTATGCGTTGATGATCTCGAACAGGCGAAGACATAATTGACTATTGAAACGTTCTTCATAATCACGCTTTGTTGTTACATTACAGTTAAGCCATCGAAGGAATAACAAGCTAGCAAATCCGTTGAGTTCAAAAACCTAATTAGTGCATCTCGAACATTGTGGAGGTATCACGAACTGTTACTTATCTGACGAGATCTTGTCCTTATATTGACAGTCTCCCTCCCCCGTCATGAAAGTAACTCAAATTGTACAAGAATTATCAGCAAAGTCAAATGATAACATATACAGATATTTCTGCCAATACCAATCTGTTATTTGCATCAAACTATGATTCAAAATTCAAATAATTCATTACAGATAGAGAATCTAATTAATCATTTCAAATCCCAGACACAGTTAAATAGCAAGTAGGTAACATAATAGTATAACTATAGAGGCATTGAAGAATACTGTAATCAAATAAACTAGGTAGGTATAACTGTCAAATCGATGATTAACACGAAAATCTGTGAAAATTGCGCGAGTCCGTCCATGCTAGTGTGGCTACGTTAGCAGATCTATATAAAACGTAGGTATAATTCTTGTACATACATACGTATATCACGTACGTGCGTTGCGACGTATAATTAGAGATTAACTGTGTGTTTGAAAAACCTCAATAACATTCCATGCTTAGCCTTCTATTTTTTAAGGGTGGAATCAAAATTTTACTTTCAATAACTTTCTAAATAAAATTATTTTTAAGAAAATCGGTTTAAGAGAGATGAGAGATGTGTGTGACGGATACTTAAATGTAACAAAACATTCGACTCCTCATTTTTTAAAATTAAATAATACAACTTAACCAATATTTATAAGCATCGAGGACAATATGAATGAAACTTGATGTGACTCGATGACTAATATACCAACTGTTATTGTCATTAATGGGCGTTCCGCTCGACTTGCATCTCGTAGACCTAGCTAGTTGAATTCCACCATATTCGACTGAAAGAGTCCCTCTAGAGTAGGTTCTCAGTTTAGATAACCTTTCGGAGAATAATCCAGTTTGTAGAGAATTCCTGACATTTTCTAGTATCGATTTCTTATCGGTCGTACACTATGCTTGTAAAGATATTTTTGTGAATTCCGTTCTGGAATTCCCCTGTTTTGTCCGCAAGTTTGTCAAACTCCAAATCTATGGAGTCCGAGCAACCCGCACAAATCGCACTATTGAATTATTGCAACAGTGAAATATCTTCTTTTTTGGTGAACTAAAAGGTGGAGGCCTTAGGACACATATACACCCTTACTTACGCGGACTGTTCGGCGAGCGTTTAGGGCTCTCAGTGAAATATCGTAGACAGGGCAAGTGTGTAACTTAAATATATCCTTGCTTCAAACTTAACGTTTCGCGATTTTCTATTAATGAACTGTTCAAATGTTCGCCTGACCCTAAAAAAGTAACTTCTTCAGTAGCAAGTAACACGATAACAAACGTTTGCTTTCTTTTTAAAAGAAATTAAACATTTTATAAAGCAATTTCAATTACATTATTTATAATTAAATGAAAATTAAAGGTAATAAACAATACCTAATAATGAAATTAATATGATTAGTGACAGTTATCTCTGTCAGTTGTTTTATTTGAAACATTCCGATATCAATTTACCACTTTTTAGGGAATACCCATATTGTTTCTTGAGTAGCTTATCATCATGGTTGTTTTAGCAACACATTCATTAGGGTTCCGTACCTCAAAAGGTAAAAAAAGGAACCCTTATAAGATCACTCTCTTGTCCGTCTGTCTGTCCGTGTGTCACCACCGATTATCTCAGGAACGAGCGAACCTAACAAGTTGAAATTTATACCAGATACTGAGGTCTATAGTCCCTATTAGGTGTATAAAAATCAAGGTCCTGAGTGAACACGATAAAAAGATATGGCCAAATTTAGATTTTTGCGAAAACTTGTAAGTACCAAAATGTACCTAAATTTTCAACTTTTTTTATTTTTCGGAATTTTTCCATTACTTGTGCTGTAAGACCTTACTTTTAGCCAAAATTGACAATTCTAGGTCAACGGGAAGTACCCTATAGGTTTTGGGTCGAAAACCTATATGGTAGTTCCCGTTAACCTAGAATCACGAAATTTGGCAAAAAGCAAGGTCTTACAGCACAAATAAAGGAAACATTCCAAAAATTAAAAAAAAAATATATTAAAGGGTGTCCCCATACATAAATAGTTAATACCAATTAAGATAGACCTCTGAGTTGTATCGGCGTTCATACAATTTAGAGGTCTAGCTTAATTGGCACCTACCTCAAATAAGGATATCGAAAACATCCTCGAGACTCCATTACTGTGATGAACGAACTGTTTACAAGTTTGTACGGGTTCCGTACAAACTCGGTGCGCGAGTCCGACTCGCACTTGGCCGGTTTTTTTTTATATTATTGTTTACTTTTTTGTGCTATCCTGCCTCTTCGGAGATAATGGGTGTAAATATATTTTATACTTTATAGCACTATAGTGCACAAATGCATATTAATATGCAACACACGTAATTTTTCAAAATATGTTTCAACGAAATAATGCTGTTGTAAATCTTACTGTGAAAAGCTCTTAGGTACGAAAGCTCTCTCCGTGATTTTTATTAAAAAATCTAAAATGTTAAGTGTGTTCTGAGAGCTTGGCACCTGCATTAGACGGTTGAATAATTCGCTATGTCGTGGTGAGGTTGTTGGAGCGCACCTCTGGCTGCGTCGCATCGTGCGCCGTCGGGCGCATTGGCAGCAGCTGCATCGCAGCTGGCGTGTGCTTTTGCTCGTTTTGCTGACCCGACAAGCGACAACGAATCCTGCTCTACACAATCTATGTGTTCCCATCGTTCCATTAAAAGTTTACATTTTAACCATGTAAAAAGAACGAATACTTCTATGGTTTTCCAGGGTATAGTTATCGCGTCTTATATGTATATCTATTTTCAGCTATATAAATAGCTCATGTCATATAATAGTTTCAGTGGGCGAGCTTTGAAGTAAGGTATCGGTATGAACGTGTCTACAAAACACGCAGATCCGATTCATCCTCCTACTACTTTAATTGTATCTCAATTTCGTCATATAAAACGTTTTATGTTTATTCTTCGTATGTTTAATTATATAATAGGTTACAGCATCAAAGCTGATATAAAATGGTTGTATTGATTCGTAATGTTCCTATTTTCAAATCTGTGAATCAATCTCTCGTTTAACAGTATTAAACTTTGAAGAAAAACACGATGCCCAATGAAACTGACTGCCTTTATAGACGATTTTTTTCAGGTTAGTCTTCTATTCAATATGATCCCAATTATGGTTTTTCAATGACGACATTTAGAATCACTCTTGTTAAATAATATTGCTCCAAAAGATATCAAGTGAGCATATATAGATGTAGTACTTGGTTGGTATACTTGTACAACATTAACGTAGAGAGAGGTTTGGTTGGTCGAAGAGAGGTCGGGCGCCCTCCCGACGCTCTGCGACGACGGGGAGGGCAGCTCTCGACGCAGGGGGCTCGCTGTTTTTTCCTTATACTTTTACATTTACCAACCACTTGAAACGTGGATGTCCTTGGCTTGGTGTTAACTCGGCTTTTCTGTCGACGCTTCGAAATCGATCTATTTATTTATACCTGTCATGGTTTTTGCTTAAATATTATAAGTTTATCTAGATATTTGACCTTCACAATAATTATTTACTGCAGTCTACTTGAATAGTGTGGTTTGACACGGCCCCATCGTAAAAGAGTCTGCACAAGTAAAACATTTCTATCGTCCCACCCAACTCCCAACCACAAAAAAAAAATAGGTCCCAACATTACATAGGTATCGAAATAAAAAGAATGCGTTCTCATCAGTGTTGGTTATAGATAGGTAACTCTACTGTAGGTACACCAAAAGGCAGATTATAAAAACGAGAAATTACAGTACAATGTCTTATCAATAAGAAGCATCTCTTCCAGACAACCATTGAATGGAGAGGAATTTAGTTACCTACTGTTATAGACTTTGGTTTATCTTTATATGTGGATTTTTACATATGTACCTACCTATAGATTGTATATTTTTGTAAATACTTGTCGGTACCTAAGACAATAATATATAAAACTACGCTAAAATGTTTATAATCTTGAATGTAAGGATGCATCTAAGAGTACACATTATTTTCACTTCTTGATGTGTGGTGTAACGCTATTTTTCCTTGTTTATTGCCAATATTACTCAACCTCGATAAATATTCAGCTTATTTTTGTTATTTAATTGTATCCCAAATATATATTTCACGCAAAGTGATGTCTATCTTCGAAATTTAATTATATTTTGGATCAAGTTAGTAGTTAGTCAAAGTGAACCCGGATTTATCGATCTCCACGAAAATGCTGTGCCTACCTACTTAACACCCAACTCCGGTTGGCGTCGCGCCGGTCGGCTTCGTCGCCACTTCGGCGAGATAACGTTATCAGCGATAGCCTTGCTGAGGATTCTGTGAAGCTACACAGGCATTATGTACCTATTTTGCTTACATCCAACTATCGCTATGTATCTATCTGTCCATCTTTACGAATAATATAGGTAGGTACTCTCCTTTAGTTGAACGTTTCATTGTTTGTTTGTGGAACCAAACATCCGATTTTGAAAAATAACCTTGTGTTGGAATGATTATACGATTATGAAAACCGGGACAAGCGGTGATAGGTCAGTGGTAGTGACGTCGAGTGCTGTGACCAAGGTCGTGTATTTGAATTCTTTCAGTGAGCTTTAACTTTAGGCTAACTTTAGGAGATAAAAAAACATCTTCATGAAATTAAAACATAGTACGGTGATTGAGTACGTACCTAAGTACTTCATAGTAACCTGTCTGGCTAGTCTCAAGTTAAAACTATCGCCAAACACCTATCGATGTGTACCAGCTGGTGAACTTGACCTTCTAGTGTATACATAATATAAAGGTTGACAACACTGATAATCTCCCTGGTAGGTATTTCTAATATCGACATGCGACGACAGGTGCTGCTTGTGGGGCTGGTCTGCTTGAGTTTGTTGTGTACTAAATCACTCGTAACTAAATTCAATTTCTTTGTTCCTTTTTTTGCCGCCATAACACACATATATTATCAGTAAGACTATAAACTAATTATAAAATGTAATAGGTCTAAGTTGCTTTTTTAAAAAGAGTTATTGCTGAGTTTATTGCCGGCTCTTCTCAGCAAAAGCAACCTTCCGAACCGAGCGTTAGAATTTAACATGAATCAAATTGACGATTAAAAATACTTGTATGAGTTTACTTAATAAAGATATGTTTGAGTTTGATGGTTACTTTCCATCAGCAGGGCCGTCAGAAATGTAATCTGTTTTTACGGGACACGCGAATATCAAATGACTTAATTAAGTCATCCATCGAATCAACCGATCCCGCGCGTGGTGTACTTAATAGGATTCGAGAGCCAAATTCAAACAAAGAAAACATTTTCAGCGGTAACCAAGTAGATAGTAGCTCTATTTGTCAGATAAAAAAAAATCCTCTGCATTCTTCACCTGAAACTATGATTTCCCAGATCGCTGTAGATCAAATATCTGTTTTAGTTCCTTGAAAATCATAATAGTACATTATATTATTTTCATCCAATTTTAAATTTAAATATCTAGCTCTAACATTTGCATTATTGGCCAATATATAAAACCCTGCTAATCGGAGAAGCTACAAATCATTCTGATGCCGCTCAATTATAGGTAGGTAGAGCATTGTCCATCGTAACGTTACGCTAGAGGTGATCAGCAAAGCAGGATGCTTTCATTTCCAATACATGTAGGTATGTACTCGTATGTATCCCCTCTGGAATGGCACGTTCGCGATGTCACTGAAACGAAAAGAGGTCGTTCGCGTCCGCGTCAGCATCATGCATCCAGCCAACAATGAAGAGTGTCGCGACTCGCGCCGCGTTCAGTGCCAGTGCTATATCGAACACACAATTTATTTATTAAGTACATGAACATATTCCTTATTTGGTCAACCTGGTTGTCTCAAATAAAAGTTAATGTTAATTCTACGCAAAATATTTGTTGTTGACGTTATTGCGAGAATGTTAAAGCGGAAGTCAACATCAATGTAACGTTTCGTGACTCTGCAGTGGGCAGCGACTGCCACCGCAGTTAACAGTCGTGCCGTCACCTAATTGAATCCACTCTATACCTTAATTAGTGTTTGGCCGTGTTTGCTTGCTGTATACAAGTATGTAGGTATTATAGTTGCTGAAATACGAGGTAGTAATGGCTAACTACTTCTTATGTCGATTGCGCGAGGCCACGCACCACCTGACAAGAGAGCAGCTGGCAGCCGGCTGCCTGCGCTTGCGCACAACAAAACTTGTTTCCAAGCAGACGCCTCAATATGGCGGACCACCATCGAGTCCCCATGTTACAATATGCATATTATGAGAACTTTCCAAATTAGACTTGTACTCTACTTATCCTTCCACGACATCGATGGAGCCATATTAACATGCCCGGATCTGTAACGCATATTTGCAATCGAATGTAAAACAATAATAAACATATCTTTGCCTCTTGCGCCTACGGGCTACGATCGACTGTTTCGTGGAATTGGCGGTGTGAGTTAGTATGATAGCTTTGTTGTCGGATCGCATTGTCGAGTGGCCGCCCTGTCCTCATGCCGTGTCCGTGATCGTATTTTTCCGCCGCGGCCGGCGAGTTGTTGCGAGCAGTCAACTTGCCCTCGCGCTCTAGCTGTTTACACGACTAGCAAGTGTATATGTATATACGAGTAGATAGGTAGATGCGTAGGCAGCGGCGGTCGTGCAGCCCGCGGCGGCGACGGTCGTGCAGCCCGCGGCGGCGACGTCGTCGCACGACCCTGATAATTTGCTGCGCTTATGTTACTTCAACGGCTTCTTGCGACACGTTGCGGCCGCTTTCCTGGGTTTCTACTCCCTACACCACGCCCTCGACGTGTGGGTGAGTGAGTAGGTACTAACATTGTATCAATCGACCGTCCGCGTCGCGTTGATGATATATCCTCGTGAAGATACATTGCGAAACTTCCTTCTAACATTATTTTACCACAGCAAATACGCGAGGTATTTATATCAATACAGTGTATGTAATATGGATATGTAGCACATTAATATAAGTACCTACTTATGTATATAGGAATTGCACACAGGAATGTAAATGCGTTTGCAAATTGTTTTGCTTAGGTAGTTCATGCCATTTCCTACAGAAAGTAATATCCTATCCATCGAATTATTTGTGAAGGTATAATATCAATATAGGTATGTATGAGAGTAATATTCGAGAACAGATTAGCTGATACCTACATAATGACGTTGTTTGTTACGTACCTAACTACAACACCGATCCAAATTACAAAACACCTTAACGTAGTTAAATCTGCTATCATACATAACTACTAGTATTTCTTATATTGTTCTCAATTACTACCACGGCTGTAAAGAAAACTTTAAAACCATAGAGTTATTCTATACGCGGTGCTTTTTAATTTTCATTCAGTCGCGCGCGACATAATATGAACGCTACAAATTAACAAATGATCTACTTTTCGATTGGGATCGTGGAAGACACTCAATCTATTTCGATGCTCTAAGTCTAGTTAATGCAAAAGATTATGTGAATTTTTTTGCACAACATTTCATACTGTTCTCCATTCCACTATTTTTGTATTTCATAAGACCTGATCCTGCACAGCCTTTGCTTGAAACGCTGTAGATAAGTGATCAATAGATAGGAAGAACAGAATGTCTTATGTAAAATAATTAAAATTTGTTGCATTTGGTCTATCACAAAGTGCATTTTTTTTACCCACTCTTTGTCCTTGAATCAAAAGATGGTACTCATGCAAAAAAGTATTGCGTATGCAACAATGATAATCATAATAAAATAATAAATATTTTTAAATTTAATATTATTTAAGTGCTAATAGTGCTATTAGCTCCGTGATAGCCTTTACTTTTCTCAGTAAACGGGCATTTTTTTGAGTTCACGAGATAAGCGCTACCAAACATACATACATTTAACTTTAGATACATTGTCGTTTTTTTTCAATCAAAATCATAGGTATGGGCCCTAAGCTGAATCTTTGACTTTCATTATTCTGTATTGTGGATGTTAGGTACATATTCTAAAATAAGTTCTTCGTTGCCTAACCATTGTGAGAGCTTGTACTTCGATCCCAGGTAGTAAAAGTTCGGAGCTTGCACCATGGCCGAATAAGAATTACAGAGACAAGTATCACGTCGCACGCAGCGGCAATGATATTTTTTCGGGTTGATTTGATTAGTTGAATAATCTGTACAGAAACGTTCGAGTGATTTATTGTAGCACTAAAAATTACTGGAGTTCCTATACCGAATTACTTGAGTACTGAAAATTGGCTGTAAAATCACCAGACTGGTCATCATCATCATTGGGGCATCAACACTAGGGGAGTGGAGATAGGGTTTCTCAAATTACCAAGGTACCTACCTACTTATCTTATTTTGACTTAATATTAATTGGTACTTTAATTACGAGCAAGTCTAGCTAATTAGGTGTTTGCTTTCTTCCAATTATTTTGATTATGAACAGTGCTCTTTTCCCAATCATTGTAGGCACACCCTATTTAGAGACATCTGAGCTTCGTGTGTTGCGTAATGTGTCTGCATCTGCTCTTTGTTGGTACTTGAGCTCTACCTACATCGCGCATGTTCGTGTTGTGTTAGGACTTTCAGTTAGGTACCTACCTGCGAATTTTACGTTGTTTGTACATATTGTCGGCCACATGTTATGCACATCGTGCAGTGTGCAAAATGCCTTTATGTCAGTACCTACTTATAGCTATTGGAAACAGTACCTATTGACTCATAATGAGAAAATCGCTAAAGTAACACAAACAAGTCGGCGTGACTGTGTTAATGCACGAGTCGGTCGAAGTCGATCTTAGTGCGGCGTCCGTGACACCTAAACGAGCGAGCAGCACCTCTGCTATCTGGTGGTTTGATAAGGCGCATTATTATCAGTGGGCCTCGGTGCGGGAGGACTGACATGAGAGCGGCTGCGGTCGGTCGTTTGGTGGTATATTGCGGACAGAGTCAGGCAGGGCAGCCGCCGCCGCCGCGCCGCTCCGCACATGTTGCGGAACGTGCAGCCGCGGGTAGCGGGGCGGGACCGCCAGGGACGGCGTCAGCACACCGGCACGCACACACCCGTGCCGAGCCGTCGACACGACGCCCGCGCCCGCGCCCGAGGAGCGTCACTACGCCTTATCGCAGCCATCTTTAAACGAGCACAGCGCACGCTACCCGCCAGCGCCACTCGGTACGAATTCCATTCGAGAACACTGTTGCTACGATGGCCATCGACGGCTGCACTCCTTTCATTGTGCGCGATGCGAGCAGTGATGCGAGCGTGCCGACGTGCCCGTGCATCGTTTTCCAGCCGACTTCAAGGTCATGTTAATTACCAGTTGGGCCGGTGACAGTCATGCTCGTTAGCAAGACTCATCGTAACATATCTATCTTTATTTTAACGAGCCATCGATCAGTTTCTTTGCGTGTCGCTTCGCAAGTTTTTCAAATATCAAAGGCGCAATAGCCCATGACATCCTCTCGCAAATAAATCTATCACTCTACCTACATTATGATATTATAATGTCACCCCACCATATTCGCACCCGAAAAAGGTTCACCTACTCGGATTTTGGTTCGCTTACGGTACAGTTTATAAGTAAATATATATCTCCATACTAGGGTAGGGTGTTCTTGCGGCAACCATCTTATCGATCTCGGGAGGGTGGTGTGGGTCGACATCCCGTCGCCTACGTCTCTGTAGAGGTGGCGGCGGCTCTGCCAAAGCTTCCGTAAAATCCAGGCTAGAGGCTGTCGGGAGGGTGATAAAGGAAAACTGCCTACGTAGCCGGCCCCTGGCGGGTGTTCGGTGTGGCGTGTTGTCGCGCAGCTATATATAGCACGTGTTGGTGAAGCCGGTGCTACCGCGCCCGCCGCCATCGCGCCACTCAGCTCCGACGACCACGTCCGACGAAAGGTCAATTGGCGCGCAAATTATTTGCGTCGTAGAATCCGCAACGTCGGTCGTCGCTGCACCATCCTGTTGCTCTATAAACCGCACATTATACAATCCTATATGTTGCTCCATCCAAACTGAGGTGAAAGTCTATAGTCAGAATTTCGTACTCATGAAAATAGATCAGTTAAACCAATGCTGAAGATGCGTTTCAATAAATCACCTGCCTATACAATACAGACCGGTAGGTACACGGTGTACCTACAGACTTACTCCTCGTTGAAGGTACTTACGCGGCGTGCATTCTTATCACACTTTATAATAGGTAGGTAGGTAGGTAGGTACTATTATTGTGCTGGAGGTATTGGTTATGTGTTACTACTTATGCCGTCGATCTCTCAACACGTGACCAGTGATTATACGTATAGGTAGGTAGGTACTTGACAGCGCAGTTGACATACTGTTGGGTAATGTTCGATTAAACAGGGTCATTAGCGCAACTAGAAATAGTTCTACAACCGAACCGATTCGTTTTTCGAACATCTAAGTGTCCCGTGTCGGTCGTCACAGCAGTCTTTTGATACTTCCATATTTAGTCTACATTATCTGCTTCAGGTGAACGCTGAACCCCTATAAATTTTCACCATACGGGAAAGCCATAGATTTCTTATTGGGACGTGCGTTCTTTTGTGCTAGGAACTTGGTAAGGACAAGAACTGGTTTGAATTCAAGAAGTGGTCGGTTAGTGTGGAGGCCGCGCCGAGGTGAGCGCGGCGCTTCACCAAGGTACCTATCTACTTGCGGCTGTGGTTAGTCACGCTTGGAATGCCTGCGAGCCGCCGACTCAGCTCACTTCAGTCAGCTCCTACAAGAACGCTGCAAACAAATGACGATACACAACCTTCATATATAACAATCGCTATACATAGCACAGTATGTATGTATACGCGGTTACGTGGTCATCGTATTGCCTTCCATATGAGACTATCGTTCTAAAATTCGAAACGAGCCTATTCGACACCATAATGTACCTATTCTACTCTTTTCCTCGTCGTTGAACATAAACTTTTTTGTAATATGTATCTACTATATGTAATACTAGCTTTCCGCCACGCGGTTTCACCCGCGTTCCTGAGGGATCTTATCTTTTCCCGGGATAAAAATTAGCCTATGTGCTATTCCAGACTATAATCTATCTCTATGCCGAATTTCATCCAGATCCATTCAGCCGTTCTGGCGTAAATTAGTAACAAACATACATCCATCCAAACTTTCACATTTATAATATTAGTAGGATTCGTAGGATGTATACCTAATATAAATCAATCATTAAATAGTAAATCGATTTCCCGGGATAGTTGATCCCGGGAAATCATTTAATAAATATGTCATAGTTGACTGATCTACGCACTTGTTTACGAACTACTACGCCGCTATTTGATTATGAACCTTATATCGTATACGTTGAGTATCAATGCAACGCAATAACAACGCTACGACAAGAGTATGCTTTAGATACAACATTGTAGTTTCTGCACACATAAGGGCATATTAAATAACCAATAAATAATACGAATATTCGGTGACATTGTAGGGTATTTAGTATTTAGTAGACA
This sequence comes from Ochropacha duplaris, assembly GCA_951361185.1. Lineage (NCBI taxonomy): Eukaryota > Metazoa > Arthropoda > Insecta > Lepidoptera > Drepanidae > Ochropacha > Ochropacha duplaris. The sequence goes on from OX592691.1 coordinate 11,267,962, forward strand.
CAGAGACCTACTCTTCATCGCTTAGAATATGTTTATTTATTTGTTTGTTTTCAAAAAGTCGATTAAATTAAAATTTTGTAAAATTTCGTAGGCTTCGTAGCACGGTAGGTGATTTCTTTTTGTAGTATGTAGGAACATGGTCAATATTTTTGGTTCATTTTATAAATATGAAGTTTTTGGGAACATTAGGAAGTAAATCATTTATAATTCAAATCATAATTTATTTATGACTATGGTTTTCGTGACCTGTTTTTGACCCGAATAGACAATTTTTATACCAGAACATTTTAATGACAACAAATTACAACTTATGTAGTGAGATGCATCCCATGTCAACACTAGGGGTTGCTTTGTTAAACTACAGAATATGGACGACAACTTGGAGCGTGGCATTTCATTGACAGGGCTTGCACCTGGTAAAGGTAGGGTCAGTGCACTAACTTATGCAAGCATTTGATAGGCAACTGCCGTCGTTTGAAGAATTTGATTGCCTAATCTACTAATCATCTACCATGCACTGTAAACTACTTATATCTTGATTTTCTAAATATGAAGTATGGGGCATTAATGTTTTAATTATACAATTATTGATCGAGAATTTATTGCCAACTTAAATAATATTAACGATGAATGATATTTAAAAAATACCCAGCGAATAATTTCGCGATATGACGAATCGACATGACGATAAACAGAAGAAAAAATACGATGAGCGTTCGGTTATCAAATGAAAGCAAAAGCGTCCTCACCTCAATATAAGACCAAATAGCCGGTCGGTCTCGGGAATCGAACTTCCCGAGCGAAAGAAGCGAGAGTGAAAGGAAAATAGTGTCGTCCCCATAACATCTAAGTTGAGGGTACATTTGTGGCGCAATCATTTGTTTTTTTACACATTTCGCTCCTTGAATACATAAGGGCCACAAATCAAAATTCATAAATTTTACAGGAGGGCCAAAACAAATTTTGATAAGTGTTTTTTTTAAATATTTAATATGTTATCTATTATTATAAGTATGTTATATATATCATTAGATGCGTATTTCTAAATGCTATCTACATACAATATGGACATTAACACAGCTGTTACCCATTATGAAAAAATGGCACAAAAGTCCCTTTTGCATTCAAAATTTCAATCAATATCATTAGACTTAAGTCAAAAATAAAAACAATTTTACAAAAATATATGGTTTATTAAAAGGTTTCTTAATAAAATTTATCAAACGGTAATAAAACTGTTTACTTGTACAATAATAAATGGACGAACACCAGTAAAACAATGTTTTACAAGATCTAAAGTACAAAATCGGTTTTTTTTATTAATATAATTGAGAAGTTCTTGGTGAATGACTATTATTTTGTCAAATTAAACATCCTCGTTAAAACTTTATTAATTAAATTATAGAATTCTAGGACAGCAAGACATAAAATTACAATAATTATATCAAAAATATTACATAAAAACAGTATTAATTAATAAATACTCTTAAAAAATCAATAGTCGACACTAAATTCTATCATGTTTAACTTCGATTAAATAATAATATGAGATCAAATATAATGGTACAGAGGGTAAGTAGAACAAAATATTACAGCGTATTACACAGTAACAATAAACAGTTTTATAAAATCACATAGTTTCAAACAGTTTAACTTAAGGGACTTTTTAACTAACTCATTTGGAATACTTATATACAAAGAAATTTAAATATAGATACTAAGTTTAAAGTCTTTGCTTATATAGAAACATAGTTTTTTATTTATTATAGAATATTTATATGAAATGAAATTGTTTATATATTCGGCCGAATAGGCCTTCACGTGCACTTATGAATAGTCAGACTAATGCTCGGTTCGGAAGGTTGCTTTTGCTGAGAAGAGCCAACTGAAAAACAACTTACACCTAATACATTCAATAATTATTTATCTAGTCTCACTGACAATATTTGCATGTTATGGTGGCAAAAATAGTAATCTATAGAATTTAATTATGACTGACTTAATAAACAACAAACTTAAGCAGTATATAATTATTGTTTACTTATATTTGGTGAACGTTTTTATGAAAATTTATTAAATAAAAATATTCTTCTCAATCAGTTTTAGTATAGACTGCTTTTTCGAATCAGCTATTTTAAGTTTACAAACAAAGTACAGCTTTTTTGGCACTACAGAACTAGCAGCCCTCTTTTTTGACACTGTGACTACCGAGGTGAACTCGAAGTTAAATGAATGAAATACAAATTTGTTGGATAACTAAAAAAGTTTTGACAGTATATCTTCCTCGGAATCAGAAGCTCGTTCATTGTTGGGTTGAAAATTGGGATCTTTGACGCTGCCATCTGATGAAAAATCGGCATCTGATGAACTACTGGAGCTAGAACAACTGGTGTCAGAGTCACTGGAACTGCTACTTGAGTCGCACACTTGAACATAGGAATTAAAGTCAAATAGGATTATTTTGATTGAAAAAAGTGTAAAGGAAATTTAAATTATTTTCATGCAAAATGGCCATATTTCTGAGAGTATTATTCTAGAACGGTAAAAATAATAATTTATTCCATGCAAAACGGTCGCATTTCAAATAGGCTAATATTGTTTTACAAAATATGATTACACATACCTAATATTTGAATGCAAAACGGTCGATTTCCAAAATATGGCACTCTTGTAATATAAAATTTGATTATAACTACTTGAAGTTAGAATGCAAAACAAGACGTTTTTAGATTGTGGCACTTTTGTATAAAAAATATAATCAAACTTACCTGAAGTTTTGAATGCAAAACAGACGTTTTTTGGATTATGGCACTTTTACATGCAACCGACGTGCGTTCACATTGAATTTCGGGGCGCAACTAAAAAAATGGCCGTTTTGCACTGACGTCACCTGTCAAAGTGCTCCGATGTAAAAAGGGCGGATATTCCGTTTGACCATAGAGTAAGCAAAAATGATGGGTGTCTTCAATTAACTATAAAATTTAGTCTATTTTGGTATCATTTTTACGATAAAACGATTTTGGATATTTTTTGATTTGTGGCCCTTTTGTATTCAAGGAGCGATTTATTAGTGAACTATAATAATTAAGGTACTTTTATTCATTTAGTTCTTGGCACACAACAGCACACTCAGCGGCACACGTAGACATACCCATTATTATTATTTTGTTATGTTTTTGAATCTGAAACAATACAGTATGTTATACTGCAGCTTGAGCCCAAACTCTATGTATACTGCCATACCTATACCTACATATAATAATAGGTAGCATATACAGTATGCTGGCTGAAACACTGTTTTGTGCCGCCACATCTGATGCTCGCACCATGTTGAAATGTAGGTAATCGACGATCGCTCTTACTACGAGTATGTAGCTAGGTTACTCCAACGTTCAAATTCGTATCACGTGCAATAGGTATATCAATACGGCACCATCTCGTGCAACAGCGTGACTAATAGGTTGTTTTGATACTTTTGTTACAGCCGAAGCATCTTGTGTTTAAAATGACTGTATAAAATGGAACATTGCAAACCTTGTGCTCAACAGGCTGCTTAACGAGCGGGTGCTATTTTTATGTCTATTGTGACTTGCGACAAATAATAAACACGCGGGCGTCACCCGCGCCGCACCGCACCGTACCGCGGCAGGCGCGGCAGCGACAACGACGTGCGTGCGAACATTGCGTGCACGTATGACATGAGTACCTATCTACCTATACAACATAGGTAGGTAGGTAGCCGTCGACGCCCGTGGTAAAGTCGACATCCCTGCATCCCCGGGTGCCCGGGCTGCGCCGGCTGTGCCGCTCTATAAATACACAGCAGGTGCGGTGGGCGAGCGGGGCGGTCGAGGAGTGCGGGGCGAGGGGCATCCGCCTCTGCAGCGCTCCAAACCGCTCACAGCGGCCAACGGACCTTAGCGACGCCATATCGATTGCGAGGGCTCCCCCTGCGGCGCGCCGCCTCCATTGTGCTCGGGCTGGGATGCCTTCTCCGGCCGTTTCCTGCCTCGGCCCTGTCGAGTGTCGAGTTGTCTGCGTCGACGAGCCATCAGCCGCCGCCGCCGCCTCGCCCCGCGCCTGTCCCACCAGGACACGTCCGGCAGCTGCCTCTAACTACATAAGTGCTTCTCGCAACCAACGATTCGATAAAAACGTCATCCTTCCACTTGGTAATGTGATGATCCCGCGCATCTATTCGATCCGCTGCTGAATTACCTATTTGAAACTCGGTTATCGTAGATTTTTGTTAGATATAGCTTTGTTGTTAAAGCTGACCCATAAATGTCAATTCAAGCCCCGAAACGTCAACTAATCTACATAGAAGCAAAGATAATGTAACCGCTACGCTTACATATAAGAGCGACCCTAAAGCTCAAGAAATATGTCAGTTTTACAAAACATTCACTCAGATTTTATCGAATATTGAATGTAACTCATAATGTATATTCATTGTTGTTGGTGTACCTTAACAATAAATAAATAAATAGATTATACTTAATCAATATCATAATGTAAATTATCTGTGACTAGCTGTCCTCCGCAGTTTCACTCATGTTCCCGTGGGATCTTATCTTATCCCGGGATAAGAATAATACCTATTCTAATCTGGAATAATGTAGCATACAAATGGTGAAAGAATTTTGAAATCGGCCCAGTAGTTTTTGAGTTTATTCGTTACATACATACACACATACATACTAATCTTTCCTCTTTATAATATTAGAAAGATGAGGTTAGACATTTTCAGTACCTACTTATTAGGTGCTTTACAATCACATCTGACTAAAGATATTTAAATTCCAAACGTCACATGTGGTAATCATTGTCGCCAGACAGTGGAACTTACAATGGAATACATGCACTGAAACATATGCACATTCCAATTACTGATATGTTTGTACAAACATTGCCCTTCAGACTACAGAACAGACAGCCGCAAATTAAGAAATATCTACAGAGTAATCCTGTAGCCGAGTACGAAAAACTCGTTACGATTTTAATGATCGTTAAAACAATTTTATTACAATTATCTCAAAATCAGTTTATTGATTCTCCACTTCAATATCAGTATACTTACTATAACGGTAGCAACATAATCAACACATTGATATATTTACGTGATTAATTATGTAATTTCTGAGCGTACGAAAGGTAAATAGTAAATTCTTACGTAAGTACAAATCTAAAAATATTTAGGGATACAGCACCCGTAATAATTGACAGCTCATCATTTTGTGTACTTTTCTCGTCGAAAAACTGAGAGGTCAATTAAAAATTAATCCTGGCTCGGTTTTATACTGTATTGCTACTAACTACATCAATTCAAAATCGAAGATCCGTGGACGTCTGTTCTTGAGGGTCTCCTGTCCATGTCCTGCTATTTCGATCTTTATAACGATAGCAATACCTTGTAATTTTGCACCTTTATAACAAGGTTGAATGTCATATTATAATATTGATGTTACATATCCCTGATCTCGTTGTAGTCGGAGCGTACTTAGTCGCATCTTTCTTCCTGTTATTATCCTTGAATTACAATAATATGATATGATGAACGCAGTACAGTTCGTAGGGGTATATCTATTTAGATGTGATAGCGATAAGGGCATAGGTTAATATTATATGTAGTAATACACATTGCATAGCTATAGTACAATAACAAAATATATTAACCTTTAAGGGGTTGCTAGACCGTTGTCAACCAGCTTGTCATTTACCAAGGGAAAATAGAGCCTAAAAGAGGTAATTGAGTAGCGACCGAGCGTATCGCCGTTTTAACTTTGCAGGCTCAATGTCCTCTATTTGTCCTTGATTGTTGGCTGTTTGACAATCGTCCGCAGCCCCAAAATGTTGAAAAATCAAGTAGGTACATTGCTAAATATCAAACAGCTACGAAGATACAAAATCGTAGCAACAAGTTCTAAAATAGTAGGAATTCTGCTATAAAAAATTTAGTAAAAAAAAACCGGTCAAGTGCGAGTGGAGCTCGCGCACCGAGGGTTCCTTAAAAACTTGTAGGTATGTAATTAGGTCGTTCATCACGGTTATTGAGCCTGGAAGATTTTTTCCATTTTTTATTGTGGTTTTTTTTTCTGATGTAATTGCAAATTTATGGTTTTCGGATTTATTCCTTTACTTGTGCTACATGACTTTGCTTCTTGCCAAATTTAATGGTTCTAGGTTAATGGGAAGTACCCTATAGGTTTTGATTCCCTTGCGAGAGTCAAAATATTCGGCATAAACGGAGCATAAATGGCCGTACTCATCTTTTGATTGCGTTGACTTAGAAGTTTGTTATATACAGGATGAAAATTGGAAAAGTTTCAAAAAACTTAATGACCTATTTTAACTTCTCGCGTTTGACAGTTCGCTCGTTTGATGAATTATTCTGACAGCTGTTTCTTTTTTATGTTTGGTTGTGCATAACGCGAGTGAAACCGCGGGGGACAGCTAGTGCATAATAAATCAGACCGGTTCTGTGGTAAACATAAATAAATAGTATTTACCTACTAATATAAATTGTTTCCTTGGTATTTTTAGTCTGCTATTAGGTACCTAGACTACCTAGTATGCAAATCGCACAAATATGTCCGTTTTCTTTACAAAAGACATCAACGCTAATCATCGCATGCGTTTAAAATAACGATTTTAATAAAGTTTAATTTTCCAAAATTTTCCTTGTGCTTTTATTCAGAGTGTAACTTTTTAACTAACCTTCATAACGATGAGTGAACGACACGCACTGTGGCACTTTTTATCTATGTAATAATGTAACAGCTACGAACAACTTATAGGTATGTACGTATGAATATGTAGGTAAGTATCTATAGCTTAGGGTAGTTACACAGAATCTTCACAGAATAGATACTGTGGTAGTTAGTTGGTTGGCACCTTATAATCTATAATTATCATTGTCATCATTCAGACGTTATTTAATTACAGTCTGGCTACCGGGTACTTGCCGGGTACCATATACCCTCTATTCTATTAATCTAGCTAATCATCGCTTTCAATAACCAATCAGCCTTAAACGCTATATAGTGTTAGTAGGTACATATTTGTATACGTACATAGGATGAAATACAGTATATCTACTGACGCAATAACACTGATGAGAGAACATGCTCTCATTAGAGTGTCGCGTGAGTGGAGGTCGTCCGCGGTGGCTCCCCTCGTAGTCGGTTGAGGAGGATGAAAAACATAGATGCATCACATCGGTCCGACCGCGACCCTCCGCCCGACCCGCACCCACGCGCCCTCGGGCCTCGGGGCCGACCGTCAGCCGACCGCGCCACCGGCGGCGCTTGCCGGTTGCGAGTCGTCTGTTTGCCTGCTTGCCGCCGCCGCCGCGCCAGTCGCCGTCCGTCGCGGCCGCCTCGCCTCGCCTCGCCTCATTCAGCCGGCGACGCTCTCGCGCACCGCACATGTGTCCGTTGCAGCGCGCCTCCAGCTCCGCTTCGTCCGCCGCGCGACACTCGCGCACCCCGCACCCTTCGCCGCCGCGCCGCCCCACGCGCGCCGCGCGCCCTCCCGGAACGTTTAACCGACACCGAGCATTGTTTGTTGCAGCGGAGTATGCTACAGCAGATGCCCTCGCCGCCGAGCGCGCGAGTCGGCGAGATCGCGAATATCGTGCGCTCTCAAGAAGGCCGCGTCTACGGAGACGTGTCTTCCGAGGCCTCCTCAGACGCCGCTGAAGAATCTGAATTACCGCAGTGTAAGATAAGAAGGAATTACAACTGCACGAAGTGCACGTTCTATACGCAGAATCCGCGCGCTTATCTCGTACATACGCGTGACGTTCACTTCGAAAGATTTAAAATATATGATTGTCCTCATTGTATGTACGCGTCGAGGCATCATCAGAAACTCGTGAGACATATTAAAATGGTTCACGTTGCTGTGCCTTCGAATTCAGCTACCTCTGTGAATGTCGATCCTGAGGTACCACCTTTCGTTAACGAAACCATGGAGCAACTTAAGCAACTTGAACGTATGGAAGATATGGTGGAGGAAGTCGAGGACTGTGACGACTCACAGATGGACACGGACGATTACAATGAGGAGACACTCGAACGCTCCGAGGACATCGAAAATGATAGAGTAGGGCCACCGAATATGCCCAAGGCTAAGGGTAAATTCTTTTCATGTGATAAGTGCAACTACGTGACTCATATTCGTGCGAGATTTACAAAACACGTGAAGTACCACTCTATGCCGATGATCAAGTGTACCATGTGCGATTTTCGTACTCCTTACAAATGGAATTTGGATCGTCACATGAAGAACCACGGTGGAACCGGTAGTTTTAACTGCTCCATGTGCAACTTTACCGCGGACATCAAGCAAAGTCTGACGGTGCACGAAATGAATCATCATACGCCGCCTGTGGGCCAATCGCTTGCGAGTCGTCGCCGCAACCGGGTGGGCGCCAGCGATACGGTCCTCATCGACGCTGCCAGCCCGCTGCTCCCCAAGGACGAGGAAGGGAGTGGCGACTCGCGCTCCTCACATGCTTCGGTGAGTGTCGTCTACGTCGAGTACCTACCTAGCCTATATACCGTGAACGCGAGGGGCCGCGCCGCGGTCGTGATGGTGACGTCACTGTTATCATATGCGACTCCACTGCATGCGATTATACTCTGCTCCAGTCGGCCTCTCGCGCCCTCTTGCATCATGCATGTTGTCTCGTACCGCTTGTATTCATATTGCATTGCATGATTTCCATCAGTTTCCAATTCATATCGTATGTATTAACTAAGTAGAAATAACTTCAGATGATCTAATTTGAATTTTGTACAAATCCTCGCATCGGTCTGCGTAGCAACCATAGTAACCATTGGTAGATTGAAACAAAAATATGTAAGCACGTAAATGCCGCAGTGGTGCAGCGGATAAATCTATATCGCGTAGTTCGGGTTCGAATAGTGAGCGTAGACACAGAAATGTAGTACGTTGCAGAGATACGTTATTTAGGTACTAATATTATCAATGCGTTTGATAATCTTTTTACTGGTGTCAAATGAGGAGCTTTTTCCTTGTTTATATTTCGTTATACAATATAGGTAGGTACATAGCGTGGAGTAAACATGTTTCTTGACTGCAGATGGAAATTAAGCTATGGTTGTATTTACTTTATCGTACGAAGTCTATAGCTTTTATCTACGCATAGCTGCGTAGATAAATGTAGCATCAAACTTCGATATTACTGCAAATATACATATAGATAGATACAAACATTACCCACTGTGCCTGACAATCGGGTTGCGGTTTTTAATATACATATAAATACCTATTATTATTATTATTTCAATTGAATTCAGCGAATTGAATAAGTATACGTATTATAATAGGTCTTTACCTATGAAATTGCCGTTCTGCAGTACTGGCCATTTCAAATCAAAATATTTTTGTTTGGCTAAGAATTCTAATTTCAAATTAATTTTATTTTAAAAACATGGATTTTTTTTCCAAAAGTAGTCATTTGTTTATTGATTAGTGTTACATTTTCATCGCATTTCAATCTTTTTCGTCATCATGGATACGTTAAAAATTCGAGTAATTATGGAATATGAGTACCGTCGTGGCAGCAACGCGGCACAAGCGGCACGCAACATCAACGACGTTTACGGAGCTAAAACTACAAACCAACGCACCACCTGTTATTGGTTTGCTCGCTTCCGTTCTGGAAATTTCGACCTGAAAAATGAACCTCGCGGTCGTCCGAAGACTTTGGTCGACAATGACGAATTAAAGGCGATTGTGGAAGCTGATGATACACAAAGTACGGCTGAATTAGCAGCAGCTTTCGACGTTAGCGTCAAAACAATATTGGTCCATTTGCGTCAAATTGGCAAGGTAAAAAAGCTTGAGAAATGGGTGCCCCACGAACTCGATGATCGCCAGCGCGAAGTACGCGTCGAGACGTGCCTTGCACTGCTCAACAGACACACAAATGAAGGAATTTTGAACCGCATTGTTACCTGCGATGAAAAATGGATTCTGTTTGATAACCGCAAGCGCTCAGCAAGTTGGTTGGATCCTGGTTCAGAACCTAAACAATGCCCTAAATGAAAACTTACCCCTAGATGGTCACTGTTTGGTGGTCTAGCGCCGGTGTGATTCATCACAGCTTCTTACTAAACGGGGTGAGCATTACTGCAGATGTGTACTGTGTTCTGTGAAGAACTGAACACAATGATGGAGAAGCTGGCACATCTCCAACCAGCATTGGTCAATCGCTCGTCTCCGCTGCTCCTGCACGACAACGCGCGACCTCATACTGCACAGCAGACGGTCTCCAAGTTGCACGAACTGGGTCGGAAGGTCTCCGTCATCCGCCCTACTCACCAGACCTTGCGCCTACAGACTACAACTTTTTCCAGAATTTGGATAACTTCTTGGCGGGAAAAAAAATCAATACCCGAGAGGCAGTACAAAACGCCTTTGAAGAATTTGTTGCCTCCCGTCCAGCTAATTTCTTTAAGAAGGGCATCAATAAACTGCCACTGCGTTGGCAAAGATGCATGATGATTGCATGGGTGAATACTTAAAAAATAAAAACGACTTCAAAAACCGAAAAATAAACTGAATAAGACATTAAATAAAATGGACAAAAAATATTTCAATAACTAAATAGACCAAAAACTTTACTTATGTAAACTACCTACGCACCTATTCAAATTATTATTCTATAAATACCTTTTGATCTGTTTGAAGTCGGTGCCAAGCCTAATAGATTTAATAGGCTTCGCACGGTTTGAGGAGGTAGGACATATCATAACATCTGCTCATAATTGAGGCCGTCTGATTGGGGAAGTACCTCCACCTTACAGAATATCGCAGCCAAATAACACTGCCAAGTGGTGTTGTGATCCTGCGGTGAGTAAGGTTACCAGAGCTCCTTAGAGGAGGCACTGTGCTGGCGGCGGAGGGACCGGCGGTATTATGGAGTCGCTATTGAGTAGTGCACGCGCAGCATGTTGGCGTGCGATTAGGGAGATCCGGTGAAACGGTTGACCGCTGGCCGCCCGCAGATAGAGTGAGTTCCCGAACCCAGGGATTACTTAATCTCCTCCCTGGGAGGCTGAACTGCCATCTGGCGATGCTAGTGAAGGCATTTATTATTTCTTTCATTGTATTTTTGGGCTTGGCACCGACTTCAAACAGATCAAAAGGTATTTATAGAATAATAATTTGAATAGGTGCGTAGGTAGTTTACATAAGTAAAGTTTTTGGTCTATTTAGTTATTGAAATATTTTTTGTCCATTTTATTTAATGTCTTATTCAGTTTATTTTTCGGTTTTTGAAGTCGTTTTTATTTTTTTTATAAAAAGTTTTATTTTTCCATTTTTTATATTTCAATGTTTTCAAGAAATATTTAATTGTTTTCGAGCAAATTAAGCCTATTATTAATTTACATTATCTATACTAATATTAGAAAGCTGAAGAGTTTGTTTGTTTGTTTGAACGCACTAATCTCAGGAACTACATAAAATATATAAGTGTTGGATAGCCCATTTATCGAGAAAGCCTATATGTTAAATAACATCACGCTATTAGATGAGGGAATACATAAATAGATAAACTTGTAAAGAAAATAAAGAATATATATCCTAAATTATTAAGGCTTCTTTCTCAGCAGCTACTTGATATTGCGTTTCATTTCATATCTAGGACAACGTATATTCTAACTCCTAACCGATAAAGATATTACCTTCTATCATCAGCTCATTTTAATATACAAAGAGACGACGATACGAGTCTAAACCTAACCTTTAAGGAGTTGTACCTTCCATCATCAGCTCTGCAACATATGATGATGACTACCAGATGGAAATAGCTTTGATAAGTACGTATATGAATGAAAAATACTGTAAATTCTTATAAAATTTGAGGGTTGCTCTCATTTTCCCCAGGATCCCATCATCAGATCCTGACTTGGTGACAGTGGGACTACCGCCGAAGTATACACTTTCAAATGAAAAAAGAATTTTGAAAATCGGTTGACATTTCTTATAAAATTTGAGGGTTGCCCTCGTTTTCCCCCAGGATCCCATCATCAGATCCTGACTTGGTGATAATGGGACCACCGCCGAAGTATACTCTTTCAAACAAAAAAAAATTTTGAAAATCGGTTGACAATTGGCGGAAAAATCGATGAACATACATAAAAAAAAAAAAATACATACAGTCGAACATATAACCTCCTCCTTTTTTGAAGTCGTTTAAAAAATCGTTTAAGTTTTATCATACAAAACGGCAATTTCATAGGTAAAGACCTAATATTTAAATGCCATACAACTTGTACTTAGAAAATACTTACATTACGACAACTTTGTAATTGCCAATGAGTCAAATCAATATTTTCATGGACTCGTTCTTACGGGAATTTTGGAAGGCTTGTGGATCAAAATATTTTGTGGATACTTAGGTACCTAGTTATTGTAAAAGCACAATGTAACGTAGCACTTGAATAAAAATATACTAAATATACTGTAAAGATTGATCGATAGTACGAATTCAAATCGGGGTAGGTATAATTCTACTTTCAATTAATTAATTGTTTGTTTGTTACAACTCAGCTCCGTATCGCCTGAAATGATTTTTATGTAGCATGGCACACAGATTGATCATATAATAAGTAGAATTACATTTTATCTCGGTTAAATAGAAAAATTACGAATTGCTTTAGGCATTGAGGTCAGCGTCCTATTTCATAAAGCGAAAAATCACAAATAATAAAACTACACATATAATACACCAAACTGCGTTTCTTAAATCAAACCATGTAAAAAGTGAAGCCTATATGTGATGAAAATATTGTAAGCCAGACAATATCGTTTTTCACTGTCAAAAGCATATTCAATTTTTTTTTTATTAATTAAGTGAACTCATTATTAAGTATTTTTGATAAGATTTAAAAAAAACCCTAATATTTTTCGTTCATAATATGTAATTAATGATCTCAATGAGATGATCAGTTCCTCAGATAAGTAAAATTAATTAATAACAAATTTAATCACGGTAAATTATTATAACTTCACTTTTGATTGAACGAAAAGTGACGGGCACATAATATGTAAGCGACCGCCGTTTTATTAAATTACTGGATGTCCCGTGGGATCTTACTTATCCGGGGATAAAAATATAGCCTATGTTAATCTAGAATGATGTAGCATTCAAATGGTGAAAGATTTTTTGAAATCTGCCCAGTATTTTTTGAGTTTATTCGATACATACATACAAATTATTCCTCTTTTTATAATATTAGAAAGATTTAAGTGTCATTTATCGATTGACTTGCAGCCAAAAGTATTTTATTTCTTTGGGTTTATATGAAATACATTTAAGTAAAAACAAGTAAACGTAGTTTGACTTACAGTTGTTGATTAGCATTTGTAAGTTTTTTATATATCTACTTATTGTTTTTCTATAGATTTATGAAATAGGATTTTATTTGGTAGAAGTCATAATCAAAGTCGATAAAAAATGGAGAGGCACAATTGACCGCAATATTTAAACGGTAGTTTAATTCAGTTTTTTTATTAATTTCAGGAAATGGGTATTCAATACGCAGAAAGAGATATAGTCAGCTGCAATAGCGACTCAAACGATGCCGCCAGTTCTGAAAATAGTGCAAACAGGGGCGACTCCCAGTTGGCACACGATATGCATGGTCAGCGATCACCGAATGCGGCTACCGATGACGCGAAATATCAAAAACATAATAAGAGACCTGCCAGACCGATACCACAACTGATCCCATTAAATACATCGACACCAACTCAAAATAAAACACCCACTGGAGAACCACCGACGAAAAGATTTAAAGAGTCACCTGAATTTAATGGAAATAACTTTGATAATATACTAGATGATATCACCTTAATACCTGTCAGTACGCCGGCAAACCCAAAAGAGACTGTAGTCCGAAAGAAAAATGAATCATTTTTCGATAAATTAAAAGAAAGACTGTTAACAGAAACGGGAGAAGAAGGTTCGCTTAAATGCAAAAATTGCGGTTTTGAAAGTAAATGCCTATCAGAACATTCAGTGCATGAAAAAACTTGCAGTTCCCAGTCAAATCGACCCATAACAAACACTTCGGTCCCAAGTTTAGGTTCCACACGATGCCAAAATTGTAGACATAGGTGTAAATCTAGCGCTGATCTGTACATTCATATGCAGACGTGTAGTAGGAACGAAAAAATATATGATGGAAAATGCTCAGAAATTAAAAGTCACGATAGCAACGAAGCTTCAACATTGAGTCAAGAAAAAGAGACAGAGCCCCATCCGATGGAAAATGTAGTTTTTGTATGGAATAACATCAACCAAGACTCGAACAAATTTGAAACGCCTTTAGACATTAACATCAATGACGATTCTACACTTCCAGAGATAACGAGAAGTTATGAACCCGAAACTGTTGACGAAAATGAGAGCATGAATTTGTCCCCGAGCCAAGCGGTCGGTAAGAGAGTTTTTAAATGCCCACATTGTCCATTTTGGGCTTCGACCGCATCTAGATTTCATGTCCATATTGTGGGACACTTGAACAAAAAACCATTCGAATGTTCCTTATGCAAGTACAAATCGAACTGGCGCTGGGATATTACTAAGCACATCAAATTGAAATCCGCTCGTGACCCAGAACATAACGACGCAAAAGTTCTCATGACTGATGAAACCGGTAGAAGAAACTATACCAAGTATAGTAAATTTTTGGCTATGCCAATTCTCAACGAAAATGGAGAGAATGAATTTCATTATATCGACCCAAATACGGCGATCGATTCAACGATGGAAGTAGACGAAACATACACTGATTTAAATGATGGTAACGCATCATACGACATGCAACCTCTCAACTTGCAGACTCAACATCATGATTTCAAGTTCGATTCCTATGAGAATAGAATTATGGACCCAAAGAAAATTAAAAAGACCCTGTGGAAATGTAAAAAATGCAATTATAAGTAAGTATAAGAGTAACACTTAATATCGTATTATCATTCGTAAGATAATTGTTTATTAATATTTGAACTGTACGTTTCCAGAGACCCATCAAAAGAAGCACTGTTGGAGCACGTTCGAGAACACTCCAGACAGGACGGTAGTTCTGAGGACGCAAAAACTGATGCTGCCAAGAAAGCTGAAAATCTTCCCGATCCAGCTGATTTGGCCTATCGTTGCGGACACTGCAACCAGTTGTCCAATTGGAAACATGTCATACAGGTATGTTTCATCCTTTATTGTTGTGTAAAAATTTTCTAAACTAGTTTAGAAAGTACCTACTAGTTATTTGTATCTACTCGTACATATATACAATTTCGATGCGATTACTATCTGCTGCGATATTTTATCCATACTATCTTCGTAAAACATTAGATTCTCTTGAATCCACCCGGTCTCTAAAATATGAATGAAAACAACTTCTTAATATATAAAATTCCCGTGTCACGATGTTGGTCCGAGATGAACTCCGAAACTGATCTTGATTTCATTAAATTGGCACACAAATAGATTATTAGTATTTCTGGAAAAGAGATTTTTTATAAATACATAACTTTTTATCCCGGTGAAACCACGGGGTACAACTAGTATGTATAAATTTATAGCTTAGAAATAACGATCGTATTAACTAAATATTATTTTTGTTAAGAAATTACTTTTGAAGTACGATAATATACTTTTTTTGAAGTTTATTTGTGCAATACCGAAATAATGTAATATTAATTAGATCACTGTAAATATAATAGGCAACATTTCTAATTTCAGCGCCACTGCCGTTTGAAGCACGATGGAATTATAAAAGTTATCACGACGGTCAAGCCTAAATCCGATGGACCACTATCATTAAACGACATTTGCGCTGACACATGTACTAAATGCCCCTTCAAAACAAATGATAAAAAGCTACTCCTGTTGCATCTACAACAACATCAACCGTCGCCTCAGTCAATATTTAAATGCTATTTCTGTCCATACTTTGTGAAGGATGAACACGAACTTATGCAACATCTCCTCGTCCACGGTATAACCGAACCAGAAGACTATGTTTCAAAATCCATCGACGAAAAGTCACCATCATTGGAACAACATGGTTTGACACCAAACACATCGGCTAAGCGTCATAGATGCACAGAATGCCCATACGAAACTAACAGTAAATCTCAGTTTATGTATCACGAACAATTTCATCGGCTTCCTGCGGACACTCCATACAAATGTCCAGAGTGTAATTATAGCGTATCTAAGAGACATTTGCTGAATCAACACTTGAGAGTCCACGGCATCGTTACTAAAAAGACTGAAACTGAAGCAGAATTAGAAGCATCGTCGTCAAACGTCAAAGTCGAAATCAAAACAGAAGTATCAGCATATCTAGAAGAAACACCTTTTGTGTGGGTTTCTGCAAAGAATGAATTTCATAAAATGTACAAGTGCCGTTACTGTTCTTACGTCAATTCTCAAAAATGTAAATTACCTAACCACGAAAAAATACACTGTATTGTATTCGACAATAGTGACTTAACTGTTTATAAATGTTTAGAGTGTAAATTCACCTGTGATAATGCTGGAAGATTGGCGGAACATTCTAAAACACACGGTGAGATATACGGCCGTATTTATTGCCCCGTCGAAGATGATGTCCCAGACGAAGAACAAATAGCTAAATTAAGAAAAGTTATTGAGTCTGAAAAGGCTAATTCGCCTGATGATTGTTTCAGAGATGACGGAATACAAAACGACTGTAAAGAAATCAAAATACTGTACTTCTGCCAGAAATGTCCTGCTAGATTTTATAATGACACTGAATTAAAGATTCATGACAAATTCCACGACTTAACATTCCCAAATAAGTGTAAAAGTTGCGAGTTCTCAGTACTCGATGAGAACGAGATGGCCGCACATGCTACCGTCCATTCTGACGAATATCATACGAAAACAAAAATGCTCAAATTCATTCACAATATCCAATCAGCCCATAAAGAACCCAAATTGGAACTTATCCATTGTCCCACTACGTCAGAAATAACTTGGGTAGTTGCAATTCCGTGTAAAAATTATGATTATATAGAACCTACACATAAAAAGTCGAGTGATACTAAACATGTACCAAAGCAATATTACTGCAAAGAATGTCCTGCTAAATTCTTCAAAAGTTCTGCTCTTAGCTATCACTTGGGATTACATGGAGGTGAAGGCGAACATAAGTGTAGGAAATGTAGTTATGCTGTCAAAAATATTGGAAATTTAGCCAAACATGAATTATTACACGATTGTGAGATCAAACCCAATTGCGATTACGAATCCGGTGACGATATGGATTATAAAAATATTCCACTATCGGGTACAGATCTCTTTCAAAGAAAGACTGAAGCCCAGAAGAGGGTTCTAAATGATAAGGATAAGTTAGTCAAGCCAAACGATCATTTTCCACCCGTTCTTCAGGCCGACCCACAGTTCGGCTATTTGATGCACGGCAATCCCGAATTTATATATCCAACATATTTGAAGAATGGGCGACAGAAAGAAAAGCGTTACAAATGCCACAAGTGTCCATCAGCTTTCGAAAAAAGAGAGCAATATAAAATTCATCTATCACTACATGGCTCCAAGCAGAGATACAAATGTGAGCTCTGTGATTACTCAGTTAAATATTATGCAAATTATGTCCAACATATGAGGAAACACCAAATGAACGACGAAGCTCAGGCTGAGAGGAAAAAGGACAGCAATGGATTTACTGAAATCGAAAATCAAGAAGTTACGAGGCTGGAAGATAGTGTGGATAATATCAAATTGGCAATCAAGACTATGCCAAAAGGAGTACCCAAGAGCGATTTTCAACAATTTTCGATAAGCGACCAACAAACACTCCGCTTATTACAACGTAGGCGTTCGATGAATAATTCCGGTAACGACGCGAATCAATCCGAATCGTCTCCAACAAAGGAGCGCAAATTACATTTGTGCTTATTGTGCCCTTACACTAACCAACGCCAAGATGCTTTGAGTAATCATTATAGGAGACATGATGATTCAGATATTCTCACCACAGGAAACCATAAATGCTCTTATTGTGACTTAATAGTTGTTCAGTCTCATTTTCTTAGGGACCATTTGAAGACACATTTTAATTACCAGAAAACACTCACCCCAGAATGTTTTGTAGCTAACGATGATGTTAGTTTTACTATTACAAAAGTCGATGAAGAAAATCACTCTACTGATCTCAAATTAGATATGCAAAAAGCGAGATATTCGTGTAATGATGAAAAATTATTTGTAAAAATTAAGACGGGAGAGCTGTTGGTAGAATAAAATGCATATTATTTTTAAATAATTCATAAGTTTAATTAGGTTTGTATACTCGTAAATATAGAATAGATATTGTTATAGAAATGTTTATATGATTAAGTGTAAGCCAAAAAAGTTTAATGTTGATATTCACCAAAGTGTAGCTTGCCATATTAGAATTATAGCAGATCATGGCCATTTTGGGTATTTAGTACGAGTATACTAATTATTACACAGGTATCAAAATTCTTATAATAAGATAGCAGTCAGAATCTAGATGTAAAGCAGGCAGCCGACAATAAACTTAATACAAAATATGTTCTCGGCCATCTCTCGTTGCTAGTCCAAAATGGGTTGAATTTAAAAATTGCTTTCTATTTGCCTGGGAATTTTCAATGTTTACAAATTAATGAGTATTTAGGTACTATGTGTGAACATAGAATTACACTTGTCGTATAATTTACAAAGATATTTTTAAATGCAGCAGTAATAGAAACAGATCAATCCAGCTACCATCAATATGAAAGCATGTATTTTCAAACTTGTTCAAGTGTACTGAACACATGGTATTTTGTTTTTTATTAACAATAATTTTATTAATGTTCTATATATTCTTTAAAATCATGTGTTCATAAATACTTATATAAAGAATAATAGACAATAATCAGTAACTGTCATACAGAAGTCAAATAAAAGTAATATTTATTCACAGAAGTAACTTATTATACCATTAATGTAGGTGAGGGCTTGTGCTCTTGACTTTTTGCAGTATTATCATAGTATCCTTTTTATGACTGCATCTCTGCAAAAAGTTGTGGTTGGGATAGGCCCTTACATTTGAGTTGTAACTAATTGATAGTGGTTTTTTAAGCGCCAGTTTTATAAGAATTTAATTTTAAATTATGTCCTAAGAGGACACATTCCTGTTGTGAAAAACAAACTAATTGATAAATATATAATATTAATTACAAATACTGCAGTTTCAATTAAACACACAATAAAACTTCACTTAATTTCACCTTAAGCAGATTAATTTATTTATTAAAACTAGGGTCACCTTATCTACAACATGATTCCAATCAGAATAACAGTTGTAAGGTTAATGCAATTTATAACAGCAAAAACAAAATTCCATCATAATTAATAGTAAAATGTATATTTGATACAGATAGAGTATCATACCATGGGGAGGGTACACTAATCATCTAGTTTATAGCAGTCTTAACAGAATTTCCAGCGATTACCACATTCATTACAAAGCACAAATGTGGTCATAGGTTCATCAGCACTTCTGGTCTGTAATTGGTTGTAAGTGCAGTTCTTCTTTTTGCATTTGCCACACTTGAGCATTTCAGTTTTAGTTCCTTGCACTGTAGCAAGCTGAGCATCATCAATAGCCTCCTTGATGAATTTCTCACGAAGTTTCTTCATTTCATCACTGGCCATTTCTTCTGGGGTCATTTTAGCCAGTCTCGAAGCAGAAATTACTCCATTTAAGTAATTTGTGCGCAATGTAGGATTTTTTGGATCCTTCAAATTAGCAACTCTTGATCGAACCCTGTTCTTGTATCTCATATCAGTATTTTTAAATTCTGCATAAATGCATTCTTCTAATTCTTCAGCCAGCTCTTCAGGAGTAGCACAGGAGTTAGTCATTTCACCATCAATCTTCAGTGCCTGAGTGAGTAGTTCACGACATTTGAGCCTTACTGCATCAGTTGTGTTTGTTTGGGGTGGAAATGATGCTGGTAACTTTTTATCTTTTTCCTTGTCATCTTTCTTATCCTTATCTTTGCCATCTTTCTTGGATTTTGATGAACTGCCATTGTCTTTTGAAGGTGTACCAGGTGTTGACAAAAACTTTTTCCAATTTTTTATAAGAGTTTTGCACAGAGATATCACCTCATCATCCTTACTGGATTTCCGCAGGGCATTCACAGTCATACCTATCCTTGTTTTGGTCAGTACATCCAAGTTGATAGCCATCGTTTGAAGAGTCTTCAGGAGCTCTAAAGCTTCTTCTTGACCCTAAAACACATGTAATATATAAGAAATGGTTTCGCGCGTAAACCTGTCCCCTAACGGTGGTAAAAATTGTGTGACAATCGGAATGCTTACAGCAAATGCATGCCACCGGCAAACCACTTTTGAAACCCCCGATTATACTATACTGTGCTACGAAGATTACCGCACGAAACATTGTTTTCTACATCCGAAACATGACAATCGATTGATGAGCTTGGGCATTCGATGTTCGAGTACAAGCTTAATTTCTATATTGATGGAAAGACCTACCGTGCCATCGTCTGAAGTCATCTTTGTCAATTTTTTTTGTATTTTCATAACATCCTCTTCGACACTCATTTCGGATGTATATATCTGAAGATTACGGCTTTCCCGCCTATGTCGTGAATGTAATATTTAGGAAAATATTGATAAATCGACCACCACACCGAAAATGTTACTAAATGCATAGACTATAGAATTACATCAGTGTAGCCAGAACGGATAAAAAAAACAATATAAAGCTTGTTTATCACGTCACGTCCCAATTATAATCAATCAACTAACAAATTGTAACAGCTAACAAGTGAATGGAAATGAAAATTAAATGAAAGCGTATATCACGGCTTTTCAGGTTGTACCAGAAATTCCGAGAAAGTTTTAGTGGAAAAGCCACCAATTTCACTAAAACCTGACCGGACTTGTTACGGACAAGGAGTAGACTTTACAGTGAATATGACAAAATAACGTGACTATAACATAAAAGTAGAATATTTAAAATAAAGAAATGGTTTGAAGGTCTAGATACCAAGCCATAAACCTATAAAAGATAAAGATAAAGAATTTTATTTGCGAGAATATGGTAACATAAGATGGAAATACAATTGGTGATTTGTGACAACATATTCTGCCAGTGTTGGCATGCAAAAATAAAATGTCGCAGCTCGCAGGCATGCTCGTGAGTACATACATCAAACTAATAAAATATTCGAAAATTATTTCAATTATATTTGTACAAATTATTAGTTATTATTAAATGTCGTCATTACTTATATATTATGTCAAAAGCTCTTTAACTGAGTAAAAATTTCTCTCCCCTAGCCATGTCTGAAGCCTAGATTTAAAATATTTAATTGGTAATTTAGTGAAAAAAATATCACGAGGAAGGCCAATAATAATATAAAATTCCTTGAGTATAATAAAGCCCATTTTAAGCACATGCGTAATTTGATTCCCGATGAAATTGGCAAAGAGGATAAAAACACTACGTTTTTGGGTCATATGGTGTGGAACAAGCTTCATTATGTAAAAAAAAAGTATTTGCTTCTTTTAGCACCTTTTACTTTCTTGAACGCTATTTAAACAGTGTGCAGGCCGCACCATAGTGATTATATACTCTTTGGGCCGCACAATAAAAACAGAACCTATATGTGTACATTTTACTGTGCAGTTATTACGTGACTTTTAAATTCAGCCGATATGGAAAAAAAAATAATTTTTACATATTTGGCAACTCCACGTATTTGATATACCTACGGACTTTTTGGCGGGAACTTGCGAAGTGACGTTGTGTTTTCGTTTTATTTTCATTTAATTCCTGTATTTTGATTTTTAATGAATAATATCGGTGGTGTTTTGTCTAATAAAGATCAATCTAAGTGCACAAGTGAAGAGAAGTGAAATGAAAGCGTGTATCGTGACTTTTCAGGTTGTCCTAAAAAGTCCGTGAATGTTTTAGTGGAACAAGCAAAGGGAACAACCGACAATTTCACTAAAACCTGACTGGACTTTTACATAAAAGAAGAATATTTAAAATAAAGAACTGGCTTAAAGGGATAGATACCAAGCCAAAAACCTTAAAAAAGATAATGAAAAAATATATACCTACCTACCCAAGAATTATATATTATAAATGGATAGGTAACTCTAACCCTACTTACCCTTAATGAAAGAAAGAGAGATTGTCCCAACGTAGTTGTTATCTTTCTCTTTTTCACAATTGATAGGTATTTGCTTCAAATAGGTATTTAGAGTTACCTTTCCATTTAGAATATATTGTTCTTGGGTAACTCTAAATCAGAGGAATATATGGAGGAGCGAGGTGTTAGACTCCTCCATTGAAAAGGGAAGATCTTCCGCCAGGCTAGGTCATCGTGCCTGGGGACCGCGGTCCAACTGTTGATGTTGGAATCTTGTATATATGCAGATCGCATGGAAAACTTCGTGAGCGCCATGTAGGTTATTGAAGCGCCATCTATCTAGGAGTCGTGCGAACTATATCTATGTGTAGATAGATGTCGCTACATCACTCCCCTCCAAGACCAGAGGTCGATATTGCTGGTCGTGCTGCTAATGTAGCTTGCAAGTGCCAGTGCTGCTCGTAGTCTACAGTGAGTCGAGACTGAGCGATGAGCCTTGCAGGACCAGGAAGCGCGGTGAGTCGGCTGCGTTGGACCTGATAAAGGCGAAGCTGGCTTGCTGTGGACTGCTGCAGAGACCTGGTGAGGAGTGCAGGGAAGTGATGCTGCATACTGCTGACATTCCAATCACGTCGGGGTCACCAATATGGAGGAGCGAGGTGTTAGACTCCTTCATTGAAAAGAGAAGATCTTCCGCCAGGCTAGGTCATCGTGCCTGGGGACCGCGGTCCAACTGTTGATGTTGGAATCTTGTATATATGCAGATCGCATGGAAAACTTCGTGAGCGCCATGTAGGTTATTGAAGCGCCATCTATCTAGGAGTCGTGCGAACTATATCTATGTGTAGATAGATGTCGCTACAAATATGTTGAAACTATTCTATAATGATTTCTAGGAATTTAAGAGTTGGTATTTTCAATGCTGGATCTTTAGGTACAAAACATGAGGAGTTTATAGTAGCCATGCAGGACCTGGCCCCTGATATTATGGCAATTAATGAGACATGGTTAGGGTCCGGGCAGGATGACATTGCACCTAAGCTTCCAGGCTACCGCTTGCGGCACACCCCGAGGTCCGACGGCCGCCGTGGTGGTGGGGTAGGTTTTTATATTCGTATGGGCTTAATAGTTCGGGCCTGTCATCACCCCATAGCTGCGGCGGTCGAGCAGATGTGGCTAAGTCTGCGCGTGAACGGTAAGGACATAGCTATTGGAACCGCCTATAAACCACCTACTCAGGACGTAAATACCTTTCTGGACGCCGTCACCTGTTCTGTCATCATAATACTTGGACATGGACTTGGACTTATGACAGCATAATATTACTTGGAAATTTTAATATAGATCTTCTTACCCCTAGCTGCGGTAAGTATAAGCTGTTCAATGAATTTTTACATAGTGTTAACTTGTCACAGCTAGTTGAAGAGCCAACACATTTCACAAACCATAGCCAAGATATAATAATAATAATAAAACTCTTTATTGCAAAACACCACAGAGACATAAAAAACAAGTACAGAACAAACTTAACAAATATGTGTTACAAAGGGCGGTCTTATCGCTCAGAGCGATCTCTTCCAGACAACCATGCACGGAGAGGAGTAACGAAAAGTAATATGGACGGTGGTTTCCAATACCTATATAATATAAATACATGTTTTATTTAGTTTATGTAGAATGTATATACAGGTGTTACACCTGCCACTTTTTAGATATATTTCCTCTCACCCAAAGGTTGCCTGGCAGAGATCGCTTAAGCGATAAGGCCGCCTATATTGTACTCGCTTTATTTTTATTTATTTTTTATCATGTATCTCCCTTGTATATTGTATAAGGTGTACGTACAATAAAGCATATTTCATTCATTCATTCATTCATACTCAATAAACATACATACTCACTATAAATATATACCAAAGGGATACGATTAGTGTTTTAAAAGAAACAATTAAACGAATTGAGCTTTTTTTTTTGTACTCGTATAATTCAAACAAGAATGTGCGCAAACCACAAAGGCCGCGACAATTTGGGTTCAAAATAAATTTGAAACGATGTTAAAGTAGATAATGACTGGCAACAGATTCTCCGAAATAAAGAACAACATAAGCAGGACTTACCAATGTTTAGGTCGTCATATCCTGCAGCGCGTTGATCTTATTCTTGTTACCAGCCGGTTAAGTTTTACGCCAAAGAATTCTTAAATGTACACGCAGGTGAGATGAAAATAATTAATATGTATTTTTCGGTGCTTTTATCTGTGTCGATTTTTTCTTAGAATCACGTTCAAAATCAAAAGCGTGCGT